>CM024683.1:25283581-26483581 GCA_014182735.1 Corymbia maculata | reverse complement strand
TTCTTCCATGTCCGTTGCCCTGTATCTCCGAAGCCACCATCTCCTCCGAGCAGCATCAGTCTTCCCACTCCCGTGACCTTCACTCCGAATCCTCGAGCTCCCTCTCCTCCCAGTCCAGCCTCCCCTCCGTCCCCTCCCTTACCGGTCAGCAATCTCAGCCCCCGGACCAATCTCCGGCTCACGCCGCCCACCACTGCTGCGTCGCCACTCTCTCCGGCCACTCCTCCTACGTCTCCTCCCTCGCCCTCGCCGATAAGTTCCTCTATAGTGGCTCCTCTGACGGCGAGGTGAGGGCGTGGAGCCGAAGCTCGCCCGGATCTGACGCGGGGAACGTGGCGGTCGCGGTCAGCACGAGCGCTGTCAAGAGCGTGGTTGCGCATGGGGACAGGCTCTTCACCGCCCACCAGGACAGCAAGATACGCGTGTGGAAGATCGACGCCGACGGGAGGTACAGGCTCGTGACGTCGCTGCCCACGCTGGCCGACCGCTTCGCGAGGCTCTTCTTGGCGAAGAACTACGTGGAAGTGCGGCGGCACAAGAAGCGCACCTGGGTCCACCACGTGGACGCCGTGTCGTCGCTCGCGCTGACCCGGGACGGCTCGGTGCTGTACTCGGCCTCGTGGGACCGGTCGCTCAAGGTGTGGCGGGCGTCCGACTTCCGGTGCATGGAGTCGGTGGAGAGGGCGCACGACGACGCCATCAACGCCGTCGTCGTGTCCCGCGACGGCCATGTCTACACGTGCTCCGCTGACAGGAAGATCAAGGTGTGGAAGAAGGACAATCACCAGAGAAAGCACGCATTGGTCGCCACCCTGGAACGGCACAGGTCCGCGGTCAACGCTCTGGCGTTGAGCAAGGACGGATGCATCCTCTACTCGGGCGCTTGCGACAGGTGAGCACTTTTCAGATCACTATTCATTCTATCAGAGCTATATCCAATCGCGCGTGCACAAAACAAGCAAATTCACGGCAAAATTCAAAATATCATAGAGGAATTGTTTTCGGATGATAGGTCGATTCTCGTTTGGGAGAAGGTCCAAGACGAAGAGCGGAGCGAAGGATTGGACGGCAGCGGCAGCAGCGGCGGCGGCGGGGAAGGCGAGCGCTACATGGTGGTGGTGGGGGCGCTGCGGGGGCACGCGAAGGCAATACTGTGCCTCGCGGCGGCGGGGGATGTGGTGTGCAGTGGGTCGGCGGACCGCACGGTGAGGGTGTGGCGGAGGATGGGAGAGGATCGGAGCTACTCCTGCTTGGCGGTGTTCGAGGGACACGAGAAGCCGGTGAAGTGTTTGGCGGCGAGCGTCGACGAGGACGGCGGCGAGGGCAGTGGGAGTGGGGCCAGATATCTGGTCTACAGCGGCGGACTGGATTGTAAGATCAAAGTATGGAGAATTTGCTTTAGGAAAAGAGTAGAGCAGGTGGGGTAGGGTTAAGTTGGACATTTCAACCCCCTCATCGTACCTTTGTTTTGGTAACATGTTTGTTTGCTTTGGCGATCTGTACATAGCCAAAATGAGAATATTGTTTTTCCATAGTTTGTTCCTCGTCCTGCTCTTGATTTTCGTTCATTTCAATTGCACGGGATCCAACGGTCGACATCAAAAGTTTTTGATCCGATGGTCCCTTGTTTCGCACGATTTTGTTCTTGCAGACCATCATGCCATCCGAAGAAATGCCCGACAGCTAATAGAATCCAGTTGACAGGGGCTGTCAAATTTTTCCAAAGTCTACTGCCGTAGCACTATTCATGAAAGTATCTCCGTTTGTGCCATTTTCAGATTGAGACGACAGTATGAAGGAATGCTCTTTGAAAGAGCATGACCCTTCACCTAATTTGCTTTGAAAAGACATGCATATTAGGTGAAGATACAAAGGATATGAAAGGAAAGGATACGCGGACATAGGTGATGTATAACTATCGTCAATTCATGTTGTCAGGTGTTGAAGAAATGATTTGTAAATATAAAGGATATTCAATTCAAGTAAAGGTAACAGCTGAATTTTTCTTTTCTTTGTGTGTGTGGATTGAGATCATACACGAATAATTCCAATTGATTATACCTCATTGCCCTTTTTGTTTCCCTTTTCCCTCTTTCTTCTTTCCCATTTTTGCCATTGGATGCGTTGGAGCATTGCAAGTGACACGACCCAATCGCTGTGCAGGCCAGTTGAGCCAAACATCGACCATGGGCTATGACCGCACCTCCACTGTCGCACGACACCAATGTTGATGCCATGGGCCCTATCACCAAGCACTCAAAGCCACCATGTCCCTTCCTCTCTATTGCTCTCTTTACAATTAGGTCACAAAATTGAGTTTGGGCACAACATATTTTCAAATCATTTATTTTTTGCGAAATAAATCAAACTTATGTCATGAATTCATTTGATATGAACAGTTGGCCAAAAGTCTTCTTTTCTTGGTTGCCGACTGCACGTAGAAAACATATGGATAAGGATCCCTACCGTAGAGGAAAACCCTAATCACACGAAGGGGGTGGATGTCCTTGAAGATGAATGCTCGACTCGATTTCGGAACATAATCCTTCTCCGTTTCAACCGTGTATAAAGCTATATACGGGTTATGAACTATTTGTGGTTGCAGAGCCATCGAGAAATGGACTTTGATAATTAATGATATTTGTTATGTTGGATTTTTGTTTCAATTGAAAATCTAACTTGCCATATCTTTGCCTAGACTTACTCAAGTGTACCCATTTCTGTTCTCTGGGTTGATCCGACCTGGACAAGATCCACGGATTCCCCCCATTCGATCAAGTCTAGTCCCATTATAGCACTTACAAACATCGTTTAAGTGTTGACATGATGCGAAGAGCTTCGTAGTTGTTTGATATTTGATTTGTATCGAACTCCAAAGCCTTCTGAAATTGAAAACTTGTGCCGAAGTGAAGGATGGGACTAGGAGTCAAATCACACCGAAATGTGAACGATACCCGACATTCTCGCCTCCCAAATTCAAAAGATTAATTATTTTATCTTATGAAGGCAATTATGCTGATGTAAAGCAAAACAAGAAGGGTCTCTCTTATTAATCTCCACTTGATTTGCTGAGATATAGATGGCTCACGTCCCGCATAATCAACAGCAATTTAGCTAACTTTACTGACTTTAAGGATTTTTATTTGGTGAATGCTTGAAGGGCCCCCGGCTTTACGACATCCCAAGCACAAAAAGCAGTCATTTAAAAATTGTCATTACAAGACTCAGATGAAAAAACATTCTCGTTTCTCACCTTGTCCTTTTCTCGAGAAACCTACTTTCTCCCTGGACACTGACTACGTGGAAGATTGCATCGCAGCCACGTACCTAAGAGTTAATTAGCAGGCATGAGCTAAGATAGAAGTTGATTTACCTCCATTATCGCTTTGAGATGCAGCTTCCTTTATATTAAACTTGTGGGTGGCCTCGTGGCGAGAGTTTATTTGGCCAAGTTTCAATTAGACTAATCATCTTTTTCTTTTAGGTCTCGGGGCAAAGCTGATCTGACGTAGTGTTCTATAAATTAATCATGATTAGCTGCCGAGTCATCATTGCTCTTGCATTTTTTGTGTTACCCTAGGACTTGTTTACATTAGGCCATACCATGTATTGTCAGGATCGCTTTGACTTTCTGAAAGGTACGTGCTTCTAGAGGCATAGCAAGTTACGTTGATACTGATTTGCAAGCATGGTTCAGTGCTGCGAGTGGTGCTGTTGGTTGGAAAACGCAATTGCAGCACGATGGTCGCATTGTCGGCAACTACAACAGGGTTTGTGGGGTCGACTGAGATAAGTAAGGAAGCTATTTGGCTCCTAGGTTTGCTCGGCGATATTGGACAGTAGCAGGAGAAGGTTGTTACTTATTGTGATGAGCAGAGCTCGATACATTCGACATAAAATCAGATGGATCGCGAGCGGAAGAAACACGTGATATCAGGTTCCATATTATTCGCGTGCAAGAAGATATTCTATACCCAATCTCCAGGACACATGCAGACAGACAATTCCACATTAATCGCATGGTTTATAGTTTATCAAAGCCATGCAGACACGTTTATAGAGAACAAAAGAAAAGGCCATGTAGATACAACGATGTTTTCCTTAAATAAAATATACAACGTATCTCCTCAAATCTTTTTGGGCTACCATAATTGGAAGCAGAAAAAACGCAATGCTTTTCAATCTCTGACGCATGCAAGTATGAGTGCGACCCAAAAACCAAAATAAAAATAAAAATCATGAGTATGTATGCATACACATGTAATAGGGGTCGAGGGTCGAGACATATCAAGGAGAAACATTGGTCCACCATGCAAAACACCTGTATTTTTAAAGTCATTTTAGCCGATGAAAGCTAAAACAAGTCTTGAAAAACTGACAAATATTACCAAAAAGTAATGAGAACTCGGTTTGAACTTAAAAGGAAGGAAACCCTAATCCACCTCCACACATACGCGGCGTACAAAGAATAAGATAGTGGCGGTGACAGAGCCGCCACCATCGATGGTCACCGCCGCTTGGGGACTTGTCTGCGACTATTTTGTGGTGGCCCTCTGAGGATGACGATGGCCGCAAGGTGGTGGTCACATCCTCGGAAAGAGAGAGAGAGAGGTTGTGTCTCGCAGCGGTCAAGTCAGCAAAGAATGGATGTGGCTGCTTTAACGACAGCGCACCCGCCAAAATCTTACTGAGAGGGAGGGAGGGGGAGAGACAGATATGCTGCTTGTTGTTCACCACCGTCGACGTAGCTGGTGGTCCACCGGCAACACTCGCGGCCAGGGGTGGTCGTAGGGGGCCACTACGACATTGTGCCCTGGCAACCGGAGATCTACATCGTCGTGTGTCTGCATCTACAATTATTCATAGGTTCTTTTTTTAAGTTCTATAAGCTTATTTTATCAAAATTTTAATCCTTTGTTAATTTAATTTTGCAATTTTTTGTTTATTCTTTTAGTTTGCTAATTTTTTTGAGATGTTTATTCAATATTCTTTTTTTTTTTTGCCAACAAGCTAACTTTAAAAAGTATGCTGAAATTGTAAGTTATGTGAATGGGTTTGGACCAAAAGAGAAATTAGATGGACATAGATCATCCGAATTGTATTTATAAAAATTAAGTTAACACGGATTAAATGAGTTAATTTAAATCATATTTTTTAATGCCCCATCTAAAATCCAATTCACTTTATTCATTCGCACAATTTTACTTTTGAAAAAAAAAAGAAAGATAGCTTCTGTATCATTTGAATGTCCTAAAGACAAGTGAAATTTAGTATTAGCAGGAAAGACGAGATTTCACTCAATGATACGTGAGATGATGCACTGTGATTGGACATGATAATCTTCTTTCCTAAAGCTAAAGAGGACCCCCAAGGCTATGCATTATGTTTCCCTGCAACTTTAGCATGGGGAGACATTGCCGTTTCACTTCCATCTCTCCTCGATTTTCCCTCTTGCACATCTGTGTTTGCTAACGGAATCTCGACTTAGCTCGACTAAGACGATGTCTGTAGATGCAGCCATCTTTAGGTTAAAGTTGGCTAAAGATTCACATTTATACCAATGGGTATATGCGAAGTATCGATTCAACAAGTGCTGCCTTGATTTAAGGAATCATGAAGGCACACCGATAGAAAAGGCCGAAGGACTCCGAAGGACAGCTGATTGCATGTAAACTTGCGACTTTGATGCTGAATGACCAAAAGAGAAACATGCTTCAGCAGTTCTGGCTTATCTTGATCATTGCAAGATACAACCAGATGCATCGGAAGCAATTCGCGTCCCTACCTACATTGATTTAGAAAACATAAACCGATAGCTACACCTGCGATGACGCAACATATTCACTGTCCATATGAATCATAAAGGAAGATGACGATTCACTGCTGGTAAAAACCATGTTTATGGAAGAACCCGAAAGCCATGGGGTAATGCATCAGTAGAATCTGAAGGTTTTGGTGAAGGGAAGTAGTTGATTGGACGCTTAGGATTAGTTCACTCTACCCTGCACAAACAAAGCATTTATCTGATATTAGAATGAGTGATTGCATAAGTATCTACTAATCTGTCTAAGCTTCTTCTTTTTTGTAGTTATCATATGATATTCATTTAATGAAAAATGAATTAATTTCTTATGACCTGATATTCGAAAACTTAGCAAGAAAGCACTTCAGTTAAAAAGAAGAAAAAGAGAGTGAAAGTACCTACCCAGTTAAGGAGAAAATAGTGTAGAAAGATGATCAGTGAAATGATCATTGCTTCTGTATTCAGTGAAATGATAATTGTTTCTGTATCCAGACCAAATAGAACATCAAAAGGTTGTTTCTGTATTCAGTGAGATGATCATCGTAAGTGAAAGTACTTACTCAGTTAAGGAGACATGCCTTAGCCAGATGTTCCATCTGTTTAATCTTCTGGTAAGTAAATCATTTCGGTGTTGGTTCTCTTGTTTCGAGGATCTGAATTTGCTCCACCCGGAAATAGACTTCAACTCAAAACTACTTTCCGGAATTTTAAATGGATTTGGCAATATTCTACACAACTGGTATAGAATTGCACAGGATCGTTCTTGTCATCGAGGGCTGTAGCTGTTAAGCGAGAATAAGAAGCTCTGGATTTATACCGTGCTGTATGCATAGCGACGCCAAGAAACTGGTCATCAAATCTTTGAGGCCATCTTTACATGCTATTGTACTTGTGCGATCAATTATTAAATTCCTACTGGATGAGTCAACTAAAAGGTTTTATCTTCCTGCTTTACCATGAGAAAACTTAGGTGATTCGGTCTTTATCATGCAGACCCAACCTTCGCTTTCTGCAAGGTATCTGGATTCTCATAAAAGTATAGGAGTATACACATTCTAGCCCCTGCGGATGTATTTAAACCGGCCACAAGGTACATATGTAGAATGTCAATGATCAAGTCTTTGCTTTAGGTGCAGTCCCCAGCATGCTCTGGAATGATCTCTTCCCTGTTAGTTCTTGGGTGATTTCGGGATAACTGTACTTGAAATTCACTTTATCTCTGAGTACTCGGCTGCAAGTCTCAGGCGTGGAAACGATAATGCTTGGCTTTCCAAACATTAGGGTCCTGTCCCACCATAGCTGTACAACAAAATACAGGTTTAGATCAGAGTGATTCAATTACTAGGATGTTCATTAAGCTGAAATAGACACTTTAACTTACCGATCGATAACTCTTAACTTAATAGTCAAAGGAAAGAAGCTCAAAAGAACAAACGTTTGGCTCTTTCTTCCTACAAATAGCTACATATATTTTTCATATATTCACTTATACACTTCTTTTAGCCGGTACAGGTGATCCGTACCCATAACAATTTACACCTAATAGGTAGGATTTGAAAGTAGGACCTTAGTTTGCAGGTAATAGACAGGATTTGAACATGTAACCTCCGGCTTTTAAACTGACACTCCAACATCTATAACACAGGAATCCACTTATGTACTTCTCTCATACGATGACCATGCAAGATATTGCGGACTCCCCACGCCCCCTCTTCTACTCAAGAGGGGTCAGGCCATCATTCCCTGGGGCCGCCCAGCGATGGCTGATGTGGTAAATTTTGGCTAACGAGAGCTAATTGAACTGTGACAAGAGAGCAAATTTTGCCCACACCTACTAGATGAAGCCAACCACCTATAAAATGAATAGGTGATTTCTCATATTGGGTTCCACTATGAATTCTCATGCGGTTTGTGCACTGTTTATCGATTTCTTCTACCGCATCATTCCCGGAACAAAGCTACGTACGCAATATCCTTTTCCTTTAAGTTGCTGAAAGCAAAAAAAGAAAATGAAGAAAGACCATGAACAGAGCAGTTAAACACAAAGGGGCTCATCAGGAAAGACCTAGAGATGAAGCTAGCCATGGAGGAATCGGGATGGCCGGACTCGAAAGCCCTAGAGAAGGTCCACATTTGGCAGATCAAGGGCCACCCCATGTCGCCGGGAGGCAGCAGAGAAGCTCTCCGCTGTCCCAAGTTGCTCTGGTACACCCACTCGTTCGCCCTCTTCAGAAGCCCAAATCCGAGGCCATAGCCACATACCGATGCAACAACCATCACGCTCACCCCTTGAGTCACGTCCATCGATTTTGACCTCACTCCATATGATTTGAGCTTTCAATTTATGAGGATGTGGCCTAACACACACCGATGCTGCAACCACCACCACTTACCATTTATATCTAGTTTGTAAGGGTTCAGCAGTAATGATTTTTCTTTGACCGATATTATTTGATTACACTAATAATATTTTGAAAGGATTAGAGATTCTTATGCATAATTGATCATTACTTACAAGTGCAAATTGAAGATTAAGGATCCTTATTACTTCGGCCCCTCTAGCACGAAGCCAAAAACGAGCATCTTTCCTTGCATGTTCTGTCCGGCCCAGACACTGAAGGTTTCACGGAAAAAATCTCGACAACGTGCACCAACCGAAAATAAAGCACGGGATTTGACCGTTTCGCTTATTACGACAAATCTAATTCAGAGCAATCTTTCAGAGAGCCATCAAGAGAAACTTATTATCATAGATTTTCTTGATTGATCCTCGTGGGACTTATTTGAGGGTAATCAGAGTCTTAAAACACTTGTGAATGAGTGTTACTGAGCGATTTTTTTTGTTGTTGATTATAGTGAAAGAATCTCCTCGATCTCTCCCTTTGGAGCATGCTCACCGCCAAACCATGTAAATTCACCATGTCAGGATCACTTTTCTAAATTATATATTGGTCGTTGAAACATTGCTAGAGCAGAGTCAAACAAAGAGAGTCGTGCAAGGCTGATAATTTAGTTGATGTTTGTCGAATTGAGTACGTGTGATTAAGGACTAAAAAATTCATCCTCGTGCAAATTAAATGTACACGCCACTTTTCTTCAAGCATAAGATATGAAATGACTAATCTCCAAGACACATGTAGACAGGCCATTCCATACAAATCGCATGGTTTATAGTCTATTCAAGCCATATGGATAAGTTTTACCAAAAGAGAAAAAGAAAGCCGTGTTAGGTACATTTGATGTTTACCTTAGTAGAAAAAACGTTTAGGCAGTGCTTTTCGATTGGTGACGCATTCAAGTATGCACCCGCCAAACCTTCCACAGAAGATGCTCTCCTAAATGCTGCTCCTGAAGCGATGAACAGTAGAGATCAACTCTCAACGCAGCTCTTTGGGATGTGGCTTGGGGCCGTCAAATGAGTGAGTTTGGGATTTGGATTGAAAAAACCGTGCTAATCCAAACTAATACTTTTAACTCTTGTTGATTCGGTTTATGAAAATTTGTATCTACCTATTTAACTCACTTTAAATTCTTCATATATATATATATATATATATATATATATATATAATATATTACTTGATAAATATTTTATATCAAATTATGTAATTACATTAACACAATAAAAAATGTTAATAAATAAAGTAAAAAATTTAAAACAAAAAAAAAAACCTATGGATTGAAATACTTATAAAGAAGTAGAAAGTGTGCATGTGTTGCAACAACACATACTTCGAATGCATGCTTTGTTGATCCAAGCCAATCTAATCTCTCTCTTTTTTTTTTGGTCAAATTCAATTTATCACTAAAAACATTTAATAAGTGGAAGATGCATATCAACTTGTTCAATCCGTGGGAGAACATGACCTCGATTGTTATAGTTTTTTCCCCCAAAATGATTGACCCATAGTAAATGGCAATTTGGAGTCGGTCGAAGCTGCCATCCTCCACTGGAGGACCACCCACCGAAACCGTACGCTCGCACGGCCTCACCACAACACCTCCTTTGGTCCTTGTCGTGCCTCTCTCTCCCTCCCCCAAGATCTGCGGCCATGTGGTCGGTCTTGGTCGTGACCAGTGTCGATTAGCTGACATTCAGATTGTGGGATGGTAGCAGTGGTGGCGATGTATGAAAGAGCATAGGTGACGCAGCGTGGTGGTGAGGTGACCAATGGCAATATGAGTGGCCAGAGGATGATGAGCTATTGCGATGTGGCCTATGTCAAGAAGGAAGAAGAAGAAAGAGAAAAGCGGAAAAGACAACAAGGGGAAGAAAAGGGAGGAGCATTAGCACATCTCAATCACAAGATTGACTTGTCAGCATGCTGACGTGTACTTCTTCGAAAAGGATAAATGAACTGTGAATTAAACTCGTCAATTTGAGGATCTCCATCCTTGTCGTGATGAATAACAAGTGGAGGCGACAAAATGGGTCTACAACCCATTTTTAACTCAAATTTTCGGCCCATTGGATGTGAATAATTCTCTTGTTGATAAAGAAGGGAAAGTGGGTCAGAAAACCAAACCAAATTATGTGGGCCTAATGAGTTGCATTAAGGACCCATGTTTTTGTTTAGGGAAATTCCTAATGGTTTTTGAGAATGACAAAACATTCTGAGTTTGATAACCTGTGCAGTTGAGTGTACAAAAGATGCTACCTTTACATATTTTTTTCACATGCAGATGGTGCTAGTAAAAGGATATCTAATAGTGTAGAATGGCCTGGCTCTAAAAAGAATGTAAGTAAGCTATAAAATCTGAGATATACTGATGACTGGAAGGACCTTATAGACAACATACTAGTTATTGACGGAAAAATATGCCAATGTTCGGAAGGACCTTGTGGATGGTGAACAAATTAGAAGAGGGGTGATCATCAAAAGGATTTCAATCAACTAATGAAAGGTGAATGGACCGGACGACTTGAAAACACCAATGAGCTTGGTTTGACCTTGTAGATGGTGGACGAACTAGAGTACATGTGATTTTCAAAGAGTTTGATGAATCAAGTAGAAGGTGCACAATCTATAGAGCGTAAGGACGTCATTATGCTTAGAGGTACCAAATGTAGGAGTAAAACAAGCTCACGTATTTTGAAGCTTGGATGGACCTGACTGTAGGAGGTGTTTTCGCCGTAGATGGAGCAGTGGTTCTACTACGATCCTCAACAACTATGGAGGGAAAATCTAGATTCTTTATTAATTTGATATGATTTTTTTTGTCTAAAAATTTGATTTAAATTCAAATTTATGTTTTACAACTGGTTTTGGGCATCGGAATTTACAAAAGATAAATTGGAGAAGATCGTGATAGTTTACCAAATTTGGGCGAGCAATGCAGAATGACAAACTAGTGCAGAAGGAATAACAACTAATTTATGCTCTAAGTATTCATTTTATTACTGTTCTTGTGCGCTGAATATGTGTAAATCCGATTGTATTTATTTTTAGAAGCCTGAGCATCTATAACCAGATTAGAGAGTGTTAGGAGTAGTGAGAATTGTTTGCATCTGTGTCAGTAGAGCTACAAGTAGTAGGAGGTATCCTCAGATGCTATAACATTTTAAGGATTATATAGTGTATTCCAGCCTTAATTTGGGCTTGTAGAGTTGGGAAAATGAAATAGGCAAAGTGGATAGGTTGAGCCACTATAAATATGCTTTATGTTTCTTCCATCCCTTGATCTCTTTTATATGTTGTTCATTGAAGATATTGTTTCTGTACATGCACCATTATTTCTATAGTACCAACGCAAAATACACTGTCCAACACTTAATAGCAAAAAGTTTTTTTTTCCATTGACAACCAGTTCACTCCCTCTTGATTGTTTGTGTCTGATGCGTTTTATTGTATTTTAAGTCAATTAGCTGAGAAACTTAAAATAAATATGAAAAGACAGAAAAATATTACCAGAAAGTTACAAAATTTTGGTTTGAAATTAAAAGAAAGGAAACCCTAATCCACCTACTTAAATACGAGTCCAATGATGGCGGCGGTGCAGAGACCACCTACTTAATTTAAAATTCGTCAATAACCTGTTAATTTAATTTGCAATATTGATTTTTGTACTCTTTTAGCTCGCTAATATTGGAGATCTGTTTATATGTTTTCTATTTTTCTTTTTAAATTTGCTAAGTTTATAAGGTACACTGAAGATACAAATTATGTAAATGGGCATAGGCTGAAAGCGAATTTGGCTGAACGAATATCATCCAAATTGTATTATAAAAGTTGTATGAACATAGAAAAAAATGGGTGAATCTAGAACATGCCCTGACCTATTCAAATTCAATCCGATCCGTCCAATTGCACACTTTCACTTTTGGCAGAAAGGCAGCTTTCACATCCTTTGGATGTCCAAAAGGTGAGTGAAAATTTGGGTTTGCCTCGGCAGACGGAATTTTAATCATTGCAATGTAAGAGAATAATCTTCTTCGTTACTTCCAAAGCTAAAAGAGCAACTCCATGGCCATTGGATTATCTTTCCCCCTAGCAAACTTAGTTTGGAAAAAAAGAAGAAGTCAGAGTTACGGACCTTCCAACGACGTGAGGTTTACATCATCATTAAGTCATATTACTTTAATTTCGTGTTTACATTTTTCATCTTAGATCCTTGTGCTTATATGCTTTTCTTTCGTGCAATTGACCAGAAAATCATGATAGTGAATTGGCTTCTCTTATAGAACTATAAGTAATTTATGGACTTTGCGGTACAAAAATTAGGTATTCGTTGGAATTTTAAAAGTTAAATTACGTATGAATCTTTTTTATTAATATTACTATGACCTAAAATCAAATCATAAGTGTTGTGGGAGGTAAATTTATCTAAGTTTGTTTCTTGTGATATGACAAAAGAGAATAGGGCATTCACGTGGAAGCTAGCTAAGGGGCTGATTTGTAAAAGTAAACTATCTTGCGATCTCTAACCTATAAGAAATTACCACGTGAAGGATCAAAATTCAAAGATCTCCTTAGGAAAAATAATTGACCGTGGAATTCGTGTGCTCTGACTTATGATCCTCGGTTGCCTGACGAACCATTCAGGGTGCCACGCAGCATTTTCTCATTGACAATTGATCCGTAACATGTTTGATGCCTAAGATCAGGGATGTTTAGTGCCACTGCATCAGATTTGATTTTTTTTTTTTTTAAAGGGGTATTGACTAATTCGGTAGTAGATAGATGCACATCAATCCGTTCACTTACATCGAGTAAAGCTCTACTTTAGGGTGAAAATATGTGGTCCCAAGATTATTTTGACTTGTTTGAAATAACTTTGAAAAGTGTGTCTGTTTCCTGTATCAATTGAGCTTTGACCCATATTACACGATCCTTTTTTTCATATTTCTTTTCAATGACATCGTGACATGATTATACATTAGGTGCACTAGAAGTCTTTAAGTTTATGTACGAAATGAAATCAAGTTCTAAATGTCATACAAATAAGAGGAGTTGAGTAGTGTTGGTAAACATGGCCAGAATTTCCATATAGCGCTAGAGGATTCATGCATTGCAATTACATTTTCAAATAGATTTTAAGTTGACCCACACCATCATCTTTTTAGAATATTCTTTTTTTTTGCAACCCACCCCCCCCCCCCAAAGTCCTTTACATGATATTTCGAGGCTTGCACAAGTACTAACTGAATCCACAAAGTGTTTGTGAAAAAGAAAATTCTATTGATGATATTTCCAAAAGATAGTGTGTAACGAAAATGCTCATTTCCTTTCGCTTTTTGTTGCTAATGATGATCACTTTTTAAAGTTGGTTTTATCTTTCGAAGGTAAAAGATATAAACCTGTGTTCAGCATATGTCCTCTCTCTCTCTCTCTCTCTCTCGTACGCTAGGTTTATGATTAACATCACCAGGTTGAAGAGGCAGCAATCATCAAAGATTGTGAAATTTCACGCAGTGTTTGTGGGATTCTTATCTCTTCATTCGACGCAACAGAACAACCCGAAGCAATCATCATGTCCTCTACCCTCCTCCTCTCATCATTATTCACCCCTCGCTCTTATCCCCAGCACACCGTCCTTCACCGCTCACCAACCGCACTAGATCATCTCTCCACCATCTCAACTCTCGGAGGAAGAAGAAGATCGAGAAGAAGGAGAAGAAGAAGAAGAAGAGAGGAAGAAAGAAGCATAGATCGGAGAGATCATCGCAAGGAAGTGAAGATGGGTTCGCTGAAGGAGAAGAGAAACCCTAGTTATCATCCCTAGCCTTGGGGTTTTTTCTTACCCTTGTGTGCTGACTTCTGAATAAAACTAGGGTTATGCCTTCTTCACGACAGACTTCGATCCATCGATGTTAATCCTATCTTCACTTCTCTCTACCTGGGAATCGAAGCATCACGGTCCGAATCTTGGAACAAAGTTTCAAAGCTTTTAATTACACGGGTCTTTTCAAGTTCTCGCTATAATAGTAAGTATGCTTGAGGTTTGAGTTCGAGATTTGTTTTTAGTGATTAAAAGACATCGTGATCTACATCACAAGCTTTCTCGACATCCTTTCCTTCATTTGTATGTGTCTGTGGCTCTGTCCCCTTTTTTTCTGTGAACTTGTTTTCCTGGATTATGAAACCTTTGGACATATCTGTTCATGTATGTATGAATAAGTTGCGTTGAACGGCTGCAAGAAGTATTGTTTTGTGCTCTTGAATTGCCAAATCACAGATTAGGCTCCACAATATTAGTTTTTCTTCCAATATCTCTATGCTAATCATTTCCGATCCACTCGATGATGATTGATCTTACTTTGAAAAGCCGATATTAATGGCAGGATGCAATCTATTTGGCTGTTGATATTCTAGCTGATTTGTAGATCTTGCAAGAACGAATGATATAAACCTCACAGTTTGAACGAGGAAATTCAGGGCTGTTATCATGAATATGAACAGCTATTCGACTATGTTTGGTTAATGAGTGGTTTGGAGAGAGGAGAAGAGATTTCATTTAGAGGAGCTTGGTGTTTGTATTGTTTGGAGAGTGAAAACGGTTGAAAAGATTTAAAGGAACACTCTTTTTCTCCTGAAAGGCTGATGTAATGAACTTTTAATCCCTTTAAAAGATTATGATTTCAAAGATTTGGAGAATTCATGGTAGTATAAGTTGATTATCCTATACTTTTTGCTTGATTTTCTTCATCTCGCTTGGAGAATTCATGGTGATATAAGTTGATTATTCTATTCTTTTTGCTTGACTTTCTTCATCTGGCTTCGGTTCTCTTCTACTCATCCAAACAATAAAGAAATCCTTTCAGTCGCTACAACACTCCCCAACTTATTGAGTTGAGGACAGTAACTCAGCAAAACTAATTAATCAAAATCAGAAGTGGGTAGGAAGAAAGTTGCTATTTATTGAAAATGTAAATGTAGCATATTATCATGAAAATACAAGATATATTAATCATGCAATGATGTTTTATTTAACAAATTATGCCATTTTATGTTTGTTTTTGGCTTGTGCTATTTCCACCTCTTTATTGGCTCTTGACAACCCTATCACATTGATATGATTATATAAGCCCTTGCAAGTCCCACTCTTGATTTAATATTATTTTTTCTTCTTTTTTCTTTTTTGTTAATCTCAAACAACATTTGTTAAGGTTAAATGTGGGACCCAGTCTTGCTAAAATTATTCTTGCCTTCTTTTCTTCTTTTCTTGATTGTTTTCCTTTTCTTTCTCCATTTGGAATGAAATTGGTGTTCCTTTTTTTTTTTTCCCAAAAGAATAGTCTATATGGTAGATAGCTAATGAATTATTGTGTCAATGAGTTGATATTTCTCTTTTTTTGTCCTAGGAAACTATTATTCAAAAAATAGCCTAAACATAAGTAAGAGTAAAAGAACTATCTACCAGTTTTTGTATGCAGTTTGTTTAATTATAACATTAATATATGTCATTACGTTGTAGTCTGTATATCTCAACTACTCAACTTTCGTTTTGTTTGGTGAATCTAGTAGTCCAATGATCAGTAAGTTTTCATGCCATCATTGCATCATATTTTAAAAGATATTTTTAGAAAAGATTAAAAATATGACAAAGTTAAAGCAGATAAAAATGCATGTTCAAGTTTGTCCAAGCAGGCACAAAGAGGGTCATGAAGTCGAATGTGCCCCTTCAATTCTTGTAGATATGCTTTTAATGTCGATTGGCTTCCTCACAATGATCTTCAAATCCCCGTTGGGACTTGTAGATATGCATTGAAAGTTGAATGTGCCCATTTAGCTCTTAAAATAACACGGCTCCCAAAATGCATATGTGCAAATCTAGCCAAGCAGGCACGAAAGCTTTTGAAAGGAAGTCATGTATTTTTAATGTGATTAAGACCAATGGATTTTCTTTACAATCTTTGAGTAATTCTTGTAATTTGTATTGAAAATCAAAATTGAGAAATTTACAATCATGAAGATTGTCTATAGAAATAAAGTAAACAATTTGCAGATAAACTAACATATCTTTATATAAAATATGCTTGCTCAGATTACAACAATTGAGAATAAGTTCGGGGAAAAAAGAAAAGAACATGAAAAAAGCATTGAAATGTAATGGGTGTGGGAGAAGCAGCTAGCTGAAAAAAAGTTATTCGAAAGGAATGCGGGCAATTTTATCTTTTAGTAAATTGAAGCAAAAAATAGAAAGGAAAAATGTAAAAAAATAATTTTAAATCAAAAATGAAACCCACAAAGGATAATGTAGTTAAATCAATGTGATATGGGGTGTCAAGAGCTAATAAGAGCATGCAAATAGCATGAACCTTGTTCTTATGCAAATTTCATTTCCTCACTTCTACTTACTAACGTGCTCAAGCTAATTTTAAGAAAAATGCATTAGAAGTCCTAAAACTTGTCAAGAAAACTTTAAAACTTATAAAAATACAATCAAGTCATAAAATTGTGACAAATTAGTATAATCGAAGCATTCCATTAATTCCATCCAATTTAGTTGAAAGAAAATGCTAATATGGCTTTTTGAATTACTTTCTCTCTTACATGGCACTAATGTGGCTAAACATGAAGGGTGAAGCTAAATATTATTTAAATTAGATTAAAAAATTAAATTAAATTAAAAAAATAAACACAAAATGACAAGGATCTAGTGCAAGGACTGCAACCCTTGCTAACCACTAGCCGGCCATCGATGATGGGGCAACAATGGCGAGGGCCTACAAGGCCCATGACATTTTGCATCTTTCTTCTTTTAATTTTTTTTAAAATTTTTCAGTTTATTTGTAATAATTTTTAACAAAAAATTGTATTTTGACCACAATGACATTGTTTTAGTCTCATTCTTCATGTTTTAGTCACGTCACGTCACGTCATGTAGGTGAGAAAAAATAATAAAAAAAGTCACATTGGCATTTTCCATAAATCAAATTGACAGAGTTAATAAAAGATTTGATTACATTTTTTTATAAATTTTAGGACTCAATTGCTCTTTTGTAATAAGTTTTCAGATTTTCACTGCCCTTATCCAAGAAAAAGTATAATATGCTTGAACCTTATTGGTATTAGTTAACATATCATATATCTAAGTTGTAATCATGAGGAGTTTACAAATTTGGCGAAGGATTTCCCTACGAAAATTTTTGAATAAAGAATTGTATATTACTTTGGAGTTATTAGAGATTGAGCTTTAGAGAGACATTCTAAGTAAATATATTTTATTAATATTCTTTCACACTAGTATACCGATTATTAAGTTTATTAAAATACTGGAATTTTAGATGATTATTGTAATAGAGAACTAACATGTAAACTTCTCTTACTTTAACACAAGAAAAGAAGAAACAAGAATTTTGGAAAGGTCGATATAAATCATTAAATTCATTGATCTACATATGTTTCCTCTTTCATAATCTTACCATTAATGCATTCTAATGAGTGCTATCTTGGAATATTGAAATTTTAGGTGTGTTCAAAGTTATTTGACTAAATTTATTAAAATCCTCGAATCTTAGATCATTCCCGTAAAAAACAAACAAATACATAGACTTCTTTGATTTGAACACAACATAGGAGAAACTAACAATACAGGAAATGTCTATACAAGATTGATTGATTTTAGACCTCTTTCATCAATCTTACTATTATGAGTTCTCGATGAGAGGGCTATTTTGAAATGTTAAAACTTTCGGATGTGTCTAAAGCTATTTGAAGGATAATTATGGCATGAGTTTTTACACGACAAACAATGGATGTTTTTTTTTTTTGGTAAAGACGAACAATGGATGTTTAGACTAACACTTTCCTAACTTCGAAGCGATGCAAGTTATGTACTTCTAATCGCATCGAGAAACCTCTCACAAAGAAAGGGGTGTTGGCCCTCAGAGGCTAGGGTAATATGATATAACCAAATCCCCCAATTTAAAATATCCAATTTGCAAAACTAATGTCTTTGGCTTAAGTTTGAGCCGTCTCTCCCGTGTCATGATTAGATCTTATGGTTCCTAGCTAACCTTAAGTAGGTTAATAGCGACAAGAATGATCAATTGATGGGCCCGGGCCGGGCTCCAAGAGATTGGGTCTAATTTCTTGCCCAGGCTCATCGATAGGAATGGTTTGAGTACAAAATTCTCGAAATGGTTGTCCAAGCCACCCGAAAGTGCCCTTCAAGTCCATGGTGCTTGGTGCGGGCCTGGGCGAGTCCATAGGCCGCGACCCTTAAGTTCTAGATAGATTATTCTCGACAAAAAAAGAAAAAAAAAAACCCATGTTGCAACACGTGCCGGAGTTGGGAGAATCCGTACGTGACATGTCCCGCCCTTTATTCGCGAGTCTTGAGTGCTATCTTTGTCACCCATTGACCTTCTTTCAGCTATTGAAAAAAAAAAAAAAAAAAATTCTTCAACTTAAAAAAACAATATAATGAAAAACTCCAAATTATCATGTTTTTGATGAATTTATTTCATATGTCAAATTAATATACTTATGATAAATTTATCGTTCGTTAATTTCTATAAATTTTATTATTAAATTGTTAAGTTTAATAATACAAGAACTTATTTATCAATTTTGAGTTTTATCTTCCGATTGTTATAAGTATAACGATTTTTCATGATATTAATTTAATTTAATAGAAACTAACAAATGATAAATAATCACAAATATACTAATTTGAAGTTTGTAATGGTTAAAAAATTAGTTTAATGTAAATTTATCATAAGTATATTAGTTTAAAATTTTATATAATAAAAAAATTAATTTCAGGTAAATTTGTTATAAAAATATTATTTTGAATTTTTTTCATAATGTTAACTCAAAAGAAGAAAAAACTCGTTCGACCCCGCCTTGGGAGGACTGCCACAGCGGGGTTTTATGATCGAAGAAAAAAATTTTATACAAAAACTGGAAACTTCATGGTTGGTTGACGCCATTTTTTGAGAGGGTGTTATACTTGTTGGCTTCCCCAACGTGCACTCACGCCATGTAAAGAGGTTGGCTTTGATTCCACCTACTTATAAATGGCCTCAAACACATCCTTTTCAAGTTAAACCGACCCATAATGCCATTAAAGTAGATAACCTTTTTTAGGTACCCACATATTCATTTGAAAAATTAAGAATAATCATCTATTTCTTTGTATTGTCAAAGAAAGGGAGAAAAAAAAATCAAGTTCCTTCTAGTCATAAGGTCCGAACATACTTCTATCTTATTTTCGTTTTTACAATTTAATTAATAGTATACGTCATCGGTCCATTTTATATGTCCCGGATTCCTTCTTCCTCTCCATCCCATTTTCAAATTTTCTTCTCTTTAAAATTTATTTATACAAAGTTATCAATCTCGATTGTTATAATCCATTTATAGTTATCAAAATGATTGTAGAATATTTTTGTCATATTTCTTTAAAAATTAAGACATAGTCTCGAAGAGATGATACTTATAGGTTTAAATATGAAATTTATCTTATATGGAATTAATTTTGACCATTAAACCAAAAAGGTTACGTGGAAAATATTTTAGATATGAAAATAGCTTTGCTCAAGAGAAATTAGAAGAATAAATTGAATAAAATATTAATATCACGAAAAAATTCAAATTAATTTATTCATGATAAATTTACGTCGAATTAATTTTTTGACTATAAAATTTTTTAAATCAATACATTTGCAATAAATTTACTTTTTATTAGTGTCTACTAAATTAGATGAATACTACTAAAAATCACAAACTGTTATACCTGTCTATTATCACGTGTCATTCAATTGAGTAATTTGGCGGTAGAATTTAATAAAAAATAATATAAGGTAAATTTATTATAAGTGTATCGATTTTAGATTTTTGGTTATTTAGGTTTTTAGCGTGTTAACCGTATAAGAAAGGGGGAAAAAAAGGAGAAAAAAAGAGAGAAAGAAAAGGGTGAAAAAACAGGAAGTAGCGGAAAGGGTTTCCTCCCCCGTCAGCTCCAGCGGTGGCTCCCGAAATGCGTTGGATAGCTCTCTGATACGGACTCCGTCGGAGCTCCTCCTCCTCCTCCCGCTCTTTCCCTGACCGCCCCCGCTCTCGACGTATTCTCTCGACGCCCTCTTCCTCCGGAGCCCCGTCGATCGGCGGTTTCTCTAATTCCTCTGCCGGCGTCGTCGGCGTCGTCGTCGTCCCTTCCCTGACGTCAATCGCCTAACGGAAAACGCCGGGACACCCCGCCGCCCCCCGCTGCCGCCGCTGCTCCTCCGCCGCCGCCGTCTGTCACACCGGCTGCGCCGTCGTGGATTCCGCCGTCGAGTTCTGCAACTGTGAAACGGCGTCTATAAGCGCGGCCCGTGTGATGCGCAGCTGATTGGGCTCGCCTAGGGTTTTTGTTTGTTTTTCTTGGATGCGGAAATGACTGAGGCTTCGAGGGGCAGAGTAACCATCACTCTCGGGCGAAGTGGCCAGGTTAGCTTCATCGTTAGCGAAATCTCTTGAAGTTTGGGAAGTGAGGGTTTGCTTGTGGTGTCTCTTGTCGTCGGGCTTTGGCGTTATTCTTTGAGGTTTGCTCATTTGAGATCTATGAATGTTGTTGGATTTGATTCGTTGTATGGAAAAGGAAAGTCCCGTGGATTATTTGGTCGGTTTGCTCATGCTCTGTGTCGTCTTGCTGATAGAAAAATATTGTTGGCCAGGACAATTGACTGATTTTGGGCGTTTTTAGTTGAACGCTTAAAATCTCTAATACAGTAGAGAAAGAAAGCAACTTCAAAGTTGATGTTCTTCGCTCCCTTTGAAATTTCGACAACTGACCATCCTCTTAGCAAACTGAGCTGAATGATAGATGCTACTCTGGTCGAACTGTATAATTCAATAGTTTGATTGACTTTAGATTGCTTTCCAGGTGGTGAAGAGGGCAGGAGTTGTTTCAGATGCTTCATATGCTGATTCGATGCCAGCCATCGGGAGTAAGCGCTCGGTAAGAGATAGACTAGGCAGTAATGCCGATAGTACCCTGTCGCATGGAGACAACTTTGGTAGTAAAAGGTGCGTTTATTCTCATGTGACTTTATATCCTGGCTTTCTTTGGCTTATTTTGTTCAGTTTTTTATTTACCTATATATCTTTTGGTGTGGGTCATCAACATTTCCGCTACTGCTGTTGATTCTGCAACCTTTCCACTTCCCAAGAACATCATCTTTCACTGTTGGTTTCACTGGGGTTGGTTTGTGTGTAGTAGAATAGCATGCTGATTTGTTTGCATTTTGCAGACATCGAGGAGATATTTCCATGTCAAGTAGAGGTAGTAATGGAGTAGATGGTAATTGATCTTCTCTAACTTTCTTGATATAATAAAACGTTTAGTTATCTTCTCTAACTGATATCTAACTAGTCATCTGCTGTTGGATTACCAAGACATTCGAATTGGTAAAGGCGACCTTCGTTTTAAACTCATGCAAAAGAATTCATTTCAAAGAACTCTGAGTGATGACGAATGTGATGCCGTGGACCTCCGTGAGAAGCTGTCTAAAACAGTTCACGCCCCAGCAGCTGCACTTGATTCAAGGCAGCGGATGCATGAAAGGAAGGATAATAGTTTCTTGGGTCGAATTCCTCCATCAAGAAGTACAAATCGTTTGCCTCGGAGTGAGCCTCTCAGAAGTTCTCATTCTTCTTTAGGTTTGGAGAGTTTAAGACGAAGGTCCCCAGAAAGGTATATTGCCAGTTCTAGGGGCCTCTCCCCCCGAAGGAGCCCAGAGGATGTTCATAGAAGGTTGCCAATGAGGACATCGGATGAAGTCAGGTCAATTGCTTATATGCAAAAAGATGTGCTTCCTTCCAGGCCTATGAGTAGTAGTGTGCCTTATGTAACAAACTCAACATGTCCTTCCACAAGTGCAAGGCCTGCAGCAACGGTCCTGGGTCAGTCTCGTCCTCCGAGCAATGTCATGCAGAAAAGCTCATACGTGGTATGCAGCTTCTTGCCTTTTCAATTTCACTCTAGTTTACTTTAGCTCTCCAGAAGCTTATATAGAGAGATTACTTCTATTGCACCAGCCTTCACATGGATAATTGTTTTCTGGTTTGTGTTTTTTGTGTTATCATTATGTCTGTCTTATTGAAATATAGGTTTGTTCTGTCTCCTATGTTTCCTATACAATTGATGAATAAATGCCATATCTTCTTCTCTTTATTAGTGCAGTGATCTGATCTACTTCTCTGTTTAAGTATCATATTTGGATGGATAGTTCAATTAATCTTGGGTCTTAGTACACACACGTGGAGCTATGAAGTGTTTCTTGATGATCTTACCTTAAAAATTTCAATATTTGGATCTGCTTCCCCATGCTTTGATTTTCTAAAAAGTGTAGATCGGATAACCAATGAGAGCATTGTATCTTTAGGAAGCTAAAGGCATTCCTTTTCTGTTGAGTCCTCCTCGCATGCTTTCTTTCGTGGAAAAGCGAGACAAATGCTGGAATCTACCTGTTTAGTGGTTGATTGGTCTGCTACCGACTTAAGCTTTCTCCTGTCTTTGGGCCCCCGACTCCTAAGTACAAAAAGACACTATTCTCCTAACGATTGTGACGTGTTCCATTTTATTCTACGTCAAATAATTGACGCATGGATTTAAATGTCCCCAACATTCTGATGCAGAGATCTTTAATACTTTCATGCGCGGTATTACATATAGTGGTGTTTTGCTTCTAGAAATAGGCTTCAAGCCTTTAAGTAAGAAGTTCCCCTGTTTTCTGTTTTATTTGGTTCATTAGGTATGCATTGAACACCTATATGTTATTTCAATACAGACAGAAGCCTACCCATGTGGCCCCACTATTTAGACAAGGAACATCTCATGTTTCAGTTACCTTAACCGGATTATTGTGTAAAGTGAAGTTAATTGGCTGGAACTTATATGAGCTTAATGTCTTCTCAATTGAGACCAATCATTATTTTTTTCTGTCTGATGTAGTATTGTTGACTGACCAGTGATAGCTAAATGTAATAGGCCAGGTGCTTATAGTTGAGTTGGATAGTGCCATCACACGAAGAGCATATATGATCAGGGAGCAGGAGAAGTAGGATTGAATTGTCAGTGGACAAACATCATCCTGAGAGTTTGGGTTATGTAGTGAGAGAAAACAGAAGGGTTATGATTTCAAATTGTCAATCTCTTTCTTTGACCTAATTTTTGTAGTTTTAATCCTCCATGGTGTTCTTAATTTTTTTTAGGTTTTTATAAAGTAATAGATTGACTTCTTCTTTTTTTAAACCTTTTAACAAGCAAATTTTATGAACTGATGTTTCATATCTAACCTCTTTACATGCAAGTGGCTGATCACCAAAGAGACTGAAGATCCTTCTTTTTTGTTCTTTTCTTACAATCTTCTGCAAGTGTATGAAAGAGATGCATACTCTGTATATTATTGACATGATTTTAGAGCTTGTCAACTGCTTCCAAACATGATTGGATTGGCTGTCAGTAGTGGTAATATGCATTAACGGATTTTTCTGCTGAGGATTACCTTTTTGCTTTTGCTACATGAATCTAGCCTGTGTTAGAATATTGATATCAAGGCTGAGTTATGAAATCATTAATCACCTTGCCTCTTGTTGTTTTTATGAAGTTGTGCCTTGGTGATCTCTACTTTGTATATACTAATTACATAGATTACCTTTGAGATTGTTACTTCATGGAGCATCTTATAGTCATGGTTCTTAACCATAGCCTAGGATATCTTTCATTCCAACTTTCTTAGTTTTCTCTCTCTAATCACGTAACTGATCATGTTCATTCTTAACAATGACCTTTAGATGTCTTCAATGCACGATGTTTTTCACCAAGATTTAGAATATTGCTTCTTTTTTTTTGATACTGCAAATTAAGAGGACTGTTGGTCTCTTATGACCCTGACATTGTTCTGGCTTGCTATTTTCCAGGGGGATGAACATCAAACTGTTGATGGCTTGTTGCAATCATTGGGTTTAGCAAAATATGCCATTCTGTTCAAGGCTGAAGAAGTAAGTGCTACTTTTTTGAAAATTCTCTAGG
Organism: Corymbia maculata; assembly: GCA_014182735.1. NCBI lineage: Eukaryota > Viridiplantae > Streptophyta > Magnoliopsida > Myrtales > Myrtaceae > Corymbia > Corymbia maculata. The sequence continues at coordinate 26,459,313 of CM024683.1, read as the reverse complement.
AAACAATTATTCACCATCACGTTGATCGAGCTTCTTGCATGATCATGCTTTGTATTACCAACTAAAACTTCAAAGAATATACAGGTTTGCTGGGGAGTGGGAATTGGGTAGGAGCTAAGAACAAGAAACTGAAAATTTATGCAATGGATGAGATTATTGAGTGACAGTAATCGAAGTTAGGACTTAGAATAGTTGCTTATTAGTTTTGTCAATTCTGTTATCCGAAGTTGTTCTTTTTATTTCCTGCTTGCACTGCATTTGCTCATTCTAGAGAGAGGATATATAAGATGCATCATTAGAGTGCCCTTGAATCATCCACCTGATATGTTTTAGTTGTGGCTGTGATTCTAGGTCTGTTGTTTGCTTTCTTGAAGGAGGACCATGAAGTTTTAATTAATGATTTTTTTTCTTTTATATCAATATATTTGGCAGGTTGATATGGCAGCATTGAAGCAGATGGGTGAACATGATCTTAAAGAGCTTGGAATTCCTATGGTATGGCCTTCAGTTATATTTGACCCCTAGTGAAAGAGTGAGCTTGATCTATTTTGTGGAATGTAATAATAATTTCATGTGGGATTAATTTCCTGAAAAACCCCAAATTTTAGGAATCCCAATTCTGCCCTGAAAATTTTTTTTGTCATAAAAATTTATCACAAACGAACTTTATTCCCAAATCTGCTCCTGCTAATCCTCCGTTCAAAGATTGCCACTGGTTTCTTCAAAATTGTCACCATCAGGGCCATTAGAGGTTACCCTCATCTTCGTATGGAACAACAGCAGCAGCTTCCTGATGTGGATAATTTCGAAAAAACCAGTGGCAATTTTTGGACAAAGGGATAATCAGGGTAGATTTGGGAGTAGTTGGGGATTTTATTAGACAGAAGAATTTCAGGGTAGAATTGGGATTGTCTCTAAAGCTGGGGTTTTTTAGGGAATTAGGCCCTTTCATGCGCAACTCATCAGTCGCCAATATCGGACAATCATAAAACAACAAGCAGCAACATCTTGTCTGCACATTGATTATACTAGGGTTACCCAAAAATTGTATTTTGAGGTCTTTGCTTGAAGTTTCATTCTAATCATTCCATGTTGCTGCAAATATAAAGTTTGATCATGAGTTTATGTGATGATTTTCTGCATGATACACATTCATTGAGGTGACATCTTTGTTAAGCAGTACTATTAATATAGTCACGACAGGACCTAATATAGACTTGAAGATTGATTCAAGGAACTCTTATTTCAGGGACCAAGAAAGAAGATTCTTCTGGCTCTTGTGCCTCGTTCCAAGCGGCAAATGTGACATCAATTCTTCCAAAAGTGAGATTTTAAGATTATGACATCTGTCAACTACAGTGGAAACGAAGTAGTTTTGAAATGCATTTTTGCTGATTTCACATATGTTCAAATTGTCTTGCGATGATGGGCATGAGCTGTTTAACACTTTTGTCTCAATTAATTAGTTAGTAGAGGAAATTTGAGATAGGGACATGATTACCCTTCAAATTTCGTGCTTCTTAAGAGGGTATCTTTGTCATCATTGGCTATTTGGGTGGATTAAATTACTTTTCTATCTCTGCTCTCTTTCTTATATTGGTGTTGGTTTTGAGCGCTAGACTTCTCTTTCAGTGCTGGCTACATCAACTTTTTCTATCTGTGCCGTGGATTATCTATGCTTCTTTGTTTGCTCATGCTACCTAGAAACGTCGATGGATGAGTATATCCAGGTGTCAGCTTGAGCATAGCAATAGTGGTATTGAAATGAGCACCATTTGCCTGTTGGTTTATTTGCATCAACCTTTCCGCTATGTAACACTATGAGGCAGCCAACAGTAACACCAGGCTGGACCTCGACACTGATGAAGGTTTCGATTATCAAAACCTGAAGATCCACTGGGCTTATCTCATACCTCAAATCTGAGGACATTGAATCATGGAATTGAACCCCGCTTGTGAGAGGGGTAAAGTTGAGGAAGTATCTGAAAATAGTAAAGGCAGACCTTGAAGATTCGCCAGCCAGAGTTTGACTCATAAAATACTTGTTCTAGCTACTGCCAACTCAATGAGAGGTCGGGCTAGGTTTACTTTCATTAGACGATAATAAGTGAAGATTGTAAAGATCGCCAACGTCGATTGTTCCCTTCTGGTTGCATGCTACCCGAATGACACTGGAGCTACGCGTCTGTGATTTTATTGTTTGGCCCCTTTGCCATTGAGAGAGGTCAAGTTATTTTGGCGTAGGGGAATATGCACCTTTCGGAACCGAACGCACTTCTCTGACAAGGAATGATAAGTGCACTCAACATTGCACGATTTATGGAATTGAAATCTTTATCAATTCACGGCCAGTTGAAAATATTTTGCAGCCGGATTACGTTTTTAAGCTAGCGCACGCACGGGACTTCAGATGGATATAAGACTGTAAAAGAAAGCCAAGTAAACCGGTGTTGTTAGGTTCCCCCCGCCAACAAAAACACCGGTGTTGACTGTTGAGGTTCTAGACTCTGTCCAAAAGATCGTGAGGTCGTGTACGGCATAACATATTGATAAATCATTGACACTTACCTGCTTTTCTTTGAATGGATGTTTAAGAGCCGTCCAATGACGTCCGGCCTTCTTCAGTGCTCCAAGGTCATATAAACAATAAAAAGGAAAGCATAATACGATGCCCCTTGACAATGGAGTGCTTATAAGTTTTTTTTATATATGTGATCTTTTTTATCTTCAAATTTAAATTTGAGAATTAGACTTTTTGATATGATATAGAGTGAAGCTCTATCCCAATTTCCGTTTCAAATTCCATATGCTGAAATATGTATGGTAGCCCTCTAAGTTGAACATACTCATTTTTAAAAGTCATTCGCTCAGTCTTCATAGAAATGTTCTCGGGTTTTTGAAAGTTTCAAGTTTTGCCTGCGATTTGTCTGTTTAGAGAAACTTCAAAAGAATGGTAGAATGAGATACTTCTCCTGCTTGCTAATGCCGACAGCAATCTTTCAAATTAAGAATAAGCAAAGAAACTTGAATTTGAAGCAACTTGAAGCTTCTTTTACCAACTGATGCATGAAACTAATCATCTTCTAGAACGCTTAACGTAAGTCCATACGGTTAGGCGACAAAATTGAACTGCTCCAACCGTGTAAAGATCAAAGTAGGTGGTAAAACAAGAGGGAAATCATTTTGCAAGAAGATATATTTCTAAAAACTTTTTACTCAATTGAATCAATCGTTCGTGATATTCATATAGATCCTGTCATAATATAACGTAGATTTTATATTATTTGTATGGCGATTTGCTTTCTCATGTACTTATGTCGGACGGCAATTGGAGGCTTCAAGTCAAAGAAAAGACGGAAGGGGAAGTGAAGCGAACTAATGTATTTTATCTGTCAAGATCAAGGAGTCTTGACTGGCCTATCAAAGAGATGATCCAACCTCCCACATGCTCCATCCCTCTTCTTTATCTGATGTCCCTTGCAGTTCCTTCTTCTCTACCAAATCCCCCCTTTCTCCTAAAGTCAATTTTGGCATTTTATGTGGTCTCTTAAAGCACATGTACGTGTTGTCAAAGGGTAAGGAAACAAAAGGCGCTCGTACGCTTTGGACTTTTCAAGAATGGAGGGTTGTGATGTTTAAATATGACACAACATTCTCTCGTGGTTTTAGATTTTGGAATGAGTGGCTAAAGCAGTCTGGATTGAGGATTTGTTTCTCGTAGCATCACTACCTTCGGAATGATAAGGACTTTTAAAATGTGAAAAGCCTGTAAGTTCATCTAACAAAAGTGTATTGACATGTAATGACTCCACCGTGATAGGGACACCTTAAATGTGATTAATGCATTTTTCATGCCCATCAATCAACATGAAATGTGATAACTTCTCTTAATCGATTTATTATAGACACTAAAAAACACGTTTATCACATTTCATACGTCTTTGCTATCCAAAATTGGTTTTTTTGAGGAGTGAGAATGATAATAAATTTGTTCGATTTATATCATATTAAAGTAAAGAAGGTGTCGAGACTTTTCTTCCATAGCCAACAGTTGGAAAATACATCTTTGCTTTTTACTACATTATTTTATCTTATTCCTTTGAGGATTTTGATTATCCGCTTGCAGGCTCGTGTGTATATATTTGCAGTTTGCACGCTTCAAGTCTTTATTACTCTATCTATCGGCTTTCACACGAAGAAGTGTGATTAAGTTGAATTACATGCCCCGCAATTGTTTTATAATTAAAATTATAGAATATCACTTGGTTGCAAACTTAAGTAAAAGAAATAATGGTCGATGACGGAACAGATTCTAAGTCATGAGACATAAATGAAGATGACAAAGCTCTAGACAAGTCTAAATAGATTGCACAATAATGCCGATATTACCGCATTTACGTGGACCAACCGACTTTTTTGTTATTTCCTACACGAGGCTGATTGAGGGGGGCCACTCTATGATCTCCCACAAATCAAGCCTTTGAATAAATGAAAAACCACTCGAGTAGAATGACGTGAAATGGGCTGAAAGCAATCAAATCAGCCAACCCACCCACAATCCTAGCCACCATTAATCTAATCAGCCCCTTTATGTCCTCATTTTATTCCACGAGTTAGGATAGTGAAATGCTTGAGGACAGCAAGCCTACTTGGAATTCTCCTCCCTAAGCAAAGAAAGCTATTTGAACATATTGCAAAAGGGCCATGGGAAAATAAAAAAAGGTGTGGGAATTGATTAGCGTTAGAGAGAGAGAGAGAGAGAGAGAGAGAGAGAGAGATGATTGGTGGAAGAAAGTCCACCAATGCAATAGATCTATATAGGTGGAGACAATGGAATATTTCCCACAGCCTAATTTATTAGTTGCTTGCATGTCCCCAAAGCTACAAGAGGGGGGGTCCAACCAGAACAACTGTCCAACACAAATGCTTCCCACACTCAATACAATAATAAACACTTAGCTGATGACTTGATTCACCTGAAAACATATGCTTTTTTTTTGGGAGGGTGATTATAATATTAGGGTTTTCCTGCTCTCAGAAGATATGCCCAGATCTCATGAAGACCTCAATTAGTATATATGCTTACCTCATCGCCCCACTTCTTATATTCCTTAGTTTAGCAACAACTCTGATTATTCTAATGTGTCATCCTCAGAACATGGTCAAGGGTGGACACACTTGAGGCCATTTCTTTAATCTGTTGTGGGTTGAGATAATTGCTGAGAACCTTCACTTTGCGCTGAGTAATCACATCTCCATTAGTCTCAGGATCATAAAACAAATCTTTTCGAGTGCTGTAGTAGATGGGACAAGACACCCAAAGTGCATGATTTGCGTTTGATCTGTTCTTTGTTTGGCATTATTTTATGGTAACCTTTGGTAGAGGACAAGTGCATGAAATGCACCGAGTCATATGTGGGTCTAGAACTTAGATGAAACAATGATTAAACAAAGCATTTTTAAGTACAGTGGATGATTTGTTGCAAAGTTAGATCCCCCGGCCCCCTTCTTTCCAGGTGATTACACATTAATCTCCCCATCCTTCTTTGACTTTTGCTAATGTGTACTTCATACAATAATTACGGAACAATATTAGTGTTATTTGCCCCTCTTTGAATTAAAAAAATGGACAAGTGGTACTATAATTGCAACGTTCCCTTAAAAAATTCTCGTAGACGACGGATTTCATCCTTAACAAACCACACACTGAATCCTCTTCGACGGAGAAAGTATGTGGTGTATCTAATACAATATGGAAAATCTAAAGATAGATGAAACAAAGTTAGTTCCTACCATTTTAAAATGTTTGCATGAAATATATGGGCTACTCTATTCTGACTAATCTTTTCTCGCCTCTTTCTTTTTCATATTCACACTCGGGTACGTTTATGCTGTTCCAATGAATATTAAAATAAGAAAAGAGTCTTGTTTGAGATGCAATGCACTCGTTGGAAAACCTCACAACTTACTATAAAAGGACGAGAAATAGACTCAATCCTGCATCGAGAAAAATCATCAAGAAACGTTCTTAAATTATCCAGTTCGGCTTCCTCCAATGTCAAGAGATCAGATAGCCAGGGAAGTCTCAACTTCCTCCAATCTCCTATCTCAAACATGGGTCAGTGAAAATGGCGGTTCGAGCGGATCTTGCGCCGAGAAGAAGCTGAAGCTGTTTGGGTTTGAGCTGAATCCGCCCAAGAACGACCCGAGATGCTCGAAACTAGAGTCCCCTGAAGGAGATGAAAGTGTCAACTCGTCAAACACGGTCAAGGAAAAGAGCTCAGCCAGAACAACAAGTGATCATCATCATCAGGCGAATGACGATAGCCACAACAAGAAGTTCGAGTGCCAATATTGTTTCAAGGAATTTGCAAACTCGCAGGCGCTGGGGGGCCATCAGAACGCCCACAAGAAAGAGAGATTGAAGAAGAAGAGGCTTCAGATCCAGGCCAGGAAGGCCAACCTCCACCAATACCTCCAACCTCTCCAAAACAACCTCCATCTCTTCAATTTCCAAGGCTCAACCAGCACTAGTAGCACTGGCCCTTTGTTCTTCTACGATTCCTATAACAATAGCTCCGACAATCAGTTCACTCTCTACGATGAATCTCAGATCAGCTTCAGCCCAGTAGTTGACCAAGATGCTCGCTTTAGTGGGTTCGACTCTGATGATCATCATCAGGTGCTGAAGTTTTACCCTCCTAACATTTCTTTCCAGCAGGACTCATGTATGTTCACTCTGACATGTGGCGAGAGGTCCGGAGGAAGTTACCACATGCCCATAGACACAGCCGGGTCGGCAGGTTCGAAGCAGATCAGCTGTAAATCCTTGGATCTCCAGCTAGGTCTCAGCGTCCAGTCGAACATACCGGGTTGATTATAGGTCCTCTAGCAGTAGGAGTTTACAAATGACAGGTGAATAGTGCATTGTGTAAGCTTAGAACCATTAGGAAAATGGAAAAAAAAAAAAAAAGTGAATGAAAATTGAAGAAAGAAGTATATTCTCATAGCAGATTTTTCTCTGCTTCTTTGATGGGAAAATTTTATGCGATTGAATTATGCATCATGTTCTTGCATATTTCGTTGTTAAAAAAAAAAAAAAAAAAATGCACCGTTTGGAAAATCATGAACCAAGGTAGTTCAAGAACGCGAACACCCAACTTTCGTGTTCTTGTTTAGTTTTCTGCTTACGGAAGCGTGGTTGCCGATTGATGATTTCTTACTCGTGTTTTAAAATGTTTAGTGGTCATCTCCTTATTTAGAGTTTCAAGGACAATAATGTCTTTCTTATCCTGAGTTGGTCGTTTCTCTTGGAGGACTGCGTAATCATAGCCGAGAATAATCCCTTTATTATAACATCAATCACAAACCCTATCGACAATCTAACCTCCCTTGACAAATGGTATCTTAACAGTGATCTCTTGCGATGGACTTCAAATTGCTTCCTTGGCTTTCTAACCATCTTTGTTTCTTTGCCTAAGACGTCGTACAAAAGGATCGAAGACTTTGTTTTCGTTTGTTTATATACTCGCGAAGCAACCGCCTCATTCTTGTTTTATATGTATGTTTATCTAGATGAAAGAGGAATAATAGGTTGTGGTCATGTTTTCAATGTGAACTCTAGGACAAGTGCGCTCATCTTATCTTATAAGATTTTCTTCTTGTTTTTCCCAAGAATCTTGTCTTATAAGATTATAAAAAGTCCCTTTCGGAAAACTCTAAGAACGACTTAATTAGCCCACTCATAATGAGCGCCTAGGCCAGAGTCCAATCACCAACTCTATTATATTCTCCATCGATTTAAATTTTCTTTTTATTAATAAGCACTAGTGACGAAATTGACCTAGTCTAAATCCCCAAGAACTATTTCGAACTGTTTAACGTTGCGGAGTCAAACATTGTGATTCTTGATAGAAATTAATGTGATGAATTGATTCTTGATAGAACTTTGTTATTAGCTTTTGGATGAGAGAGCTGGTTGGTAGTATCAACTTAGGTTGTCGGAAGTAATCTCGTGTTGTACAACACGCGCAATCTTTTCCTTGTGAATGTAACACGGAGAGCTTTAAGTTGGTCTCCTTCGTCGTACCCAATGGCGTGGCTCGGTATGTTTCCTTTTCGATTTCCACAGGCTTAATCACAATGTGGACTAGATCCACAATATTACTTGATAAACACGAAGAAGGTTGATAAATCATCTCCCATTGGAATGAACAAAATTCCACCAAATCCCGGAGTATCGATGACCTGGAAAGTACTTTATTACGCGAAACCTTTTTCCGGTCGATGACTTAAAAGATAAAAATGTCTAAAGTGGCTTTTCTTTTGGACAAGCAAAAGTGATTAGACAGAAAAAAGAAAAAAAGGAGTTGTAAAACCATTTAAAGGAGGTGATTTCCAACATGGTATGAAAACACGACTCAACACAAATGAATTTGAAATTGATACGTGTTCATCCTTTCTTTTTTCAAGCAATGACTTTAAAATTACATTGGACTATATTGATGACAATATGAAATGCTAGAATGGTCGACCTCATGAATATAATTGCACAATATGTATTGCCATGCTTGTCCAAATTTTTATCAACTTCCATAAACACAAGAACTTCTACTCCTATACAAACTTATATATGTTTCGACGAAAACAGATTATCCAAGTGTAATTACTAAAGTGGAATCCTAGATTTAATCCTTCAAGAGAAATGATTGGGTGACAAAAATTATTGGGTAACCGTCTTTAATTTATTGTTAAAATAACATTTTATTATGAATCACAAAAAACTAAATACTGAATAATTATAAATTGTTGTAAATCTACACCTTTAAGAATTTGTGATTTACAACAAACAATTATTTTTACAGTAACCCAAATACTATTATGCTAGCAAATCTCATCTTTTAATTAATAGCTGGCCAGTTTCCTCAAAGTTCAGTCGTCTTAATGGGTCCCAGAGAAGAAAGGCTTGGAATTTGGACTTCACCCACATTTAAATAAAGCAAATCTTAGACCTAATATTCCATTATTTTGGGGAGGAAATTGCAGTCGCTAGGTCCAAATTCTGAACAAATACGAAACCTACCAACCTAATCACCGAACCCAATTTGAATATATAAATGCCCCGGGAAATTCTTAATTCTAATAAATAGATTTCTTTACATTCGATAATCGTGTGCGTTAGGTGAACCAGCGAATTGGCCCCTCGCAAACTCAAAACTTTCTTTACTGAGCCTTGTCAATCGTCAAACCTCGATCTATTTCATTTATCTATTTGTTTATGCAATTTTTGAGTTCTAGACTCAAACACATAATCGTCTAACAAGCAAGATTTAGTAATACTAAAGAAACCTAACCCGGTCGTACACCGACGCCCAGACTTGAATTATTACGATATTATAAATTGCAATTTGACTTCCTTTCTTATTGACCCCTACAGATTAGATTGAGCAAATGTTTTTCACGTGGATTTAAGCACCTAGTCGCAGCAATAATTACACATATATAAGGATTTATAGAAAAGCATGCCGCCACTATAGTATTTTCCTGAAGAAAACGCTCCTCAGATGAGTACACGTGTTCATCAAAATGTTTATTTGTTTTCTTTAGCATGAGTCGTTCCTCATGTTAATGAATGAACGATTGAAAATTCAGAATCGAAATTAGAAAGTGAAAATTAAGGTATGGATGTTGACATCGATGAGTTGACAGATAAGTGGGCAGATATGTTGAATTTAGAATATAATTATTTCTTAAGGTTTGGTTGCTTAATCTCTATTGAAGAAGACTATCTCTTATGAGTTATTGAATTGAATAATAGTTTTCTGGGCTCCACCTTGACTGAGAAACACGTTGCTAAAGATTACATTAAAAAGAACTTGAATTAAAACGTAATCTTGGTTGAAATTCGATTCTACATCAAAGAGGGTTTTTAGCGACTGAGTATAAGATGATCCAGTCGCCTAAACAGTCAAAAGTCAAAAGGCAATTCAAAATTTCTAGTGATTTGCCATTTCAATCCACATGCCTCCCCTCCATATGTGGCACCAAATGATTGATAACCAGACGATGTGATTGCGACATGGAATCCTATCGAGCAAAGACAGATTGTCAATAGAAAAACTGTGTCAGTTCAACTCAATCGTGGTGTGCCACTAGAAAACTAAAATGAATAGAGATTCTAGTTGTATTGGGAGAGAATTTTATTTGGAAAAAAGAAAAGAAAAGACAGTAATTAAAGTAAAATACACTTGATAAGTAACTCGACCGAGAGCCGATAATCCAAAACTAGATAATAAACTTAATTAGAGATAAGTTTGATAAATTCCTCTAAGTAAGGTCAGTAATATCTAAAAAGTCGGCAAATTTAAGAGATTGCTTAAAAATGCGAATAAGAGTTTGTAAATAATAAGGAAAGTAGCGAATTTTGTTGAATAAAAACAAAAATAAATGTCAGCAAGTAACCTACTTTAGAGTTTGTAGATATTGAGTGTTAATTTAGTGGATTGCGCTAATTAAATGGGTAATTTCTAAAAAGATTTAGCAAATGTAAAATTTGTGACTCAATAGAAAAGTTAGTGACTAAAAAATATTAAATGAATATTGGTAAGTAACTCCAATGAAAATTGGTATCCCAAATTTAATTGGTAGTTTAATATGGCAAAAATTGACAAATCACTTCAATTTAAATCGATAATTTTCCATGAGAATCTAGGACCAATATCCCGAGTGAGAAAAGGTAAAAGAAATGTATAAATCTATGAATATCATCTAAGAAAGATGGTACTATGCACATTCATGTGATATAAATCATGTTGAGTTGATAGTCAAATGGGAGAAGAGAAAGTCGTCTCCCGTACATCTCGGGCTACCCTATTTAGGTAATGCATATCTAAATTCCCAGGAGGGCGGCGTGCCTGGAAACTTTCCTATGACGTTGGATTCTTTTCTTGTAGGTCGTGTTATGATTAGGTCAATGGCGATTGGCTTAAATTAAGTGGATGCTGATAAAAGTTAGGAAAAGTGTATACAGTAGAAAGGAAATAAAGCAGGAAAGAGACAAAAGGTAAAGTATAAAGTGGGAAGTCATTGGGATGAGTCTCCATTTACCGCTACTTTAAACTTGCCATCAGTCCGACAGCCAGAATAATCGGATGAACTCAACAGTCACCAGACGACGATTCTCTTAGAAGATTCTTCATCGTGGTTCATGCCATCACTCGTTTCACGTTCCGGTTCCAGATTTTCTTATGAAGAAGCACATGAACTTCTGCATATGATCTCGAATTTTCTAACATCTAAAATTAATGCAGCAAATTCATTTGAGAGCGATCTGAGTAACTTTCGAAACACACACGTTGTCTAATGAGCGGAGCTGCAGAGAGGATGCAAATGACTGGGGCGATTTAGGTGCATTTGTATTAATTGAACAAAAAGTTTAGATGCCAGATTGTCATAGAGAAAAATCGCAGTGATGATGGCTTCTTTCTCTTTGCTTTTGGAGAGGAGATCGTCTCGAGAGTCGGAAGACGTACTTCGCAAGGCACTCAGTCGCTAACCCACGCCCTAGCAACTTTCTCCATTTGATCACTGATTTTGTCGGTTCGAGATCGGCTATGCCTTGAGAAGCCTACGGGCGATACTTCTAGAGAACTTTCTCATGGTTGTTTGAGGGGTGTTGGATTGTCTGTTTTGATGGATTCTTCCGAAACTGAGTTCAAAGTTGAATTGATGAATCTGATTGCAAAAATATATTGTTCATGAATCAAAACGCTTGAGGGAGACACATGTATATTTGAGGAATAGCTTTGGTACACGTTGAAATATTCTTCAATTGATAGGCGAAGAGATACCACATACATAGAAAGGGCATATAAATCCCATGAATAAGTGATATGGGATGTTTTGATAAAACGTTTCTTCTTTAATTAATGATAGCTTTGCGCTATTGGGATAGTTTTAGGTATAAGCATATAGATCTTGTTATGTACGTGGAAAAAAAATATGGACTCGGGAAGACAGAGCTTCGCAAATTTAAGCAAGGATAGCGTACATGGAATGAAGAAATTGTATTTATTAGACTCACCGTACATGTAATGAAGAACAATGTTTATTACAACATTATGTTTAAGTGTAGACGAAGCACCCGCGAAGGCAAGATAATCACATCATACTGTAAGAAAAAGTGAAACACTCAAGCACATCCAATGACAAACTGCATGTTATGTAGGACTAGACTGACACATCACGCCCTCTCTCCGACGACCAAGAAGGACACTATCAAAGCGAGAACTCCGGCCGCCACAGGCGGAAGAATGAACAAGCCATTGCTCGGGGTAGGTGCCATGACCATGCCTGGCGGCATATTGTTGCTGGGGGTGTCGGGCGATGGATCGCTGTACTGCGCAGTGACCGCCATGACCGAGACTAAGAGGCAAAGAGCCATTAACCCTGTTTTGAGGAGGGAAGAAGCCATGTTTGTTTGGCTCAACGATTAGCAATCTTACCGGGGCCAGCAACAAGTTCACCGTGGCTATTGCACTTCTTCAGGCCCCAAATATATACACCTCAAGACCTGTGAAAACCACGGCAAGCGACGGGCTTAGGAGGGTGGACGGTTTTTGTCTCCATGGAGACGTAAAAATCGAAGATTGTAACTATTTTATCTATGATCTCCACGTGTTTTTCTTTGTCTTTTTATCTTTGGCAAATTCGAAGAGGAGTTTTGAGCAATGTCTCTAGGAATATTCATCCTCGTAACAATGCATAACTGTTTCAAATTGTATGGTAATTAAACGTGCCTGATAAACGTTCTGTAACGAGAGATCCATCTCGTCGAAGAAGTCGATGCAGATATTATTGATTTTAAATTGATATATTGGACGAATTATTTGAGCATCATTAAACTTGAGGGAAACGATCGATTCCAAATGGCTGCATTTTATATAAATATCTATCCTCGTGCATGTATTGATACATATCCGACACGTACATCGATATTTCCGGGGCGGCAACGAGGAAAGATAATGGATTACATGTGTCTCAACGCAAATAGAATACTGCCGAACGTCTCATACATCCCAGGAAAGCTCTCCGGCCCAATTCTATGCAGATTGTCGTCTTGCTTTAGACATATTTTCTATTATTTTCCTCACTAAATTCCTGACGCCTGAAGAATATTAAAGTTATTGTGCAACAAATATTGCGATATGCCCATATAATGCTATATCTTATTAAGGGATTCATTGTGCTGAGAGGCCCGCTTCATGTACTCAAATGGATTATTTTAATGATGATCAAAAGAAAAAAACTTCATAACTTGGCTACACATCAGGCTCCTAATAATCAAGTAATGACTTAGAGCGATAAGGTGGCATTGTTAGAGGACGATTAGCTGATATTTTAAAATATGTAGGTCCGTGAAAAAGGTTATTCAAGTTGGGTTTAGATGGGCCAAAAATTGTCCTACTCATAATGACTTATTTTATCTATATTGCCTTATCTTTATGCAATACAATTATAACAATCTGGACCCAAAATGACTTGCACTGCATTTTTAACAATTTTTCTCTTTAAAATCGTTGCCTCTGAAAAACGAGGGATTCCATAGATCAACTTGCTGAGAACACGGGGGTCAGATTATGGATGGGGTCATGAAGTTAGTGGTGAACCCGAGTGACAAGCAATGTCCCCGCCAACACTATGAATATAACCATTAATTACAGCTCCATGTCAATATCCTCGATAAAAGACATCAATAGTAATTCAAGAAGATGTCCATCCGAAGAAAATGGGGATGATTGAGACACTCATATTACCCACTCACGGCACAATTCTGTCTCCATATGGGCAGGTAAAGGGATGCGCGATTCATTTAATGTGAAATCGGATGATACGCGTTGGATCAGTAAAAATAGTAGCCATCATCACATCACGTTCATTATTCCATACCAATCCTCGAGACTTGTCCCTTTTTTCAGCATTTCAGGTGGTCAAAGGGAAACAAGACTCCTGAACAAGTCTCGAATTCCGGGGACGCTGACTCTTCTTGAAATACAAGAACTATGACATATCATCTTCTGTTCTTCAAGTTCTGAGAAGTTCGCTAAATGCAAAATCAACACATTACAGATTTCTAAGACCCGTTAAAGGGAACATTATTAGACAACGGAGAAAAACCGACTTGTGTAGGACGAGCTCAGTACTTTGGTGCACTACCCTCCAATCCGGTCACCTCTTATTAGCTCTTCTTGCGAAAACCGCAATATTACTCATCAAGCAGCGGCTGTCATGGATGTGTTGCAGAAAGCAGGGAGGCCAGCGACGCCGGAGCCTATCTATTGGAATCAAAGAGGAGGGAGAGAGGTCGCAATTCATGATCGATGGAATTGAAGGAGGAGATAGAGAAGAGAGAAGCGAAAACTGAAAATAGACCGAGACCTGTTTCCTTAACTTCACTATATGGTTAAGCAAGTTGCAAGTGGGTTTATAACAGACCCACTAAAACTTAACTTATTTGAGTTTTTTGGTTAGGAACCCATCGTGGCTTATATTTTAAATTTCAAGCAACTCATATATAAACCACGTCAGTAAATTTAGATTAAAATATGTGTTTGTGACCCATTTCGATAGTCCTAAACACATATACTTTATTTACTAAAAAGTTGCTTCTTTAGCTTGCGGTCGAGGCGCCTCCAACACTTCCCCACCATGATGAGGCTCCATTTCCGTTCTCCAAGAGGAACAGTGTACTTAATCTATAATCAAGAAAATATAAATTGTATTAGAAAACGAATCAAAATGGTAGTTGGAGAGTGGAGATTAGTTAGTCACAGAGAGTATATATACATATATCAACATATTCCTACATAAAATCTAATCTTTTTATTTGGAACAAGGAGCCCACCTAATATAAGTCGATGCAAGATATATGGATCGATGTTATGTGCCAAAGCTCCTAGAAGATTGTTGGAACTATCCAACATATTTGCATAAATAGTGGGTTGCCCCAACTCATTGATGCATACCTGCTGTACGAAAAGCTGTGCAGTACGCTTGAAAGAAGCAGAACTAGAAGAAGACCAGAGGAAGAAGAAGATGGCCGGACGTGATTCTCGTTTAGACTGGTGAGGAACGCAACGCAGTGCCCAAAAACGTAGTGGTTCTCAAGTATGTTTGCGCTGCTGATGTCTGGCAGCCTCGAAGGCGAGATCGAGGAATCGAAATAACCGTTTAGTGTTTTTTGTAAGAATAAAATAGATGGACCTATCGAAATAATTGATTGCACAATTTTTTACAATTTTTGAAATTTGATCCGAAAGTTTTATTACTTGATTATAATTTAGTGCGAATGTTAAAGGTTTTCTATGTATTTATCTCGTCCTTTTATCAATATCTACTTACGAGGGTATTGAAGGTAAAACTTTCGATCTACTTTTCCGGGTAAACTGTAATCATAGCATTTGTTTTTCCACCTTGTGGTTTCCCAACGACGAGAACGGCGCCATTATTGCCCGAAAATAACGGTGCAATTTCAACCGCACTTCCTTTCCTTGTGTTTCCATCCTGATTTTTTTCCAGCCCATCTTTCTCCTTGGGACTTTTCATTGTCCGGTACAAATCTTTCTTTCTAATTTTACAAAATTTAGAGCTTAATTGCTATGCAAAGCCGAAGCGTTACTAAGTTAAAGATAACAGTAGAAACATTATAATCCGAATGAAATTGCATTTTACAACGTCAACTCTTAATTTTCTTTTTGGCTAAAACCTTCTACACTTGATTACTTATAAGCCTCACTTGGCATCATAAGTAAGGAATCCTTGAATGGATCACCATTTCAAGCAATATCATTCTCTAGAATGATGTTATTTTCCATCATTAGGATGAAAGGAAATTGTGCTTTTTGGAGAATACTTCTCGTCAATGAATGACCACTGACCACAATCAAAAGCGATTAATGGCAAGTTGGCAACTAGCGGTGGCATTGATGACCAACGACGCCGACTACTAGCGATCAATGACTATTGGAGGCAGTCAGTAGAGTTGTGTTTCTGACAATTTTATGATTATAGAAATGTGAAGACGGAATTGAATACTAATAAGGTACAAGTAATTATATCAACACAATTCAATGAAAATTTTAGCAATTGGAGTTATAGTTAGACATGATGCAGGACATGTCAATCAAATCAAGTACTTGGCACGCTTATCCGAGGATATGCATGTTAAATGTGAAAACTTTATGGCTTGACAAGTTAGCTCTTCATGATATAAAAAGAGAGGCTCTTTGTGCCGGCACGGAGGGTCACAAAAATTAATTTCGTGAAAAGTAGAGAGAGATAATTTCAATATTTAGTGAGGCATATATCAAGGCGTATTGTCATCCGCACGATATCATGGGTCCGAAGAAGGTCCGATTTGAGAAACGACAATGGTCACGCACAAAGGTCTTTTCAGGCGAGGAGTGGTTTAGGGTCAACAAGGAACTGCCGTTTCATGTGATGCACGACGCCATGGCCTGATGACGATGGCCCAAAGACGTCCAGAAATAAGTGGAAAGATGCCCATCTGGGGTCGTTGATTTGATCCTTGTTTCTCCTTTCTTCATTTAAAGGTGCGTGCTTTGCAAGCCAAGAATTATGCCAGCCACGCCTTCTCCATGATTACTCCTTCGTGTGTAGACACACAATGTGGTCAATTGACCTAACATATTTGGTGCAACGCTCTTTATTGCGTTGTCTAAACTCGTTGAAATGATTTCACATCTATCGGTTCTTTTGTCAAGTATAAGCCAATTCATGATAACTTTCTATCAATAACTCCCTGCAAAATCTCTTCTTTTCTTCGAAGAATTATCCTGTTGTCGCTCAAGTCTCGGGCACAGGTCATTAAAGTTGCACATGCCCCCAACCTACTTAATGTACGTTCACATTCCCTTGGGCCATCTTCAACACCCTGGGAACTACTTTTCCTGTCACAATGTACGGTAACATCATAGAAATGCAATGATTATGACTAGATTAATGTTTAAAGATTTATTCATGCCCACGATCTTGTTCATTGCGAGCCCGTTGTGTAACTTGAAAATATGCTCATAATCATAAGCGTATGTCGCGAAGCATAGCAAAGAAAGTTCATTTTGGCAACTTGTCCTTGTCTTTTTTCTATCGGAACGTCTTGTCCTCGCCAAGTTCGTGAAAATGTGAAAGCTTTGATGGTATCATTCGACATTTATTTGCAAATAGAACACTATATCCCTCCTCCTCTTCTTCTTCTTCTTCATTAATTTTTCCCATTATTCTCTAATTTATGACATTATTTTCTTCAACTCAAATTTATTGCGTGATTCTCCCTATTAGCGCCTTGTGGACTACGAAAAGAAGAAAAGGAACAAAAGGAGGGATTTTTAAAGCTATGAAAAGTAAAATGGTGAAAGACCGGAGGTCTTCGATTTTGTATCTACTCCCAATTTCTATTGATTTCAGGGAAAAAGCTACCAAAATCCTCAAATTATATCTAGTATAACACATATATCATTTGTTACATCAAAAATAAAACATGCTCATTATAACATTTTGATCCTAAACATTTTTATTTACATCAAAAATTTCAAACTTTTACCCGTGAGACATATTTATCTTTCACCAAAATTCTATTAAATGATGTAACAATCAAAATGACATCATTTTTTCACTTACATGAACGTCATGTCAACACCGTTTGCCTTCCATCTTTCATGTAGGCAAATTCTTAGTAGTGTTCATTGGCAAAATCTTGATGGAGGGTAAACATGTCACATAGGTATAAATTTAGAATTTATGATTTCATAAAAAGAAAACTTAGAATAAATGTATTATAATGAGCATAGTTTAAATTTTTTTGTGACTTTTTCCCCTTATTTTAATCCCTTTTAATAGCTTTTTCTACTCCTATATAATGTGTCATACTTTAACATTTTCTTTGCATTTTTCATCACTCTGTGTTTTTTATTTTTTTGTTCTATTGAGTCAATTTCAATTTCCAGTACATAAGTAAGTTCTATCGTATAAGAACATGATTTCACATCTATCCTATCAGCTTGTAAGTTATACCTTTCATTTAGTCAGCATTTCCTTTATCCTCACTTAGAATTTATTATCATTTAAGGTTTTTAAAATCTCACATATTTCAAATTTAATCTAAATAAAAGAATGAATTCTTGCAAAATTTATAATCACCAATCGGAAAATTAAATTACTTACTCCCATTGACTTCATACTTTTTCTTTATTATTTTAATTTATTGGTTTCCGTGTGTTTCCTCTATATATTTAACCATAATTATTGTGATAAAAGATTATATAAAAATTTGTAAAGAGCGATTGGAAATGATCAATGAGTGTATCCTCCAAACCATATCATGACAGGAGAATATTGTTGGAAAATACAACTCACGAGATGTTATTTCCACACCTTCCCATCGACCCGAACAGCTTATACGAATCCCTAATAAATAGTCATGATGTGTTCCCCTAGAAATCACAAATGAAACGCTATTTTCTAAACATTCAACTTTTCCCGCGGCCGACACGCTAGAAATTTCCAAAATTATTCGTGCACAAAACTGCCTATAGGTGCCGGTTTCAAAAAAGTTTCTTGATCATTCTAAATTTTTCCCCTTCCGCTTTAATTGCACCACTTGTAGTGAGTCGTACAAACGTAGCTCGCTTTTTTCCCTTGAGGGCTGGCCTATAAGGTGTGACCCTCCCTCTCGTATGAGAATTCACGGCGTACCGATGAAGATGGAGGGTGAGCAACATAGAGCCCATGTCGTGGTTCTTCCGTATCCCAGCCAAGGCCACATCAACCCTCTCCTCCAATTTGCAAAGCGCCTGGCCTCCAAAGGACTCAAGGCCACCCTCGCCACCACTCGCTACACGGTCAAGTCCATCCATGCTCCGAACGTCGGGGTCGAGCCCATATCCGACGGGTTCGATGAGAAGGGGTTCGCTCAAGCCGGGAGCGAAGCCGTCTTCCTCAAGTCGTTCGAGGAACACGGCTCGAGAACACTGTCTGAACTTATCGAGAAGTACTTGAGCACCGACGACCAGGTCGCCTGCGTGGTCTACGACTCCTTTTTCCGGTGGGCTCTCAATGTCGCTAAGCAGCATGGTATATTCGGTGCGGCATTCTTCACTAACTCAATTGCGATTTCAAACATATTCTACCGCTTGCACTGTGGATTGCTGAAATTGCCGCTCGAATTCCATGATGAGGCGCTTTTGGTTCCTGGCCTGCCTCCGCTGAACTCGCGTGATCTCCCGAGTTTTATTCGGTCGTCGGGAAGCTACCCTGCTTACTTAGCCATGAAGCTGAGACAGTTCACTAACACAGACAAGGCTGACTGGATTTTTGGAAACAGCTTTGAGGCATTAGAATATGAGGTACGGGAAATTCACATGATAAACATTGCTATTGTCCTTTTAGTTCTATTGCACATTAATTTGAGTTTGGTCTTCCTCATGGTGGTCGATCAAGTTGTAAGGTAACTAGAGCGACTTTCTACGGTTATTTCCTTAAAACCCTTACATATTTTCTATCGAAAGATGTGTTTTCTCCCACGAAGTGCTGAAGAGGTTGTTGGCCGAGATGATGACGACTCTAGGCCTCACCACTGCATAGGGATGCTAAGAATCTTGGATGCGCTCGATTTTGTTTCCCAGATGCTTATCTTTCTAATTAAGTTCTTCATCATGCTTATAATGCTAGGAAGCAAAGGGCATATCAGACCTTTGGCCAGCAAAGTTGATCGGTCCAATGGTTCCATCTACATACTTGGACTGCCGCATAGCCAAAGACAACGCGTATGGCGCGAGCTTATGGAAGCCGTTAAACATCGAGTGCACCAACTGGCTCGAGACGAAGCTGCCTAATTCGATTCTGTACGTCTCCTTTGGAAGCATGGTTTCATTGACTGCGGAGCAAATGGAGGAGATAGCATGGGGGCTAAAGGAAAGCGGCTTCCCTTTCCTATGGGTGGTGAGGCCTTCCGAGCTCGATAAGTTGCCACAAGGGTTCAGAGAATCAGATCAAGAAAACATCATGATCGCCACATGGTGCAACCAATTGGAAGTCCTGACCCACCGAGCCACGGGGTGTTTCGTGACGCACTGCGGGTGGAACTCGACCCTCGAGGGGCTGAGCACTGGGGTCCCGATGATCGGGGTCCCCCGGTGGGCAGATCAATTTACCAACGCCAAGTATGTGGAGGAGATTTGGGGAGTAGGAGTGAGGCCCAAGGAGGATGAGGAGGGGGTTGTGAGGAGGCAGGAGGTTGTGAAGTGTGTGAATGAGGTGATGAGAGGAGAGAGGAGCAATGAGATCGAGAGGAATGTACGGAAATGGATGGGATTGGCTAAGGAAGCAATCAGTGAGGGTGGGAGCTCGGACCGGTGCATCAATGAATTTGTGGAGCATTTGACGCCTCGTGTGAATGGAGGCAGACAAATCTATTGAGGGTCATTATCAAAAGTCTCAGATTGAGTGATTCTAAGCTTGTTTTCATGTTCTCTATTGTTTGTCGGCATTGTTATTTTCAGTTTCCTTTGTTGTCCAATCAACTTCATTTGCGAAATGGATTGACTAATTCGAAATAATGTGGACATCGTAACATAAAAGCAATGGAACCTTGAGACGTTGCCTACTACTTCCTAACTTCGGCACCATTCTGTATCGAAAAGTTACAGATGGCGTCTTACTTAGCTTCTAACTTGCCAGAGTAAATAGTTTGGCCGAGACTCTTCAGATTTATCGAAACAAATAAAAAAGAAAGTCAAAATCGTGACCGATACTACTTGGAAGGTCGTTCGCACGAACAACAAGCGTCCGCATTTGACCAGTCTTCCCCAAGAAGCTTAAGTATTCGCAAAGCTCCCGACAGGTGTGCTGTCAAATCAACGAGATTTGGTCCGTTGTGTCCGCAAAAGGGCAAAAAAAAGGTACAAATTGACTCATAGTGCGCCATGCGGTTTATGTACCAAAACCCATCTAAACTGCGAATCCCGCGTCAAAGGAGTATGGACTCCACCACGAGTGAGCTGTCTGAACTTTTCAGATGGATGCACCCACCGTATATGAACCGAAGTTCGGTGCTAAGATCAAATGATGGTCAAAAGTTGAGCCTGAACCTGATCTCTAGCGTCTCACTGAAACATCAATGGAAAAACCAGGAGAGTCGCCGCCTGGATGGGCTGATACTCAGGACTCCGGCGGGAGGAGGGATGCTGATAAACCAGTCCGGATGACCTAGCGACAGCATACGAAGCAGAGCATCCACCCTGTCTGAATCAAGAAAACAGTGAGAGAGAAAGTAGAATGCCAGTGGTTTAGGAATCTCAAGATGCTGGTGAGAAAGGAAAGACGGAAGGAAGAGAGACGCAGAGCGCAGAGATTCGCGTCTTTCAGGAACGTGCGCCCTGGAAAGGCAAGAGAAAAGCGGGGGTCCAGGAAAACAGCACGCTGGAGAGAATATCTTCACAGAAGCTTCTGCATGGTAGTATCTGAAACTCCCCATGTGCAACGATTCGAGCAAAAAGGCTTGTGACGTTCGCTGAGTGATTTAGGAAATGGATAAATGCCCCTCTTTACTTAAACAATCTTCTCCGCGTGTGCATAGGCTAATCTTGTCGAGATTAATTAATATGTTTAGGATATTCCTATTAAATTATTCAAACATGGCTTTTATACCTTTTGGAAATATCGGTTAGCTATTTATGTAATATATTAGTACACTTTATGCCCCCAAAATAGCCACTTTTTGCTTGGACTTCCTCAATTTTGAAATAGGTCTATATTGTCGATTCATTCGACATGTATATTTATTAGAAGTGAGTGATACCAAGTTTTGTATAAGTTCCACCTAGAACCTAACTACTAGAACAGGTTTCTTATTTATTGGAACCTAGAACTTACCTTGCATACCTTGAAATATGAAACCTACCATGTTATAGGTTTTAGGGGTAATTCTAAAGTCTACCTAGGTTTTACTTATATTATTAATTGAACGAATGCAATGAATTATCATTTTTAACGATCACCACTTGCTATTATAATCCATTGACCTCAAATTATATTTAGACACGTGAAGAATATGAAATATTAACAAAATGAAAGTCTTATTCATTAAATAGAAGTTCAAACTAATGATTTCAAATTATATACTAATCATCGGACGCCATACAATACCACAAGATCGCGTGAAGATATAGATCAATAAAAAAAAAAAAAGTTCTAGACTTTACCTACCTAGAACTTAGAACTTACCTATTAAAATAAATTCCCCAGTTTTTGGAAACTAAAACCTATCTTACATACCTTAAAACCTAGAACTAAATAAATTCTCGTTAGTCCAATTCTTTGATTCCATTACCCCGGAACCATGTGTACCCCTAGCATTTATTACTTCCATTGATTTAATGGAATAGTCCGAGTCATGACAACAACCTATGGAATGGTTTACCATTCCCATTGAAATACTATCTTATTTTTATTCTTTGATTTTAAAGTGTAGGATGAGCACGTTTTGTGAAAAATGAAAGATTCGAAGAATATTTTTATAAAAATGATCACTTATATCACTTACAAAAATAAATGAATAAGAAATACTTTAATCACCCATGAAAATATTTAGATATAAATTATTACTAGTAATGAAAATATTTTTCATTTATTAATTATTTTAAGCGATACACATAGTCATTTCAATGAAATGTTTTGCAAATCTATTAATTTTCTCAAAATAAATAAAGTCTTAGGTTTTTTCATGAGTATATATGCAATCTCTTTCGAAGGAAATAAGAAAAACGTGTTTCCATACATATAGTTCCAAAATATGTGGACCTATTATCCACGCGTTCCTTTTTTTCTTTTGGTACTTAGTTGATGTCCTTTTCTACTTTTCAATGCCTATATGATCTTTTAGATACAAAAATAAATTTCTGGCATCTTCTAACGAGAAGGGACGTCCATAAGTATATATGTATATCATATTCTACCAACTATCATAGACAGTCAACATGTAACAGACATGTAATGTGACACAAATTATTGCAACCAAAATGCGCTGTATATATCATGAGAGACCATAGTTCGTGTTGCATTGATTCACTCATGAATGATGCAATTTCATTTTGTAGAATCGGTCATCAATCACGTTACAATTGAACAACTATTATATTGTATGGTATGTGTTATCCTAATTATCCGTCAGCTAGACTTGTCCTTATTGTATATACTACCAACTATGGGTTATGGTAAGGACAACTATATCGAAATTGCAAAACATTAAATCTTATGTTTGACTTGAAAGTTCATGAAATGGGCAAGTATTGCTACCGTACGTTGGCCTCCATGAATTAGTCAGCCGCTACCTCCTTTTCTTTCCTATTTTAAGCTAAAGACCATTTCGTGTTCCCATACAGGTATTGAAATGGGGTGGAACGTTCGGACGATAAAGATGAGCAGCAATCTTTTATATGGAAGAACATGTGAAGAGGAATATATGCGCGTGTGGGTGAGACTATTCCACCACTGACTTTGGCGCTTCAGCTTTCCAATGGTTGGGGCCAAAAGAATGGGCCCTACCTACCTAAATCCTAAGGCGATGTTAGGTCAAACGATCCAACTTAGCAATGGGCTTGTTGGCAGAAAAACTCACCGACGGCGGGTCAAATCGAATTCGATGAGATGCAGCGATTAGTGGCTCGCGTGCCCTTCTTTGACAAGTTCATAAAGAACAACCCCTTGTACATTCATTGGATTGACCGCACTTATTATTCATAAAATTGGTTTCTGAATTTATGTGACAAACCCTTATTGGTACTCGAATATGCCACACTAAGGCGCCAACGGCTCTTCTCTATGATCCATTTGTCACTTGCCCACGCAGGCCATTTCAAGCTTGGAAAGACTTTTACTCCATTACAGGCGTATCATTCAGCTTAAGTAGTATCTGTTCGCATTTCTCTTGATGGACCGGTCCCTACCTAAACAAACCGGGAAAATGGTTCTTTTTTGCTCCGATAATTATATTTTACTAAACTTTTTTGGGTGCATTTGGTAACCATTATGTTTCTGAAAATAATTTTTGCTTAGAAATACTTTATTCCAATTATGTTCCTAAATGAGTTTCTGAGTATTTGAAAATGTGTGGTAAATATCCAAAATTTAAATTTTCGAAATGTAAATGCGTTTGGTATAACCCTAAAAAAAATTTATGACTTAGAATTTTTTTTAATTTTAAATAACTTTATTACATTCTTTTCTTTTCTGTTTTCTCTTTTTTCTTGGCAATCGGCTAGACGAGAGGTAATGAGGTCACCGGCCTCAAGGGAGCCTAGCTGGCCCCCAGTGAGGTCGAACCTCACCCAACCACTAATGAGGTTGACCTCACAATGGCTAGGTGAGGTCACTAGCCATCGCCGTGGCAAGTGACTGGTTGGAGGAAGAAAATGAGGAAGAGAAAAAGAAAGAAAGGAAAAGAGAAAAAAAATGATTTTAGCTTGATTTTGAAGTTGTTCTTGGGAACAAAGAAGCATCATTTTTTTTTTTACTTCTTAATTATGTTCCAAATCTATTTTCAAGAATAAAAAAGTTACTGAACGGATTTTTATTTATTTTTATTCCAGAGAGTAAGTGAATAGAATTATGTATTGTTTGGCACGTTATCAAACAGGTTTAGTGTCTCCTAATCCCTCCAATAACTAGGAATAGTTCGAAGGGATCCGACAGGTAGCGGTGGCAAATGGGTTAAGCCCGCCTAGGAACAGAGTGGGCCGTCCGCTGCCTTGGCCTGGCACGACCTGCTACTGTAGCGGTCGTGGCGTGCCTGGGACTATAAAACGCAATCAGCAGATGTCGTGGAATCTTTCCAACTCAACTCAAAAGGACTTTACTTTCTATTCCCACATGTCCAGCGCGAGAGTTCTGATCGGAAAACCGTGAAAGGAAGAGGGCATCGACGCTTTTTTGAGCAAAGAGAAATAAGAAAAGCAACCTTTTAAAGGGTTCTTAGAAAGTGGTCATGTGAGGTCTGTAGCTTGGTGCTTAGCTTAGGCTTTGAACCGTAGTAGTGACTTTGCCCCCTTTGAAATTTAAAGGGTGCTTTATGTTATTTGATTTATTTCTTGAAATTTTATTTATTTATTTCTTTGAGATAAGAGGTTTTGACCCCCACTAAGTAGAATAGCCCTCCAATTTTGACCCCTCAAAACTTCTGTATTCGTCATTTAAAAAACGCGACATTTAGTTTAAATTTCAAACTAACAAAGTATGTTAAGTCTTCCATTTGCTTATTTAACATGAATTTTCACATTTGGTGATGAATAAATAGTCCTATTTTTTATAAACAAGTTGAGGGTCAAAAATGGCTAATTGCTATCTCATGTCCTTTGCTTGTAAACGGTGATATTAGGTGAGGTCATCTACTTCGATAAAGATAAGAAATGTTGTCCAAGAAAGTGCATACCTTTCTAAAAAAAAATTTATCGTAACATACCTTTCTAAATTATTAGTACATGTTCAAGATTATAAGACAGGATTATTATGCTTATTCTTCTTTTGCAAAGATAATATTGAAAATGCTTTGCTCCTATCATTATTGCTTATGTCTCCTATAAGATAAAAAAAAATACATATCTTGCATATGGAGAAATGAAAAAAAAAAATTATTGATATCAATTTCACTTTGTTATATAACAGGCCCCTTCCCAAATGTCTTAGCTCTATCCCTATTTGCATCGAGGGTAGGGGCTTTGGAAGTAGCTAGGTCTAGATTCACATTGGGGTTATACTCATTTGGAGATATTTTTCATTTGGAAATAGCTACGTGGGTTTTATTTTCATGGAATTTTAAGAATGTTTGAAATATTATATGTTCATCTATGTGTCAATGTTTATAGGTTATGAAAGTATCGAGTGCTTAAGATAAAGTCAAAGTATGTACATCATGTTATTCGAACGATAAATAAATAAAAGTCACTACGAATGATTGGTCTCATCAAAAATTTTTACTTCTACAAATGGAAACGACGTATGATTTAATATAATGCAATTAGTCACGTTGACCGTTCTTTTTTTAAGGCCATATCTAGACATTTACAAAGGATTCTTGACTTGCGTGGCGATTGAGGATCAATGGATGCTTACAAACTTTTATCTATTTTTTAAAGTAAATAAAAAAATTATGTAGGCCCAATGAACTTGTGAATAATTGTCGCCCCTCTCGAATTCCGCGTAGAATTGTATGTTTCTTCTTTCTTCAATTCTAAAAGAATAAAAAAAGACAACCAGGGATGTCCCCCTTAACAGTCCCTCTATCATGGTAATTCCATGAAATATATCAATAAAATCCATATGACGAAACAAAGTCAATTATATCATGCTTGTCGCCACATATCGCTTTTTGGTAAATTTTGGATGGAAATACGAAAGAAATCAATTAATGGCCAGGACTTTTCGAGAAGTGAACATGGTTGGATTTTTTTCTTAGGTAAAACACAACCATAATTGGTGAGCATAAGGACTAGTTCCATTTGTCTATTTGATGCATCTGGCCTTCATTCCAAAGGAAAATTAAAAACAAATAATAAAAGAAATGGTCGCATATGCGTGTTTTCACCAGCTAGTTTCGCATATTAAAATAAAATGAGGCTTGTTCCGAGACCCATATAAGCATGATGACAAAAAAAGAATAGTCCAAGTGTGTCGTATTTTATATATACGAAATCAACCAAGGGACTGGCCCAGCATCCTCGTCGGTCGGACGGACGGACAGGCGGGATGGGGTTTTCTCCTAAACACATCACAGCCGTTCGTCGATTCTGCATCTGCGGCGCAGATTCGATAATCGGCAGAAGCATTAAACGAATGAAAAAAAATTCGGCAAGCGACGGCCCACCAATCCTATCTACCGAAGAAATAGAAGAAAAAATCAACGACAAAAAACAATTCGATCACAAGAGCAGCATTCCCAATCCGACGGCCGCGATCGCCATTCCCGCCAATCGCGGCCCCGGAGTAAGGGGCCCGCCGCCGTCGCTGGTTTCTCTCTCCTGCGAAGTGGACGGAGTCGAGGACGAGCCGGTGTAGTTGGGGTTGCTGCCGTAGAGGACCTGGATCCCCTGAACGTCGTCCGTCGCGAGATCCACCTTCCTCGTCCGCGACGTGATGGTCGGGTACATGATCGACTCCTCCACCGACGAGTGCCCGAGGCCAAGGAGGTGGCCGATCTCGTGCACCGCCACCGACTCCATGTCGACCGCCGTCGACAGCGAGGACGCCGTCACATCCCCGGTGACCACCCAGTTTTCCTCCCCGTCCAGGTGAAACCTCCCGTTCGGCGGCGAGAACGCGTGCGCCAGCGTCCCCAGCACCCCATCGAACGGCTCCCCGTCCCCGTGGTCCCCGCTGAAGAACCCGATCTTGATGTCGGCGGCGGCGTACGAGTCCGTCGCCGTGAAAGTCAGGGGCGTCACCGTCGACCACCGCTGGAAGGCGCGCGAGAACACGGCCTTCGCGTCGTCGGGGAGCTGGTTGTCCGGCAGGAACGCGTAGGTCAGGTCGATCTTGCCGTCCGGCCAGCGCGGAGTCCCCGGGAAGAAGGCGTAGTGGCCGACGGCGTGGAAGTGGGTCGCGTTGAGCGACGCCTCCTTGCCGGAGTTCATGGCCGTCGACCCGTTGACGATGTCGGGGTTGCCGCAGCGGGGCCGGACGATCTGCTTGAGCGTGGCGTCGTCGAGCTGGCCTGTGGGGTCGAGGTTGAAGTTGCGCTGGTAGGTCTTGATGGCGGACTCGAGGGCGTCGTCGAAGTCATCGGTGAAGTTGGAGGGGGAGCTGGGGATGTAGCCGAAGTAGTTGAAGTAATTCTTGAGTTTGGCGAGGCCGTCGCGCCTCTCGCCGGCGTGGCAGCCGGAGAAGTTCCGGAAGGCGTTCCAGGCGTCGGAGGAGACGTTGGGGAGGAGCGAGGGCGGGATGGAGGATATGTTGGGGAGGAAAAAGGCCGAGACCAAGGCCGACGGCGGCGGGGCGAGGGCCAAGCACACCACCGTCGCCAAGAGGTGAAGAAACCTCATGTCAATTGGTTATGATTGCTAAGCGCACCGGGCGTGAAAGAGAAAGAGAGGTGGATGGGAAGAGGGGGAATGGAGAGGAGAGAGTTCGGGGGGTGTCTTTATGGTGGAGAGGAGACGGGTCGAAGCCGGCGAGCAAGAGCGGGATAAAAAAAGAGGATGGAGGTTTTTCTTCGAAGGGTCGTTGTTGCGCTTGACAGGGGAAAGAAGGATGGGGGGGCTCGAGTTTTGACTTGTTCCGGGGGAGGATTGTCTGTCTGAGTCTGACTTTTCTTGGGGGCGAAAGCGTGTGGGAGAACAGTGGGAAGAGACGGGCGTTTCAGAGGCTGCGTTGGACGATAAAGGGGCAGGACCAGGACGACGACGACGACGACGACGACGACGGATCCATCTTTCTTCCCGGAAATGTCAAATTTAGGGGAGAGGTCCATTTCATCGTTTTGACTGGCGTTTCGAATATGGCCGAATGGGTGGGCACAGTGGGAACAAGGTCAAGAAAAGCTCGCGGCAGGTACAACGTACAAGGACGACTCGGTTGGAAGGATCGCGCCGCAGCGCTCCGAACTTTCCATCTTCTTTTGAACGTAGTGGTAGACGGGTGGAAGTATTCTACGGACTGTGACTGTATTATTTATTAGGGATTGCGGAAGCTTTGGTCAAATCAAATGAATCTTCAGAGCTGCACCATCTCCTCCCGCATCTACAGGGAGGCCAATCCCATCTCCTCAGCCCCCTCCTCATCCCTTCCTTTCACTTCACTTTTTTTACCATCCCCTTTTGGTCTTATAAGGGACTCCCGTTGAATAAGAATGTCCACTAAAAGCTAACGCGAAAAGCAAAATTAGAGATTGGAATTTTATTTTACAATAAGAATCTTAAGATTAAAGCAAGTCCATGTTGCATTCATCCCTGACTCGTTTATGTATTTACAAAAAACACCCGTGTAGCATTTTTCACAAACTAAATATTGCATCATAAACAATGCAATTTGGGAGTCCTATTTATGTTGAATTTTCATGTTGGATCCATGTCATATCTTGATCATTCAATTTATTTGGCACATTCCGCGTGTGATTCAGGTTGACAATTTATCAAGATACTGGACAGAAGTTAATAAATGATAGATTGTTGTGGATTTACTAATTTGGGATATTTTGTGATATTGAAATTAATTTTAGACCAAATAAAGTACATGTATATTCTTTTAGAATGTTTTACTGCGTGAAAATTAATTTGGGTTAATGTAACGTGTAAGGACTAGCTCCGGATTTTTGAATCAACCTTATGACTCTTAATCTCAAAAATTCGGAATCGGGAGGTGAGGCCGGAACTTGGTTCTATTCTGAAATTGGTCTACCTTTTATTTTCGTGTAAAAAATGAATTTTTATTATTACATATAAAATTGCATAGTTTCTTTACTCAAATATATGTTGGTCAAGTGATTATGTTATTTATTCGTGCTGGCGACATTTACCCGAGCACAAGTTTCTGGATTGTCGGAATTATTATGCCGGAGAAACTGAAAATGTCTCGGTTGGTCTTTCCTGCGAATTACACGTGGAAGCAGTTTGTCCCCTCGCCTGGGGGAGCTTGTTCTGGAAGGAGGAGCCGCCGAGCGCGAGCCCGAGCCCGAGCCGAACGCGACACGGGGAAAAAATGGCGCCAAAGCGAAAGAAGGGAGAAGGAACTCCTCCCTCCGATCCCGACGGGATGTTCTCAGGGATGGTCGTTTACTTGGTGGAGTCCGGAGTTCAGCCTCGCCGTTTGCAGGTCTCAGTTTCTTCTTCTTCTTCTTCCGCCGCCATAAGATCTTCACCTGTCAATGTGATCCCGAGTCGCGTGTGGCTAACAGATTTGGAAGCAGAAGCTCACTCAAATGGGGGCGGACATAGCGGAGAAGCCGTCCAAAGGGGTCACTCACGTTCTCGCCATCGACGCCGACAAGCTTCTGCGGCAACTCGGCGAGCAATGGTTGGAGCGTTTCAAAGGGGTTCGTCTAATCAAATTTCGTTCTTGACCCGGCATTTTCTCGACCCGCATAGGTTTTTGGCTTTTGGTTTGGTTTGCAAACTGAACAAAGACTTTGAAAAGCTATTCAGGCGGGTCCGCCTTCTGTCGAATTCCGTAGAACATAGGATGAGAGAAAACAAGTTTAAAAAGGGGGGTTTTTGCAAAATTACTGAAAGTGATGTCGGGGATATGAATGGGACATGTTCGAGCGTTCAATATGAATTTGCCATGGGCACTTCGTGCTGAACTCCCACAAAATTGGTCGTCTTGTTTTAGCACGACATTTAGGGGTAGCAGTTCAGTGGGTTTGTGCTTTGCTTTGCTTGCTTCCTTTAGATTTGCTTGGAAGTACAAGGTTGCATTTTTCTTCTTCCTAGTCAATGTACTCGATGTGCCATGCGTAACAAGTCATATGCTACATTTTCAGAACTAGGATTTGGATGGCTGTTCCTAATCAGGGTCAAAACGTGTTGAATTCAGCAGAATTGCAGCAATTAATGTTCTGCAGGGAAGATTTTTCACTGGAAGCATTTTGACAAAATGCCATTCATTACTTTTATGCCTGTAGTTCCACCATTTTGTTTTGCACCTCATTTCTGGGTAGTTTTCATCAAAGAATTATGTACAAAATGTGGACCAAATGCACGATTTGTGTGTCAAGTTTCTACTATGATCTGAACTATTCATAAATTTTCTTAATATTGTTTGACAGATTTTCTGGGCCAGATTTTCCCCTGGTTCACAAAGGTGTACAATGTATTTGGGTTAAGATGGTTCTTTGTATTGGCATGGAATACCTCGGAATTATCCTCATAAAAAGACAAAGGAAACTTTAGATTAAGATATGATAGAGAAAGATGAGTAATATTGCTAGGCAATTATGATTTTCCTTTGCTGTATCATTGTGAGATTCTTCTTTTACAATTGGTGTCAAGATAAAATAAAGGACAGGTGGCATCAGTTAGTTGAAATTTAACACTTCCTTTCTCATTGAATCTCTATGAAAAAATATGAGATTATGCTAATGTTAGGACATCACAGGTAGCATGTTGTGGGGTCCAAATACCTTGAGAAACGGGAAGGGTTGCTACATCTGTAGTACTCACTAATCCTGACCAAGGACTTAAATGAATGCCATAATCTATATGCAGTAATTATTCATATAAAGGCATGTCTCTACGAAAGTACAGGGTGGGGTATACTAATTATCTTAGTCAAAAATAGTTATGACATGTTGTTTTAGCTCTCTGTCACAGTGGAATTGCAAATCCATTACATCTCTCTTATATGGTGCAAATGCTTTCTTCAGAAACGAAGAGATGTAGCTGCTCCATCTGAACAGAATGATAATTTTGCAATTGAACAGATGGTTGGAAGTTGTATCTCCTTTAAAAACACTTAAAATTATGCTGTCAAATGGAAATAACCTAAAATGCTGCTTCAAGCGCCTTCACAAATTAAGCTTCCCATGTTGCTAGCTAGCAGACTATAGAAACGGCACATGCATGAATCACTTCACCAGATCCACATATCAAATGGTCATACTTTGTAGATTTACTTATTGCCCTTCCCCTATGCAGAGAATTCTTCTTTACCAGTGGCTGGAGGAGAGTTTGAGATCAGGTGAAATGGTCTCTGAGGATTTATATGACCTGAAGTTAGACTTAGAAAAGGAGAAGACATCAGAAACACCTTCAGTTCCTAAACCAGCTGATGGAAGTGTAAGTAATGGCAATGAATCATCACAAGGTGGAAGTATTAGGTCTCCTCCTCAGGAAAATGCTAAAGAGAACAATCTGTCTGAGGCAATAAGTAGCCCCAGAATTTCTGATGACTCGAGACATTCTTTGGGCTCTGGAAATGCCAGCCCAGGCCTCTCTGACATAACGTCCAAGGATGTAAGTTCTAGAAGCCAATGATCCTAATGTGTTAATCCAACAATTCTCCCTCCTTGTTTTTGTCTATCTTAAGTCAGTTCAAACAATGATAGAAAATGAATTATATCACAATCATAATCATGAAGAATTTTCTCTAATCCTTTTTTAAAGCTGAATAATTCTTTTGTGGCCATGAAGGGCGGGCTGCAGCAGTCTTCTTTGATATACAATCCACCTAATCTAAACAGGAATATAACTGAGATTTTTGGGAAGCTCATCAATATATATAGAGGTGACATTCATCAACTTCCTCATGTCTTTTCATCAGTAATGTTCTTGAAGAACCTAATAACTCTGTCGGTTTACCCGCAGCACTTGGTGAAGATCGGAGGTCATTTAGCTATTACAAAGCTATACCTGTTATTGAGAAGTTGCCCTTCAAGATTGAAAGAGGGGACCAGGTGAAAAACCTACCTTCAATAGGGAAGGCATTGCAAGAACATGTGAGTTGCCATTTTTAGCCAGAGATTATTTCTATCCCCTATTTGGGTTTATTGGTGTAATTCATTGTGGTCGTTCAATTGGGAAAACCCAATGGATTGGTAGTCTTCATTGGTCAATGAGTGTTAAGATGACATTTTTTTTTTTCAAAAAAACTGGAGTGATTTTCTGGTGGTTGAATTTTGTAAATCATCGATGTAGCTGAAGTCAACCGCTCTGTTTACCTTGCTATTGGTGAGGGGTTGTTATTTTGAGTAATTTGCTTGTTTCTAGAATGATTTTTTTTTAAAGTATCCATAAAAGAGAACAGGCACTGATAGTTCTAACTTGCAGATTCAGGAGATAGTGACTACTGGCAAGTTGTCTAAGTTGGAGCACTTTGAAACAGATGAAAAGGTACACGAAGAGTTTATCCAGAGTTTGACATTTACATTTAACTGCACTGCCAGTGAAATAGTACCACTTAATAAATCCTGGTGCTCACTTATTTGAGCGGTTTCCCTTCTTTGTTTCCAGTCACTGGGTGCATCAATGCTGACACTGTATGGCAACATTTGTAGCAACACAAAATAGTCTTGACTGAATTTCTGTATTGAGATATTGTCCCTTGGTTTCATAGAAATATGGATTGGCACATGAAGCTGAAGTACTGTGTTGTTGTTTCCAATCTTAACTATTACTTGCTCTTTCATATCTATCGTGCACATACATGTTCGCCAATGTGGGGTCTGTTCCTGTTGAGATTATTCTGTTTGGTATTCACATCAGAGAGCAAATGAAGTACATATGTAGTTGAATTTCTTCTGTTTCATCTGATTCTAGGTGCGGACAATCAGTTTGTTTGGTGAAGTTTGGGGGATTGGTCCAACAACTGCACTGAAGTTGTATGAAAAAGGTTACCGTACACTTGATGAGCTGAAGAAAGAGGACTCATTAACACATGCTCAGAGGCTAGGTCTGAAATACTTTGATGATATAAAGCAGAGGATTCCACGTCATGAGGTATTCTTCCTAAAAACTTTGGCAATCCCAGGACCTCCTGTTGAAAAAATGATTTAGTATGGTAGGCGGCATTTATGAGCTAACCTGAAAGTTGGAGTTCTATGAGCCCCTACAGGGACTAGGAAAGGAGAAAAATATGTAGAACATTGGATATTAAAATTGGAACTTCTGTTTTACTTTTCTGCTATTCATTTTCCCCTAATTTCTTAGGTTCAGGAGATGGAGCAACTTCTTCAGAAAGCAGGTGAAGATGTCTTGCCTGGGGTGAGCACAATAAATTTAACTGCTTGATTTTCATATTTGAGGAATTTAAGTTTTTAAGTGGATGCATTTAAATTATTCTGGAATAGCCTCCATATCTGACCTTAATGTGCTACTGCTTCAGGGCTTGTTTTCATATTTAGTGAGGAAGAATCACTTTCACCTGCAGAAATATAATACTATTGAGAAGGTTTTGGTTCAGTTGGAAATTGGATCTCCCAGTGACGATGCTTTCCTATTCATGCCCAGTGTCAAAATAATTTTTTAAACTGCTAAACTCTGGGCTCTTTTTAGCCTGGCACAGTTCTTTTGATCTTCATTTGTGGACTACTTTGTATCAGAGAGTTTAAAACTTCTTTGTAGGCCACACTTAATATATTCTTCTCTCCCCATGTTATACCTGTGATCTTCATATGATTAGATTTAATAAAGCAAATGAACTGTTAAACAGTTTGACTATGCAGCAGATTGATTGATGTTGGAGGCATCCTATCGAACTGGTCTAAGTAAACTAAGATTGGATTTCTTACTATCCATTCACAATTGTATAGTATCAAGAGACTAGCTTGAGAATATCTGCTCATTTAAGCAGACTGTAATGGGTGATGATGTAAATGGAGTAGTTAGTTAGCCTTTTCCCCCTTTTTTATTCCAATATTTACCCTGTTGGTAGGGTTTAAGGAGCTTTTGTTTTTGTTTTTTTAAATCTGTGCACATGCGTGCCTATAGATATATATACGTCTCAGTATGTGCATACTTACATATATAAAAAAATTATCACATCAACAAGTTCATGTAATTTTTGACACCTTTCCACATTCTACTTCTTCTGAGAATGCAATGTACTCATGTAAAATACTTGTCATGTTGCCAATTTAGTATGATTTGTGACACTGGCACCATTTCAACCAAGTATGTGATTAAGATACATAACATGTTTAGTTAACAAATTATGCATAAATATTATATGCTATGCTTGGGAGGAGGGGGTAAAGAAAATATGGGGAGAAAATACACAAAAAGTCCAAACTTTCCTCCTCTTCTTTCCTTAAAAAATGGAAACTTCCCTCATTTTTTGTCCAGACCTTCATTTCCCCCATTTTGCTTCATTTCCCAAACTAGCATAAGTCTAATTCAATGCCACCTGACTTTCACCTTACCTTATAGGTTACTTGGCCAACCGCATTATATCAATGTTAGACTTGTCCATATGATGACCCTTGCCTGTTTGTTAATACGATACTCCACAGTTAATAGATTCTTTTTTATAGTCAAATATAGCAAACACAATCTGCCACAAAATAAAAGCTTAAGATAAATATGATGTATAGTCAGTCATATGTCAATAGTGAATCTAATGTTACTTTGCAATCAATGATTCGCTATTTTCTTTTGATGGAAAGACTTGAACAAATCAAAGTTAAATCAACGACATGATGATAGTCTATTACAGAAGCCTAACATAGGACACTCTTGTGATGATATAATTATTTGCCACTCTTCTCATCATATTAACTAGGCAAGAAATCTTGATTTGATTTTGTTAGATATTATTTGCAACCTAGGTAACTAGGTGATATCCACCTTACAGTATATTTGAAACTCATATCATACAATATGACTACGTAAGAGATCTTAATTTCATTCTACTTATTCACCACATATAATGAGCTCATTAAATGATTTTCTTTTGTTGTGCTCAACTAGTTGCAAATAAGTGTTTAAATTTATTTTGAACTTTGAATGGTTGCTCAAGTGATAAGCGTGTTAATCTTGTTTGTCAAGGCCTGAGTTTGAATCATCACATTTGGCGCATTCTCTTGGACTAGCTCCAGGAACAAACACC
The DNA here is from genome assembly GCA_014182735.1 of Corymbia maculata. NCBI lineage: Eukaryota > Viridiplantae > Streptophyta > Magnoliopsida > Myrtales > Myrtaceae > Corymbia > Corymbia maculata. The sequence continues at coordinate 26,423,715 of CM024683.1, read as the reverse complement.
TATGATTCTTTGATAACACCAGCTGTGTGAGACGTGAGCACTGCCACAACCAATGGGGATTTTTGGATGCTTGCATGGCCTTGGATTTCCTATTGTTAGCCTAAAAATAGTGAAAATATTTCAACCAATTCGACCCTCTTATGGTTGCCTGCTTTGGGGACTAACATATTTTACACTGCTAATAATGAGATTCCTATATGCTTACCTATGCATCGCATGGGCATTTTCTAGTTATATTATTATTTTATCTTCATGCAGCAAGTGTACTCGGTTGGTGGGAACTTGTACATGTTTTATTTTGTGCCAAATCTAGTTGCACTGCAGGTTCATTGTTTCCACTGGCTGATGTTTTACCAGACATTTGTACTTGACAAAATCTATAGGCAGAAATTGATATTTGTATCTAACTTTGTGTATGATACTTTAAGGTGGTTGTTGTGTGCGGAGGATCCTATAGACGTGGGAAAGCTTCTTGTGGCGACTTGGATGTTGTAATCACTCATCCAGATGGAAAGAGGTATCAAATTATAGGTCATTTGTGTTTGCTGCAGAATCTGCATGTTTCCACATCTCAAGGAACCAAGAACTATTTTGTATCTAATTGAACTTATTACAGTCAAGGGTTGAAGAAAACATTCTCTGTTGATTTACTTATTAGTATCTTGTTGATCAAAGGGTGACTAATAGTCACTGAAACCTCAAAGTTCTCCGCTGCCTTCTGTGATGGTGTAGAAAGAGCAGTCAAGGAAATTGTGACGTTGAGTGTTTTAAAAAACTCAGAACCTCACTCTGGTTCGCAAGAACCCAAATATTACTTTCTTACAAGTCAATTGGGATATGTTTGTTTTAGGTGTCGTTACACGTTGACAGAATCATCATCTTACTAGTCATGGCTCATGATAGGGATAGCTTGTATTTAGCCTGTCAACTGAGGACAGTGATTGCTTGAAATTCAAGTCCTCTCTTTTGATTATATCAATTTTGACATTGTAATACTTGCTGTGATGGTCTGTGGCAGGTATAATTCTGGCTTTTTTTCTGAAAGCTGATCTGATTTTCTTTGTTTCCAGTCACAAAGGTTTTCTAAAGAAGTACGTGAAGCATCTAAAGGATATGGGGTTTCTAAGAGAGGATTTGATTTTTAGTACTCACAGTGAGGAGGTATGTTTGTTCTTAAGTGTCCAGACATGCTAGTAAGGTGCTAGACCTTGGAGAAATTAAGCTAATTGTAGATGCTGAAGTCATGCTGAAGTCTGAGGCATATAAAAACTGCTAATCATATGAAGTTAATTGGTATCTTGTTTCAGCGAGTTAAGTTGTAGTCTAATTAAAAACAGTCTGAAGCATATGAAAATGATAGCATTTTATACATTCTGCAACTGCATTTTGCATATAATTAGTACCCTAACTAAAAACAGTCTGAAGCATTTTTTTATTTTGGTTGAATTCTTGATTTAGGATTATGAAGAAAAGAGACTCGAAACAATTAAGTGGAGAGAATTGTGATTGTTAGGGAGAGAATTTTGATAAATAGAAAAATTTAAATGGAGGGAATGGACTTTCTTGGCCGAACTTTACGGATATGAGTGATGCTTCCAGATGTGTGATTTGTTTCTTTGTCCTAGCTATCTTCTACTTTCATAAATGATGACTTGTCTTCTGCACCAACTGCTTTCATACTTTCTTCAGGTACTATTTCTTTTCTTTTCACAATATCACGCCCCTCAAGTATTCTTTTTCGGTAATCTTGGCAGGGTACTGACTCGGGTGTTGATACATTTTTTGGTCTTTGCACCTATCCTGGAAGAGATCTGCGTCATCGAATAGATTTGAAGGTACTTGACGAATGATGGTCCTGATTTCCATGTATTCACGTCTGAGATAATTATCTAGAATAGGAGATCAAGAGCACATGAGGCATTCAAGTTACTGCTCAGCCATGTTAATATGTATTGCCACATATGCGGCTCAGTTATTCTAAATTGCCACTCTGTGAGGGATGAAAGGATTGTCCGACATTTTATCTGGGTCAAAACCTCCCTTTTTATATATAATCTTCCGTCGTCTGAAATTTTTTCACTCACCATGGCTTTAGGTTCAATCTGAGCTTGAATATCCTTTTGTTCACTTTTTTAGGTATATCCCCGGGAGATATATGCATTTGGACTGATAGCTTGGACAGGAAATGATGTCTTAAACAGGAGGTATGTTCAGTAATTCAGGAAGATGCAACACTTTATCACTGAGTTTTTAAAATCTACTACATGTGAAAACTTAGCTGAGAAAGGAACATCGATTGAGCGGAGCTTTTGAGTCTTGTAAGGATGTCCCTGTAGCTTATTGAAGAGCTGTTGAGACAATAGAATGCTTTTAAGAGTAGTGATCCATGGTTCACCAATGTTTCTATGACTGTATCATTGATCAACTGGATTGGTGTCTGCTACCTGGTTAAACAGAAAAAAAACTATACCAGAAGCTGGATGTGCGTCTGGTTGAACCAGTACACCTTAAACCTCTGTTCATGATTACCACACCAATAAACTTGCCATCTAGAACAAGCACTAACAGTCATCTCTCTGATCAGTTCATTTACAGCCAAAGAATCCCAAAGAATTTGACACTGATACGATGATGTGATCATAGAGAAATATGCCATTTGCTTTATATAAACAACGCACTTGATTCCAACCATACCTCCTGTTTGATTCATATTTCTGGTGCAGGTTGAGGTTGCTAGCAGAATCTAAGGGATTTAGACTTGATGACACTGGACTCTTTCCTGCAACTCATGGTTCGGGCGGAAAGCGGGTAATCTCTCAAGTCTTTGCACCCTCATATGGTGCTTCGTAATTTCCTCGATGGTTCCTCATGCATGGCATGCCTTTATCTGTTGCAGGGTTCAAAGGGAAGCACAAGCATAAAACTGTATACAGAGAGGGAGGTTTTTGATTTCCTGGGTTTCCCCTGTCTGGAACCTCAAGAAAGGAACTTATAAGACAGATGGTTTGTGTTCGGCTGTACATATGTAGGACGCCGAGGCTTAAAAGGATAGGGAGGGAGAGCTGTAAATAGAAGGATTGACATGAAAACTCTGCTCAGTTGTACAGCCAAGCCTTTACTGGTTTCATGTTAATCCGAATTTTCCCTGATTTCTTGCTCTCAAGTCGTAAATAGAAGTTTTGGATGTATTGGAATGAAGCCATAATTTCTGTCTTGGATATCCATCTCAACTTGGACAGGAGGCAATTATGTTTTCCTCGGAGCTCCACGGCCTAACACGAAGCAAGATGTTCTACGGTCCATCTCCTTGCAAGTGGGGAACCTTTTTCCCCCAAAAATGCTGCTCTCACAGAATGTTCATCTTGCTGCTCTCCAACTTGATAATCTGGATGTTACCTTGTCAAGGAGTGAAGGAGTATCCAAATTGTCCATTTATTTTATGAAAAATAAATAATTTAAAAAATATTTTCATAAAATGATTGTTTATATTATTCATAAAAATGAATTAACAAAAAAATTCTTTATTTATAAAAATAATGAAAATATAAATTATTGTCAATAATAAAAATATTTCTCGTTAACTTATTATTTTAAACAATACGAATAATCAATTTTCTAATTGACCTCTTTATCGGCGAGGCTTTCTTCCCTTTTTATATAATTAATAACAGTTATTTTCTTGAAATATCTTATTCAGTTCTATTAAAATAACTATAATGTGAAGGAAAATTTTAAAATAAGTGATTTAAGTGTGACCGTTTTCTTAAGAAAGGCTCATGGTAGATATTGTCTTAAATAATAGCATAAATTAGTCAACTTAGAGAGTGTTTGGTAACTTTTCAATTTTTTTGTTCTTTTGTTTCTCAAAATAAAATAAAAAGACATAAATTCATTTGATAATATCAGTTAATGTTTCTATTTCCTGAAATAACAAATTGTTAAAAAGAATAAATTTGGAACAGAAACAATAAGTAAAAAAATGTTGATTTTGGTTCTTAGGAACAATTTTTGAAATGAGTTATTTTTTTCTTTTATTCTTCTTCCTCTTCTAACTATTCCCTACCGCCATTGGATGAAGAAAAGAGGAAGCCACTGGTTGCCATGGCCATAAAAAAAAAAAGAACTTTTCTGAAAAAAAAAATTGTTCTCAAAAACATAAATGCTATCAAACATACCCTGTCTAAAAAAAAAGGGGTCTAAATAGCAACATAGTCTCAATTAAAGACTTGAAGTGAGATATTTTCTCAAAAGTTGGCTCAAAATGAACTTAAAAAAAAAGGTATGAAGTGGTTAATTTTATCTCAAATAAAACAATGAATTTACTAATCAGCCAAATCTTTGTCAGCTAGCTTGCACATGCAATCCATGTGCTTATTCAAGCAGAGGTAACTTTGTCTAAAGTTTTCTACGACCTAAAAAAAAAAGAGTTCTTCTAAGGGCTCCTTTGTAATGCCATCGACAAAGCTTCTCTGCTTTAATTGTATATGTTGTTCTTGCCTCCATTTTTATTTAAAACAAGTTTCACTTTGAGGCTATCTTTTGTAAAACGATCCTAATTGGACCTTTATTTGAAACTTATTTGTTCATTTAGGCAATATTTGGGATAAATCTATTTGAGGCTATTTAAAATAAAAAAAAGATAAGTATATTAGAAATTTTAAAAATGATCAACAAAGTGTAATTTAACCTTAAAACTTTAAAAAAATGTAATTAAATACTAAAACTTATCACGGAATTACAATCGAATCATAAAACTTTCATAAAATACAATTAAATCTTGAAATTTATCACATTGGTCAGATGAAGTCCTTCCTTTGATAAATTTTTTAAAAGTTCTAGAATTCAATTGTACTTTATTAACAAATTTTAGGATTTTATTACAACTTTTGAAAATTTTAGAACAAGTTTTAGGGCTTTTAGCGCCTTATTTGAATTTTCTTTTTCAAAATTAAATCTTCAGGGTTTTACTAAAGCCCTGCGCTCTTCCGTTTCTCAGCCGGATAGAGACGCACGAAAAGAGAGCGAGGGAGACAAATGACGATGATGCTTGGGACCGTCTCGCCTCCGCCATTATCGCAATTCTCCTCCTCCTCCTCCTCTAGACTCTACTCTTCTCTTCCTCCTCGTCCTTCTCCTCCTCTTCCGAAAGTGTTCTCCTCTAGCTCATCCTGCGCACCCTCGACGAGCGTCTGCAGAACCCGAAGCTCTTCTTCTTTCAATCACCTCGCGTCGAAGCCTCGCCGCGGCAGCCACATCTGCAGAGCCGCCGAATACAAATTTCCCGACCCCATTCCCGAGTTCGCCGATGCCGTGAGTTCCACTCTGCTTCAGCCCTTCTTCAACTTCTTTCTTACTCTCATATATTGTCGTCGTCTTTGGCGCAAATTTTCTTTTTTATCTTTTTATTTTTATTTTTATTTTTTATGTTTAGAGTGCTTAAGGCCGGGTATTCGGGTGTTGTGCTGTGTTGTGACATGGATTTCTCAGGAGACGGAGAAATTCAGGAGCCACCTCCTGACGAAGCTCCCCAAAAAAAAGGATTTGTTCGGCGATTCCATTGACGATGTCGTGGGAATCTGCACAGAGGTCAGCTAACTCCTGCTCGTTATCTACTGAGTCATATGATATCTCTCTGAGTATTTTCTTTTTGGGTTCATGAGACTTTTCAGCTGGATATTGATACTGGACAAGATTGCCCTGCAGTTCTATGCACTTTCTTTATTATTGTTGCTCTTCCAATTATCTTTGCGGATTCTGAGGAAGAAGAACGTTTCCTTCTGGTCTGGGTCAGTTAAATTGTGTTGGTAAATGTTGGTGTGTCTGAATTTGTAGATGTTTATACCGATGTAAATTACTTTCTCTTGGGTAACTGATATACTGTGAGGTCATATGACATATTAGCTGAGGTCAATTGTTACTCGAATAGCTTGTCGTCTAGCGCACAATTTTCTACTGTATGGGCACCGTATAGAGGTAGAGTCTCATAGATTGAGCCCTCCATTTGCATCTTTCCTCTGTGGCACGGAGGCAACCACTTTATTTGACATTGATCCCTCAAATTTGGTGGACTGGTGTTTCAGGGGTCAAACCTTTTGGTTAATATGCATGAACTTGTAGCTAGATTTACAAGCTTTGATAGCACAGCTCCTTTCCACTTGTCATTTCATATGCAATTCGTATGGTCTCAAATTCTGCTTTGACAAACTATCTTTAGGTTGCAGAGTAGAATCCAATTCACTACCTCTTGAAAGATCCTTGCTTATTGAGGGTTGTCCATATTGGGGAAATGCTATCATCTTCTGTGTGTTACCCCAAAGGAAAAAGAAAAGAAAAAGAAAAAAAAGATCTTTGTGCCATACTGGCACTGTTGACAAGATTTTCTTCGAATGACTTACTCTTGTGAAAAGTAGAGCTTCCTCTTTATCTATGCTGCTCTACATTTAGTCTGTTTCTTCATTATATGTCTCTGGAAGATAAAATCTTTTAACGGCTTAGGGTGAATTGCCATTTAAATCATTTGGTTGGACATTCTAAAAGAGAAGAACATGATGTCTTTCTGTTACTGATTAATTCGAAGCATCTCATATCCTGACAGTTCGATGCACATAGGAATTCTAACTGGACTATGATCTACGAAAGTTGATGCGGTCCAATTTCTGGCACACATGAATTTTATATATATCTACACTCCCTGTTATACTTCTTTACCCTTCATGTATCATGCTGAGATTTCCTTGTGGATTTTCATTTCTCCCATAACCCGTGTGTTAAAGCTATATTGGAATCAGAATATAACCTTTTTGGATACAAGTTATCTGTCATGTGTCCAGAATAGTCTATGTAAATCAAATTTTCGCTGATTGTATGCACGATAACAATCCCTTACTTCCTCTCGCAAAAGGTTGAAAGTTCGAATCCCAGCTTCGTCATAGGGTGACTTACCCTAATTGCACGTGTGTGGTGGCTAGCATGTGTGGCCCTCAGGATTTACTCCCGCGACTGTTAGCGGAGTGCAGGGTACCTGGGTCACCAAAAAAAAAAAACAATCCCTTACATATCATGCCATTGTTGGTATATTTGTTTGTAGTACATTGATGCCACCAACTTAAGCGAGGCGTGGTCTTTTTCTGCAGATCTTCAGCACTTTCTTACATTCTGAATATGGGGGACCTGGGACACTGTTGGTCGTCCCTTTCATCGACATGGCTGATACCATAAACGAACGAGGGCTTCCCGGTGGACCACAAGCTGCTCGTGCAGCAGTGAAATGGGCTCAAGCCCATGTTGACAAGGACTGGAATGAATGGAATGGTGAGGATAGCAGTTGAGAGGAGTTGCCCAAGGCTTGTAGTATTTAGGTTCACCTCTTTCATGTCTCGCTGGTATCTGGTGAGAGAGCATTTTTTATAGCGTGAGATGTCAAGGAGATTGAATGAGCCTTAAAGTTTAGGTTGGCCAAGTAGTAGTTGAAGCTAGTTTGTGTCTCAGCTGTTCTTGAGAGCAAAGTGACTTGTTAAAAGAACTTATTGGTAGGGCGGTTGGTTCTAAGGTGGGTAGTTTCCAAAAGTGAAGCCTTTACAACTAGTTCCCAGATTTTAGAACTAAGAACTTATCCCATTTGCCCTTAAATCTGTTCTAGATTTACTGGAGAACTTGTTTTTCTTTTGTTCCTTTTTTTCTGGTTTACTCTTTGCAGCAAAATAATATGAGCAATAAAACGATTCAAAATAAAAGATGAACAATTGCAATCCCTATTCGCCAAAAGTAACAATCCATGAAGATGAATCCATGTTTACGTACAATTATAAATGATAAACATATAACATAAATTATAAATTATAAAAATTCATCTCTTGTTCATCCATAAAAAAAAAAAAAAAAAAAGTCCAAATTCATCCACCTGAAAACAAAGCACGTGATGTAATTAAATTTGCAATAAATTTATATAAAACCTCAACCTGAACGTGAGAAATAAAAAAAAAATTAGGGTTTTTTCTTTTTTAGCTTTATAAAACTAGTTTCAAAATAGATTTCAAAATTGGTTTGGTCAGTTCAATTCTTGGATGGGTCTTTACTTTGAATCAGAAACCAACCTTATTTTCAGGGTTAATTTGTCCAGTTCCAAGGTAAAACCAATTCGGTTGTATACCCTTACTCATTGATGACAACATATTGCAGCTTCCTTGTCCACTCGCACCCTCTTCAATTAAATCTGAATCGCTTGAAAATTTCCTTTTATTGTGAGACAGTACATAGGCTAAGTTTCTGTTCACGATCGAAAGATGTAAGAAAGAAACGGCCTGTAATCCTCTGAGCGACAAGAGGTTTCAGGTTTTTTTTTCTCGGCTCGTATGAAAGATGCACTGATCGGGGTAACCTTAACAAAGAGGGGAAAAGAATTATATCATGTTACAACCTTTTGAGGTTGTTCGAAAAGTCTGGCTCAAAAATTGACTACTGGGGGAAGGAGATAATATAATAACTAAAGACTATATAAAATTGAATTAACCGATGCTACTTGTACTGTTCATGACTCCAACCAGAAAAGAGTGAAGTCTAACTTCCTGAGTTACAATGTCACGTTCTTTCATCCAAAAACCCAATCGAGAGAGAACTAGATGATGGAAACCATTTACAAGTGGGTATTTGAATATGAAGTAAATGCCAGGCAAGCAAAAGTATTCACAGAGCTGATCGACTTCGATCCAACATTTCATCCCTGTCAATGAAGCGCTTGAGCAAATCCTGCTCTCGTAGAACCAAGCAATCTTCTTCCTTCCCAAACCAGTCATATCGCCTTTTGGCAACATAGTCATAAACTGCATCCCTAACTGGTGTCGGTACTATCAGTAGTGCACTGAGAGCAGAGTATGGCAGTGGCAAATAGGACATCACTTTTAAAGCAGCTGCATGATCATAGTTAGATCAAAGGAATTAGCCATGAGCTTTTAGTCATTCAGCATGCACTTAGGGAGCTGCAAATTATAAACTAAACAATTTATAGTCATAGAGAAATGTGAAATTCAGACAATGTTCTTGCCCATGTTCTCGTATGGACAGCTAAATTTCTAGGAATGCAACCAATCACTTTGGATTGGTAGAATTAAAGCCTGAGCCCATCTATTTCATAAGAACAAGGTCCCTCACATCCTTTATGTTGTGTGACAGCGTGAGATATGTCCTGAACAGGACCAAAAACACAAGCTATTGTCGATTAGATATTGAAAATCAGTGGATTTAAATTATTTTTGGAAGTCATAGAATTTCTCCGTCTCAAGCAGCTTCTATAGATGGAACCCTCAACTTCCCCATCCATGGTTGAACACATGCGCTACTAAGCCAAAATCTAAGATTGATGATAGAATTTCAAAGATCAGACAGAGACAACAGGAGCCACAGCATATCTAATTACTCTGCATAGCAATATCTTGCCACAGGTCATCACGCATTCTTAGGGACCAAGCAGGGAGAAGATTTCAGTATCTTGATAGAGGGGAAACACATATCCACAAGTGACTAATCACCGACCAAGAATCCAAGGTGGAAAATGATAGACTGAAGTCTAACAGGGGATATCTCAATGCTCACGCACACTAAGGCTACGATGTAGATAGGTAAATGACTGAGGATACAACCACAAAAAGAACCTCCAACAAGATGGGTATATAAACAAAGGGACCAACAAAAAGTCAAAATGAAAGCAGTTATTGCTTCTCTGGCCTTCAAAGCTTTGAAAGAAAGTGTTCATTAAGACAATCCAACAACAGAAGTAATATTGAGCCAGTGAAGTTAGAATGTTAATCCTAGCATAGTAGCTGTAATAATTGCAACAAATAAGATCCAAGATGAAAGCTAGCACGTGAAATATGACGTGTCAAGAGACCATTCACGGTTTCGCTCTCTTCCTCTCTGCTTGCTGCTAGCCCTTCTCACAGTCACCAAAAGCGGTCCTAGCATGAGCAACTCTTGCCCACCAGAAACCTTGAGCAACTACATTACTCAGTGATCATTATTGCGACTTGTTTCAACACTCGCAAAGAACTTTCATCATTTGAAAAAGAACAAATGCAACTCAAAGAGAACTCTCTCAACCAGAAGAGTTCAATTCACATTCTTTACAAAAAGGAACAGGGCTCTAACCAGTAGATGCTGTATGATATGCTCCAGGACCTTCAATGAACAGAAAGCGACGAAGGACATCCTCTTGTTCGAGACCACAGAGTCTCATGTATGGTTCCGCAGCCTTAGATTGGAGGCAACAGAATTTAATCTTCCTATGTTTATCTGCTTTGATAACCCACTTCACCCCTGAAAGTCCAAAATCAAGACAAACAAAGGAAACTCATCAAAATCATCGAACTTAGGCCTCCAAACCAAGAGCCAAGAATCAGTGAAGGACAAAGCAAAAGAAGTTGGAACCATCAAAAGAAAATGCTAATTAAAAGCGCAACACCAACAATAAAGAACTACGATGAATGCAATTAAGTAACCTACGAGACTACTCCAACGCTACAGAATCCAAAAAGGCCATTCCTTCAACAGACCAAACACGTCCATCATTTCTTGGGCAAAGTTTCAGCGGATGATCAACAAAATCTCCCAGACTCATCAGCATTGCGATCAAAAAACCTCGTTACCCAACACGGTAACAAGAACAAAAGCACGAGACGACATACTATTACTCGTGATAAGATGACAATCAATCTCCTCAAGAGCAAGTTCTTGATGAGGTTCAAGTGTAATCGAACGCGCGCACTTTCCACGAAGCGAAAAAAGAAGGATGTTGAGAAAGCGGCGAAAAAAGAGAAGCGCGCATTTTGAAAGTTGCAACCCAGAAAATTTCCATAAGGGTCATGAATGAAAAGGCAAACGAGCGTCGATGTTCGGACCTCGGTGGCAGAGATGGCAGACGCCGTCGTAAACCACCACGCGCGGCTGGAGCACCGTCGGACCCGCCGCCTTGACCACCGAAGCCACGGGGCGACCCAGGACCTCGTCCCTCGCCGCGTCCAAGTCGGTGGCGACATCAGACCGAGCGACCGCGACGGCGAGGCGCGAAGACGGAGATGAAAAGCGGCGCGGCAGAGAAGCAGAACAGGCGGCCGAAGGAAGCGGATGTCGGGCCGCGCCGGCGACGGCGGAGCTCCGAGCGACTCTCGACAGGATCGCCGCCATGGCTTCCAGCTCCAGAGCTCCTCCGAACCCTTCACTCAGATCATCGCCGATTCCCGAAACAGGGGTCGCATTTCGGAATCGGTGGACGAAGCCATGGGATGATGGGGATTTATTTGAACTGCGGGAGGGGTAGCTGCCTTTGCTTGGCTTCCAAGTTCAAGTTCTTCTCAGGTCGTGCTGCTCCTCGTCGTAGCAGAGCCTTTCCCCATTGACGAAACGGCAGTGCGTTTCGCATTTAAACGATCTGGCCACGCCGCCCCCCCTCCCCCCTCACTTCGTACCTTTTCCAACGAATATGCCGCGCGACCCACGGAATGTCGCCCCTTGAAACGGTGCGTTTGTTGTCTTGTCTGCCACTGCTTAACTTGTTACGATGTCGCTTAAATAGGTTCAGAGTCGTCTTGATTTTATTAGTAATATTCCAAACCATGTGATACTCGGGTCGGGTTCACTTGGGCCGACCGCCTAGGTTCAAATCAGGCTGTACTCGATTGAAAAATTGTCTTCGTTCCAAATGCTTTTTCCGCCAAAAGAATGATTTTCACGGTACAGAGCGAGGAAGCTGCGAGTTTAAACGAGTGCTAGCACCAAAGAAGATGTCCCAGCAGTGGCGGTGATACATGCCGACCAATGATCACTGACGGTGCCGGTGGAATAAAATGGTGCGCATTGAAGAGCGTAAGCAAGGCAAATTCTCTTTAATTGAGACCATACTATTCATGGTTTGGTTTTAATGGTGAAACCTGCATAATCACATGGTAATTCATCTTGGAGGTACTCATCGGGGGAGCTCCTCCGCAGTCCGAATTGAGTGGTCATGTTACATACTCATTTTACATCTGTACTCCAAGCTTGAACGAAAAGTTTGACATAATTGGAGCGGACATCCAAGAAAAATAAGGACACCCAAGGCCAAGGTCACTAACTTTCAATTTACTTTTTCTTTTTTTTTTTGGGGAGGGGGGTCTAAGTTTTAATTTAATTTGAGAACCAAAAAAAGAGGGCAGCTTCGTCTGTTCAGTTCCTGTATCAGTAAGAATCACCATTTGAGAGGAATATCCCTTTTTGTCAATCAATGTGGTAACACCCAATCAAATGCCATCCTTGCCTCCATCATCATCAGCTTCTTCTCCTCCTACTTGTTTCTTCTTCTTCAACCCATAAAGCTAGTTCTGATTCATCCGATGCTTGCCCAGATCGTTGAGGCCGTGCCAAGCACGTGATGGCAGAGCATCTACCCACCTTAATGACAGAATGTCACAGCACAATATATTTAGCCTTGAAACCAGAGTTTGAGGCAACATCCTTCTACAAGTGTTGCCTGCATAGTCACAGACCTGAAAGGAAACATAGTAAGAAAACTAGTCATGTCACAATGGCAATGTCCAATTCTATCCAGATATATACCCAACATGGTCCTTAGTCTTAAGCCATCTGAACCAGCTCTACACATTCCTCTTCAACTTGACCATCTGCACCAGCAAAAAAGGCATGCCAGATTAAAATATCATCATTATAAGTTTAAGAGGAAAGTTAGCCAGTCAATTTTACCAGCAAGAAGGATCGCCTTGTTTGCTTGAGCATCAGCGTCAGAATTTAGGCCCTTTTAAAAGGTAGAAAAGAGTAAAGATGACAGCTTTTCACAACGCAAAAAAGCAGCAGTCGATGATAGTCAATTTGTAAGTAAATATTGCATGATATGTATCTCAGAAAGTAATTACAAGCAACACAAAAGGGCCTTTTGGAAGGCTTTCACCTCCTGAAGGTCACATGATTTTCTGCTTTAAATTACAATCGAGGCAGGTGGCAACATCCCAAATAACAAGAAAACACAACCTTTTTGTTTGATAAAGCACGAGAAACAGGGACCACTTTCTTATTGCAACAAGAAACAGCAACTGAAAAAAGCTAAAAGTTGGACATAGAATAAAGGATGTTTTGGACTTCTCTAGCAAGGATTTCTGCCATCTTGGCAGTGAGGTAAATAAAATTCAGATGCAAGTCGTAGTTTCAGCAGCCGCAAAGAAGGTGCACTGAGAGAGAAAAAAATTTCCAATCAAAAGCCCACAATTGTAGTGAAAAAGAACAAAAGAACAAAAGTCCAAAAGAATAACCTCACCAAACAGGCTTGAAAGAAATGGCTGACAAACACTTAAGAAATCATAAACATCTGGCATCATCAAAGATGGCAAGTAAATCACTTTTCACAAAAGCATATAGCAGATTGATTCTCCGAAAGATTGGTATGTAAATCCATAATGCAAAAGTTCATCTTTGATTAAAGGGTGAATACTATTGTTGTCCACAAGCCACTTCCATCACTATAGATATGATATTCATAGTTTAGGAATTGATTAACCACCCAAATTGATGATAATAAATTTATAATGGGTGATAAAAAGTCCTAAGCAAATGATGTCACAGAAGATGAGGAATGAACTTAAACTACAAGATGCAAAGGCAAAATCAGTTACCCTGAGAACATGGCTGATCTCAAACGACAGAAAGTTTTGCTTCAATCTTGCGACCTCTTGAAACAACTCGGACATTTTCTTGTGTCTGACTTTCCATAAACCTTGAACCTGTCACCCGGGATTTGCCGACCAGTAAGCTGAATAACAAGGGGAATAAAAAAGAAGCACATGCAAACAGGAAAGCAACAAATCCCAAAGCCCTAATGGTCTATTACTCTAAGAAAGCGCTTGAAAGCTCAATTACGCCGTTACTATTAGTACATAACATAAAGAAAAAGATACCTGGAGCATCAACATCAGGTACATTATTTAAGACCCAAATAAATAAAGAACAATAATAACAAGGCCTATGACTATGGTGATTTAATTTAACTCTGAATCATGCATATTGTCACATGAATTTTTATGTGCTACCAGAGAAACTGTCAAATCTGGGGCATTTCACTCCTTAGTGTCATTTTACTGTATTTCAGACACAGGAGTCCGACATAACACAGCAATGACTGAGAGATTCAGAAGGACAACCTATTGGAAATAGAACGGGCATAACATGAAAAACCAATTGAGATCCCAACTTATCTTAAAGGATTCAGAGTCCATCCAGGATATTAATGACTTAGATGTTAAATAAATACGAAATATTGCATGATGTTTGGAATTTGAAGGATAGAAACCTGCATGCAGACAAGTTTGGAGTCGCCTCGAACACGAATGCTTCTACACCCCTTCTCCAGGGCATACCTCAGTCCTAAGATAATAGCTCGATATTCAGCAACATTGTTTGTGGCTGTACCCACACCTTCACGTAACATACATATCTGTATGAAGATACAGAAGTCAGAGAAGCATTAGCAAATGAGCAAAATTATGTAAACAAGTTAAATGTATACCACGCTTCCATCGTCCGCTCGCAATACAGCTCCTGCCCCAGCTTTCCCAGGATTACCTTTTGATGAACCATCAAATTCAAGAATACAGGAGTTCTGCATACAGAAACTATCATCATGTCTTGCCAATGTCGCAACTTCTACTTTCATTTTAGTGAAAGACACTACCATGAATGATTTTACCTTTACATTGCATCAGTACAAGTATCAACACATTCAACAAATTGAGTAGACCAAACTAAAATGAAAAGAAGCTAGAATGTTATGGACTCAGCCCAGAAACATTATCAGGGATGTCTCTCATAACATAAAATATACACATTGCATCAGAACAAGTACTCACACATTTTAAAGATACTGGCACCCCATCGTCATTGAGATTGGAGCTAACATGCTTTACAGATGGATCAATCGAAACGGTCATAGAAACTTCTTCCTCCTGACAGAAGGAGACAGTTACTGAGTGAACTTATCTGGCTAGATTGCAAGGACCATTTCAATAAGCCAGAAATAAAAGCAGAGAAGGACAAAGATGTCCTATGAATCACAGACTCCTAATATTCAAATAATTATAGTGAGTCAACAGTGGAGAGAAACTATGCTAGGTTCTCTCCATAATAGCAACCCATCTTCAGATTATGGCCCCTAATTCTGAGTGCCATATATGAAATTTTCATAATTCGACTAAACCCAAAGATTTATGCAGAAGTAAGAAAGCACATCACTGTACTGAATACATCTATCTACCAATGCATCATGGGATGCCTCTTTGGGTCCATTAGTCTCTGTATCTTCGCCTCTGTATGCAGCAGGCTCCTGACCAAAAGCAATTCGATTAGTAATAGATCTCAACCCACCCCAGATGACAAAAATCTCAACAATCTGAATAATCAACAGAAAGGCACTACTTATGATGTCGTCAGTCAACAAAAGTTCCATTGGGAGAGAACGAAAAAGTGATCCTGAAAAGCATTCCTTGGGACCTATATGGGTAACTTTTGACCCTCACTCATCTACCTTGTGCCTAATTGATTGCTGCACCAATCCGCCTAGACATGCCTAAAATTATCATGTTTTCAATTTGACTCCAGTCTCCACTCAATATTGAGATAATGATACCAATAGTCCTCGAACTTTTCCTCATCGTTTAATGTCACCACTGTACCTTTTTTTTTCTCAATGTCATCTCTGAACTTTTAGTTTTTGTTCAATACAGTCCTTCCAATGAAAATTGAATGAAATTTGCTAACATGGCCATTAAAAGTACTGACTTGTCATTTTTTTTGTCCAATTTCTTCCTTAAACTATAATATTTTGATTTTTTTATCTCTCTATCAACCTTAGTGTAAGTATGGTGAAGATTATCAAATCTTCTACAAGATAAACCTTAACAACCCTTATCTAAAACTAGTAATTTTCAACACAACCCATCGACAAGACATACACACTATACATGTTAATGTGTTCACAATAGCTTAATCATAATGATTATAAACATGTGGTATAATTTGACCCTTTTATCTGTTTATAATGCGCTTGTACTCATTTAGTTAAGGAATTTGAAATGTGATCTTATAGTTAGCATGACATGTTTATTCACATTTAGACATTCTTACAATATGTAAACACAGGTAAACATTTTTACATATAAGAATTCATGTTTTAAATGTTTTGTGTTATGTAATCCATTTAATTAACATAATATGTTTGGATTTAAATGCTCTGACATAATTATTAAACATTTGGTGTTGGGAATTATTCCAGTGCAATTGAGAGAGAATAAAAACAATTCTGGGACCAAATTGAACAAATAGACAAAATACAGGGACGAAATTGAACAAAAATAATGATAGATCAAAAATTAAAGAGAACATTGTATCCATGACAATGGATTCTATAATAATCTTAATGGAATGACCACATTGAACCAATTTGAAAAGTTCAGAGACAACATCAAACAGAGTACGGATGACATTAAACAATGTGCAACATTCAAAGACTATTAGTGTCATTACCCCTTCAATTTCTAACACTCCCATGGTATCAAGGCTAAACACAATTAGAGAGTCAAGCAAGAGCAAGATTCATTTACTCTCAAGTATTCCCTTTAAAATGATACAGTTCATTGTTCTTTAATAATGACATGAGGGCCCTTTCGAGAGGTATATATAGAGAAAATACAAAAATTCCTTAAGCACCTCAGAATGCATAGAGAATTGCACAACATTTAAGCTTATAGTATTCTTTTGGCTAGGTGATATAGATATCTCTATTAGCAACTTCACCAAGCAAGACTATCTCACCTGAAGAGGACAAGGTGTGAGCATTCCAAAAAGATCATCCTTCAAATCAGCAACATTGATAGTGTAGATAGCATCTTTAAGACCACGGGAGGTGAGATAATTCTGGGAGTCTGTAGGCATATTATGGCCTTTGAAAACACTGACAGGAGGATCACAAACCTGTCATGGGAAAAATAAATCAAACTGTCAGTTCAAAAGCTGCACCAATAGATGTTTTCAAAATTTCTTAAGCATTATTAACCGGGTAATTTTGAGACATAATGTCAACAGATGCATATAATGCTGGCATCTGTCAGCCAAATCATTTGAACTATTCTAAACCGTGCAATAAGCCATGAGCATTTCACAATGAATCCTATATCATGAGACAAGCACAACTCAACAGGTAATATAAATAACTGAAAGCGGCCAGTTTCCTTGAATATCACAGGTGAACCGAACAACAGAAAACAATGACAACACTCTAGAGAGCATGAACCATCTCAGCTTGAGTGCATAAAAAGCAAGAACAGAAGAAACTGAGGGGAAGAGCATCACGATCACAATGTCTGAGTATCACACTTCGATCGTTCACTTCGCTAGCATAGCTTATAGCATTCGGCGTCATCAGACAAATCAAGAAAAACAGCTGAACAAACTAAACGGCAAAACGAACACAAAGCACACGAACCCAAGAGTCTCGACCCAAGACAGAAGAACTAATGGAAAGGAATGCATCGAACTTCAGCGCCATGGAAGCGGCAAGATGGTCATTACCGATGAACCAAGCTGAGCCTGGCATTCAAGGAAGCTCCGATAAACGCCGACGACGTCCCCCTTCCTCACAACAAAGAAGGAATCTTTCTCCGGATCAACGACGACTGCCGTTGAGACCGAGCTCGCCGCCTTGGACCCGCCTCTTTTTCTCTTAGAGGAATAGCATCGAACACCATATCTACAGAGCACGAGCTCCGAGTTCACGCTTCTTAGAGGAGCATTTCGGAACGCTCCGCCCCAGGAAGGCGCATTGGCGCACTCGACGAAAGGACGCCCGCCGATCAAGCGGGCGGCTCTTCTACATATCGTCGCGGTGTAGAAAGGCACGCGGGACAAGCAATTCATGGGAGGAGGCGCAGAAGATATCGGGGGTCGAGTTTCTGGGATTTGATGAAACGGGCCGGTTGATCGGGAACTTGAGGAATCAATGGGGGGAGTATTGATTTCACGGTCCGATTCGGATCAAGCGAAGAGCAAGGCAGGACCTTCTCTTAACAGAGCTTCACTAGGACAGAGACATCGCCTGGCAACGGTCGGAGAGCGAAATCTTTAGCTCTTGAATTTGAGATTTTGGTCGCCGGCCGATCACCGCAATGACGGCTAATGTGTGGGCTTGAGCGAAAGGCTTCGCCTAAGAGGAAGAGTGGTCAGTCCCAGGCGGGACGGTTAGGAACCGGACCGGACAGAGTTAGTTCCCAATTTGTGGAATTGGAATCGGCCCGGCCTAATCCGGTCCTGTCTGATTTCAAAGTCGGTCCTGAAATTGGTGAATTCTTCCTCTTCTTTTTTATTTTTTATTTTTTTTTGATGATCCGGGAAACCCCGCATCTCACCGACAACCGGAGAATAAACTCGGAGGATCGCACGTCTTTAGCCACCACACACACATGCATGGAATTTTACAACACAAAAAAATTAATTTACTAATTAGGGTTTGTTTCAGAATAATAATTAAAAAAATTAAGATATCTTAGTCAAGCCAGGTGATCCGATTCCTTATTTGGAATTTGAGAAGCAATTCCGATTGATCCGTTTCCTTGGTTGAACTGAGACCAATGGACATCCTTAATTGTGAATCCAAGTTTGATCTTCGGTTTGAATAGGTTGGGCCGGGTACGCTGAGCCCAAGCCAACGTCCCCGTGTGGTGGTGGTCCGAGCAATTTATTGCAATTTGCCGTAATTAGCAGATTTATTCTCTCTTTTTTTCCTTTTTAAAAAGAAATGAAGTTCATTCAAAACGCATGACAGTTTCCCAACAGTATATAGCAATTAGAAATGTATATCAGAGGAAAAAATTTTATCATCATTGTGAAAGTTTTCACAAATCATTTAAGCATGATTTTTATATGTATAGTCATAATCGCAATTATAAAGTTTTCATTTTCAACTTCAATTTTGTGCCATGTGCATTATACATTAGATTGTCAAATAAGTCAAACGGGTTGAATTTGAGTGGGTCAAAAATAAGATCGATCCAAATTAATCCATTTAACCGATATTATTTATACAATTTTAGCAACTCAATCGATACACCACCCAATCCTATCCAATCCACGTTCTTGTCCTCTTCTTTTCTCCCCCTTCATGCATTGCTTTTCATCTCTTCTCCTTCTTCATCATCATGATATCAAACTTTTTTACAAAAAAAAAAATCAATTCTCAAGGTTTTATAGAGTGTGGACAGGCTTTTCGAACGAGTTAGATCCCCAAGACTTGAAACTCACCAGCCATGTTGAAGCTCAGATCATAGGGACAAAAATCTAGCGATAGCTTTACCGAATTGGACAGAGGCTTGGTTTGTTTTATATCTATCTCGCATCACGCATTTCACTATTTTCCCTATCGGTCATCTTCGATCCCCAACTTTATTCTAAGGACTGTCGCCACAGTCCATGTAAGTTATCTTCAGTATATTTTGCGCTTCTCTGATATGAATCGTTTTGCGATTTGATTTGTGCCTAGAATTTTCCCGGGAGAGGGATAGCAACCAAGTGTAAACAGAAAAAGTAAGGGCCAAGAAAACAACATAAGTCGCCATTTATCAATCTTCTTCATGCAGAATGGAATGATTTTCCCCCTCTGGGCATTTATAAGACAATTTAACCTAATGAAATGTCGTTTGAGGTTGAAGCAGCTTTTCCTCCGTATTTAGATAAAACACCGGTTAGCACAGCCTGCTCCTTGGTCTTTAACCTGCATCATCAAGTTGGTAGAACCATTCATTTTAGCTGGCAACACAATAATAAAATCTTAAACCCAGTGACACTGTACCGCAATAGGCAGGAAATTACCGTTTAGCATATCCCGGGACTCCAGGCTTCGAAATCTTCTCTGCTTTCCCTTTGCCAGCAGACTTTTTGGGATTTGGCTGTGGTTTCTTTTGTTTTGCTTTCCCTCGCTGCTCGGTCAAAGATGAAGCAGTGACAATCTCTGTCTCTGATTCTAAGGGGTCGAAAGTCTCAAACTCTGACATATCAAAAGCCTCCAAATTATCTCTAGTTTCATATTTATCTAGTTCAGTCTCATCATCCCAGTCATTCTCCTTTTCAGAAGTGAGATCCTCCAAAGAACCCGAAGTAGGCTCATAGACGTGAGAATGCAAATCTGGCTCCCCTTCCATAACAGGCATGCTGATTTGAGAAGTCACAAGGGTGTTACTGGCCAATTCTGTGTTTGCATGAACAGGGAGAGGTGAAGACATCATCTCGCATTTGATCTGCTTCTGAACCTTACCAAATGTTAAGCTCTGCTGAGAAAATGTCTGGACAAAACTGGCAAGAAAAGAGATATTCAGCATGCAAAATGAAAACGAAGGACAGACTGCTACAAAGCAGTCTGCCACATAAATTGTTACCAATAGCAACTGAAAACAAACTTTCACGGGGAAAACTGTATTCAGCCTATATGGTTTTCTTGGAATTCTTGGACTAAAAAACCACAATTAACCCTAGTATAGATTAATGATAAATAGGAAAGGGAATTTCAATGAATTATATCTCTGCAACTAATACAAAGCAGGAGATTACTCTCTGTGTGTGCGCGTGCGCATGTGAGTGCATGTGTGTGTGTGTGGCTGAAATGACTCTCTCTATTCCCTTCCCTGTAAAATTAGTACCTCACTGCATGCTCCTCAGACTTAAAATATACAAGGGCAGAGCCTGTGCAGATAGGATCTCTTGTTTTCTTGTTTCCAGAGACGGCTGGATGAATGGCAGTTATTCCATCAACTACTTTAAAAGCCAATCTTAGATCTCTATGGATATTCTTCTTCTTGGGGAGGTTGACCAGACGAACAGGAATTCCTCTTGGAAGAGCCTCCGTCACTGAATTACTCAACAACGTTGGAAATGAGATTCAAATGAGATGCAACACTATACTAGAGAAGACCTCAAGCAAAATAATCAGTTTCAACTATCAATTTGAAGGTAAAACCACTAACCGAATTATATTCTGCACCAGAACTAACAAAGGTAGAAATCTGATACATGCAAGATAAACACAGACTCCCTCCCATGGGCCAATTACATCTAGGTGAAGTGATGAATTCCACAATCTGAAGAGATAGCGAGAGAGAGACACCTGTTCTACATTGATGAAGTCCACCAAATGTCCTATAATTGCAACCAAATGCAACAGGGCCATTACCCATATAGTCGAGTTCTACTCTTGTGCAGTTCAACTCAAGCAGCCCCAAACACCATAATTCCCAAGAGCACGGTGAAAAGAGCACGTGATTTCTCAAAATGGCCCTGCTTTCTTTACTATCTAAGACTTCAACTTTCCCTGACATTACTACAAACATAGCTAAAGTCACCCCTGACATGAGTCCCATTACATTTATGGGCTAAAGAGTCTCTTCAAATAAACAGTAACTATATCATCTTGTTACATGAAAAGGAGAAGGAAGATATGCTATTCTCCATTCTAGCAGAAAAAAGATCATTCAAGGCTATCTATCCATGTTCTATGACAAAAATGTGAAGTCAAAGCGAGCATAAGAACAGGATAATGACAGAGAGCAACTCAAGGAAAAAGAAACGAAAACATAAAAATTTAAGGTGTCCAACACAAAGAAATCACCGATCAAGGCCTAACCTTTAAGGTGTGGCTGATCTTTCTTGGGAGGGGTGGGCGCGATGGGATTGTTCTTGAGCTTATTGATGTTAGCAGCCTGAGCCACCCGACTCTGGTGCATTTCCTCGAGCAGCTCGTCCTCAATAGAAGTGTCGTACGCTTTCCCAACCCCAAACCCAAGCGGCTTGTTCTCGTGCCACTTGTTCATCTTCTCGAACGGCGAATACATCTCCTCCTCGTCCTCATCCTCCTCGTCCTCCTCCTCCTCCTCATCATCATCATCATCACCGCTGTCATATCCCATTACTTCACCACCCCTCTCGAGACCGTCCACCTCCAAGTTCCCGCGTCTCCTTCGCCTCCGTAAGGCGCCAACCTTAAACCTGCCGTGTCTCCGCCACGAAACGACGTGAACGTCGAAGTGGGTGGGTCGGAATCGCAGTGAAGAATAGACGAGGGGGCCATGGGAAGGGCCGGCGAAGAGCGAGTTGGACGGCGACGGGTTCGAGTGTCGACAAGAGACGCGAATCCTGAATGTCGAAGGGACCAACGCCAAAGAGTAGGAGGAGGTGCAGTTGCAGCATGAAAATGGAGGGAGATTCGGATGCAGAGCTACGTTCAGCATCGTCGCCGCTGCCGGGGTACGCATGGACGGTGAAAAGGTCATCCTTAAGAGCATCCAGTTCCATAATTTGATATTTATAGATACAGGTGAGACGTCCTTACAACAAGGTGTCGTGGTGTAGTTGGTTATCACGTCAGTCTAACACACTGAAGGTCTCCGGTTCGAACCCGGGCGACGCCACTTGTTCTTTTTTTCTCTCCCTGTATTTGCATCCTTTGCAAATGATTTTTATTTGAAGGCCCGTGATTTGTATGAGACATTTATTTTGTGATTGCATAGCAACCGACTTATAAAATAAAAAATCATTTCTACAAAGAGAAAAAGGGTTAGGTATTTTAAAAGTTTATCTTTTTGACTTTTCCTCTCTTGATGTACCGGATGAGAAAATAAAATAATCGTCAAGTATAGTTCTATGATATAAATATATATAATATTATATATCAATTATTACCAAAACCAAATGCTCTGTCAAAATTGTAACAACACAAGTAACCTATATTTTATGATCACAAGCAACTTTAGTTGTTCACCTTATAAAAGGGTTGTTGCACTCTCACTTCAAGGCAGAAAATTATATTGTACTCTTTACAATTAGAGAAGAGAAATCACTCCCCTCTACATTTGTATCTCTTATTTCAACAAGAGAAACATTTCCCCTTTGTATCTTTTCCCCGGTTCGATATAAATTTCTCATCGTATCAACCTTTTTATGTAACTTTCTTATCATTATATTATTAGTTACCACCATCTATACGGTTGCTTTTACTCTCTATTTGATCACATCTGTACATTATACGTGTCATTTTGTTTTAAGTTTTTGAGGTCAATATCAGTGCTTCTTAATAGCGAGAACATACAAACAAGACAACGATTAGAATGGGTAACCAAAAGATATTTATGTACATGGTTTCTTTTCGCTTTACTCCGGTTATTCCATCCATCTTTGAGATGGAACCCTTAGATAGGTGTGTACTAAATTACTTTTATTTGCTCATTGCGCGTTTGATGTGCATGACCTAAGTGGCTATGTCATGGGAGGAGAGTAGTTGAAGGTCCGGCCCACCCACGACAAGAGATCCAAGTGGAGATGCACATCTGATGTTAGGTCAACATTTTACAAAATAGCTTAAGCTTTTATTCATGGCATATCTTTTTCCCCTAGGTTTAGCTAAAAAAAATACAATCCAAAACGTGCATTTGGGCTCATGAATTAGGGATTTTTTTATTTTTTTTACCATGCTTCGGGGGTTAAATTCACCCGAAACGTGGTAAACCATAAACCGACTTCACTATTAGATCAATTGAAATTGCTGCAGACTTTTAGAGTGCGATAACCCGATCCCACTCTCGATTTTACTATCGAAATGAATACGTTCATAGCGTTTGAAGGCGGATTTGTCGCTTCAGGCACCATGTGATGGGCTCCTTAAAAAAGATAGAAAATCCAAAAGACCAGCTGGTGCCATGCTCATATTTTCAATGGTGACCTCCACCCTGCATAGAACCCACAGAACTTGTCTTTTCTTTTCGTGCAATTTGCAAATCATGGTCCTCAAAAGATGGACTGTGCATCCCCACGCACTTCGGGAGGGCCACGTGAATCCGTCGTATGAGATCTCATATGCGATATGGCGTGGTGTTTACACCAAGATTGAGGAGTATGTGAATATTGTTGTAGATATTTGATATTCGGAAGAAATTACATTTGCTTTTCTTTTTTGTGTGTTCAGTAAATAGAGATTATATTCATCGTTCCATTCTCTATAAATGTCGACACCTACATGCACACCACGACGTGTATATGCAAGTATAAGTCTCGAGCCACACACATGTCCAAAAAGAGAAAATGATTTATCGTGATTTGGTATACGAAGGAGAGGACTCCTGGGAGTTTATATCCAAGATGGGAAACCCCCGATATTACTTATCACTTTGGGGATTTCATAATGTGTTTTTGGGATAAACATGAATATCTATTGGAAAGGCAAATACAGTTTTTATTTTCTTTTATAACGATTTGACCTAAATCTCTTAATCAATTTGGACTTTGCTATGACTAATCCATCCTTATCTTTTCAACACCATCCCTCCAAGTTGGGAAGGAGATGTCATCAAAGGTTAGCTAGGCCATCACCGGCTGAAAAGATTTGGCGGAAAGCGCTTTTGTTGAAAAGACAAGGATAACTAATCAACAAAATTCAAATTTAATTGAAGATCTAGCTCAAATAGTTTTAAAAAAATGAAATAACAGTTGTATTTGTTTTTCCAATACATATTCATGTTTATCCCTAGAAAATAAGCCTATGTGTTTATATTGTTCCCAACTGTCAAAAGCTACACTTGGTAAATCAATCACGTACAACCTTTGTTGTAATCGACCCTCATCAATCTTCTTCCCTATTAAATTGTAATGAAAGATTACCTTAACATGGGAAAAGACAACATTGCAATTTAGATCTCTGGGAATTTGACTAAGAGATAGCTAATTAGATGATAAATTTGGAATAAATAAAGAATTTGAGTTGTTAGAAAGAAATTCTACCGATAGAAGGACTGATGAAGTTTATCCAAGAAATTCTACCAAAAGGGGGGACGATACTGATGAAGTTTATCCCATTTCTTTTTCAAAGTTCTAAGATGCTTGGTAAATGGCTGATTAGAAGCTTGTTTGGTATGAGCAATTTCCTGTTGCAATTCAAAAATTCGAAAGGCATTATCTTCATGGCCATACATGTCCTTAAGAGACTTACATCAAGATTGCGATGTTTTAAAGTAGGCAAAAATTTGGTAAATCTATGGGTCCATGGAGTTGAGATCCATGACATGATCTAGTTATCAATTGATTGTCACTCATAATATTTAGGATTGAGGGATGATGGGGCTCATATCTAACCATTAACAGGGCTTGACTTGGATTGTCCTCCAAGGGCAATCAAAACCAAGACCAAGGAAGATAGTTTCTTCCATTAAAAATAAAGAGAGATGTCAATGTATTGCTCATATTATTATAGCTAAGATCAACCAATATCAGTGGTAACTAAAGAACTACTCATTATGAAAACAAGAAAGAAGATGATTAAGAGCTTACCTCGATCATAAGTGGAATGAAGTGGCGAATAACAACTTCAAGAACATAAGCACCATGCTCGAACTTGGCTTCGATATCATATTTTTTTTATAATAACACACACACACGAAGGAAAAAGATTTAACGTGACTTAGTTGATCAAGGAAAGGAGCCTTGGAAACCTACAGACACCATGGGAAACCCCCAATTCTACTTATAACCTTGGGGGGATTTCATTATTCATTAAATAAGATACAATACAATCACGGGGATAAACATGAATATTTATTAGAAAAGCAAATACAATTATTATTTTCTTCTTTATCCATTTGAGCCGAGATCTTATACTAAATGTGAGACTTTGGTGACTAGTTGTCCTTATCTTTTCAACACATGGCATGTAATTGTATTTCTTTTATGATGGCTAACATAGATACACTGATTATCTCTTGCAATTTCCCCAATTCATATCAATGCTAAAAAAAAAAAAAAAATTGTCTTGCAGATGGTTCACTTTGCATCCTAGGGTCATGATGTGTATTTTTGTAGATTTAAGTGAGGCTTATTATACACAAAAGTGAAATTATTGACAGCTTATGAATCCTCTCTTCTTTTATATCGAGGAATTTTTCGACTCAAAGGAGACAAAATCGTGGAATCGCTAGATAAATCTCCGGGTGTAAGAGTTTGGCTTTTGAGGACACAAAATTTGAAACCGTAATTCACAATTTTTCATAGTTTGTACGCATGGAAAGACGAGTCTACGAATAATTCCACATCAATTCGAAGGTAGAAACGAGAAACGCACAAGTTTCTAGCTTTTGATTTGAATTTTTAATAAAATCACTCTCTCGAGTGATGTCGTAGAACAATCCGATGAATAGACAATTGGGTTTATGGGCTCTTGGTTTGATGCTAACGGGAGACGAATCACGAGGCAAAATAAAGGCCTTGTCTCTACATTGCATGCCTCGGCCCCCAAAACTTGAGAGATGAAAGGACAGGAGACACGTGTCATTCGTGTAAAAGCTTGCTGGACCCGATTGAAAGAAAATTCTAGAACCTTTGCACATATTAGGTTCGATATATTTTCACTGAAAAAATTAAATCGATGAATTACGAATTAATTAAGACGTTTCAACATGTTGCGCAACATACAAGATCTCCGTGTGGGATTTCGGCTAACACCCCTCACGCTAAGAGGACATCTAGAGGGATCTTATTTACCCGACATTTTTTGAAATTTTCAGTAAGTCCCAAATATTAAAAATTTGAGTCTACATATATAAGTAATAACCAAAGTTTAAGTATCTGATTGGTTGGATCTTCTGGTATAAAAAAATCCAAATTGATATAATTTTCTTTTCCATGCTATTAGATAAAGTAAAGAGAGTCTTCTCTTATTTCCGCTATTTTCTTGCACACAACTGTATGCATTTGCTGGTAAGGACCATAGTTTGGTAGGTGAAGTCAACGAATTCTTTCTCACGATTGCTCCAAAAGTTTAAGAATTCGTAATCTTTTTCTAGAAATCGGATGGATTCGTTCTTTTGATGGCCAAAAACAAATTAAATGAGCGGAAACATAGCACTAAGCACCCCTAATTAGCTTTAGCATCTCCTCGTAAATTGCTGGCTTTGCTTATTGCACCACCGGTCAAATCTTAGACTCGTAGCCACTAGGGTTCATCAACAAAAGACGCATCGCCAATGCTCAAATTAAACTAGTCAGCCACTAATCAAGGCTACCACCACACTACAAAAACAATGCTTAGAGCACAACACGATGGGGGCTAACAAAAGGGAAAAAGGAGAAAGCCCTCATTAGTCATTAGTCATTGCGTGATGAAGGAACCCATTGAAATTGAAGCTCGCACAATCATTATACGCATCAAAAGCCAAAGCCTCGCTACCTAATCTTCAAAACTAGGGTTCAATGGCGGAGACCTTGAAATGTCAATTACGCTGAGGGGAAGATGTCTCAATCATTTGGCTCGCCGACCATAAATGTAAAGCTTGCCGATGGGGTCCGGTCGGGGTTAATTTTTCAGAGTTTGTGCAACTTTAGGATAGGAACAGATACCAGAATCCTATGGTCGAAAACCAAATATAAAGATTCGTCAAATAAGACCATGATGCTGTTCTTAATCTCATCGTATGTACTTAACGTCCACGCTTTACTTACATATTAGACAATTTTAAGGATATCCCAATAATCATTCTCCACGTGGCAATCGGCAACTAATAAGATAATGGAATCCCCCCCAGCACATCCCCGTTTCTGATCCCGGGGATAGGCGTGATTGTTTGTGTCGTATAATCAAATGATACACCCCACTCATCACTTTGATTTAATATCTATGATACATGGTCAAATCCGGTCGTTTGAATCCTACACACGTTGTCATGAGGTCACCCTTCATTCACGCACAGTGCACCCACCCCTTCCAGCTCTAATGAAAGAGGGAACGTCTCATCGTCAAATGGGCAATTGATATTCAACATAGCTGGGGCCCTTTGATTAGTAGGACCTGGTGCTTGATCCGACCGATGAAACGAAACTGCTAAGCCCCGCATGCACAAGTGCTCGATAGCGACATACAAGCATCGAAATGACAAAAGAATGGGGTGGGGGGGATGATGCGGTGCTTGAATTCAGCCAGTGCGAATTCTATACTATAAGGTCTGATGGTAATGCTAGGCTCTACACATCGTAGATGTTATCATTGAATTTGGAAACCGATGTACGCCACTTTATGGAGGGCGAGCTTTCGCTCTTATTAGATGATGCACACTTGCGAAATAGACCGGCTTGGATCTATCATTTCAGGAACCATTCACTTTTGCTCTTTTGCTTTCTTGCTCGTGTTCGATCTCGTGCCCCAATATATACCCAGTAACATGCGATGACCTCCCCAAGGATGTGGACTTATCGTTGCCTTAATTTCCGTTCCTATCCGGCATCGTTTAACTTAGGATGCCTGTCCATATTGCCAAGACAATAATTGTTGAATTATTTAGTCCAAAAAAGGAATGATTTGTCCCGACGAACGATGTTTGGTTTTTCTAATTCCTAATGAGTTTCAGCTTAGGGTTGCGATGCTCACAGGGTTTCGTGGGGGAGTAGATGTCGTTCAAATATCAATTGATAGGGAGCGCATGCGTGTGAAATAAATAACATTGATTAAGATAAACTTCAATGATCACTCCTAACCAAAGCCCAACACTCCCTCTAGGAGAGAAATTGTCCAAAAAGTCTAAAATCTATTGTAACTTTGCCAATTTAGTCAAAAGCATTTCAATTTTACCAATTAAGTCATAAACATTTTCATTTTTGGCCAATCGAGTCCATTTGCATAATTTTGGCTGGAATTCGCCGACGCGAACATTGACTATCCTATATGGGACGGTCAGCACTAACATAGGCAAAATTTATTATTTTTTAAATATATTTTCGAATTTTTTAAATATTTTTAAATATTTTTTCTCCTCTCTCTTTCCTCTGCTAGTACCTCTGATTACTAGCCAGAGGCTGCGATTGGTGAGGAGTGACCTCATCGACTTCTTGCGAGGCCTTCAATGAGATTTGGAGAAAGACAACCTTGCAAGCCTTTAGCGAGGCTCACCCTCATCGAATTTGGCAAGGCTTACCCTTGCCCTCACTTGAAGTAGGTGAGGGGCGAACTTGTTGACCTCACGCAAGATTGCCCTCACTAGGATCTAGTGAAGTGAGGGATGACCTTGCAAGCCTTAGGTTAGGCTCGTAGCCGACGAGGTCGACCATCGCTCGATCTCGCCAACCATGAGCGAGGCTCGCTCTCACTTGAAGTAAGCGAGGGGTGACCTTGCTGACCTCATGCAAGGTCGTCCCTCACTGTCATCTTCGAGATCTAACAAGGGATGACCTCACGGGCCTTAGGCGAGGCTTGCAGACGACCTTCACCCTCACTCAAAGCAAGTGAGAAGTGACCTCACCAGATCTCGGCGAGGACAAACTCGACGGAGGCCAACAAGGTCACCTTCACCAGTTCTTGGCAAGGCCGACCCTCGCTGGTCAAAGCCTTTGCCTAGTTGTCGAAAGTTGGGTGATCAATAGAGGAAGAAGAGGGGAAAAAATGAAAAAAAAATAAAAATTGTCCACTTTAGTATTGGTCATGTGGTAGGTAGGCCGGGGTCCATATTAGCAAATTCTAGCAAAAATTGACCGCATTGACTCGATTGGTAAAAAGTAAAAAAGGTTTAAGATTCAATTAGCAAAATTGAAAAGTTTAGGACTATATTGACAAGAGTGTAATAGGTTTAGGATTTTTTTTGACAAATTCCCCCTACAGGACATAGGCTCTTGATAAGAAACTACGTTTACATTCATATTCTAATGTCATATGTTAACAAAAAAAATTTCTTCTTATCATGGACAGAAATCTAGTGAAAATTTTCATTTGAGCAAGTCAACTGGATATTTGTTGTCATTCCTTTATTTTATCTATGCCCAATTTCATCTCTTATCGGTTTTTATCGAACGGAGTGGATAAACATAAAATATGTCGAAATATATAATCTGTCCATTTAATTTAGGGAATATTTTAATAAAGCCTTCATGTTTGGGTTGGAAAATTTTAATAAGGCCATCACGTTTGGGTTCACACACTGATTTGTATCCTCAGGTTCGGAAAATTTACGAATAGCATCCTGACTTTTGGCATTTCCGGTCCAACTTTGCCCTTGAAAAGTTGCGCCCTCCCAAGAAGGCCTGGACGTGTTTGAGGCGTAGATTAGTCTGTTTTGATTGGTGGATTTTGTATTAAGAGATGCGAATTATTCTGAAGCCAAGGATGCGAATTTGAAATGGGGATGAAAATTCCATATGCCGTCAAAGAAAAATATCCAAGTTATACGCTTTCGCATGGGTACGTTTGTGGACAGCTTTTAAACCTACTTTATATTGAAAGGGTGTAGCCTAGTGTCTGCGAACAGTGATGTTGGTGGCAGATGCGACCAGAGTCGCTGGAAATTGCATTGCTGGATGTCAAAGGATTCAATCTGGGACGGGGGAGCATGCTCCCGAGCCGGGAAAAAAGCTGACCAGCTACCGTATTCAATACACAACCTCCTTCGTCCGCTGGATTTGATGTTGCACAACCCCACTTTTTTTCTTCTTTTGACTTGGCTTCAAGATCAGTTACATGATCCATCGAGAGGCGAATCCTCGAACCTTTGGTTCCTTATAATTTTTTGTCGCGACTGAAGAGACGAGATTTATCCCCTTTCTAATCCAACGGTCACTGATGAATTACAATCTGCTTCTCGAGAATCCCTAAAATGACCTTCCATAGAATCAAGCAATTTCTTACTTCCCCGTTGTGTTGGACTTATCCCTATTGATGCTTCTCTCGTCCCAAAAGTGAGATCAAAAAACTGAGGATTTCCCTTATATTTATAAACCAATCATTAATTCATTGCACAATCAATATAGGATAGTATTGACAATCTCAACAATCTTCCTCTTATATATCAAGCTTGGGTTAGAGGCGCAACAATCCATAACTCTCCTATGTGACTGTAGGGTCTAAACTTGTTGACAACTTGGACTTTGATATCAATATTAAGTGTTCTTCACCTCTCTTGCTAGCACATTCCACAACCAATGTGGGACAATTTTTAACTCTCTCACCCCAACATTGGGCTTGAGTCGGAGATATAACTTTCTCATGTGTTGGTTTAAACTGGTAAACTTGGACTCTTGGACTTTCTCACCCCAAAAGTTGGCTAAAAAAGTGAGACTTCCTTTTTTCTCACACAAATAAATTGACCACCAGCCTCTTCCATGACATATATGGGACAACCTTAACAATCTTCCCTCCACGCATAAGAAGAATTCATAATTCTCTTGTGTGACTATTGAGTTCAGATTTGTCGGCAAACTGGGCTTTAGTAACAGCAACCCATAACTCTCTCGCATGACTATTAGGTCTAGACTTGTTGGCAACCTGAGCTTTGATACTAATGTTGGGTGGTCTTAAACCTCTCTTGACCCAAAATCTAGTTTAAAGAGTAAGGTTTTTCCTCACACTTATAAACCAACCATCAATCCCTTCTATAATCGATGTGAGACAATATCAACAATCCCACCTTTCAATAGGTGTTAATATCAAATCAGGAATCGAACTGATTCTCCCTAAAACCAACCTTGAATTGGTTTTTAGGTTTGACTACCAAGTTATACCGAATACAATGCTCACCTAGTTGACACCGGACACATCAACACATTGGATAAATGTGTTGATATTCTCTCTTCACGTGACTTGTTTTATTAGATGTGTCATGCCTTGTCGAGGCAATTTATGTTTGAGCTAGCCAAATTCACATTATACACCATTTTGGCACGACACAAAGTGCCAACCCTAGGTTAGAGTAAGTGGTGTTAGTTCCTACTTAAGGGTCGCGCTTGTATTGTGTTAAGTTTAGGTTATACGGGCAAAATAAGCTACTTTGAATGTGATACATTTGATAAGTAAGTCAAAGAACGTTACTTTAAAAAATAGGTTACTTTGAACTAGTCGGTTAGATTTGGCTATTGGGTTGAATTAGACGTGGTGCTCTCCCCAATAAACACTAGTGATAGCAACGCGTTGGACGTTCTGTTCATATTCTCTCTTTGCAAGATTTGTTTTATTAGGTGAGCCGTGCCCTTGTCAAGGCAATTGTTGTGTTCGATTTAGCCATGTTCGCATTGTACACTGTTTTGGCACCGCATGGTCAAAGCAGATGGTGTTAGTTCCTTCTCATGGGTCGTGTTTGTACTGTGTTGAGTTTAGGATTTACAGTCAAATAGGCTACTTTAAACTCGACACATTTGATGACCAAGTCAAAAAACATTACTTGAAAAAAAAAAAACCATTTGTAAATAGATAATTCTGACATGAGTCGTACAATTGACCAGCTCAATATAAATTGGTCCAACGACACAAACAACTAGAAATGATTTCTTAGGTAAATGTAAGCTTTTGTGATTTATGTCCACGTGATTGAGGCGTTCGAATTGATTAGTTACGCTGTAGCTAGATAATAGTAGAAAAGGATCAAATAAAAATATCTTAACCAAGTTCCCCTTCTAATCTACCTACGGAAATCTCAAACGTTTGGTCTATTTAAAATCTCAAATCATTGTCATTAACAGAATGCCTAGCATCGCGGATGGTCTCCTCGTAATGAATTCATTTCCAAATGTGAACTGACACATTTATCTACTCAAAGCTGGGTAAGTCATGGTCAAGTGTCATTATCCTCTTTTCATGAGAAGGGGTCAAGCGATATAATTTGGGTTCGCACGGATTGGATCATGAACGACGGCATTAAACTGATGGCGTCGATCCTGGCCGTTGGGCCAGTACAATTATGGCGCAAAGCGCGACAAAACTCGACTGGAGAACCATCAGATTTTCTTCGCATCGGATGGACAGGTCAGGTCACGGATGGCCAGATAAGATCTAAGTGCGTGACAGGGAGAGAGCGGGGGGTCCTTAATTACGCTCCCCGGCTCGTCCCCGAGGCCTAGGCCCTAGGCCCTCCCGGGGACCATGCCGAGCTCGACCGGTAGTTCCGTTCTGCAGAAGCGGGGGAACTTCCCAGGAGGCTTCTTCTCTTTCGCACCCCGGTCGATGCCGCTGCGCAACCCACCGCTAGAGGCCAAAAAGGAAACTAGTATCATCGCTGCCCCGGCTGGACCACGGACATGTGTTGTCGTGGGGAATCTAGCTGCAGTAGAAAATCATTTCATCGGCTTTTTCCCCCTTTTCAAGTGATTCTAATTGATACTGAGGAATGGAACTTGTTAGGTAGTGCCCCCATTGGGAACTTGATTAAAAGGAAAAAAAAAATTGTATTGATTGTGCTCGAAATTGTAAATTTGAGTACATCACAAGTAATAGCACAGGTGTCAATGCATAATCTATGCTTCTTGTCGTGTGGTTCTGCTCGTGAGCAAATATGCATACAATCTATGATGCATCTGAATTAATTTGCTCGAAATATTATTCGTTTCGATTCATTTTCATTTAATATGTCACGATTTGTCTTTTGTTATATAGATGAATAATTTCCCCAGAGGTCGCTTAATGTGATGATGCTCTTACCTAAGCACACTTAGATCCAAAGACTTTTATTGTGAGTTAATTTCGATTTCTCATGTATATAATACAAAACATTTCATTGCACTCATTGCATGATTTGTTTCGTTCATGATGACCCCTTTACAATTTTTACAAATCTATTGGACCCACTCCTTTGTGCAAACTCTAGTCCCGATGATCACTTTTCAGTCTCGTTGAATTGGATCGTTATAAACACATCAATCCATGACTAACTCCCCCCACACACTTTCATGTGACTACATGTATTGTGGTCTCACCATGTAACATTGAGCAAGTACATATTTTGATTATTTGCCGGCAATTCTTTACATTATCTAATTACACATGCAGCTATGCATGTTCATATTGAGCCTAATCTTGTTCATGTTAGAAATGGGTTTGCTTTCAAGCTTAGACACATTTAATTATATATATCATCGTATTTTATGTGTCAACATGATACATTTAGATATTGTAAAATTCATTCGAACACATTTTTACCAGTTACATAATCCATTACATATCATATCGTATTTAATAAATTCATAGCATTCGAACTTCAAGGATATAAAACTATTTCTTATTTGGATTACATTTGAATTTAACATAATGCCTAAAAATTAAACTTGTCAAACACGTGGGTTTGATAAAAAAATGAATAGATTCAAATCGATCGATTTAAATTTATTTTGACTCATTTTTATATAATAGAAATATAATGAATCATACATTACCTGACCCATATTATTGAAATACTTTGCAAAACTTGTGTTAAAACTAAGGCGAGAGAACTAAATGAGCGAGTATAAAATCAAGTGAGGGCGAGAGAGTTATAGAAGCCAACACTAACATGAAATCTATTTATGTTTTATAAAGTTGAGCTAAGTATAATGGAACTAAAATGCGCCTGCCCTGTTAGGCCCCACCTCCCAAAAAAAAAAATGCCACGTGTCACCACTTGATTCGGCGGTCATGAGCTGAGCGCCCCCCATGCAGTGCGCTGCGTGTCACGGTACCAAACGCGCTCCCTCGAAACCCTCGAAACGAAATTTTTTTGAAAAATCTGTACTTAAGCGGATTGCAAATCAGATCATCTCCTGGAGAGAGAGAGAGAGAGAGAGAGAGAGAGAGAGAGCTGTCCCGATATGGCAAATCAATCTTCCCGGGAAACGACATCAAAACCTCTATCCCCAATTTTTCCCCCATTTTCACTGACGTCGCAGTCCCGAGTAAAATAAATAAATAAATATTTTATACACGCAAAATACGGGGGAAAATAAAATAAAAAAAAACCAAATAAACATCCCAGATGCATCAACAGCCTTATATTTATACCCAGACAAACAGATAGATTCAAGAACCTGACTCCCCCATCCCCAAGCCACCTCCCCCCCCTTCCCCCAACAATCTCCCTAAACCTCACTCCGCCTCCACTTCGCCGGACTCCCTCTCCGATCCTCCTCCTCCTCCTCCCCCTCCCTCCCCGTCGCAGCACCCCCGGAAAGCCCCCGCCGACGCGCTCCGGCCGCCGTCCTTCCTCTCTGGACATGGCGAGAGAATGAGAAACCGCGGACGCGGCCGCCGCCGACCATGTCAGCCTCGTGCTCCGACTGCTTATCCGATCTGCTCTGCGAGGAGGACTCCGCCGGCGTACTGTCAGACAGCTCGCCCGAGTGCTCCTCCTCCGACCTGGGCTCCCCGGCGCGTGACGAGGAGTCGGTGGCGGGGTTCATCGAGGACGAGGACCGCTTCGTGCCCGGGTTCGACTACGCGGCCCGGTTCCGATCGCAGCCGCTCCACGCCTCCGCGAGGGAGGACTCCGTTGCATGGATTCTCAAGGTACGGCCTCGATAACGACAACGATTGTCATTACCCCCGCGTTCGCTATCGGACGCGATATCACGATAATGCCACGGCCGTGAGATCGTCGGGCTTTTTGTGGCCTGCGACCGCGAATCGGATCTGAGCGATCCGATCGGCGACGGAGCACATCGGCTCCAATGGTTGCTCACGAAACCGACGGCGCTCCGCTACGAGACAAAAAGTCTTGGCTCGCTCGAGAGAGCTCGTTAAATCGGATTCTTAGAAGACGTCATGCCTTTTTGTTTAACATGGAATTCGGCGATGCAGGTGCATGCCTTCCACGGATTCCGGCCGTTGACGGCGTATCTGTCCGTCAACTACATCGATCGCTTCCTTTACTTGGGCAGCTTGCCGGTAAGCCTTTTTTTACCTGTCGAACGTTTTGGTGACTTCGCCGGGAACTCGGAACTGGCCGGAAAACTGGCGGTTCGCGTGAATGTGGCGTCGTCAAGATTGGCGCGTCCCATCATAATTGATTTAATTTTTTTTTCTCCCCTTTGGAAATCGTGTAACAATTATTTGACTACCCCGGAGTAATTATACTCGACCTTTTAGAAAAACGCCGAAATGACACATATGCCCAACCGGGGGTGCTGTTCTCTCCTTTCCCCGTCAACCAACAGGTGGTCATTATTATAATAAAGATTTTATTCCTAGAATAATATGGACAATTTAAATGCTCGTTTTGTAGGGTGCTTTAATTGTAAAAAGTTAAGTCTTTTGTAACTTAACAATTCTTTTTATTATTATTATTTTTGTTCTTGTTTTTGTTGGTGTAAAGTGGGGAGCGCATTTAGTGCGCGCTGCCATGTTGGTTCGTGCGTGTACATTCACGTTCGTTGGCTCGCTACTGTAATACAGGAATCAAAGCCCTGCATTGATTATCACGATATGACATTGCGTTATTATAGCCTTGTGCTGACTTTTTGTGTATATAGCTACGAGCCTTTTGTCATCGCTTTTTGCGAGCTTCCCTTTGCGCAATTATTGTCCAAAGTCTGGATTTTTCTGATGAATTATTTTCCTGACTCTTTTCTTGGTTTTCCTCTCTTTCTCTGTTTCAGCAGCCAAACGGGTGGCCGATGCAGCTCCTCGCGGTGGCTTGCTTGTCATTAGCTGCCAAGATGGAGGAACCTCTGGTTCCTTCTCTTCTAGATCTTCAGGTCCGTCCTTGTCAAATTGTCATGTCTCAATGACCTAACTATACCTGACCCAGTTTGGCTTAATTATTTTCCTCGGCGGAAACTGTTGGGCCCTTTTATTAATTTGTTAATTTAGTTGTTTACTTTTCCTCGTTGAAATAATTTGGTTCTTTGACCAGGTGGAGGGTGCCAACTACATTTTTGAACCGAGGACAATCCGCAGGATGGAATTTCTTGTTCTAAGCGTCCTGGATTGGAGGCTCCGATCCATAACGCCCTTCACCTTCATCAGTTTCTTCGCGTGGAAGGTTGATCCAACCGGCACTGGTGTCGGGTTTCTCATCTCACGGGCGACTGACGTGATCTTATCTAACATCCAAGGTAATTCCAGTACCAGTATATACTACCGATGTTCATGCCTCCGCACCCAAGAAAAAAAAAAAACCAAAAATATTGGAATGAATTATTAGTTTCCTAGCTGAAACAGCGCCTATTGCTGATGTAACAGAAACTAGCTTCCTTGAGTATCGACCGTCCTGCATCGCCGTGGCAGCCGTGCTATCCGCTGCTAGTGACATCCCGAGTCTGTCTCTCCGTAATCCCGAGAAGGCGGAATCATGGTGCGACGGGCTAAGCAAAGTAAGTTTCTGAACGCGACTATGGTTGCGGCAGTATTCAACAAAGAATAAAAGGTGAAAAAAGAAAAATGTAAACACGAGTCCATATCGAATCTATTCTTTTTGCAGGAGAAGATCGTCAGCTGTTACCGATTAATGCAAAAACTAGTGCGCAGTAGTAGCAAGAGGAAGGCCCCAAAAGTGCTGCCCCAGTTTAGAGTGACGACTCAGGCAAGAATGAGGTTTAGTGACTCATCATCCTCGTCCTCGTTATCGCCATCGTATGATAATAAAAGGAGGAAATTAAATAACAGCTTATGGGTAGATGTTGACAAAGGAAGCTCCGAGCAGGGGGATATGGAATAACTAAGGAAGAGAAAAAGCCAGGAAGAAAAAAGAGGGAGAGAGAGAGCGAGAAACCCGACACTGAGTGGTCCCCGAGCTGTCTAGAAAGTTTGAAGCCTCGATGTTTTTTTGTTGAGAGGGGTTTTTCTTGGGTTGATCAGATTGACTTGTTGATGAAGCGAGTGATGTAGAGACCATTAGTAAATAATGTATGTACGTACGTATGAGAGGGGGGTTGGTGCTTTTGGAGATTTTCCTTAAATTCTTTTGCTTTTCTTATGTTTCTCTCAAGGAGGGCATTGCCATAAGCGTTGATGGGGCTGGCTTTGCTGATTCCCAAGGGAAGAGGGGGGAGTTGTTTAATGATGTTTGGGTATAAAAAGCAAAGGAGGAGAGAGAGAGAGAGAGAGAGAGAGAGAGAGAGAGAGAGAGATGGTGGTGGTGGTGTGGAGTGATGGAGTGTGAAAGAAGTGGGGGGTTTGAATTCAAAGGCTGCATTGATTGTGGAATGAAAGGGGAAGGGGGATCGTGGGACCTTCGCGACTGTATAGAATTTTGTGTTCTTTTGGGGTTGGAGAAAAGGGGCAAAGGGCGAAGAGACATCTACGGTCCTTGAGTTGGCAAGCCTAAGGTCATATATATATATATAATAAATATCATGGTGGTGGTGGTGAAGTTATATTCAAAGTCAAGCCTCCTGCTGCATCTACTCCTGAAAAGCTGAATAAGATGCGGCTCCTCCTTGGGATGTTACTAGAGTTTTGAGACTGAAAGAGTGATTGTTGTATGGTGTGCCTTTTCTTCTTTTTGGCGGGAATCACCTTCCCTTCTTTTTAATGGCCTAGGGTTCGGCCTGACCTTATACTGAAATCCCTTTTGAGTGAGTGCTCTCGTCCATACGTGCGAAGGACACACGTGCGGACAAAAATACTTTAATTCTTTTTATTTATTTTTTCGGTTTGAGGCCGCCGCCCCCCCGGCCCGCGGGATGAGACGGGAGGGGGAGGGCATCGGCCAATGTTCGGCACTGGCGAACATAGAAAGGTTTTGGGACCTTTTTCATGCGTGCTTGTATCGGTTTCCATCGAACCGTGTAATAAAACAGACTGTATGTCATTCACATATCTTAGACCCACAAAATGTTATATATCTCTCTCTCTCTCTCTCTCTCTCTCTCTGCATGGCACGTGATCGACTATGAAAGGCTTTGTAGCGTTGCCGTTTGTTTCCATTTCAATCGTCGGTACGTGTAAGATAGCTTTTTGCAAAGAGAGAGAGCTTTTGGAATTTTGCGTGGGCGATGGGCTCTCGGTGGACAGAGCGGGAAGGAGGGACTCCTCTTGCTTGGTCCCGCTCGCAATAAAGGCGGGAGGCTCGGGGGAACCAATCCAATCAACCGACTCCATGTACTCCTTCCTCATTTAAGTGGCCGACTTGCCTCCCGTGACATCGACCATGAATTCTTTTCACCCGTATCCGCTCGGATATTATTTCCAATCCAATCCCCCAACTCCGCCTCTCAAATTGAGAGAGAGCACTAAATTGGCCATTTTCGTTTTTACATAGCAATCATACAGGGCAGGAAATTTCCTCCCTAGACTTGCCGAGCCAAGCCGAGCCGAGTGGTATGGCAACTCGCGCGAGTCACAGCACGTCACGAGCGAGAAAGCCTGGACACAATGATGGATGAAGTTCATTACAAGAAAAGGTAGAGGCATTTCACGGCCTCCTTTTATTTCATTCTTTTGTGCGCTTGGCGCAGTAAGGACAATGTCCGGCGTCAGTGTGGTCACTTTGCCCTGTATCCCCGACGCAGCTTATGCTGTTCTCTTCCTTCACGCGCATGGTAACCAAGTACCATCCAAATGGCCCTCTCTACTCATTGGGTGGTGAAGAAAGGTAACCAATTTTTGGGGCAATTATGATCGTGCCATCTTGTCATCGCCGTTTCAGCAATATGTCCACTACATTTAGCCTTAGGTGAACAACCTGGGTCACATAAGTTTTTGTTTTTTTGTTTTTATTTTTTTCTTTTACATATGAGTCCGTATGTACGCCAAACTTGGTCGGGTGGACCACTGCGTGGTAAGAAATACATAGCGACGATCTCGCTCCAATACGTTTGCTCTTCATCATTGTATATTCCATTGATGGAGGAGACTAGAAGAGTGAGGACCCCAAGGAAGATACTTACATGGGTTTCTCGTTCTGCCTTTATGTCCATACAAAAAAAAAAAAGGTTGATAATAACCCGAATTTACCTTTTTTTTTACATCATACTCTTTATTTTATTCGATCGCATGGTTCCCACAATCTGCCTTATCAGGATTTTAATATCCTAAAATCAGTTGATTTAATGAAGCGGCTGTGGAAGTAGATGGAGGAATGCGATGTGGCCTTTGTTCATTAGTCCATCGTGGTGGGACTTAGGGGAGCCTCTGGGAATTTGGACTTATATCACCAATCAATGTCACCCCTCTTCCCCACTGAAAAGGGTCACACTGAACAAAATGGGACTTTGGTTTGGTAATCAACTACTTCGAGGAATTTTATAATTCGTCAAGAAAAAAGAAAAAAGAAAATGTGTGTATAGCCCACCTCTCGAATTGCTACTTTCCACGGGTTCCCATAGATGAACTCATCTCGTGAGTGGGACACCATCAGCACAATAGGGATAGAAGAGGAAAAAAGCAAAGGAGGGGAGGAAGAAAAAAACAAGTCGGAAATTATGAAGAAAAAAACAGTGTCCATGTAATAAGATAACATACCTGTCGGTTCGTATGTGGGAATATGTGATGAGAGCAACATTCCCCACAGTCCATCAACGACCATATTCAATTCCGCATGTTGCTCATAAAGAAGAGAAATATTTATCCTTGAATCTAGACATATGAATATTTATCCTTAAATCTGGACATATGCCGTCCAACTTCCATTCTTTACTCAGTAAACTATAATCGATTACTGCGAAGTCAAAACACACGCGAGGATAATATTTGGAAATGATGGGATTGATAGAGAAGTTCCGACAAGGCTGCCACACCTAGAAAAGATGAGCATTGAATACGAATTGGAAAATACGCGATTGGTGACTAGTTTATGGGTATTGCACTAGTATAATCCGTTGTGGAGGGTGGCTATGAAGGCAACAAAATTAGGATCGGTGACGACGTGACCCCTTCTCATTGGCTGCAAAAAGTGGTGACCTGGCTGGGACCGTGGGACACACGCAATCTTTGTCCACAATAAGCTTTGAGAACCGAATCCAATCCGTCGGAAAGAGTCCGGGAAATATCGGTACGAGGGTGGTTAGGGGTTGAAAAAATTCAGGGCACCTTTGGTAACCGGTGGACATAATTCACATGTAATTGCACTAAAGAAGAGCCTGACCGAGGAAATATCATGAATGTTGCTTAAAAAAAGTTCAGAAGATATCTCGTTCCGCAGATAAAGACAAGAGGTGTGACAAAAGTGACCAAGAGGGCGACGGCTGCTTTCTTTATTTGATCGTGCAAATTTGCCATGGACGTGGACGGCTTTTATTAAAAAATTCGGGATGCTTTTGAAGTGCCATGTACTCTTCTTTACACTTTAACATATAAACTTTAACATATAAAAAGGGTTATACGGTCTTTTACTGTTTATATTCCATTTCATTTTATTTATCTAGCTAAGTAATTTTATTTTGATAAGAATACTGTTAGGCGATAGTTTGAAAAAATCTGATTAATTTTGAATGAGTCATGGAAACTACGCGAACGTGTGAAGTAATAGTTTTATACAGTGCCGCTTTCCAAGCACTTTTTTTATTATTTTATTTTCAGATATATGAACAAAATGGTCTTTAAAGTTAGGAATCCTAAGTATAAAACCTAAAAGCCAAAGTTTCTTTCCACATCCCAAAATAATGAAACTAGGGTTTCTTTAGGGGTGTGTAGGGAGCAGCGTCTAGGCTCATTCCTCCCACCTTTTCTCGCTCGTGGGAAATTTTCGACTTTAGGTGGCCAAAACACATTAGAAAGGACCCATTGAAAATTCAGCTTTTGAACCTGATTTTTAACTTGCCCAGGCCGTATGCTCGTGGGGTTTTGATAGCTGCAAAAAGTATCATTCATAGGCCCTGGCGCTAAAGGGTCACTCTTTTTTCTTCAAAGGAGGGAATGATTCTGAATTCCTCAGAGCTATCATCTCTCGATTACAGGCTGAACGCAAAAGACAGCACCAACTCTATAGCCCGAGCGGGGAGGGGCGGGGTCCCCCAACTTTCCCAACCCATGTCGAATTTCATCGCAAAAAGAAAGGAAAAGCTTCAAAAGGAAAAGGCAAGTGAAAAAAGAAAATCTATTAGGCATCATGCCAACGCCCACATGAACCGGGGGAGATCAATCTTTTGTCTCTTTGATTGGCAGGATTTCTGCTCTTGGACGTAGACCTGCCCGAACCACCGTTCAGATCAATCGATTGGGCAATTAGCTGCATCAATTCAATATAATATCTTACTTTTTCCTATCTTACATTCAACCCTTGAAGGATTTAAATCTTCAGCATTTAGCTAGGGCTAATGCATCTACATAGCACAGATTCCTTTTCTAGTTCTCTAGTACAGCTAGCGGGGGAAAGATCCTACTTTCATCTTTTCCATCCTCCTCGTGCTATTCATGAAGCGTGTGTACTTTAATCAATTCAAAAGCCACATGTTTCTACTTTTAACCTATATGTGATACCCAAACTACAGGCTAGCATCTTAGAAAGAAAAACTCATCCAACTGTGCCGACTCCAATCTCGATGTCATATTTTTCAATTTGATAGGATAAAAACCCGGAATGAATGGACATGACTCTGCATTTCCTTCCCTCTCCAATCATTGTTACATGACTGAATTCGGATCTCGTCTATGGTTTCGCATGTGTTTAAACCTATGCTGATGCTTGTAAAAAAGCGGTGGTACGACACAAATGAAACAAAACAAAACAAAACATAACAGAACCAAACAAAACAAAAGTCTCTTTGGCTGGAGGAGGAAGCCCTATTTATTGGCTTTACAACTCAGAGGCCTGATCTCTTTGGATGCCAATTTAAGGTCATATATAGAGGAAAGGCAGAAAAAGAAGAGAGAAAAAGAAACGGTCTTGTGTGTGGGGAGTAGCTACTATCGAGGGAGCGTCTATGTCCATGTCGTGTTGTTCTTTATTTGTTGTTCTTTTAGCTTTGTGCGATAGTGGATGGACCTCCATTAATCACATGTGGGGTGGAGAAAAAGAGTCGTCCATTTAATCATCAATACAACCATCAAATTCCCTTCATCACACCATTCACGACTTCTTGATCCATCTCTATCAATCTCTCCACACGCAACATGTGGATATACATATTAAGCATGCAAGAACTTGCCCATATAGTTTGATGTATGAGCCCGACGAAAATGGAATTTGTTAACGAGTTCCCTTAGGCACTGGTTTTTGTTCAAGTAATTTTGTGATTTCCAATGCATTGTGATCGGAATATTTCTTTATTAAATATGGTTAACTAGTGCCATGAAGGTAATCATTGAGAATACCCTATATATAATTCAATTAGTGGTGCTTTGATGAATGTCTAGGTAGAAATCGGAGCTCAGTTTAATATAGGATTGATTTAACACAATTACTATCTAAATTTTTATTTAATTTTCACAGTATTTTTTGGGGGTGCTATATTGTCATGATAATATGAGAAAAAAATGTGACTCTAGCCGAAATTAATAGGATTCTCGAGTCATTCTCCAATTGTTAAGGGTGGCACCTATCGATAAGTTACGAACATGAATCCCTTAGGATTGACATTTTGCTCAAGGGCATTCCTTGTGTAGGAATTGGAAATTGCCTATATGAACGCATGTACAAGCACCATCAACTATGTATATATTATTTCGGATCCAATTCATGATGGTTATTAAATGTTCCATAGGCCTCCAAATAGCTAGACTTCCTAATTGTGGCCCCTGGAATTATTTGAAAAAAGAAAAAAAAGAAGAAGAGTTACGAAAGGAAAGTACTCAAATTTTGACTTTCAAAATATGATCCGAATCGGTGTTTGATCAAAAGGATTTCATTTCATTTTGGGGATGTTAACCACGTTTGTCAAACTCCACTATCTTCGGTGAGACTACCAAAGAAAAAGTCCTCGAGAACAGTCTCAAAAGCATCGCCTCCATGCGTATCCTGTGAAGTTTGGTAAAGGCAATGAACTTCAAAAAGGCGCAGGACGATCTTTACCGAGTCTTGCGTTAGGGTTTTTATAAGTTAGGGAAAAAGTTGGCCGGCGAAGCGCTGTTAGAGCCGAAAGATTCGTACCCAATAGCATGACAAAGTGGATAATATGAAAAGACTTGGACGCGGACCATCTTTACGACAAAGTCTAATCGCATAATTAAAGAAATCTCAGTGCTGAATTATGTCTCCCCTTCTTTTCTTTCTGTATACATGGAGATTTTCCCACGACTCGTGAGCACGGAATCATGTACTCGTGCCGTTAGATAAATCTTCGCATCGTAAGTACAACTAGCAAGACACGTGATTCATCGTAAACTAAGTATGTTACTTGTTATCTCCTTTAGTTTAATGGGGAGGCACGTGCTTTTGGAACGAAGAAAGGTTCATCGAATGAAACAAGAACCACCCCATGATCCAATAACAATTTCATCGTGATTCCCTAACAGTGCCCGACAACTAAGAAGAGCACAAACTGGGTTGAGATCTATTCCTCGTATATATGCCGTTGAATGATCTCAATACATACGCATGAAG
This sequence comes from Corymbia maculata, assembly GCA_014182735.1. NCBI lineage: Eukaryota > Viridiplantae > Streptophyta > Magnoliopsida > Myrtales > Myrtaceae > Corymbia > Corymbia maculata. Next base: position 26,379,472 of record CM024683.1, on the reverse strand, counting down.
ATGCTTACAAAAGAAGAAGAAGAAGAAAAAAAATTGTAGGAGAGAATTTATTAAACTGCGACCAATTACCGAAGATGGCGTGCTGAAAAGGTGGATTATTGTCTATAGCGGTTGCTCGTTGTCCTCTTACTTGAGGGTTCAATGTTGATTTATTAACTTGTTTGATTTGGACTGAGGTGCCAAGTTTTTTAAAGGTTGTGTTTGGACATGTTGGGGCTTTAGGTTATTCTGGTTGAATCTTGCTCGCGTAGGAAACAGTACCTGTGTTTTGTTTTGTTTCGTTTTGTTTTTATCCATTAAAAGAGAGACGGGAGGAGCAACCAACGTTGCAATCGACGTTTTGCTATAGGAGTTTTTTGCTCTCTATGGAATGTCCGGGCCAAGCTATAGTTGTAGCCTGTGAAGATATCCGAGCCATAGCCAACAAGTCCATCGCCCTTTTTAGTATGAGATGATAATGCCCCGTCCTGCAAATTTACAAATTAAGCATATTATCGAAAGATCAATGCCGGGTTTCCTAAGACCGGTTTACAAGACTAGTTTATTAAGTGAGTGTTTAACTAAGTAAGCCATAAGCGATAGTCAGTAACAATTGGACACATCACTTTATAAACTAATTTGGCGAAACTAATTTTGATAACCCAATTTCTCTTATCAAAATGATTGCATTTGACAGTTAGTATAGGAATAAATTTCCTTTTGTGTACTAATGCCCCATGAAAGACAACTGTATGTAGTCCATCTTTTTCACTCAAGAAATTTATATCCATGATACTCCTTAATTTGGAAAAAGGAAAGAAAATGAAACCGGTTGGTTGGTATTCCTTCAGGATAACTTTCATCATCATATACAGAGTATATAGTCCATCTTTTTCACTCAGGAATTTGTATTCATGATGTTACTCAATTCAGGATATCTTTCCTCATCATGTACAAGCATGTATAGAAGTACTTTTCAACGTGGAGACCATAATTTGTCAGAAGAGAAAGTCATGGCCCGGCGTCCTACATTTCAATAGTATGTCACAGCAAGCTTGATGGAGAAAAATCAATTTGTGGACGTGCCAAAGAGATGTTGATGAAAATCGGTATGCACCAAGGCAATCTTAAGTTCATACGATTGGAGAGCAATTGAGATCGTTTCGTGGTTTCCCACTTGAGCACAAAATACCGCGAATGAGGCTTGGATGAGTGGTAAATTCGATGAATTACCCACGTGCTAAATTTATTTCCACCATTCTAGCGAAATTTACACTTGAGACACACGTAATACATACAATGCTTCATTGGATACATCTTTGGTCAAAATGGGTGCCAACACACCTCTTACAGAAATCACCAGATACTTCTCTTGAGCCAAATTTAGCATGTGGGTCGAAAGACGGGTGGACTCAGATTGGAATGGGTTGAGTCCGAACAGGTCCAGTGCAGTTTTGTTATTTGGTGGGTCATGCTCAATGGGTCACATCTATCCTTGATAGGATGGTGGAATGGGCTCCAATCCATCCATAATGTGGTCTTTTTTGCGAAACGGAAGATGAGTCACTATGCAATTTATTTTTTTTATGTGCGCGTTTGCAGCTTTGTTGTGTCGATGGACTTACTGGTAGATGGGAGTTTTGTGCATAACTAGGCTGGAAAAGAGAGGAAAGGGAAACGATGGTTGCAAGAATTTCTTCAAGCTGGCTTGAAATGGTTGCATCTGCTACATTTGAAGAGCTAGGAACGATACCTCACAATGTTCACATGGTGCAGCCCTTCTTTAAGTTGATAATGTAGTCGGATTGATTATATTTGCTGCTCGGCATCTATATTTGGGTGCGATGTTTTCTTGTTTGATCGAATGTTATCTATGTAGGGAAACTTTAGGCGTCATGGTAGCAAGAATGTCTGTTAACGATTGTTCATAAAGAAGAAAAACGTACCAATTAACCGTGGTCAGACTTTTTAGCACATCTAAATCCCCAAATTCAAGAATCTTTGATTCGTAGAAAATAAAGCACAGTCGAATGCTTAACTTGAACTTCTGATGGGCTTAGTATATAACTTAGGGGCTTAGGGGCAACCCTTGGACAATAATCACTAATGTAAGAAAATGTGTAGCGAATGGTAGGATCTAGAAGAAGCCACATGAATTATAAGTGTCGCCTGACTAGAAGATTATCTGTACCCCGTTAATCCATTAAATCTGTTTCGGGCAGGACGGATGAGGGAAGGAGGGGTGGGGGAGGTGTCATGCTTAAGCTCCTGAAGTAACACCTTAGCAGAGGAAAATCATAAGAGGAGCCGACGGGCCTTTAAGAGGTGAAAGCATCAACTTCAGCAAACAGTATGTAAAGCACGTCCTCCCCAACACATACAATTCTGAATTCCTTGAGTTTCTAGAAGTTCTGGTTAATATTTAGGCACAAAACTCTCGATCTGTTCAAATTCCTCTGGCATATCTGCATTTATTGATGGTCTGTGGGTGGCTACCTTGTGTGGTAGTTTGCTCAAGGACGATGACTACTGTGAAGCGGTCATTGTTTGCTGAAAGAGGGAGAAATTGATTGGATCCAAACACAAATGCATAGTTTGTGGAAGTGCATCTAAAGTCTCGTATTGGAGGTTTAGTGGAAAGTAATATAGTTAATATATCATAATTGATCAATTACTTATGGATTTAAACTTTTAAATGAAAATGGTTCAAACTGGTATGGGCTTGGGATTGGAGTTTGGGCTCCATTGGACTTTCACTCCCATGTTCCAAAACGAGAAGGGAGGGGAGAGAGAAGGTGATTTCGGGTCGGTCATAGCGACCCCAACCCGGTGGTTGCCATCCTGCCTCGTGCCTCATTCATTCTAGCTGACCGCATCATGGGGAGCGGTGAAATGAGCCATCGGTCTTTAAAAACCACGTTTGGGTAAGGGAAAATGTATAGTCGGCACACGGTCGGACGAGAGCTAACAAAAAATTCTAACGCCGGCCATCCTATCGTGTCCCCACCATCCATCAAAAGGATGACCAGATACCGATAGGAAAATTCAGAAGTTCTGACATGGCTTGACTTAAGAACAGTTCAATAATAGCGTACTCATCTGTACAAATATCTGAGCAGCGATTCATTGAGCGCACTGTTTGCCCCTGAAATCTTGCATCGCTTTCGTCCCTCACTTTCTGTGCTGTCTTTCAGGGTCCAGCTCCAGTAATGATCCCTTTTGTTTTACAGGCCTTTTGCTCTGGACATTATGTTCAACTTCTTTATTTCAATTAAAGCTAAGGACGATTCAACTTTTCCTTCCCGCTCGGTACAATTTGGCATGCGATTTCTCTATTGGTTCACTCGCGCTGTCCTAAAATTTACAAACTAAGTTCTCATGGTGACAAGAAAATCGCGGTCAGTCTCTGGAGCAGGAGTCGGCTGGTCCCTGACTTTGACATGGCTTCGAAAGATGTCATAACTCATAACAGAAGGCCTCCTCTCCATTTTGGCAAATTAGGCTATTTTTTCTGCTTCCTCTCCGGATGAAACTGAACTAGAATTGATGAAGCACCAATCTAGGACTCATCGGCTTCCACATTCGTCTATGCTCTGCAAGTTGGGCCGCCAGGATTTCGATCTCCCCACTGCCGTGCCCGGTGCCGCCGTTCTAGACCTTTGCTTTCCATGTTTCCAAACCTGCGGAAATACGTTTCATATCATTCGTCAATGTCTAGGGAATCGGATTCTTGCAACGGTTTAAGTTGACCCGTGAGACCAACAGCCACTAATTTAAATCGCACTCAAGCATGCGGATGATTATTGTACGGTAAACAGGGCAGGGGACTTTACTTTCACTCTACTTCTACTGATTTAATTATGGCCCTGAAAGATACTGCGCTCCTATTAAAAAGTTCTACTTGCACTGGGCGGACTCAAAGGAAAATCTGGTGGGAATCCATCCAGGCTGTTAAAGAAACCATCAGACTGGGAGAGGGAGGAACTGACACAGATCTGCGAGGACTGAAACCCTCGTGCACACATGATACAAAAGATACTCCCGAAAGTAAAATTTAAAAAGAGGAAACTTTAATCGTCTTGTTGGTGTATTGAAAATAAGAAGTTTTCTCCTACCTTGTTGACGGCCTCCATGTCAGAGTTCTCGTCTTTTGCCACTGCAGCGTTTGCCTTCTCATCTGCTCCTGATTGCTGTTGCCTCTGCTTCATCTTGCCATATTTCTTCGCTTTCAGCACCTTCATCACCTCTATAAACCAATCGCAGGAGTCAAAAAAAAAGGAAAAGATAGGCACAAATGTATCTTTCTCTCTCTCTCTCTCTCTCTCTCTCACACACACACACACACAAACACAAACACACATACACACACGCCAAACTATGGATGTACGAATTAATGAATAGAACCCAGGAATATACCTTGAGTGGTGATGAGGCGATAGGCGTGGCCGAGGGCGAGGGTCTCGGTCGGGCGGAGAAGCTTCACGCGGGTGAAGCGCACCGCCTTGGGAGTGTCTCGTCGGCCGCTCTCCTCGTTCTTCTTGTCGTCGCCGGGGGCGGGCAAGGGGATGATGAGGGAGACGTAATGGCCGGGGTTGGTCCTCATGACCTCGCTGGCCGTCACGGGCCAGTACATCCTCTCCAGCCTCCCATCCGGGTGCTGTATCACCAGCGCCGCCGCATCTATGGCCTGACAATTCCCCATCTCCGCAAGCTTCGAAGGAAGACAGAACGAGAGAGAGCGAGAGAGAGAGAGAGAGAGAGAGAGAGAGAGAGAGGAGGTTGAAGGAAGGAAGAAGCAAGGAAGGGTCTATCTATCCACACCGCCAGCCCAGCCTTCGGATTGTGGTGAAATATAGAGACGTGACGAGGGGAAGGGGACCGTGCGTGGGTCATATTTAAAATCAATGCGATGTTAACTCCTCGACGCAAATTAAAATAAGGGTGAAAACAAAAAGGCGTTAAGATCAGTGCAAATGTAATTCAGGATTTGTCGTACGTGCGCTCCCAGTTTACGGCACTACTATCTATCGTTAGGTAGGGTTGAAGACTCGAGCGTTGCTGATATTTTCAGAGACAGTTTGGCACCGGCAAGGGCCTGGCGAGGCCGGCGTACGGGCCACGTGGAGGGATGTCAGGAGGAGGAGGAGGAGGAGGAGGAGGAGGAGGTGAAAGTGGCTGGTCGGCAACGTTGACGGACGGGGTCAAAGTTTTAGGCCGAGGTCTTGGTTGGTTGCCTGTGGAAGCCGATCACATCAGTACACTACTACCCATGAGTAGAGAGACTACTATTCACGTGGTTTTATTCGCATCGTCCTTTACGTTTCATCCAATCCCTGGTAACTTTTCTTTTACGGTCAAGCTCGCCCTCTTCTTCCTTTTACCCAAAGGACTGTGACCCTTTCCATTCGTTTGATCTGTGTAATAGGGTATTCCACATCAGGTCTAGTTGAAATGTCAATTCGAAGTGAGCATAGTTTTAAAATAAAATCTATAATCGAAAAATAGAGTGACGAGAACTTATTCGATTTTGAATTTCAAGTTCCAAGATATGTAAGGTAAATTCCAAAAATTAAAGAATTTGTTTCGATAGGTAGATTTCTAAACTTAAAATAAGATTTTGTATTTTTCTTGATTTATATCTTTACTTGATCGTGCGATATTCCCTTGATGATAAGTGTATAATTTAAAATTACTAATCTAAACTTCCATTATATAACTAAGATTTTTACTTCATTAATGTTTTGTATTTTACTAATGTTTATAACAATAAATGGTGGCCATTTAATATAAGTGGAACCTATATAAAACTTGAAACTATATTGGAACTTGTGGTAGAGTAGGTTTCAAGTTTCAAAAAATAAAGAACCTACCTCAAATAGTAGGGTTTAAGTTTCATATAGAACTTGTACGGAATTTGAAATCATTCAACTTAATGTTAGCATATCATATTTGATGCAACAAATTTGAACATGGTTTAGGTAACTATGTGATGCCTGATTTTGCAAAGAGAAGCAATTTTAAACCTTATATCCTGATTCTAGGTTCAATTTTGTTGTTAGATGGCTTACTTGATTTGCACAATTAGGGTTGGTGTCTTTAGCGAGCCACGTAAAACCAATGTCATTATAGATTTTTCAACGGATCAAGTAGCTGAATCGTTTAAACGATTGTTTCTTGAAATCAAAGTGACCATTTGAACATGTTTGATCCTATATAAAGCATTGTACATGATTTTGAAACTTTTAGTGTCGAGAGAGGGGGGAGAAGAACTTGATTAGAGCAAGAATTACACAGATACAAGTAACAGCATCCGGGCCACTAGACTGCGATGGGCATGTGTATGCAAGGGTCATCATAACATTTGGTGGTATCGGGCATATCTAGACTGTGAGACACGTGTTGCCATATGCAAAATTTTCGAGAATACATCTCTACAAAGTCGAGTAGGCTCAAACCTACTCAAGTTTTCTTCAATTGTCAAAAAAATGATTTGTGGTAGACATGTCATGAGTGTGTCTGAATTCTAAGAGTTATTTTACTCATATGAATCAATATGGATGATAGCTCGTACAGAGGAATCGATTATCACCTTGCAACAGTCAAGAGTGCGACAATGCTCATCGCCATAGCTGTCGTAAAATAGGACTATGGAACATGACCACCAATCCCGCATGTGCAAACCTGCGATTGTTATCTGAATCGCATGACATGTGGGAAGGAGATAACAGTAACACAACGAATCATCGGACAACCAGAAAGAAAAATATATATGGCTGGACAACATTAAGGGATTGGACAGGAGGCCATCTAGAATACTTTGTACCATCTTCCCCCTCGTTGGTCACGCCCATTTGGTCGTTTTTGGAACTTAGCTGAAAAACAGGAGAGGTATTCCCCATGGGAAACTGAGCCATTCAATAATGTTGGACCCTTTCCGCATTCTACTCCATCTTAGAAAAACCTTGGAATTGTCTCGAGCTTCAATCGTATACGTACCCCATCGCACACCAGACCGTCCATATACCTAACTAATCAATAATCAATCACCTAATACGTTCACCTAATCACAATGATGAATCGATAATGATGGGAGCTACATCGGCAATCGATGGCCCAAGGGAGGAGCTATGGCATTCACATGTTGGAAAGTGGTCAAGTCATAAGGCCAAAATCGACCCCATTTATGTGTATAATAATTGTTGTACCCTTGGCTATAATTGGATCCGCGTCTATATATGTGGATTGCTCATGACCATTGGCTTTGATGACTATGATTGGAGGATCCCTTTTGCTTTCATTCACTAGCATGATAGTCCCACTTGGGAAAATTATTAAATTTGGAAGGATATACAAAATGGGTACTATTCCCTAGCTTTTTTGATGATATCAAATACCAAAGTATAGTATAATATTGGTCACTGAAACTTAGTGGCGAGCCACACAGAGGAATCAATTTCCACTATCTTGCACTGGAATATAAGTAGACGACACCAGGCTCCGCTTTTCATGATTTTTTTTTCCCTCCCAATTCCAATGCATTTTCAAGCAAAACTTATGAAGGGACATATCTCCCCACTACAGTAACATTATCAAGATATTCCTCTAGATGCTTTACATAAAGTATGAAGATCACAGCGATCCGCAAAGCCTTGTGGGAAGAGACTACGATCATTCTTTTGATACCCATTTGAGATTAGATGATTAATTAATAGCAAAGCACCCAAGTTGTGTCGTTTGAGGAAATAATAAAACAAAATTTGCAAGAACAAGCTGCCTGCGATCTCACCGGCAAGTTTGACTACGAGATTCACCAACTCCTGTTCAAGTGTCGCGCAACAGCTGATTAGACAAAGGTGAAATGGCGCTAGTAGTCCTTTTATTCTTGCCCATAATTCAAAACCGTTCATGTACTTTCGTTTGGTGCGAAAACCGTGCATGTACTTCCTAAAAAGGTGTCACCGCTGGCCTCTCAATTGGTCCAGTAACGGACTTTGCTGATGTGGGTTAATGTCGTTCAATTTTTTCTTCTATGGATTTTTTGTCCTTATTTCCAAATGTCGATTTTACATGGATTTCTTCTCCTTCAAAATATCCAAACCCTACCAACAACCTTTCGATCTCACGGTCATGTGCACGAATTCTTCTATGGCCACAAGCTTGAAGTGAAGCTCTAGAGGCCACGGTGGCCACAAGTTTCGAAGTCAGATCTGAACATGGCGACCGCGAGCTCCAAGTTCACATGACTATGGCTGCGAGCTTCGAGCCAAGCAACTGTGGTGGCAAAGTGATCCAACATTTCAAAAGTACTCCAAGTTCCAATTGTCCACACAAGCATTCCAATTGTTCATGTCAACATAAAACGGAAGAAAAAATGAATGACATGACAAAAGATCGAATGTTGACCCTTTTTAACAAATAGGGTCTGGTTTTGAATTTTGGACAAGAGCATTAAGACTATTTCCGTCATTTTCCCGTGGACAAATTATCAAATGCACAAATCACTCCTTCTTGCTAAATTTCTTACGGTATTCATCGGGATCGATTTACGTGCCAATCCGTAATCACCCCCAGAGAAAGAGACACTAACCTTCATCAGGGATCTCTGACTCTTGTATACTCAAATCTTGTTCCTTTCCGAAGCCAGCTACGACATCCCAACAGCTTTTGGAAAAAAAAGAAAGTAAGAAGATTCTTCCGAGATTTCACATGTGTAAAACAACTTAACACATCTCTGATCGATTGTCAGTATATGTAGGCCATGTGAGGTGTTGGGGCTGCGCGATTCACATATTAAATTGCGAAACGGACGACGACTTGTTCGAGCACGACTCGGGTGGGGGTGGGGGGGGGACTACAGACGCTGCTCCTAAATGGAAGTTCTTGACCTGTTATGGCTACGGAGCGAGGCAAGCAGCGACCATTGGGAATAAAGAAAACGAAATTGTCCCGTGTCCTTTTCTTTCGTTTCAATGCGTTGGGGAGTTTTATACGCGCAAGCGGACGAAATGCGGGACTCGAGCTCTGTTCATACATGGCGGCTCGCGCGGAGGCAGCAAGATCAGGTCTTGTTATTCGTGTAGCTCGCATTGTGAACATTCTAATCTCTTCTCAGAGCCCTTCATTACTAAATAAATGAGCGCGTGGGGTCTTTCTAATTAGGTTGGTCGAGAGGACATGAGTTTAGAAAGTGGCTATCTTCGACATTCTTCCCCCTTCGATGCATAACACGGACCGTCGGGCCGAACCAGGATTCGCAGAATGTCTTGAGAGGATGAGGTTTTAATTAAGTGGAAGAGGAGAGGATGGTACGGACGGCGGTGGAGTAGGAGGAAACACGTGGTCGTCACTAAAAGATTTCGCAAGACATGTTCATGAACTAGTCATGTTCGTCACGAGATGTCCATCTTCGGAAACACTAACACTATGCCAAGTTAAATGATTGTGTTGAAATCTAAGGAGAAACGTCTCTTAAAAAATTAGGAGCATTTTGCTTCGGTGATTCCTTTCTTAGATACCTGGAACTTCACATTTAGTAGACAATATCAATTTTTATTTCATAGTACTAATGACATGATTGGCTTTTAATATTGAAATAGCCTTTTACGAGGGGAAATTACCAAAAGAGCATCACACTTATTGAACTTGTCCAAATTAAGTCCTAAGTCTTTTAATTTAGCCAATTTAGTTATAAATTTTTTAATAATTTGTCAATTTAGTCATTTTAATTAATTTTGATTAGAAATTACTGACGTGAACGCTAATTGTGCTAATTTTCTTCACCTTCTCGGACTTGCATTGGGCAAAATATTGGAAAGATTTTAAATAAGAACTTGAAGTGAATGGGTTTTCTTAAAAGAATGTCAAATGTGAAAATTATCTCAAATAAGGGTTTGCAAGTAACATTTTAATTTTAAATAAAGGCCTAAGCTTACTGACTAGTCAAAACTTCTCTAGCTAGAGAGTGCTTATTCCAAAGGCACAACCAAGGGCATAATCATCAAAGACATTTTTCTTTCCTTTATCCTCTTTTTAATTTTCACTGTTGATCTTCTTCATGCTTATGATTGGAGGAAAGTCGCAAGTCTCAAATTCATCTCCTTCTTCTTCTTCAACGACAATGGCGTCCTCCTACTCCGGTTTAAGAACTCTCAAGGTGGCAACAGCTCCTCCTTCTTCATCTCATTCGACTTCTCCATTGTCCCCAAGTACTCGAATCACGGTGGCCACGGGCTCGCCTTCGTCGTCACTACCATGGACCTCCGGGCCTTGCCTAACCTATATCCGGGCCTCCTTAATGCCTGCTCCTGGTTCGGCGAAACCAAGAAGCCAATCTTTTCTTTCAACATGGATTTGTGGCGTATTTAACACGAATTGATGTATGTTGGCTTCGCTGCTTCTTCAATTGGTGTGCTCGCGAGCTGTCATGAGTGATGGGTTGGAATTTTTGAATTGACTGGATAGTGAGAGCTATCCCCGTACATCTCCAATATTAGGACAAAATTATCAAATAAGTCTTAAACCAATTAGCAATGGCTCGCCCAGCATTGGTGAGGTGAGCTCGCCCGGCCCCGTCAAATGGGTGGGTCGGGTCGGGTTTGGGTCGGGTCGAAAATGGTCCGACATCCGTTTTGGCCAAATCGTAATGTAAATCTAACGACCCATACCCGACCCGACCCATATTGCTAAAAGCCATTATTATTATAGAAAAATTCAAACTCACTCGAAGCTCTATGTTAAATGACTAACTCAACCTATATTTGACATATATTTAATTTTTACTTAACTCATATTTGACCAATATTTAATTTTCACTTGACGCATATTTGACCCATATTCAACTTTCACTTGACCCATATTTGACCCATATTTAACTTTCACTTGACCCATATTTGACCCATTTAACTAAAAGTGAGTCATAATATGGGTTTATGACCCATTTTGACACCTCTAAGCTCGCCTAACCGCCTTAGTCTGGCAATCGGCCAACCCTTTTCTCTGGTTGGTTGTCGAAGCAAAGGAAGAAGGAGGGAGGAGGGGGAAAAAAGATAAAAAGTTTATAAAATAATTAGAAAAATATGATATTAATAAAAAAGGTCCTCGATGCTAGCCAATGGACATGTCAACACCAATTGGCCAAATGAATTGTGCAAAATGTTTAAGATTCAATTGATAAAAAAAAAAATTTATGACTGAATTGGTATAATTACAATAAGTTTATAACATTTTTATTGATTTTCCTGCAATATTAATCTTGGTGTTATCAATTATTCTTGCAATGTCTATGATATTCCTTGTGGTCTTGGTTGTTCAAAGGATCAAGAATGTTAGTGTGGTGTGGTCGAGCAATGGGAGCTCGAAATAGGTCCCCGCCAACTCATCTGGTTGGTGAGCTGAAGGTAAAGCCTGAGACTTGCAACTTCCCTCCAAGTACGAAGAAGATGAACAATGAATAGAAGGAAAAGAAAAACTAAAAGAAAAAAATCTTTGGACAAAATGCCCCTGAAATAAGCATGTGCTAGTTAGTCAATAAAAAATTTGGTCGGCCGGTGAGCTCAACCCTTGTTTGAGATCAAATGGCCATTTCATACCATTATTCAAAATTAAATAATTATTTCAGGCTTTTATTCAAGACAACATCCATTTTGAACCATTTTTTGAGAAATTGTATCCACCTTGGACCCATATTTAGAATTTTCTCAAATAATGTCTCTAAGAGATACCCCTCCTATGAATAGATTTTTATGAATGCAGATCCACTATATCCTATTTTGACCTTATATACTCTCTCTACTGTGTGACTGCGACACATATCAATTCAATTTGGAACGAAAGTCGTTATTTTCACTAATTCCACTAAGTAAGATTCTCTCAATGTGAAAACTTCAAAAACAAAATAAAGGAAATTATAAACTTGAACAAAACCCACAAAACACGTACAACAATACAAAAATTATGATTTGTACACGCTTAAGATCATCAATTGAGCAGCCATGACTACGAGCTCAAATCAAGGAATCATGGACTCGGCTCAAAACTCGAGTGGTTGTGGCCGCTGCCGCTGCGACCATGGTTGCTATAGTCTTAGATCTTGAACTTGCGGCAATGGACCCTCTCTCTCAAATTTGTTGACACATGTATTCTAGCTCCGTATCATTCATTCTGCATTCTATATATATATATATATATATATATAATCAACCGATCAGAGAAAAAGTATAACAGGAGGACTAACATTGACATTTTCTAAGAAGTCGGTTTTTTTGGGGGGGGTTTAAAGAAAAGATAGGGGGATGATTTTGATTTGGAAAAAAATAGAAGGACCACCGTTATATTATTCATTAGTAAAATTGAGAAAAAGAAAGGCTCCATTTGTTTAATAGAGAATCAATAATTTGAAAAAAAAAATTCAGAAAATTATCAAAACAGTCCTAAATATATTGTAATTGTATCAATTCAGTCCTAAACCTTTTGCATTTATGTCAATTCAATCTATTTAGCCAATTTTGACTGGCCAGCCCAAATGTGACAATTTTTTTAAATTTTTGTAAAGTTTATTTATTGATTGTTTTTTCTTTCCTTCTTCACTGACTAGAGGCCAATGCCAATGAGGTCGACCTCGTTGGCCACTAGTGAGCTTTGCCCTCGTCGACACTGGTTAGGCCTTGCCCTCACCGTCATTAGGCGTGGGGCTAGCCTTGCTATGGTTGAGCAAGCTCGATCTCACATGCAACCCTGATGAGGCATGATGCCGCTAGATTTGGGTGATGGCGAGCCTCGCCATGGCTAGGCGAGCTTGACCTCGTCTAGTGATGGAGAGGGTAAGCTTTCCAATGGCTAAACAATGCTTGACCTTGCCTAGATTTGGCGAGGTCGCGAGGTCAAGCCTTCACCACAGCTGGGCAAGGCCTTGTTAGGGGTGGTTGAGGCTTGCCTCACCAATGTCGATGAGGGAAAGCCTCATTAGTGGTTGGCTAGTTCGACCTCGTCGATCCTAGCCTCTGGTCAGTTTAGCGACCGACAAGAGGAAGAAGGAAAGAAAAAACAAAAAGAAAGAGAAGAAAAAAAAAGAAAAAAAAAAAAAAAATTGGCTAAACAATTGAAATCGGCCGTGAATTGAATTGGTGCAAATATAAAAGGTTTAGAACTGACAAAAAAATATATTTAAAATTGAATTGACACAATTACAATAAATTTGTGATTATTTTGATAATTTTCTCATTATTTTTTCTAATTTTGATGATTTATATCTCTTTAGAAAAGAGGTAACAAAATATATTATTATATGTTAGGGAATGGATTTTAGTTAATAATAAAAATACTTTTCACCGACTCATTTTTATAAGTAATAATAATGATTAAAATTAAGAAAATATTTTTAAAAATTATTAATTTTCAGCAAAACAAACGAAACCAAAATCTTCATTCCTCAGCACTTTCTCAAATCCGGTTGCCCATCTCTCACAAGTTGAAACTTGCAGTCGATGTTGCACCTCCACAAATTCAATATTACCATCGTGCTAGTCGGACTATTTTTTCCAGACAGAGACCTGGGCATTTTTATGTAGCAATCTTGATCTCGGGACTTCGAAAAGTACCTTTCCAAAAATCTACAGCCAAAATTCGATGAATGAAAACCGACTAATTTTTCTTTTAATTAAAAAAAAAAAAAAAAAACCATTGCTGAGACGACAGGATGGATCACGAGATGAGACGCAAAACTCGGCAATTACGCAAGTCACCAGCAGAGTTCCTTTCCGTAGCATCTAATTTCTGCTCTCCAAGACATCCCTGCACAATGAGGATCGACATCGGCCCTGTATGCTTATCCATGAATCGGAAGTAGGCCGAAATATAATTCAATTGAGATACCGGAGGACAAAAGAAAAGAAGCTCAAATCTGACGAAGACAATTTACAGTTAAAAGATTGTGGCAGGTGGGCTACTAACAAGGTCAAGATCGAAGCGAAGTTCGAGTAGAAACAAGAATAATAGACAACAAGAAAGAAGTTAAATTTACTAATGCGATCGCATGTAGCACACGACAATCTGAAAGGCAAGCACTCCAGTCTGTAAAACATGCTGCTCAATCTGGATTCATATATGCTCTGTGAGAGGGAGAGAGGGAGGAGAGAGAGAGACAGAGATCACAGAGGGCAATCTGCTTTGACATGAAGCAGGTGCGCAACTTGATCAAGACATACATTCAAAATCTCCATGGGTGAAGTCTCAAACCGAAGGGAAGAACTTGTTGAGATTGAAGGGCAGCCTGTAGAACTCTTCGCTTCTCGTGTCTGTCTTGAATGAACGGAATCGTTCCCACCAGTGCATGCCCCTGTCCCTCCTTGTGGTGCTGTCCTTGCTGTGGTGAAGCGTGATGTCCAGGAAGTAAGCCAACAATCCGGCAACGAATGCGTTGGACGAGAAAGGCACGTTGATCATATCATTGAACTGCCAAGTTCAATACCCTCATCAGCACCAGCACCCATAAGGATATAAACAAATGAACAAGGTTTAGCCAGCATACCCATCTTGCTCCTGTATGGACCGGACCATAGCCATTCACCGCCATGTACTCATTGAAGTACTGAGGTATGGACAAGCCCATAAAGACGGAGAACCCGAGCACGAACTTTACCTTGAAGCTGTTCAGATTACAGAATTGAAGCAAGCTAAGACCGGCAGAACCTGCTCATGCATCGTAGAGAGAGAAAAGTTAACCACCCTCCAAAAGCAGAACCAAAACCAACTTTCTGTGGCTCACAGAACATACCAACATAGGCAAAGAAAAGACAGTACAAAGCTGCAATAATTGGCGCTGGAATCGAAGCAAATACGGCTCCAAATTTCCCTGGATGAAGGTAATTTTGTAAGCAATATGCATGAGATGGGACACTGTATGAATTGGGAATTGTTACATTAGTTTCTTACCAAGAATAGAAAAGAATATCATGAAACCAGCTGATATTTGCACGACCCTTCGGCTGCCGACACGGGTCAGTGCTAACAAGCCAGCATTCTCACTACACAAATCAATTGGGGTAATGGAAGTCAGAGAAAATGAGGCTGCCAAGAGGTGATGATATACTCTGCAACTGCTAATGATGAAGTAACGCGACAAAAAGAAATCTTACACAGTTACAGACGATCCAATTCCTGTCCCAAAAATTCCAGAGAACAAAATGCCTACTCCCTTCAATCAGGAGAACAAGATTGTAAGAGAATCATACAATTGCAAGTATGAATTATAGAATTTAGGCGTGTAAATTCTTTATATGCCCAAGCCAATGAAAATGGTTTGTCTGAAAATGTATATTCAGGGACACTGGAAATGGGGGAGGAGTTTTCGAATTGCTGTCCTAAAGAAAAATCTTACCAGAGAAAATATGAAGTTTTCTATGAGATGAAAATGAAAGAATGTTGGAATTGTACCTGCCAACCAACACCTCGGCTTAGAATTGAAGGTGGCAATGGAGTAGCACTTGCATACCTCGACGCTGCAATAAATGTTCCGGTTGACTGTTTGACAATAATAGAAGAATCAGTCAAAGCCTGATCAATAAAAGCCTAATGATGCGAACTAGCAGAATCAGCCACAGAATGTCTAAATTCTATGATTAACCATAACTCTTATTTGATGAGAGAGTGAATTTGTGATTCTACTTTTGACAAGACTTAATTTTTACAAATATTTGACCAGCCTTGCGTGGTAATAATCCTATATCCTCAAACAACAGAAGCAAAATATAATCAGAAGAACTTGGCTATGATCCAAGAAGAGCAACGATAGCTTAATTTCATCAAATAGGGTCAGGCAAATAGAAGGATCACAAGAAGATTGCTAGACCATAGCGCGTGATATTGCTGTTAGCAAAGACGGGTTAAGTATTCCCAACAACTGACAACAAATCGATTGGTTGATGCATTTCTACGTTACATTTGGCAACAAAATAAAGTCAAGATGAGGTACGAGCCTCCACAAGAGCAACAAAGGAAGCAGCCATCATTGCAAATGATTCTCCTGCATCGAATGTGGGAGCTCCCCATTGGAAAGGATATGGAACTCGTATCCTGCATGAACATTGCCAAGGAACAAACTAATTAAAAATCCAATCGACTTTTTAAATGCATTGCTTCTGCAGAATCCACTCCAAGTGGATGATATCTTGGAGCATTTTGATCTCTTACGGGTTGCAACTTGTCATAACCCTGCTAAACGATTATCTCTCAAGTTGGAATGGAGTGGTGGACATACCATGGTGCAGCACCAATTATTCCAGCACGGTCAGTACGGCAACTTTGTTGAGTTTTGAGTCCCGTGTGCTTATATGCTCCACCCACGGTGAGAAGATGAGCATATATCCACACGATAATCACCGAAAAAATAACAGCAAAGCGATCGAATACATGCCTCTCTCCATGTGTTAGATGAGGTATATACTGCAAACATCACACACAAATAATCACCGGAGGAGAATTAAGCACAAACAGAAAAGCAATCTAGGAAATAGCGCATCAGTGTTGACAATAATAACCTGGCAAAAGATCACTAGAAGGATAATTTGAGGCAGCCCAATCTCCACACATTTTGCAAGCTAAACAGGTAAACACATGGTTAATGGCATGAGGAAATTGAAGAGCAATTCCAATGTTTGACTGAGTGAATCACCAAAATGAATCACCTACCACAGGGAAACCCAACTCGTACAGCCCAAATCCAGAAAGAGCGACTAAAGGGACAGCAGATAGTGGACTCAAGAATCTGAAAACAAGACACAAAAACAAAAGAGCAGTCATTTTACCATGAGAATTGCTCGCACAAAAGGAATGCTTGTGATCACCTGTTAATTAACTAATGCTGGCAAGAATCAGCCATTATAGTATTTCTACAAGTAATTGCTGCAAAGCAGCCAGATCATTTAAGCCTGAGAAGCACCGACGTGTAACTGATAAGGACAAAATTTAATTTTGGAAGCTTATTGTATATTGAACTCACGATGAAGTTATATGCTTGTAAGTTACGTGCAAACGCAACCACTCTTCCGAACCTTTCTCTAGAAAATATGGTCTACATGGCAATGTGATATGTTCAACATGAGACTTTTTCTATGCTCAATCCAAAAAAGAAAGTTACTGCTGACCTCGCAACATTTCTCCAGAGGCCACTAAAGCCAATGACAATTTGGAGAGTTGAGGCAACAATGAGGGCACCCTGGATACCTCGCATTATTCTCTCGAATTTCTGTATTTTTCAAAAGCTGGTGCTTCAGTCAACACTCGAGTTACTTAGGGGCAAAAAAAGAAGTTGATGGGGCCTCATGAACAACCTCTTGAGGATCCAGCGTGTCACTGTATCGGCCAGCCAATATAATCGAGATGGTTGTAGGCACAAACGTATATGAAGCCCCGATAACAGCAGGCAAACGGGTCCCAAAAAGTGTCTGGAGTAAGGTGCTCAAACCAGCTACGAACAGGATTGTCTGAATCATCTTGGCCTTTTCTTCCTGGAGAGAGAATAACATTGTCTTTCAGGTCAGAGTGATCACATCCCTTAGTAAAGGGAAAGATGAAACAGAGGATTTTCATGAATAGTTGCAACTAAAAGCCTACATTGCCTCCTCCCATTTGAGGAACCAAGGAAGTTGGAATGAGGACCGTCGTGCCAAGCATCACCAAGTAATGCTGGAATCCAAGAAGTATAGCTTCAGCTGCAGTAAAAAAGCATTTCATACAACAATTCAGAAGAATGCTAAAACCCACTTAAATATATTTCACAAAGTTTGAACATGGATCAGCTCCGATCAATTACAACTATCAAGCACTAAACTATAAATCAAAATCAAATGGAAATCAATGTAACAGGAGACTTGCTCTAATAAGGGGCAATAAAACAGAAAGCAAATTCAGATGAATGCTAAACTCACGCCAAGGAGGAGGGCTAGTGATGCAATATGAGATGTTGGGAAGCTGATCCCTCACTGGATGGGGCTGCAGCTCCTCCTGTTTCGGCGGTGGCGCCGCTCCTCCACCTGCTGGCATTCTCGAAGTCTCTGTTTTTTCTTCTTCTTGCTCTCTAAACCAGAAAAATAGGTTGACGGATCCTCAAATTCTTAGGTGCTCAAATCTCCAAACTAAAAGCTCCAATCCCAAAATCAACCAAAACCAAAAGCAATGAAAAAGAGATATGGTAAAACCCAGATAACTCAATCCCCAAGAAAAGAAAATTCACCAACCTTCACACACCCACTCACACAGACACACACATACACCCACAACCTAGTGAGTAAAGATCAAGCAAGAATGTCACTTTACTCAGCCGAAATAAAACCACCAGCAAGAAAAAGAACTGCAAGATTAGGAATTCTCTAGAAAGAGAGGGAACATCACACTCTGCTCCTCTTCTTGGCTGTATAAAGTTACACTCCCATCAAACAATGGAAATTTAAGACAAAAGAGAAAGAAAGAAACCCCACTTGAGGGCCAAGAAAAACACTAAAGAGAGTGTGAAGATGGCGAGGAGGGCAAAAGCAAAAGGAGGGAAAAGGAGCGTCCCTCTCTCACTCAAAGGCCAAAAGCTAAAGGCAAGAAAACCCAAACGAGAGAGGAGGGAATCTCTTAGTTCCCATCTTTCGAGCTTTCTAATGGCGTATTTAATACGAGGGCGGGCTCGCTTTATCTCTCTCTCTCTCTTCCATCACAGACACACAGAGAGAGAGAGAGAGATAAAGTTGGGCACAAAAGCATCTCCACTGGGTCTAGTTTTTCTTAGCTTCGATGCATTACCAGCTTCTTGAGCCGGCTTCATAGAAACAACGTCAGAACACTTTATTTTTACCGAAGTCATATGGCTTCCAGTTCAAATACTTCGTCGCGCAGGAAATGCCTTTTGCATGCTCTCTCTCTCTCTCTCTCTCATCCTCGTCACTTACTGCAACTGACTTTAAGCAAGTCGGTGGTTAAAACCCTTTTCTTTTTTATATCTTGGAGTTGGAAAAAGATGCTGCTTCTTGCGATTTTCTTGCAGTCAGGCAAAGAAAGAAAAAAAAGAGAACCGATTGCCGCTTTCTTTCTTTTGTTTTTCTTTGCCAGAGCCAAACTTTAATGTCAAAGAAACGTTTTTACAAGCAAAGCCAGCTCGTCTCGGAGTGTCAAATCCAGGAATTGAGCGACACTTGGTGGTGAACTGCGCGTATGATCAGACACGTTTCTAGGCGAGAGAGAGAGAGAGAGAGAGAGAGAGAGAGAGAGAGAGAGAGAGAGAGACTGCTTTTCCGCTTGTTCAAAGGAAGAGAAGAAATGGAGGGTAGCCTGCCGAGACTGATCAAAGATCGAGTCTGTCAGGAATCACCAGACAACTCCGCCGGAGTCAAAGCGACTGCTCTGCTCTCCCCTGACGTGAATGCCACTTTGAGCATGCTATACCTATACCTCCCCTTCTCTCCTTAAAGACACCTCACTCTTAATTCGTACACAACCAGAGCTATCGTGGGCAGAGCTACTTGGGCATCCATCTTTACCCATCCACCCTGGACGGAAGGAGGGATTCTTCCGAAAGATCTCATGATCGTACCGTTGTCATCGTTTTCGATTACCTTTCGATTATTGCTCGGGTTTTAATGCTCTTAGGATTTTGTGGGAACTGGTCTACAATTAGAGGGGCATTCTGGATTTTTCAAAGAGGCCAAATTTTGGACTCTCCTCAAATAGATATAGCTCAGAGACAAATGAAGCAGATGATCAAACGTTAAACTATGCAAGCCCCTCTCCTAGGAGATGATCCCAAGTGCATGATCCACGTCCCTGAAAAAGTTTGTCCTTGCTTTTCTCATTGGCCACGTGGACTCCACTTGGAGTCGGATCCAAGCAAATCCTAGACACAGAATAATACAAACTACTTAGCAAGTTAAGTGCCTTTTGGATTCCTTTATTTTCATTTTTAATTCATAAATTAATGGAATCACTTAATTAATGTTTTTAATCTATTTGGATGTTTCTTGATTAAAGTAATGTTTGGTTACGCTTGATGATAAATTTTTTCTTTACATCATTTTATTAAACAATATACGTCATGTCTTACTGTTAATTATATACTTTTATGTTATTTTATTTAATTTCATTCCTCCATTAATACTTTTCAGTCATAAACTGTATATTTAAATCAACAAAAGCAAAAAATTAGTATTACAATATTAAATATAGAAAAGTGTCTCTGAAATGTAATACATTGTTCATCATATTCATATTTAAAGGATATGATAAACATGGGAAAATCAAAGAAAATACTACAAATGGCGTGAATTTTAGTGCAAAGCATATTAGCATCTGTTTTAAATTGTTGTACTTTAAGGTAATTACCTTATCACTTACAAGACGAACTTTATTTTTTTTTAAATGGAACTTTGAGATTATTTTTTTAGAAGTGATGTTGATGATAGTTTTTAGGAACCTCAATCAATAGAAGAGATTTGTGTCCTTTTGGCGTTACAATTTTCTCTTCATTATTCTAAAAATCTACCTAGGCAAAATTACTCTTTTTAATTATAGAAAAACGAAAAATCCCTGCTTTCGAGAAATAAATTATGCTGAATTTTTATATGGAAATAATCACTCTTATATGCATCCATCCAAATATTATTTTCATGTGAAAAATTATTCTTTTACATTCAAAAATAAAATTAAAAAAAAAAAAAAAAGTCTATATAAAC
Organism: Corymbia maculata; assembly: GCA_014182735.1. Classification (NCBI taxonomy): domain Eukaryota; kingdom Viridiplantae; phylum Streptophyta; class Magnoliopsida; order Myrtales; family Myrtaceae; genus Corymbia; species Corymbia maculata. The sequence continues at coordinate 26,358,791 of CM024683.1, read as the reverse complement.
GTAACCAAACCGCATCTTACATTTTGTCAGCCAACTTGGCGGTCCAATGTTGATCATGTTCTATGTAAAGTATATTCCTTTCAATTTAGGGATTAATGAAACGATAGAAATATGATTCTTCTCTTTCTTTCTTTCTTTTGGCCTTTGTCTTTTGAGCAAGTTACTGCATGATGAGCCTGGATAAGGGGAATTTAAGGACAGAGATATGAGAGAGGCCAGTGGGCAAAGTTGCAGGCAAAAGAATAACGTTGCCTAGATAAGGGTGGATTTATTCGTTCCTGGGGTTAAGTATGCGCTTCCCTCCCAATTTTTTTCCTACTTCACTTTTAATTTAACTCCTATTCTCAGAATTTTACTCTACTTTTTTACATGGTGTGAGAATTGAAACCCATACTTTAAGCTAAATTGTCCCCACTCCAAATCTCCTAAGAAGGTAGGTATTTGAACCCCCATCTTCCCCTTCCTAATCTGAGAATTGTGCTCTACATATCTAATGAAATTGATATATTAAGTCAGGTGATTTATAATAATTGAGTACTGAATATCATTTACTAACCTAAATGTTCGCTTGTAATTTACCACACAATTTAGTATGTAAAATTATCCAAAAATTTTTAAACATATTGTACTTTTGAAAATACAATCATAAACTTTTCAATTTTGCCAATTGAATCATAGACCTATTAACAATTTGCCAATTGAATTTATATGACTAATTTTAATTGGAAATCTCCAATGTGGATGCCGGTAGAGTCACCTAGGACAATTGGCATTAAAGTGGACTTTTTCTATAATTTTTTTTAAAATTGATTTTTTTATTTTTTATTTTCCTTTTTTTCCAAGTGCGGCAAGTGTTGTTAGCTAACCCTCGCTGACCACTAGGCCCGGCTGGCAACCCTCTTCAACCATTGGCCAAGGGTTGCAAGACCCTCGCTTAGATCTTGCGAGGGCTGCGACCCTTGCCCAATGGCCCATGAGGGTTAGCTAGCCCATGCCAAACTTGGAAGTGAGGGCCGTGACTCTTACCTAATGGGCCATGCCACATTTGGAAGAAAAAACGGAAAAGAATGAAAAAAATTAAGATGTAAAAGATTATAAAAAAAATTATTCATGTCGATACTAATTATGCTACGTAAGATGGTCAACATTCATATCAACGATTTTTGACTAAAATTGGCCGAATGGACTCAATTGGTAAAGTTGACAATGTTAGGATTGAATTGGTAAATTTGTAATAGGTTTAGGACTTTCTAAGTAATTTTCCCTATTTAGTATAAAAACTGTATAAGCTGGTTTCATTTATTCTAATTTTTAGCTTTACAGATTGAGTTTGATACGCTGACTTTTGTTTAGCACCGATTGGCGGTTCATAAAAACGAGCATCATTCATATATTTTTTTAATCAAATCTATACGTAGAATGATGTCCTTATGTGTAATTTGTGATCGGAGATTTGGTTGAAAATTTAAAAAGAAAAATATTCTTTCCACCAAGAATAGACAAAAGGAGTTCCTACTTGTCTTTTGTATGTGTCTAGCCTCCTATTTCTTTCTTTCCATTTTCGGTCGAAGTTTCAAAGAGAACAACTCGTGACCCGCACAAGTATCTCTTTTTCCCTTTTTCAGGTCCGGACGAAAAGCCGGGTTGAATAAAACAGTTGCAGGATGCATTCGTTTCACGAGTCCTCTGTTATAACCCTCGATTTCCTAAATCTTCGCCAAGTTTAGGAGCATCTGCAACAAAACGTACAGCGAAGATCAAGTTTCCGTTTCACCAAATGTCTCTGTGCATCCGGAGATCTCAAATGGTCCACCTTTATTTTGGAATTCTACGAAAACTAGTATTCATCGCGCATGCGTGAAAGTTATTCCACCATGCAAAGGGAGAATGAAAAGGACAGTCAGGCTGCTTTTTCTTTGATTGGATGGCAAGTTTGTCTTCCTAGGACGAACCTGTTATAACCTGGTACAAAAAGGATTGGCCTCGTTTTTTATTCGAATGATATCGACATCACAAATTTGTCTCCAGGACTACAGTTCCGGTTTGGGTTAGAAACCTTTCCGAAGTGAGCATTTCCAATGTGGACTCCATCCATCAAATGCCTCATGATCATATCCATTCGGTGATGTAGTATGCTTAGTTCGTGAATAAGTCTTCACATGATTTGGAAAAAATTATCCAATCAATCATAAATCTATTGAAAACAAATGTTAATTTAATTTTAAAATTATTCAATATTACTAATTTAATGTGAAATTTCAATGTAGTCCTTAGGAGTTAATTTTCATGGGAAATCGCTGATGCAAGTGTCCAGTTACCACCAAACAAGACATCGTCATATTAGCAATTTCCCATAAAAATTATTTGGAAAAACTATGTTGGAATTTTATACAAAGATTTAGAAATAAATTATTGGAAGTGAAAATGTTTAAAATTAAATTGATATATGTAAAATAAATCGAGGACTAATAGAACAATAATGTCCGAGAAATTGGGTATTTTTCCTGGCTAAAGAAACCACAACATCAAGCCTTTTGTTTCAACGCCAATCATGACTTTATGACCATTTAAATTTAAAGTCTAAAAACACACGATATCTCTGCAAACGAGGACATAAGGGCAAGAATCCTATGAAAAAGAGGCTAGGGCAGTAAGTACAACTTTTTTCTAAACAAGGAAATGATTAGGTAATTTATCTCTACCTACCAAGCAGATTTGCAGATACAACCTTATAAGTGTAAAATTTAATTCTCGAAGTAAATTGTCTCCTGGCTTATTTAATTTAGGTAAATTGGAGAATAGCGAGTACAAAGAACCACTATCACTAGAATGCTCCGACGAGTTTGTAACATTTGAATAGAGTGATTACTTGAACGCCAGTTTCAGGATACTAGACATTCGCTCAACTGAGAGAAATGCACTGTTTTCTTGCAATTCACGTGAGTGTCGACAGACCGATGATTCCCCAGCTGTGTTCAATACCTCTTGAACCAGGTGCAGCGCATCTTTTCACGCCACAAGAAAAAAACGATTCCAGCAAACCATCACTCATATTGGTAGGAAATTCTAGTCGAAACCCGAGTTTATGGACGGGGGTGGTGACCATGGCCATTGATCTCGTAAGACCCAGAGACGGCCCATGTGGGATCCTCAAGATCGATAGCCATGATCGATCCATCTCATTGGACTTGAGTCCTGGCAAGAAACTTTCCCCACATGGAGAGATCAGAACCATTACAGATTCCACAATCTATTCAGAGTGTTGGCCTTTCTATGGGCCTCTCAGAACGCAAAGAACCTGTGAGCAAAAGATCGGTGGCGACTCTTGACCGTTAAGTGCTACGTATCAAGATTGCTCAACAATCGAGCGCTCTGCTGGTTCTCCACGGTCCTAAAACCAGAGGTATATAATGATTTTCCTCCAGCTAGAAATGCGAGGATAACTTTTCTGTGCTCCTAAAAGCACAAACAGCAACTATTCACTGCGTATTTCATAGTATTTGCCCATCATACATTGCATTCTTCTACCTTTTGAATTGATAAGAATCTGTAATAGTTCGCCTCCTGACCAAGTAACAGAGCCCTTTCACCTTGCCTTAACAATAAAACCAGAGTCATTCATCCGAAACCAAAAAGCCTAGTTCTCTGCAAATTGCCCAAACATAACAGCATCACAGAAGCAATTGGAGCTTCCACTTGGTCTTATGGTCTACAAAGGCACAAAGATATGGGTGTGGCATACTGCAGAATAACATAGTACATCTTCTACAAACAACAAACAACACACAATACCAGATAAACAGGTATAATATAAAGCTACGAGTATCTGCACCACGGTTGATCTCACTCTCCAAAAATGAGAAATCAACAGAACAACTAAGGCTCACCTGTGTAAGTTTCCATCATGTCGTCAAATTCTTCAGCACATCTCTACCATCAGGAGTCACACAATATGGTAGCAGATACTGTTACACAAACTTCCCAAGTCAAAATACAAGAGGCATACAGCAGACAGATGTCTTTAATCATCAGCAACGCTCAACGGAACTGTCTTGAGTCTTCTCCATCTGCACGCACATCTCCCAATGAACCAGAGATTACTTGCAGCAGATTAACTAGACCCAACATTAATAGGTGAAAGAAGACACTGATCCTTGTTGCAGCCCTCAGATTTTCCTTGCCAGCAGATGGCAAATCCACCTAGAGTTGGTAAAAATCCACGAGTTTGAGTATGAAGGGATGCTCACTGTGTTGGACGCACTTGCAATCTCTTCCTCTCCAATTCCAACTAAGAATGATCGTGGACAATCCGTTAATTGCCTTATTAGTCAAGTAATAAAAGTAGATAGCTGAAGTAGTTGCGTTCTTTTTCTCACCACTTTCTTAACCCGTTCATTGGCAGAAGGAGTTCCTCCACTAACAGATTCAGGAACATATGGGCTGCAGACACGCACTTCATTCATCACAACAATGATACTCTTATCCCAGCGCACTGGAAGCCTGTATGTCAGGAAGTTGGAGTTAGAAAATTGCTTCTCCTGTAAAGCATATTGGCAAGTTCCATTTCCGCATAGCCTACAGTTTGAGAAGTTTTAACCAACTTGAGGCTTCCTAATCAACATTCTAATGGGGAATAGGCAGAGTATTGACAGAGTATACATACTTTTGTTTGGATATGAAAAGCGAGACCAAGAAGAGGCCATCAACTGATACTAAATCTATGGGATTCACAAAATATGATGGCATTTTTCTCTCCATATGCACTTATTTCTCTTAGCACAATACAAGGAATAGGGGAAATGCATCAAAACTTGTCCTTGCTTTTGTTTCCTTTTCCTATCTCTAACTCAAGCATAGGCTACTAAGCCCCGAAGTCCATATAAATGGATCAGAGGTTTGCCTCTTCATGAGCGAAACATTGGCCTTTATTAGCATAGTCAGAGGCAAAAAGTACATACTGGCGCTAGGAACCTGAAATGACTAAGGCAAGAGGCGAAAAAAAAGAGCATGCCCAAGCAAAACAAGGTGCAATTAAGCAAATCTTTTTAGCATTAATCATCTTGAACGGGAATGAAATTTACATTTTAAATTTAAACTAGGTCAAAAGTGTAAATAGATAGCGTGTAAGAAAATAGTGTACTTAGCCGTAAGGATGGAGTGAAAAGTAACCCAAACATAATGTCATACAACTTAAAAGAAAACAAAGTGAAACCCCGATTGCTTCTAGATATAAGGATTATGATTCTAGAAATTTACTTTTTTCTGGGTCCTATCTACCATCCATCTTTATGAAATAATGGATAAAAAAATCATCCAAAAGAAAGACTCTTAGGGGTTTCCATAACCCACAGTTTGCATCCAGGGAGTGCCTTATGCCCCATGCGCCTGATGGCTTAGGTAAGAAAGGTGTGCAGCTTGTTAAACACACCTCGCCTAGACATCACAAAGGTGAAAAGCCATCACCTCGCCTTGCTTTTGTTTCTAGGTGTGCGCTTTGGTGTGCTTTGACTACACTGACCTTTACAATTCTTCATGTAATGAGATATAGAAATTAAGTCAGCAACACATACTAGTTGATTTTATCAGACTAACCAAGCCAAGGCGAGCTCAACTCTAATTATATGCAAGTGCTTCAATACAATCTTACTCCAGATGCTTATGAAGAACACTCTTATGGGCTCAACATCCACAGCTATCAGATAAAGGTGTGAGTTAGCTAAAGACACATAAACCAAACTTAATTATTCAACAAACAACAGCAATGTACGAGGCACAACAATTTTCTCTCCATAATCTCCATTCTCTAACTTTTCTGCCCTTGTCTATGATTTGATAGTTAATCAACCTTCTTATTTTTAGACCATCAATCACAACATATTATAGTCCCAGGTTCCCTCACCCAGGCATCATTGACTTTGTTCCTTGCCTCAAGATTCAAAGAAGAGCTACAACTGAATTAGTCCAAAATCCTCACGTTAACATGATACACTTCTATGCACCAAAATCCTCAATATGACTGGTAACAGTAGTTAGTCTGGAGAATTTACCACTAATGTTTCCATGATACAGCTGAAACCAACCAATCTTAGAAGCACCATTTAATGTGATAAACCCAAAGCATTGTCTCAGCATCTTAATGAGTAGAGCAAACTTCTTCATCAGATTAACTTTTTGTGTCACCTCATACGCATTTTCAAGATCTTTTTACTTCCAAGAATAACAATTTCACGTCTTACCATAAGAATTTCCCACCTATAATCACAAAATATAGGCAAACCAATGGAAAGTGAGCCCTTGAATTTCAGAGGCAAGCTCCACTACCTCGAGCACATGCTAGTCCTAAGCATACCAAAAGAGTTAACCCATCCTGACTGAATACGGCAGCATGTACACGCATGGCAAAAGTCACTATCTAAAACAAGAGAGTATATTCTACAAGATGCTATGAAATAACCCAAATAACCATGTAGCAAAAGTTGTCAGAAATACGCAAATACTAGAGGGGAAGAAGCGTGAGTCACTTTACGTTTTAGACAATGCATCGAAGATGCTTTGAGCCTCGCTGGTGACACCAACTCCTACCTTCTCAGCCTCCGCTTCGGCTTGCCTGCAGAACCAAAAACCCCAACCAAAACCATGGAATCTCCGCACCTCATTTGGAAAACAAAATCACGAAAAAAAGAAGGAGAAAATTAGAAACAGCAACAGGAATGACACAGATCGCCGCCGCCAAACCTCAATGCCGATTGTTCTCGAGCTCGCAAGGCGCCGAGATCAATGTAACACTTGCTGGGATCGAGCGGGTCTTCGCCATGGCGCAGGAAGGTGAAGTGCTTGATGTAATCCGCCTTGAGCAGCCTCAAGTTCCGCCGAGACCCAGCCTTCGAACCCTCTTGTGGCAATCGGAAACACGACCGCAGTCAAGGAATTCAAACCAGAAAATGACGATTGAAGCACGAACAGAAAGAACCCCTCAGGGAAAGTACAAAACTTGAAGCGCGAAGTCAATTGGGAACGCCGAACGAGTCCAATGGTCGACAATAAAAAGGATATGGAGGACGAGGATGTTGGAGGGGGCGTCGAAGGCGACGACCTGGGCTTCGAACTCGTCGCCGAAGGTGGTCTGGATGGAGAGGAAGCATCCGATGGCGAAATCGTCCGAGTTGGCTGCTGCTGCGGCGGCGGCGGCGGCGGCGGCGGCGGAGTCCGTGGCCATATCGACGATCTGCGACCTCGGCGCTGTCCTTTCTCCTCCCCGGCGCGGTCGCTGGCTCGCTGCGGACGAAGTGGAACGTGGATTTGGGTCTGAATCCGAGGAATGTTGGGCCTAATCTGAGTCTTGTTGACCTGAGACCCGGCTTTTTTTTTTTTTTTTTTTGGGTCTCCAAGATGTTGCCTTTGGACCATACAATACAAGCGTGTATCATCGTACACAGTCTTCTCATCGTCGACCAAATCCTCCTGCCCATGTCGTGTCCTTTTTTCTCTGGGGTGATTGTACGTGTCTAAATTCGAGGAAAGAGCATTTGACAAGAAAAGAAATATGGACTTCAACTGCATGAGCGAGCTCATATTGCTTTGATTGTTCTTTGGGAAGTGGCGGAGCATGAGTAATCAAGATGGTAAATTGGGTGCCAAAGCCTTTGCAGTTTTATCCATTAAAAGTTGATGGATTCTCATGTTTCACAATTTATTCTTTTATATCACATTAATGTTGTGATCAAATGATAGTAAATAATTATTGTAAACTGAATGATAAGACAATTCATGTCGAAAGAAAAGAATTTGGATAAGTTATCTTCTTAATTTGAATTTAGGAAATCTTTGTTTATTTAATCATTATGGACTCCCAAGTACATGAATTCTTTATAAATAGAATAGTTGAGTTGAGAAAAAGACATATAGAAACTCGCTATTAGGCTCACTATTAGGAATTAGAATTGGAATCTTCTCTTTAATGTTGCTATTATAGCAACATTTTTGGGGGGTTGAAGAACAACTTCCACAAGAGGAACTTGCTCTCACGATTTGTAAGTGCCACCATTGAGGAATGTTCAAGGCGAGGAATCAATGACTGCTTTGGATCATATATGTGTGCATCTTGTTTAGGGATACTTTTCCTACAAATCTTTGTATTTCTTATTTTTCACATGGTGTCATTTCAAGAATCCATTTTCCTTTTAAGGATGCTTAAAAGTTTTAAAGAATTCAATTACCCAACATATATACCCAATCATCCCAGATTTTTTGCACATCACATGTACTGTTATTATTTATTTTATATAAGCATAAACTTTTGTTCCAATTCACTCGAGGGCAAACTGTGTATGCACTTTTTTTGGCGTGGAGCATAGTGCAATTGAGCCAACTATTGTATTACTTATGAAAGGAGTAATAGGTGCGGCATCTTTCCTTGAGCAAGGACCATCGGCCCCGAGCACTAACGGGCTTAACCAATCATGTCTGATCTCTCGGTGCAAACTTCATTCGACGCTTTTGTTCAGTCTCTGCGATATGTTTACGAGGAAGACGTTGGGACAAAAGTTTGCCTGAAGCACTGCCCATCGAAACAAAGAAAAAAGCATTAGGCACCCAAAAACCTACGAGGAGTATTGTCAACATCAACGAGTGGCCGAGTTGCAATTGCAAAGCTGATCGATTTCCTTTCATCAAAGAGGCGGCCGTCGGGAAGGAAATCTAACAACCCAATTGAAGAGAAAATTATCTCTTCTCCGTCTTCATGGAATGTTCTCGAATTTTTAACTCCTCAGAAGCCAGATGAAACGGTCTAGTTAAGTACGGAACGATGAGATAAAACAGTTGGGGAGTTTTTTTTTTTTCCCAGCGCAGTGTCGTCTCCAATGAATGACTCCGACTTCTCCCTTGTAAGCTAATCCTCGAATCCGAGCGAGCTTTCCGTCTCTCTCTGTCTCTCTTCCGATGGCTGCAACGCTTTCCTTCTCTCTCGCCTTAGACCCCCAGCACCAGCACCTCCGCCGCAAAGCTCACCACTTTCTCCATTTCCCATCATCGACGCCGCCCAGTCTCCGACACCCACCTCTCGGTTTCCAGAAATTCGATCGCTTCGCCTTCAGAACCTCGTTCTCGTCCTCTCAGCCCTCCCCGCCGGCGACCGCATCGACCGGGACCACCCCCTCCACTCCATTCCTCGACGACCCGTACCGGGCCGGGAGGTTCTTGACCAACGAAGAGTTCGACAAGCTCCGGTCCCTCGAGAGCTTCGCGTACGACCGGAAGCTGAGATCCGGGTCGTTGCGGGTCCGGGTCATGAGGGCCGAGGAGATGGACGAGACCGTGTGGCTGCTCGCCGAGTCGTTCGCGGAGTCGATGCTGCTGCCCGGCGGGTACGTGTCGCTGCTGAGGTTCTTGGTGAAGCAGTACATGATCGAGCGGCGGAGTGTGATGCCACACGCCGCGACGCTCGTCGGGTTTTACAAGGGTGGGGAAGAGGGCGAGGAAGAGTTGGCCGGAACCGTGGAGGTGTGCTTCGACAAGAGAGGCTTGAACGCTTCTCCGCCGACGCCCACCCCTCCGCGAAACTCTCCTTATATCTGCAACATGACCGTCAAAGAGCAGCTCAGGAGGTAATACTGGAGCCCCACTAATAGCTTTGCAATGCCGTTGAACAGGAAAAAAAAAAGGGGATTCATTTATTGCGTTTCTTGGCTGTTGGTGCTAGACATGGACACTTACTTGTGCGTTGGTTGTTTTTAGTAAAAATTGGGTCTACGGTCATGTGGTGGTGAGCACTGAACATTGAGTTTTTGGAAATCGAGAAGGCAAATTACATGTTTCTGGCAGCTCTGTTGCAGCATTGTTGAATGTCATCCGGTCCATTTGTTGCTTAAACTGAGAATGAGATGGTTCATTGGCGCTGGCTTTTCTGTTCTAGAATGCAATTACCCCAATTGATGTTGATCGAGGGCTCTCCCTCTTGATTTGAAGCATACTTTGGACTAAGGTTTATATAGTATTCTTAACCTGGTTCTTATCCCGTTTAATGGGTTGAAAGTGGATAATTTAGTGCGAAAGTCTGTCAGTAGCTTTGATTGTACTTGCAAAATAATTTCAACTTTCTACGTAGCTCAAAAGTCATGTAAATTGCGATAGCAAAGTATCAACTTCCTAAATAGCTCAAACTTTACCAGTGTATCTTCCATACTTCGGTGGATAGATTGAGTGGAAGTTGACAATTGGAGGTCCTTTTAACTTTCAGGAGAGGTATTGGCTGGCATCTATTGAAGGCAAGTGAGGAACTTATTTCCCAGATGTGTTCCACAGGAGAGGTGTACTTGCACTGCAGAATGATTGACCTTGCTCCATTCAATATGTATACAAAAGCAGGTTACAGAATTGTTAAGACGGACAACATTCTGGTCCTGTTGACACTTCAAAGACGCAAGCACTTGATGTGCAAGAAACTTCTAGTATTACATAATCCTTTGGAATCAGATGAGTCAGGCCCTGATCAAGAACAGACCTCTTGAATGCATGCTGAGGTAATGTCATACCATATAATTTTCCTAGTTGCCAAGGAAAATCACAGTTCCTTATTTTTCTTTGTCTGTAACACGTGAATTAATCATCTTTGTACAGTGTCTGCTTTAATGATAATCTTGGTTTTCCTTCTTCAAAATACTCTCTTCCTAGTTTCTATAGATATCCTGTTTCACTTTCCCACTCCCTTTTATGTTCAGATGATTCATATGGTGTCTGTTGTTTAAGTATTCACTTAGCTGACCCTTTGACTCGAATGAGAATCTAATTTATTTCTTAGTTCTTTTTTAGAGCAATTTTTTAATAACTTCAAGTCTCTAGAGATCTCCTGTTTCATCTCTGCCTCTATCAACTTTGACTGGGGAAGAAATGTACCATGATTTTACAAAGAAGGAAGCTTCACTACTTGCTTACTTTTGATCTTGCTGCTTTAACGTGATTTCTGCCTTCATTTTGAGTTATCATTATTTATCTTGTTGGAATTGGGTTCACCATGCATATTCTTTAAGATGTGGTACAATTTGTAGGCAATAGTGATAAAGATGAGGTTGCATAAACCAATTCAATCTGGCAGTATCTGATGGGGGCAAATATCTGCACATTTGAAAGAAAACTTTGTGAAGAAAAGGATGGTATACACATACCAAATAAACTTGCTGCTGTACAAATAATTCAAATTGAAGCTGGCAGTAGGGTGAAAGAAATAAATACATGAACTTTAATAGCTAGTCTAGAGTAAATAATTCAAATGCTTCCTAGATTCATTACAGTGTAGCCCAAAATCTTTCTTGGACTTTGTTTTGATTATGTTGTGCATTGCACAGAGTTTGTGCTCTTTATCTTCACAGAGGATAACTTTACACTCCTTCAAGAATCTTAGGTACATGGTGGCCTGAAAAGTGTTCTTGTAGTGAAAGAGGTCATGTTCCTTTGGAGACATTATCATATCATTTTTCTTCTTGTGAGACATCTCATATCTTAGATCAGTTCACGTTTGTTCACAGCCATGCCCAAACCTTTCGAGTTAATGAAGGATATTAGGTGAAATTCCTTTACACATTCCCCCATCGAGGGTCTCTCGCTACTCTCAGGTCGGACACAGCGTGATGCTAGGTTAGCATACATGGCTACAGACTCCAGTGTGTACGAATTTGGAGTGAGGTCTGGATCCATAATCTTGCGCAATTTTTTCCGGCTGTTCAGTAAATTCTTTACCTGCAACTCAAAGTAGATTTTCTTTTATGTCTTATAGCCTTTGTAGATCGCCCAGGAAATATTGAGTTCTGAGTTGAAATTAATCTACCTGAAGTACTAGGTTCTGATCATTTGGACCCTGATTTAAGTCCAATGCTCTTCGTCCGGTCAAGAGTTCAAGGAGCACCACACCAAAAGCGTACACGTCACTTTGCAGAGTGAGTTTTCCTGTCTATTGCCAAAAGCCACTTTAAGCCAACTGGAACAAAAAGAAGGCGAATTATGCTGAATCTACCTGTGATTTGGTCCAAATTCTATTTGCTAAATTGTGGTTTAAGAATTGCTCTGTTGTGGATTTGGTAGACACTCATGCAAACTGTCAATTTTGGCAAATCATATGCCTGGTTTTACAAGAACCATAAAAAATTCAAAAAGCACAGTAACGACTGGGTAACTTAGTTGACTTTCATGTGAGTGGATTTGTTGGTTTTTGAAAAAAATTTCTCTAAAAATGGAGCAAATTAAACCCCTAAAGCTTCTATCACAAACCCATTGGGAAAACCCCGGAAAGAACCTGAAAATGTCTACTTGAATGACACATAAGCATATACTTTTAGAGATGGGGAAAAGAGGAGAAAAAGCAAGCTACACAATCAAATCAAGTTTTATAACTTCAAAGCACAGACCCTGAACAGTCGATCTCTTCCTGGAGATTGAATTAATTTCATTAGAAGAAGTTCACCATATTAGAGAAAAATGGAAGTAAAAAATGTTCAGTGTCCCCGATGAAGTTTGAATAGCTTCTTTTCATTTCAATGGAAACTTTAAGGGAGTCTAAATGGTCTAAAACTGAGTTGGGCGTAATGCCACTTTTGAAACCACAAGATGATGAAGTTTGCAGTTAGATTCTTTTCTCTTCTTTTCTTTGTATAGCTTTAAATAAACTAAGTCTAGAAAACCATCATCAATTTCACATCTCCCTCTTTTGTAATATCTCTCAAAAAAAAAAAAAAAAAAAAAACCATGCTAAAGATTTTTTGGATGTTTCCCTTGCGAAAAGAAGGATGTCAACAATCATTCTGGAAGTTTCAGTATCTTATTCGCATAGAGTTCTGGTTGTGGCCAATTCACTTGTTCCTGTGCCTAGTGCGCTAACATGTCTAGGTCAAGTTGTGGCCAAATCAGTAGTTTCATATCAATGTGCTGGCTGCACCTGGCATTAGCCCAGCTGTAACCTTATTTTCATTTTATTTATTTGATTTTCTTTTGGGTGGGTTGGAGGTGGGGGCGGGGGTGGTGAAGAGGGGGTGTTGTTGAATTTATTTTGTGGGAAATTTGGGAAGGAGAATGGCATTCTAACATATTGTAATCCTTGAACAGACTCCGTGAGCTATTTTTATTGCCTTATGTCATGATGCAGATAATATATGCAGAAGTGAACATGCAGATTGTAGCAAGCTACTCAGATGATGTGCTTTGAATTTCTGATTAACTTGCATCTTATTAGCAAATAGTGAACGTTCTGAGTATATAGTAGCATATCTTGCATTAGTGCGTGGAGAACCCTTAAGATATTTTTCCCAAGGTAGAGCAATAGATCAAATAAATGGGTGTCTGCTGTAGAGTACTTATGGTTGAGTCTTTGTGCGTGCATATGATCTTATAAAAGCAGGGGAAAAACAAAACAATGCCTATGCGCACTAGACGTTTGAAAGTAACTTTCTGCCATAGAACTGGAGAGAAGTTGGCAACCTCAAATACTCTAGGAAGAACTTGAACTTTTTGAACTGATTAGATTTATAGACTTAATATATCAAGAAACTATTGGTGACAATGATAGCTTACCGATGTATACTCAGGATCGAAATAGCCAAAAGTACCAAGCATTCTGGCAGTCTCACATATTTCCTGGCCCTTGGGCATCAGCTTGGCGAGTCCAAAATCAGATATCTATTTCAAATAGCCTCTGAATAATTACTTATGCCCTTAAAGCTGGCCATACTAAGGGTTGAAACATTCTTATCTGGCTTACCTTTGCCTCGAAATCAGCCGTTAGAAGTACGTTGGTAGATTTGAAATCTCTGTGGACAATTGGGATTCCCACAGCCGAACCTGAATGGAGATAGGCTAGCCCGTTTGCTGCTCCTATTGCTACTTGGAGCCTTGAAGGCCAATCCATCTTTGAATCCCCAATTCCTAGCACAAGCGTACAGTCAATACTTTCTTATCAAAAGTAATTTACCGGGAGTATATATTATCCTTGAGCATTGAGAAACTAACCATTCAATTGATCTTGCAGATTCCCATTTTGCAGAAATTCATACACCAAGAACCTCTGCTTTCCATCGGCACAATAGCCAATTAACGACACCAGGTTGGGATGATCGAGGCGGCTTAAGATATCGACTTCTACCCGGAACTCCCGTTCTCCATCAGCTTCTTTAGATGGTGGCAGCTCCATTTTCTTGATGGCAACCACCTTCACGTCCGCATTAAATAGAAGATAATCATAATGTGTTTCAACAAGAATCCAGGGGATTAAATACATCCTGAGGAGATCTCTATAACTAGAAAAGGGCATGAGAGCGAGAGTCTGCAGGGAAGCATTCCTTTGTTATCTGTTTACAAATAATTGTAAGCCATTGCTTTATTTAACCTAAATAGCTTAATTCACAGATCACGAGATGAGAATTGTTGTCTTTTGTACTTGCCTCGACAAGAAACCTAACATTACGCTCTTTGCCTTGTACCTGTCCTGACCTGAGATTCCCCTTGTAAACTCTTCCAAACCCTCCTTTCCCTACCAAGTTGGCATCGTCAAAAGATGATGTGGCCTCTTCCATTTCTTTCAGAGTGAATACGGACGAGCCATTGCGCCTCTTTGAGGTTTGTTGAGATTGATCTTCGAGTTGCCAGAGCTTCACCGGCTTGTAAGTCCCTACATACGCAGCAGTTAGCAGCAAGATTGACTGTACCGTGAAACTCCGTAATCCATGAAAGTTGCCAAGAAGCCATACATATTGGTCTCAAATTGATTCTACTAAATATTGTAAATTAAAAGACACGTGAAGAAACAATTACAGGGGTCTGTCTGTTCCAGGGACTTGCTTCTCCGGCGCTTGTTCCATGTCGAGACCAAACCGAACGGCATGATGGCTTCCGTCTTGAGATGATCTAATTCTGGGGTTCACAGTTCATGTTACATGAAACGGAATGCTGTTTGGAGAGAGAGAGAGAGAGCTTCGTTATAACAGAGGAATTGGAGAACTGAGGAGCTGCGATTGGGTTGATGTCACAGAGCATCTGATGAAGAGAGAACTGAAGCATCAGTGCATGGGGGTCTCTGTAAAAGCTCCAACGTCCCACTTTTGATGGGTAAGCGGAATACGAACATGGGTTGAGCCAGAATCATCGGCTGAGAGGGTAAGTACAAAGCAAGTGAGGGTCTTTATCATTTAGGAGGAGAATGCATTCACCATACCAATCAACAGTAGCCTCCAACAACCTTAAAATCCAACGCATGTACTTGAAGCGAAAGATAAAGTTGATAATGTGGAAAGAAAAGAGGGGGAGTTGGTATTGCGTGGTCGCTCTGCACGAGTATTTTCAGTTCGGTCTTTGTTTTAAGCGCAAGCAAAGAGATGAGATCTCTCCCTCCTTTTCGATTTGATTTTGCCTTATTTGTCTTCTTCTAGAGGGGATCAAAATGTGGCCGTTGAGAGGGCCTTTTCATCCATTTGAATTGTAAAGCTAGAGTACCGTAGAGATAGTACAACGATCAATTAAAACGGATCATAGAAAATCCAAGTATTAGCAACAACAATATAGTACAAATAACAAATTCGAAATCATAAGATGACCCATGATATTTTGTATTCTCTATACTAATAATTTAATATGAGTGGTTGGAGCGGTGATAAGTGAATCAAGGACCGCTTCACTTTCTTTGGCTAAGGAAAGGATGAGGGTTCCACTATATTCGATTCAAATTACTTGCTGAAACCCAGCTGATTATTCTTAAAACGCATGAAGGGGGGAGGAAATTAATATTCTCAGTGACATTGAAGAAGTCCAGGGCGTCAGCCGCAAGGCAATGGGTTCACCAACAAAAGGGTCAATGAGCTAATCTCAGCGACGTTGGCTCAACGATTTCTGTGGATCTGGACAAGTCAGGAGCAACTAATTTAGACAATGACATTATCCACACGAAAACCAAGAAACATCAACACAAGAATAAAAATAAGAAAACAGTGTTGTTGGTCCGTCATGATGACAGGCGTGTTGGAGATCCTTGATCAATGGTGGCATGTAGTATGGTCAGAGATCAGAGGGATTGAGAAAAGAACATGAAAATGTGATTAAGCGGATGAATCGAGCCCCAGGGCAGGGACAAGATTTCACGTCGCCTTTGGTGTGCCCGAATTATGAAACATGTAAAACCTATGACTCCGTGAAACAGAGAGCTGCTGGACTTCCTTTTTTGACACGATGGGCTCTGTACA
Source organism: Corymbia maculata (assembly GCA_014182735.1). Taxonomy (NCBI): domain Eukaryota; kingdom Viridiplantae; phylum Streptophyta; class Magnoliopsida; order Myrtales; family Myrtaceae; genus Corymbia; species Corymbia maculata. Next base: position 26,342,577 of record CM024683.1, on the reverse strand, counting down.
TTCTCGGCTGTTGTCCCTCCGTAAAGCTTTACTCTCACATAATTCACTAGATATTATTTTTAGCTATAATTATCGTTGATACGAACTTATAAACTTGTGGGTAGTGTTTTAGAATCGCATTGAACCATTCAACCAATTGAACCAGGGAGTCGGACCATCATCTGATCCGTTTCACTCATAAACCGGAATGATCAAGAACAGGTCAAATCTAGAGTTGACCCAATTCAGCCGGTGTTTAACTTAGTGAACAACTCAGTCGAAATGGATAATCAATTGAGCTAGGCACTTGTGAATGCTAAATATCTTCAATATGTATATGTGTGTGTTATGTAATACAACCGTAAATTGAGCAAATCATCACCTGAGAAGCTCGGTCGATTGAACCAGTTGACCAACGAACCGAAAACCAGGCAAGTTCATTGACCAGCCAGGGTTAAGGGTTGCGGGCGCATTCTCATTTGTTCGTGGATTAATGGGTCATTTGTTGGGGGCTTTCGTGAGAAGGGAACTAACCAATTACTCAATTCAAGGATCTTGTTTGGTAATATTATGATATGGTCCATGAGAATTACAACTCAAAGATGACAATCTCCTGGCAGATGTCAAACTCTTACATGGAAATCATTGCAAAGAACTGAAAGTTCTACTGTGAACGGATTCGTCTCCAATGCATGTGGATGAGGGATCTTGGACTTTTTGGGAATGGATCTTTGTCTGCCGTGTTCAACATCGGCTCGAACATTAAAACATCGCAGTCTTAGGGATGATTATGCTGCAGGAAGCTTCGCTATGGAAGAGATCAGGGACATATCAGCTCAAGCTCACCAGAAAATAAACTTTGGAGCTTATTTTCAAGGGACAAATCAGACAGCTCGATGTATACTCGTTGGCCTTCTCAGAAATTTCACAGAGGGAGAGATGTAATACTTTCTTTTTCGGTCATTAATCGGTGGGGAAATTTCATTTTACCCACTGAATTTACCCTATTTTTATAGCTTTTTAACTTCGTAATTTTTTTCCTTTTACATATGCCGGGAGCTGAATTTGGGGGGTTACAGTGTATATCTCCTTAAGTTTGTACTAAAGGTCCCTTCTGCCTTATTTGAAATAAAAAGATAAATGGGTTAGGCGAAAATTTCAACCATTAAATCTAGCGTTCACTTTTTAATACTTTTAATATGGTTGCAAAAGTAAATTATAACATTTGAACGCATTTAAGATGAAAAATAACGAAACAAGCCCATGAAAAAAGAAAAACGAACCCTTTAAGGGGTCGCAAACTTTCCTTAAGTCAGCTTTAGTCGTGCATCTCAAGGAAGTACCAGCTCCATGATAGCTTTTAACTCGAAGCTTGTTGGAGGGTTATGACCTCACAGTGAAGCAAAGTTGAGATCGACTCCACTAACCTATCATCTTCCAAGGTGTTTCCACCTATGAGGATTGCCGGCAGTAGTTCTTTAAGTAAGGGCATCCAGTCTAACTGTATTTCTTATTTTAACATATCGATATCCGCACACCTCGTATCTTTTGTTTCAAATTGTATATTTCTTTCCCAACAAAGTGGGTATACTTCCGTGTTTTACATCCTAGAGTTCAAACGAAATAGTTTAAGCACTTACTCAAGTCCGGAGCTAATAATGTACCATTGCCAATGCTTTACCTACACAAAAGCAGCAGAATGAAAATGCTAAGGATTGGAGGCAGTATTTTGCCAAGTCTTTTATCCAAAGCCTTAGTGACGCATTGATGGTTGATGGGCCTACACTCAGTCATCTTGAGGCAGTGACAGTCTTGGGTTCAAGAAGTAGCTGGAGCATCATTCTTCTCGAGGGGCTTGGAAGATAGGAAGAAAGTGGATACAGCAGCACAAAAATCATCACGAACCTCTTTCAAAGGTGAGGTGAAGAAAATCGATTGGGACCTGGAGCTTTATCCCCAGCAGTGACCATAAAACTTCCTTAATTTCCCCATGTGTGACGGGCTAACTAAGAGGAAATTGAAGCTCAGCTGGTAACCTACACATCAAGTGACTCCACAAGACTAAACAGAAAATATTAGTACAGTCGGCATCAGAAATCCCAAGAAGAGTTCGCACCGTCTTCAGAATATACAACTCCCTCACTCTGCTTTGAATTTCTAAGCTCGAGAGATTCATGAAAAAAGCTTGATTTCTGATCAACAAGCTGAATCCGGTTAACTCTGGATTTCTGTATAAGGAAAGAGTTCTCGAGCTCGATCAAGTAGTAAAATTTCTGCTCAAGATTGACTAGAATAGAAAATAGATACTCAAACTCAATCCAGCTCTGCTCGACTACTATCATTTTATATAGCAGCACGAGCTCGGGAACTTTGAAAAGGTCAAATGGAATATTATGTGACTTTGGGGATTTTTGTGTCTTTCATAACTTTTAAATATCTTTGAGAAAATAATAGACGCTTGATGATTAGGCTAGCAAGCTCAAACTCCACTCGTCTAGATGCTTGAGTAGCTCAAGCCCAAAATCGACTTGAAACTAGACCGGTCGATCTTAGGAATTATCGAGTCAAATCCGAGCTACTTGTGAGTAGCTTGACTCAGTTTCATTTGAATGTGAAACTTGTTAAACTGGTAATTTTAGATTGCTTAACGATTCTAAGAGCATATATGGCAAGTTTCACGTTTTGAAAACCTGATTCACGGGTAAGTTTCAAGGTGGCTACAGATTTCTTGCACGTATGTTTGTGCACGACAGCATTCACCAACTAATGGAGCCTATGTTTTCGTTCAGATGTATATTATGAAAATTTCAATCTAGTTCCATCTGCATCTTAAACATAAGGACAGCGTAAGTATGATCAGTTTTGTAGAACATTTACTTGAGTGTCATAATTTTTTTTTGGCTCAATCACTTAAGTGGCATAACTTCTAAAAAAATATTGGTTGCTATAACTTTCAATTGATCACTTGAATATTTTAAAAATGTTCATCCAAATGATGAAAATCTTACATGGCGTAACACTTGTGGTAGACGTTTCTAAAAAGTTATGATATTTAAGTGATTAATTGAAAAGTTAAATGACATTCAAGTGAATTGAAAAAAAAAAATCATGACATTTAAGTGAGTGTTATCTATAAGTTTTTGCATCCAGCTAATCGGGAAAAAATAAATAAATTTCAAATGAGTATTATACGAAAATTATGACGTTTCCACACTATAAATTCTTTTTTTTTTTTTGTCAGACATCCCATGGATTCCGATGATCCTAGAATTGCACTTATTCTAAGATGAGCAAACTTATTCAGAATATAAACCGAATAGTCTCAATTAAAATAGTTACTCGTCTTAAACTCAAGTCAAGTTTCTTAAAAGGACTCCAAAATCCATCCCTCTAAATTATCCGGAACTTGAAACTCAATTAATTTATGTCATATTCATTTTGGATAGATAAATATATAATTTTTAAAAAAATAAATAGTACAATTACCCACCTGATGCGTATGTTGCAAGAAAACAACTTTTTTTTTTAACGTGATTTGTCAGGTTTGGAATTTTGGGTACCCGCCGATTGAATTACTTATCCCAAACAAAAATGAGATTCTAAATACGATTTGAAACTGAAAACACAATTACAATTGGCACGTTAAGTTGTACTAATGTAATGTCAACCATGTTTTTTTTTTTTTTTTTTTGGACACTTTGGCACTTGAAACGTCATGAAATAGTCTCACGGCACGAGATGAATTTTCTTTTTTGTATTTTTATTATGATGACGCATCTTAGAGCCATAAGGTAAATGATTAATATCACAAAAAATTCCAACCTGATACACTCGCAACAAATTTAGTTCAAACAAATTTTTTAATCACTAAAAATCTCAAATCTCAAATGAGTAGATTTATGACGAATTTACTATGTTTATGTGATGGACGGAGGGTAAATCTCTAAATTGATACATTCATAAATTGTCGTGTGTTATCTAACTAAGCAATTTAATAGTAAAACCTAACTAAAACTAATAAATGATAAGTTTGTTGCGAGCATACCAGCTTGGGATGCTTTTGTGTTCATAAAATTAATTTTGAATAAATTTGTTATTAGTGCATCAGTTTTGTAATATTAATCTTTAGGTAAATTGGGTGTAACATACAAAACCCTCGATTGCAAGTCCTAGAATTTTGAAAGGTTGGAAATCCAGTTTAATTTTCCGACCGTCTCTCCAGGTCCCCGCAATCGATTTGATGGTTAAAAGATATATCTCGCATCCGACGGCACTCACCCACTGGACCCACCTGACGAGAAAGCTCAGCTAAATTGGTCGGCATTAACTTCTTACATCTCACGGAGATGCTCAATGCCTTGGGGAAAAAAAGCGCTCATAGCGTTTTAGGTGAGATCGTGATTATAGTCGATTCAATCGGGTTGTCCTTGTCCCCCCATCTGATGTGACGATTCAACCTGCCTTAGCTACTTCATCGGCGTCGCTGCTGTCTTTGATTCCGGGTGCGACCGTCCACATTGCCATATGTTGGTCATTTAGAAGCTTTGCTGGCGAACACGTTACTCGAGGATGACTGTTGGGTGATCCCTGCCGGAGGGGGGGAGTCCGTTTTGGCTTGTGTTTGTCGTTGAATGAATCGTCGCTATGAGCCATCCGACTAAGCACTGGGTGATGGAAAGTGGCCATATTTATTATGGGTCCATCTTCCGATTGGTATAATTACGACAGAAGGTATGACAGCAACGCGATTGATTGATCATGGATGTAAATGCCCCTGGCCCAGCGGTTGATGCAAAAAATACGCCCGTCACCGTTGCGATGGGACCTGAACTCGTAAAGGACCTGCCATCTGTTTGATGAAATTCCTGAAGGATTTCTTTTTGTTTTTTCTATTTCGGGGTGGTGGTGTCTCTGGGCATTTTGGGGCTTGAAGGGCTCCCTCGAGGAATCGTTCATCACAAGATTGGTAGCCCTTTGATCACAATAACTAGATCTCAGTTTATCATAGAAAGTTTTCTAGATGTTCAAATGTCCAACACACTTCTATTGAAACTGGGACAAGATATATTTGGTATGACACGTTATGATAGTGGATCATTATCAATTGATCATATCCTCTAGGGGCAATTGTGTTGAAATTAAATTGAACAACATCCTTTCAATGGTGCAACTGCAAGCATGCACCTTATTGTTTGCATGTATTTCATAGGCTTGTGTAGTTTTTATACTCTAAATGGCCGCGACACTCCATGACTTATTGAATTGACGAAAATAATTTCAAGAGAATTAGTTAACCAAAGTCACAAAAAGAAAAGGGAGAAAATAGTTATCAATTGAAAATGGAAAATTATTCAAAAAATCTTAAACCTAGTGTATTTTTGTCAGTTCAATTTTAAATGTTTTAATATTGTCAATTGAGTTATAAATTATTATCATTTTTTGCCAATTAAGTCCATTTAGCTATTTTAACTAAAAATCAACGGCGTGCATGCTGGCAATGCTATGTAGAATGATCAACATTGATATGAACAATTCTTAATAATTTTTGAATTTTTTTTTAAAAAATTTCCCTTTTTTCTTTCTTTTGCCAATGACTGACCACCGACTATAGCTAGGTGGGTTGGCCTTTGCCTACCATAGGCGAGGCCCACTTTGGGCAAGGATAAGCCTCGGTGAGGGCTCCGCCAAGGCTAGGGTGGCCTTGCTAGGCATAGGTGACACTAGGCTGGCCCTCACTAGGGCTTGCCCTCGCCTATGGCAAGCAAGGTCAGCTTGCTTGGTTGTGGCTAGTGGCCGGCCCTCACTAGGGCTTGCCCTTGCCTATGGCAAGTGAAGCTAGCCCGCTTGGCTATGGCTAGTGGCGGACTATTACCTATGGCCAGTGGTCAACCACTATCAAAAGAAAGAAGAAAAGAAAGAAGAAAGGGTAGAAAAAATAAGAACAACAAATTAGAAAAAGAAAAAGAAATCAAAAAGATTATTAAAAGATTATTTAAAATTATCTACATCAACACTAGCCGTGCCACGTAAGACAGTTAGGGACCATGTTAATGAATTTTGGCCAATGGCCAAATGGACTCGATTGGTAAAATATGAAGATGTTTATGACTGAATTGACAAAATTGAAAAGTTTATGATTAAATTAGTAAAAATGTGATTGTTTAGAACTTTTTAAACAATTTTTCACATTGAGAATGGAAAAGCTACAAATCATCACAAAAATATAAGATTGTCCATATTAATCAAATGAGTTATGTTTTATTGGCCACCTTTGGTTCGTCCTATTTAGCTATTTTCTTCTACTTACTAAAATGCTTAGGCTAATTTCTTTAAAGGAGTCTAGGGAATGAGTGTAAACCTTGTTGATAATCATTGTTAATTAACATATGTTAAGTATAAATTATAATCATAAAGAATTCACAACTTTAACCAAAGAATGCCACTGGAAAAAGAAAAGAAAAGCTCGAACTAAACTATTGATTACTACAGGGAGTTATTTAAAATAAAACTATAGAGAGACATTCAGAATAGTTATACTTTAATGGCGCTCTTTTATATAGAATTCGAACATTGAATTTATTAATATACTTGAATCTTAGATAATTCTCGTACTAAAGTAACAAACATGTAAGTTTCTCTGATTTAACCACAAGAAAAACACGATTTAGGAAAGGTTGATAAAAATCATTAGATTAATTGATCTACATTAAGGCTCCGTTTGTTTATGGAAAATAAATGATTCGGAAATCATTTTTTTTGAAAATGATCACTTATATCGTTTACAAGAATGAAGTTCATGAAAATATTTAAAATAAATTACTATTGATAATGAAAACTTTTTTTATCAACTAATTATTTCAAAAAATACAAGTGACAATTTTAAGAAAATGTTTACAAAATTATTCATTTTTTGCAAAACATATGGAGCATTGTATGTTTTTCTCTATTTTTTTAATCTTACCATTAATGAACCACTAGGATTTGATCATTCTCACATGAAAAGGGGAGGTAAGATGTTTGAATCTCCATCTTTGCAAGGGGTTGGGATGAGGATAATTTGGTTTCAGGTTTGGGTTTCGACTCCCATATCCCCTGCAAGGAGACAAAGTAAAAGTCTGAGCATTAAAGTAAGAGTACGATAGGACTGAAAAATAAAATAAAAAATCTTACTATTAATGAGGTCCTAGTGAGGGCTACTTTGAATCATTTAAATTTTAGATTTCTAAAGTTATTTTAGAGATGAAAATAGCATGAGGCCTTCCGTATGCAATAGGACCAACCAAAAAAAGAAAAGAAAATCTTAACCATTAATGAGGTCCTAGTGAGGGCTACTCTGAATCATTTAAACTTTAGATTTCTAAAGTTATTTTAGAGGTGAAAATAGCATGAGCCCTTCCGTATACAATCTGTGACGACCGAAGCACTTCATTTAATCTTAGAATGCAGTGGAATAAACTTACAGTTTATCTGCCCACCTCCCTTTGTCTTAAATGATGGGGGTTTAGCAGTGACTTCCCTACCTGTTTCGGCAGGCGGACATTTACTCCACCGCATTGGCACGATCAAGTCAACAGGTTCGCTAGCAAAGGGGTCACGAAGATCTCCGCTCACTTTAATGTATCCGCCATCCATGACGCCGACACCATGCTCATCAGTGGAAGGAATGGCGATGTTTCGCTAAGCTTATGAGGCATGGACGATGTATCCCAGTCGATAATCTTTGTCCTGATCAGCCAAAACAAATGGAAAATTTGCTTGGCCCACTAGCTTTGAATGTTGCTGTGAGAACACACTCACCTTTTGCATTTCTCACCGACAGACGTTTATACTCGTAGGTTGTGGGCAGTGCAGGCTGGTGATGCTGCAAAATTTATGATGTCGATGTGAGAGGCAGATGAATGGCAGTTGGGCTAAGTTAAAGCCCTCATACATAGACCAGAGCAGGAGTAGTATATATAGACGTCTTGGCAAGTCTCGGAATGAGCGACTTTGTGTATTCCCACATATTTCTCTCTCGATAGAAAGTTAAGAAATGGGTGGCCCTTTGACTCTTGATGCAGAGCTCGAGGTTAAGTCTCCTGCAGACAAATTCTGGGTGAGCATGAGAGACTCCACCAACCTGTTCCCCAAGATCTTCCCGGAACAGTACAAGACTATTGAAGTTCTTGAAGGAGATGGGAAGGCTGCTGGCTCAGTTCGCCTCATCACATATGGTGAAGGTAGAATGATGGTGATCATAGTGAAGTGTATTCGTCGCTTCTTTTTTTAAAAATTAAATTAGATAGTAAAGCGCACTTACTGTAAAAATCTTTAGCGATTGAACTTGATTGAGCAAACATATCACCTTTTAAATAGGGGACTTGGCTCTGAAGTGTACCTTTAATCTAAAAGAACTTGAAACTACAGATGCCATGGGTATGATCAGATGAATTCTTCAATGAAGATAAAACTGATGATTAGTAGCGATTATTCTCAGAAATTTTGAATTTGAGGTTGCATAAGGAAGGCATGTGGTGCTTGTCTATAAAATAAGGAAATCCCTTTTTATAGATTAAATTTTTAACTATTGTTGTCCATGGGTTTGTGCTACTTCCTGTGACTTTGGACTGCAATTTTGTAAGAATAACACTGAAAAGTGAACAACAAGACGTCATATGACTCAGCTAGTGTAATGACACTGAAAGAGGCTGAGTGAGAAAAAACAGCTTAAGACTCCATTTCTTTCTTTACCTGTGTTTTTTGGCCAAATAACTTACTTTCCTGTGAGCAATCAACTGAAAATCATTTTGGCATGGATTGCACTTAAACGGATCCTTGTCACGAACATCATCTATACTTGATTTAGAAGTGTGGATCTTATCACTTCTCCGGCAAATTTTCCATGCTTTAGGTTCTCCACTTGTTAAAGTATCAAAGGAGAAGATCGATAGTGTGGATGAAGCAGACAAGTTCGTGAGCTACAGCATTATAGACGGTGATCTCCTGAAGTACTACAAGAATTTCAATGGCGGCATCAAGGTTATTCCTAAAGGAGATGGAAGCTTGGTGAAATGGTCGTGTGGGTTTGAGAAGGCGAGCGAAGAAATTCCTGATCCTCACGTAATCAAGGACTTTGCAATCCAGAATTTCAAAGAGCTCGATGAGTTCATCCTCAAGGCATAGATGCTGCAAGTCACCTCTTCGGATTTGCGCTAAATATCAACTAAATAATGTGGAGTTGGACTCCACTTTTACATGCATCTAGCATGAGATTCCCCTGCTGTCTCTGTTCGCATGTACTTGGAGGATTTTCTATTAAGCTCTCTTTACTGCCTCCGAAAATACCTTTCCTTCCCCTGCAATCTAAATTTAGTAGTAGCAGACAAGTTCGCAGTGGTGACTGAACCCTGTGCACCTGCCCGATGAATCATCTAATCATAAAACAAGAGATCAATTCTGATTAAAACAATAAAGAATACAAGACATTCATTTGAGAGACAGCGAAGTGACTCAGATCAAATAGCTTGTGCTTATGACATCTCCATATACTCCAGTAGAGCCACCAGGCTACTAACCTTTAGTGTTAATCAACGAGGGAGAGGACATCCTCTCCAATGCTGGCGTGCAATGACATTCTCAAGAGTCACAGCAGTTTTTCAGTCTAAGAAGCTGACATGCATCATTCTCCGATGCACGCTTAAATCAGGTGGTTTAGGGATCATCTTAATTTTCTCCCTGTAAATTAGTATAGGAAGGAGAGATTAAACATACCAAGTCTTGAAAAGGTTCAGCATTATCAACCTTAGAAAAGCATGAGAGGCATGTCAAATAAGATGAACAAGCTTGATGGCCTCCTTGGCTCTCAAGCGCCACAATGTCTGCCACCATCAGGAAGATTTAAGCATCATGAATATTGTATTGCCTTCCAGAATTCTTCCATTTCATGCCTTCCCATCCCAATTTTTCGGTTTCAATACAGGATGAGGGATTGGAGATTTTGAGCTAGAGATGGCTCCGAAAGCTGAAAGCTTTTCGAAGTCAATTTCGTTGAGTATCAAAGAACTTGATCAAAAAAGAGATACAAGTGTGACGCTCTGGCCTTTCTTGTGCATAAACATCCCCAGCAGGTATAACATATACTTCGCTAGTTCCATTTATTACGTGCTATGAAATGCATGTAATGTCAACAGAAGGAAAACCAGGGACCTTTCGGAGAAAAAAAAGCACTATCTCAGAAGAGGGAAAAGAAAAATCAAGTTGTAGATAACATACAAGCACACGATTTCTGGTTGAGGTGTTATCTACAGAGTATACATGTCCCCAGCAGTAATCAGGACCACTGCCCAAATGTATCTATCTCCAACTTCTGGCAAAAGGAACCAGATTGGCATGAGTTTCCCGTCTAGTCCCTAGAGCAATATCAAGCGAGAGACAACCAGTAGAACTAATGCTGGAGGACGGTCCTTCTCTCACCGTCGCAGTATGTATTATGTACAGATTTAGCACCCGGTCAAGGCACGTCCATTAAGCAAAAACTGAAGGACTCGCGTTTTGAGGCTTTCCAGGAGCACTGTTTCATTTCCTTTGCTTATACCGGTCATGATAATCTATACTCGAGTCTCATCTTGCAAAAGGGGTACCTTGTTGTCATTAGAATCCCCATTTCTGCTGTCATGATCATCACGTGCTTCGCCCTCTCTGATTTGTCCCCACAACAATGAATAATATCCTATTCCTACTACGAACGCTCCAATGACGCTGCGATTAGCCAACAACATATATCCGATTGGATCATTGACAGAGGCAAAGGCCAAATGGATGCTTAAAATTACAAAGTTATATTTTACAACCAAGGTACAGGCAGTTATTTTGAGTGCAAGGCAAGCCCTAGCAAGAATATATACTTTAGTCCTCTGAATTGATGAAGATCACATAAAAGAAAAAATTCGAGTAGCATGTGCCCAATCTCTGCCACCGTGAAATGGAAGCATATATTCACCATTTAGGACATTCTTTGAAGTATATGAGCTTCCCATTGCAATGTGTTATTGATGGAATAGAAACAGAGAAAATCTCTGCAGGCAAAAATGTGCCAGATGCTGTGCTTTCAAGTTCACGATTTGTTATGAAAAGAATATTAAAATTCCTCTTCTGGATTAATTTTTAGGTCGTTTCAAGCCTCACGCAGTTGCATCAATAGCCTTTGAAAATCATTTGGGGTGACCACAAAATATGAATTTTACCTTCCATAATGAAGGCTATTTGCAAAGAAGCAGACAGCGAAGAAGCATGCATATAGGATCCCGAATGGCTTAAACATGGGAACATAGAGATGACCCTTTGCTTGAGTGCACCATATTTGAACTTGGGGACGAATTACTCCTCCGAAAATCGCCTGTGGCATGCATAAGTTATAGTCAGTGGGTATCATAACATGAACAATTTTTCATTTTTCTTAAATCTCTGTAAATTTATGCTTTGGTAAATGATACTGAGTGAGTATTAAGTAGCTATGTACTTACGGTTGAAATTATCAAGAGAAGCTTCAAATCCAGTTTTAGCTTCCATGCGCTTAGGTTTCTCTCTACAGCAAAAGAGACTACTGCACATTGAAGAGTCCCGATTAAACTGTAGAAAGATACCACCTTCATCTCTTGTGGGTATTGCGTCAATGTTCCAACCTGACAAATGAAGCAACATTATCATGAAGCACGCAAAAGAAACATAAAAGACTGTTTTCTTTTCTTTTCAATTTTGTGGCCGAATAAACTGTTGGAGTTTTATTAAGAAATGAAGCTGTACCTGAATGATGTTCCATATAGAGACAGCTAAAGACGCACCAGCGAGCAAAATGCCACCGACAGCCCAATGCTCGGATGTCGAGGAGTAGACAAATAGTTGTTGATATTGAAGTCGATTGGAGGATGAAATCAAAGAGTTACTGACGACAGGCCCCTTGTAGAGATCGACAAATATTGCCCCCGCAACCGAAATTAAGGTACCGATTACTTTCGGTCGGCTGCCTGAGCTTCTCCAGTCTAGCTTTGTAGTCCTAATATTGGAAAAGTATAGTTCATTCACCATTTCATTTCCAGAGATGCACCTTTATGAACTACCAGCAATCCTTACTCGCTTAGGACTTTGACATAAGATCATGACATTAAATATCGGACAGAGAAAGAACTTAGCAGTCTAGAAAGGGTGAAGACCTGAGTAGAATTGCCAAGAGGAAGGAAAATGTCGGAACCAAGTGTCCCATTGTGCACACAAGAAACGGAGAACTGATATCTAGGCCGATGAAGGTGAGATTCTGAGTAATTGTTATCCTGCAAGAACACATTATTAACAGGTTACACTTCATTCTCAATGCCTTCGCGGATCCAAAGAGGAGAGAGAATTATGTATTGATCCAGCAGGTCCATTTTTAAGTTCCCAATTGTCAAACTTCAAGGTGCATTTATTGAGTCTGTCTCATAGACTTTCAGGAGCTGATGACTACAAGACCATACTACGCACGGTCTGTGCAAGGCACTCGCCACAACATTGATAGCTGGTAAATTGTCAAAACGATCAATAGCTGGGCTGGTTGGCGCTTGAAACAGCCTTTCGCAGATTACCAAGAGCAGTGCCGAGCCAAACCCAACTTCAAGCTCAAAAGCCTTACTGACGCCACCGCCACCTGTCATATTTTCTACTACAAAGAAGGTGTATAGAACTTCTGGCTTGGATCAGCCTGACGAGGCTGAGCTCGACCATAAAGAAGAGCTGACATGTCCAAAGTCCTCCCAACTCAAACTTTCCTTGAATTTGGGCTCAAACACGACTGAGTTTGGTCTAGTGATTGGAGGGCCTCTCAAGCCCATTGAGCCGCCAAGCAACAATTGGGTGTAAATGGTGGGTTGAGCATTGGTCTTGTTCCAACCCAAGAACCGAACTAATCTAGCCGGTTTTGGGGGATTCTCGATTCCCCGAGGCGGTTCTTGATCTGATTCCAAATGTGGAATTGAACCACCCTAATCAAACTAGACCGATTTTTTTTTTTATATAATTTTTTTTATAGAGTAAAAATGACTGGCTTGCATTTCTTTATGATTTTTAGGAGAAATAAAGTAACAATTGCAAATTTGTTGATCCATATATATATATATATGCATTCTTTTATTATTTAACATATGTTTATACGATACATGTAATAGAGTAATGATTAGAAAATTCAATGGAAGATTAGTTGATCATCAATTAGATCAAGGAAACATTTATTTAACAAAAAATCAAAAAAAGTGCTCTCTTTTATTTTCCTTTTAATGTTGGGAAACTCCCACTTGTAGCTCATAATCGAGAAGATCCATATGGAAGGGACAAACAAAAACTGATGGAGAAAAAAGCAAAATGGAAGGTGAAACTGTTTGAGCTCATCGGAACATAATGCAAGCACTAGATGGTGGAAGCAACATCACCCACCATAGGCAAAAGGCAACACTAAACTTTGGAGTTCAAGATGTAGGGATAGCAGAAACCAAAAAATTAAAAATTAAAAAAGGAATTACCAGTTCTGGGACCGGCTCTGGAACTAGACAGGACTAACCAATCTAGTTCCAAGACTGAGTGATCTGTTCTCAGTTTCACAAATTAGGAAACACTACCTAATTCAAGCCCGGGGTGGGAATCAATCCATCCTAAAACCAATTACCCCTAAATGATAGCAGCTGCATCTTTCAAACAAGAAAAGAAAACAAGGAACATATTGGGAGAAGGAATGTTGAGATTGTAATTTTGTGTCTGAGACCGCAGAAGTGCCCCCTGCCACAAAAGGCAAGGAGCCCACTAGAGAAGTGTGGTCCACAGACTAGAGGCATTGAGGAAGAGAGTAAAGGGATTAGTAACTCATAAGACTGGTCCAGTTGAAGAACGCACTGAAAGAAACACAGCACAAGATGCAGTGAAAAATCGTACTAAAAAACTTTTACACTAACTGAGGCAGCAATTGCTGATTAATTAGTTGCTTAAAAGGAAAGTCATATGATTCATAAGTCTCACTTGTTTTAGCACTCAATTAAAACTTTTCACATCACTCGCTGAAAAAGTTTCGGTAAGAGAGAAGGATCAGAGGGGAGAGAGAGAGAGAGCGAACCCAGTTAAACCCAAGAAGAAGAGACGCAAGAGTAGACTCGGGGTGATGACTGCTTCCGCTGTTCTGCAAGCCAAAAAATATGGAAAACCAGCAAGCACTTCGTGTCAAATTATTATATGGTGTCACGGGAAAAGATTCGTGCACAAAACAAACTGATTGAGACACATACACAAACACGCACACGCACAACCTGTCTCTATGGAAGAAGAAGGAATAAGGGAGGAGGATGAGGGAAGCGAGGGCATTCGTGTAGAGGACGAAGACGAAAGGGCTCATGCCGTTCGACATGGCCGTCTTGGTCAAGATGGTCAATCCAATGGTGCAACCCTCCATGATCACCATCACCACAAACTGCGCCACTTCCATCGCTTTACCATCCCTCGTCCCCTCCATCTCATCCCTCATCTCTCTCACTTTCTCTAGCTAATAAGCCGAAACCTTCATCCTATGTTCGATTGGAAGATTCTAAACAAGAATAGATGAACAAAACAATCTCAAGATCAATCCGCAATTCAGGCACAAATTATATACACGTGTTGCTCTAAGCTAGAACATGGTGTAGCTCCCCCGGAGAGAGTGGAACCCCATGTCCATGTCCTTGGCCTTTATCTGAGAATGACCAGATCCACATGTATAAATTAGAGAGAGAAAGCAACCCTTCGAGGAGTTGTGAGGGTACTTAGAGGGAGAAAACGCTACTCGTTTGCATCAACGTCTTATTATTACATGAAATAACTGACGTGGAAACTAGGTTTTGCGATTTTTTTTTTTTTTACCTTTTGCCCTTCATTTCGTTTTGGGAAAGACTTGAGCACAGCAGGTCTGCTCTCCATTTGTCGCATGGTCCCTTCAGTAATCCTGACGGAGCACACGGCAATGCTCGACAATTTTACTAAAATTACATAATTAATGGAACCATGGACCATATGTTAAATTTTACATTTCTTTGTAGGGGTGTGTTAGTGGTTCACATTCAAAAAGGTCCCATCCCATGTCTTCGGGCCCGGCCAACTAGCTGTTTTTTTCTTTTAATTTTATTTGGGGGTAAATCGCAATATTACGATGAGCTCCTCTTCCCCATCCACGGGTCTAATGACATCCCTTGCTTCTCGTTTGAGCCTAAATCATCGTTTAATTTAATCATGATTCTTCGTGGGCTTGACAGGATCGGCTGCTGCCCTAACCACGTGATTTCTCCATGTCCCCCGTGACGAGATCGAGAGAATTTGAAGTCGATTCTCGTCTACTAATGAATCCATGACATTCGCTTAAAATTTAAATTGACGGTGACTTGTGTGTATAGAAAATATTCTTGAAAGAGCACATATAATTACGGGTTTGATCACTAGCCGGTGTATAATTGGAGGTCTTTCGAAAGTTGAATGTCTCGTCCAATCAGCGCAAACTCACTGACCATGATTCCCCAACTCTCCGTTGCCCAAAAAGTAACCCTAACCAGTCACGAATTTCAGCCGTATCTTATTCCAAACCATTATCGATTCCGGGATCTAATCTAACCAACTACACATTCACGTGCACGCACTGATCATTTGCTCCTTTCAATAAACATCATCTGATCGACAAACCACACGGTCGGATGCAGCGGTTGGGTCTGCCCTCTCGTTTCTTTTCCCAATTTTCCGGAGCTCTTTCTTTTGCTCCGTCCCTCTCCTTTTCGTGGATGAGTCGTCGCCTCACCTCAAGAGGGGAGAGACCTCAGCTATATGAATTAAGAAAAATCAATTATATACGAGAATCTCCTGTAAGATGGGCATCATAGGTAATCCGATTCTCATTTCGACCCTTTGGCAACCCTAAAGTGCCTGTTTGATTTGGCCAAGAAGCTGACTTGCAATTTTTGCAGAGAAAGCAAATTCACCCTCTCATGAGTGGGGCAACGAGGCTGAATTCAGCTAAATGACCCCAACGCCTGCAGCAGGTCTCTTCATTTTCAGGAAAAAGAGACAAATGCAAAGCAATCGACCCCTCAAAGGCATTAAGAGCCAGTTCGAACTTTGTTCAACATATGTCTGGGACCCAACAGGAATAGTGGGCATGCTAAGACCAGAAGCTACACTGTAGGAACACTAATAAGACTGTTATAAGACTCAGCATGATCGTGCCTTCCATGTTTTGGGGACAGCTCCACACAATTTATATTTAGCATGACTCTGCAAGGCAGTCTATGGACATCATTCATTCAGAGGAAAAGAACCGATCCGATGATGAGTCAAATTATAGCTTTTTACCTAAAATGGTCAGTAAATGCGATAAAGTTCATGATAAACTGTCACTAAATGATAAGCTTTTAGACAGAAAAACATGTATCCTTCAATAAGTCAAAATTCTTTTGAAACATCAACAGATTCACAATTTTTTCATCACTAAAAAAGGAAGTAGGGAACGCGTGCATTGCCACAGATATACATATGATTACACAAGCATGCACAATTACACAAAGCCTAACTGATTGACATGTTAAAAGAAGACAGCTTAAAAGTCGATATTGACGAAGGGTGCATTGATCTTGTTCTTTGGAAGAGTGTTTGGACAGAAATCTCTTGCTTAAAAAATCCTGCTAAAACTTAAACAATGCTGTGCATACAATAAAATTAGCTAGATTATATGTGCATGCCTAATACTGACTCTTTTGAATCCAGGACAGAAGAGGTACCAAAATTGTCCCCTCTGGCTTGGAAGCGGCAGAATCGGTATCGGATACTGAAAAGAAAAGGCCAGACATTATATTGATATAGGGGTAAACACCCCTGATACCTTAGCATTTTAGAATAATTATTAATTGCTAAACCTATTTATTTTTCATTAAGAAATGTCAGCCGGGATAAAGATTCTTCAGAGCATTCAACTCAAACAGGAATAATCAAATTCAGAAGTAAATCTCTCTTCCTTTGTTGCAAATATCCACCAATTGCAAGGTGAACCTAGAAGAAAAACAATCTAAGTCACAAAACTTTTCTTCTTGCCAAAACAATCTACACTGACTGAATCAACAATAGCCTATGATCCCAGCTTAACAAATTTCCACTATCTCACTGACAGATACACTGACCATGGCAAAAATTGTAAGCCATGAAGATCAACCACAATGCTATATTTTCATATTTGCAGCAACGGTTTGCGACAATTTTGGGCACTCAACCGTTTCACTTTATCAACCACTATATGCATTCCAGCAAAAGTGATGGTATCAAGCATGAAGTACATGGATTATCTTGAACACCATATCTTACCACAGCAGGCAACAGTGTGATCTAGATTGTCTATAATTGGAAAAAGAAAAGAAAAGCTTTGAGTTGAGAACAGCCCCGTTTTTGTCATGTCATCAAAGTTGCAGCTGTCTCCATTCTAATAAACGAACAGTAGCCAAGCACATTAAATAAACTTGACTTGCTGAAGATGTTCAGTATCCTTGCTTTGTGGGGTGTAGAATTTGCTTTCTCTTTTCACTGTTAGTTATGACAAGGAAAATCTATCCAGGTAGCTAAATTGGGAAAAGTATCCCTACTAACCTTGCAGGCTAAGTAAATTACATGCTAATGCCCATATTGCTAGATAATTGATATTGGAAATGGAACATGCACGAAATGCCTAATCCACACACATATCCATTTACTTAACCACTAAACCGACCACATGCTGTTTTAGTGAAAGTAAATTGAAACAGAGGAATAATTAAATGGAGGATAAAGGCTGACTTGCTCTCTACCAACAACTGACTACTGTGTAGGGCTCAACATTTTGAGACTGACAGGCAAGCTACATGGTCCCTTGGGACTACAGAGTCACAACTGTCTCTATAAATCTGACCTTCTGGTGTCAATTAACTCCAGCCAATGGGCAAGCCAGAATCATGCCTCAAGCCTAACAAATAAAAGTACTTTTTTTCCTTTTTGCAGTTTCTGTATTTCACACAAATGTTGTTGAAACCCAGTACAGGAGAGAGAAGGTGTGAATACCCTTCTGATGCAGACAACTTACATCTTTATGTATGGATCAAGTATCATTTTCTATCCAAAGGAAGAAGTTCTTTCATCACAATCTACATGGCCAGAAACAAGACTTCTACCAAATATTTACATGTCTTCTTCAAAAATAGTTTGCAAAAGAGGGACCTTTTTGTTGTTTGGTTCCACATTACCCACTGAGACAGCAGGACCCGTTTTATCTTCTTTGGCTTTACCCCACATCACAGAATAAAATCCAATAACAATTGCCACTGATCCAACCAGACTGCAAAGATGAAACATGTAGCTTATGAAGCTGTCACAGTTACTAACACAAGATTAAATTCAAGAAGAAAGGGAGAGCTATCAGGCGCAAGAACAGCAGCATTGAACATATGGGCATCACAGAGATTGATTAAAGCAAGCACATAGATTAGAAGTACCTTCCAAGATAACAGTTATCTCCCAAAAATAGAACACCCGCAACAGCTGCAATGACAATCCCCAGGGGCTTGAACATCGATACAAAGACAGGTCCTGTTCTGTGCAGGCACCATGTACTTACACCAACTTGGAAAGCAGAGCCAAAAACGGCCTACATCATAAACCCAAAGTTACAAACTAATTTTGCAGGAAGAAAATGCAGGTAGACAGTCACGTCATGGCAATAAACAATTGCAAGTGATTCTGCTACAAAGAGAGCCCCAACACCAAAAAATGGCTAGCTGAAG
This sequence comes from Corymbia maculata, assembly GCA_014182735.1. Taxonomy (NCBI): domain Eukaryota; kingdom Viridiplantae; phylum Streptophyta; class Magnoliopsida; order Myrtales; family Myrtaceae; genus Corymbia; species Corymbia maculata. The sequence continues at coordinate 26,323,792 of CM024683.1, read as the reverse complement.
CAAAATTGCTCCACTACATGAAACAAAGACAGAAAAAATTACTAATTAACATTTAATATGATAGGGATAGGCTTCTACAGTATAAGTCAATCAAGCTCCAAATGTAGTACTGAAAAATATTTCGGCAGACAACCCTACTGAGTAAAGAACCGCCATCAACCGCATGTTGTCCTTTAAGCTCCAAGCACTTGACGTTCCTTCCACAAAGAAAGATATGGCGGCAGACTGGATGGCCACAAAGAAGCAGTAGAAGAAGACTATAATCAACTCTGCTGGATATTTTTTCAGCACTGTTGCCTGGAAGCATTAAGAGAAAGAGGCTAACTATTTAGACTCAATATGGTTGGCTAAGTGTGACATCAAGTGAGTTTTCTCTGGAACTTACCTGTACAATGAGCCACGATGAAGTCATCACACAATCAACTACAAGAAGCAAACCTCCTAGAACCCAGTTTGATTCTGGTGTCAGAAGTTTATGATGCAAATTGAAAACTTCAGTTTGCAAGTTTGAAAGAGAGGATGTCGTCACAATAGCTGGCCCCTTGTACAAAGTGACAATAAATGCACCAGCAATGCATATTACGGTTCCGGCACACTTGGCCAAGCTACTTGAACTGCCCCAGTCTAGTCTCTCCAATCTGAAGCACCGACCACATATTTCTTAATCAGCAGGTGAGAACATAAAATTTCCAGAGTCCTCAAGTGTACCAATCTTTCATTTTATACTAAGGAGAGTGTGCATGGATTGTTATTCCAAGAAATCCAGTCCATTTTTGCACTCTAGCAAATAAAAAGTTCAATGTTACTTGTTCCTGGTCAGAATACCTCGCAAGGACAGTTTAATTTTTCAAGCCAAGAGAGGTGGTAGAACCCTTAGGCCAGATATCAAGCATGGAAGCTATAATTTAGTACAAATAAACCAAGAGAAACAAGCCAAACAACTTAACAGAATGGTCACACTTCAGTTTGTGATTCGATGTTTTCAGTGCAAGCTATGTGGACAAGAGCTTAACTATGCAACTGGAAAAGGAGACAATCTACTTAGGAACTACATATTTAAGATAACTTTCCCAGTGTAATTTTCATCAATTTACCCATTAAGTGGCACCCCTAAATTCAGGATCACATTACTGAAATGTATTTGGATAAACTGATCTTTTGTATTACAGGCATATTATACTCTAACCTAACTTAGGATATAGGAGTTCAGGTTACAAACTTCATTTAGTTAGTTAGTAACCAAATTTGCACTTCGTTGGAAATTTTGAAACAAAACAGCCAAAGAGAATATTTTACAATCATAAAATAAAGAAAGAACAAGGCCACGGAATGCTTCAAAGAATAGCTGGGTCCCCGGTTAACGACCTCACGATGTTAGCACACCTCTTTCAAGACAAGCGTTACTTCCCACTCCTTTTCCCGTCCCTCAGTTACAACTAAGAGCACACAATGATCAAGGTACATGTGAAATAGGCAAAAGTTTTACTTGAAAATCCACTAGCTTGCTACATTTGACTGGCGAAGACCAGAACGATAAAGAAGCAAAAAGCCAATCATAACTACTATAGTGACCTGAAAATGATGGCGAGTACGAAGGTGAAAGCCGGGACGAGGTTAAGCAAGGCCGAGCCAAGCGTAGGCGAGCTGTAATTGATCCCAGCGTACCCAAGTATCTGTGCAAAGCAACTGTGCATAATAAGCAGAAAAGGCAAAACCGGTATCAACAAAAATCCATTTAAAACGGTAGGAATTGACCGAAAGACAAACGAAGGCATAAAAGGATTTCCCCATTTGAAGCCAATTGAAGCCGTGCTCACTTCGAACTTACCCAAGGAGGCCGAGCACGAAGAACTGAAAAATGAGGGATGGAGTCAACGGAGGACGTTCCGATCTGCAAACAGCGGGGGAAGACCTCGTGACAAATTGACAATCAACCAAAAACGCCGGTAACCTCATGATTGCCGTATAGACATGCATGCAAAAAGAGATGGAGAGAGAGAGAGAGAGAGAAAGGACCTGTGGAACAGGAGGGAGGCGGGAAGCAAGATGAGAGAAGCGAAGGCGTTGGAGTAGAAGACGAAGATGAGGTTGCTCATGCCATTGGACATGGCGGCCTTGCCCACGATCATGAGGCCGACCTGCGCGCACTCGGCCATCACCATCCCGGCGACCGGCGCGGCGAGCCTCGCCCCCATTTCTCGTCGCCCCGCCGCCGACTTCTAACGGAGGAGGAGATGGAAACTGGAAGAAGCGCTGCGTCGAGCGGAGCAAGAAGCGTGCTGGCTTTTGCGTTTGACTAAGCTGTTTCTTGGAGCTTTTCGTTTTGTCTTCTGCACAGCGAAGATGCAGATTCCAGCATCGTTTGGCTGGGCCGACACTCGGCACGAACGAGGAGTGTCGGCCCCTACACTCGGACCACCTTTCGATGAATCTCAGCCGTTGAATCACTGATTCAACGGCTGAGATTCACTGAGCTCATATGAACCCGGATGAACAAAACGGAAATCTTCCACTTTGTTCATTGAAACTAATTTTCAAAAAAATGTTTTTCGGATTTTTTAGCATTTGTTTCGTTGAAAATATACCGATCAAGAAAAACATTTTCTATCAATACAAAAAGTCTTATAAAATGAGAAAAAATATTTTCCCTTTTTGAGGGCAAGTAGAAGAAAATGTTTTCGGCGAGGTCGCCCTCGTCCGCGGCCGACGAGGGGCGACCTTCTGGCGAGGTCGGCCTCGCCCTCGGCCAACGAGGGCCGACCTCGCGGACGGCCTCCGTGAGGTCGGCCCCCCGCGGACGGCCTCCGCGAGGTCGGCCTTCCCCGCGAGGTCGGCCTTCCCCGCGGCCGGCGAGGGCCGACCTCGCGGATGGTCCCTCGCCGGATCGGGCGAGGGCGACCCTAGCCCAGCCCTCTGTGGGCGTCGCCGGTGGCCGGCCGGTCACCGGTGATGATGAAGAAGATGAAGCAGAAAAAAAAGGAAAGAAAAAAGAAAAGAAAAGTGGCAAATGACAAAAATGCCCATGATCGGTCGGAAAATTTAGCCGGCCGGTGGCCGGCAGACTTTTTGCTAGTCTCTCTACCGATCAAGAAAAACATTTTCTATCAATACAAAAAGTCTTATAAAATGAGAAAAAATATTTTCTGTTTTTCAAGTAGAAGAAAATGTTTTCGTCATTCTTTTTTTTTTTTAAAAAATTAGAGTTTTTAATTCGTTTCTTTTTTTCTTTCTTTCCTTTTTGATCAATTGTCAGCCCGCTGGCCAAATTTGCCAAATCGATGAGCACGAGAAAGAGATTTTAAGCCACAAACTCAAGGCTTGCCCGAGGAAGAGATTTTAAGCTCCATCTGTTTCGCAACAAATAAATGATTTGAAAAATATTTTCCTAAAAATGACTCCTTATATAATTTAAAATAATTAATTAATGAATTTTTTTTTATTAACAATGATATATTTAAACAATTTCGTGGATAATAAAAATATGTTTAGTTCATTCATGAAGTAATATAATTGATTATTTTTAGGAAAATATTTTTTAAATCATTCATTTTCCATAAAACAAACGGAACCTTAAGAGTTCTAATTCTTTTTTTTTTTTTCTTTAGAAACAATGTGAAGAAAGTGATACTAATAATCTAAGGGAAAAAAATAGTAGTTCAACAAAAAACCAAATGAGGATCGCGAGTGGAAAATATAAGTTGAAATCTTGTAATAAAACTCAAATGCAAAATATAAATTTTCAAAAGTGAGTAAGGCCTCGGTAACAATAACAATCTTTAGACTACTATAATAACAACAAATTCTTGAAAAAGTAGACTACATAATAATTTATAATTATTTATCATTTGATTTTTAGGATCCATAACATAATATTATTTTCTAGACTAAAGGCTGTCAAGAGAATATATATTTATGAATGTGTGTACATCCATTCCACCAAACAAGAACGCGCCCAAATAGCGAAAAAAATCTTTCACCACAAAGTTGACTCTTGGTTTTTAATGGAAATGCGTTCTGTAGCAATTGTAACTGGAAAAATTTTCGACTTCTAAAATGAAGATGAATAGTAAATTGTAAGAGTATTGGAGATAATAAAACATGCGTGGATGATGAAAAGACATACCGATACATTGATTAAGAAACGTTGGGAATTTGGCATTTAGAAGATCATCCTCTACACAACGAATATTATGGGCATTTATAGTACGCTAAACCAGTGTCGCAACAAGTAGTTATAGCTCTAAGTGCAGTTACACCAAGTTACAAATCCCAAAGTCACCAGGACACTCAACCGTCGCTCTGCATCGGCACCTCCATTTTGACAATCCTCGATCAACTTGCTCTCCTTCTTGCGTCCAACCCTAAAGCCAAATTTCAGGATAGTTGATTTATCCGTAGGCTCTGTCGACGAGTCATGGTATTGGACAATCGGAACTTTTTTAAATTTTCTATTTTTCCGGCGATGCCCCTGTACCGGAATCCCCGCATCTCTTCCGCGTAGGAATAATCAATATTCGAATTCATTTCGAAAAGACAAAAGGGCACGTCTCTGTAAATGTCTACGCACCTCTGCCTCTTCCCTTTTGATTTCTTCTTCTTTTTAGTCTTTTTGGAGAAGAGTATCTACGCACTCAAACGTTTGCTTTGGAGCAAAGGAACCTTATGGCTGGAGGATGGCAAGCTCCCATCATCGACCCCACTACCGCCCTCGGTCGTCTTCTCTTCCTCTCTAGACTTTCCCCACACAACCGCGTAGAATCCCATCGCAATCACCGCTGCTCCAACCAAGCTGCCAAAACCAAAAGGCAAAGTGAAGGACCACATCAGATCTTTTTTAGAAAGCAATCCTCGTTCACCTCATTTTCCTTTCCCTGTTTTGCTTCTTTACGTATGCTGGTAATGACAGAGACCGTGGTTTCTGAACAGAGAGCCTTTGACAAATCTCCAGAGTTGAGCGATAACCATTTGGTTTTTAAAAAAAAAAAAGATAGTTAAACTGAAGAGCAAGGCCATTTATGTTTTAGGTCTGATGAATATCTGTTGCTATGCTGGAGATGAGCTCGCGAATGAGCCTTTTCTCTTGTGAACGCATCTTTCTTGATCTCTTTCAATCAACTGGATTCTTGATTCTGGAAAAAAGATGGGGTACAGGCATTTCGATGGAGAGGAAGAGAGAGTATTTGTACCTTCCAAGGTGTAACTTTTCCCCTAGAAATATGAACCCCAATCCCACGGCAAATACAATTCCCAGGGGCTTGAACATGGAAACAAAGACGGGTCCAGCTCTCTTCAGGCACCACGTACACAATGTGACTCTAAAGACACCAGCAACCAGAGCCTGCACTTACGATGTTAATCTGACTTTTGTCTTCAAACTCGAAGCCAACCAAAAATTTAGACTTTAGGAGTCACAAAATCACTCACTTACTGAGTATAAAATAGCGATCAAACGCGCATCGAATTCTAAAATCCAAGACTGCGGCTCTGTCACTGTAATTAAGGATAATAGCCCAGAAAAGATGGTCGCAAAGAACATCAAATAGAACATTATGTTCAGCACCACGGGGTAATCTTTGAGGATATATGCCTGCAAGATTACAGATTTTTTTGTATTTGTCGAGTCTCTTTTGGTTCGTTTTAATGTCGTTCAAATTCTTAAGAAAAAGCAGGGCTTGGGTACTGACCTGTATAATGAACCACAATGACAACAAGAAAGCTTCAGCCGCAAGCAGAAACCCACCGAGAACCCAATTCAGTTGTCGCAAGAGAAGAAAGACAAGATGGCGAGGATGGACCAAAGAAGCCGGCGAACGTGAGCAGAGAATCGTTGGACCCTTGTACAGAATGATCACTAGTGCTCCAAGAATTGATGCTATGGTTCCCACAACCTTAGCTTGGCTGCTCGAGCTTTTCCAATTCACTTTCTCCAACCTAGTTTTTAATCCATGAACAAATGCAAGAGGAAGATTAGTTTATCTTGTTTCGTTGTCTGACATATAGTGCAGTGCTGTGTTTTGCAGTTTCGTTTGAATGCGCAGCCCCCACGCAGCCCCCACTTGCTGAAGCAGTGGACTTTTTTGATTTTGTCCCATTTCAGGGATTTATTCATTTGCAGAGCAACATCTATTTCAGAAATTTTGGGGCTCCAGCATCATCAGAGATAAAGCTATATGAATATTCACAATCTCTGAGATTAGAAGGACGGATACACAGAAAATGAGAAGTGAATTCAGTGGTGGCAAAGTGAATCTCTCCGGGCCTGGTTAAAACAGCAGGAACTATGGATTTTGCTTAGGTCAGACTCGATTAAAAGCACTCACAACTAGCCCCATCATCCAACCAACACACCATCATCTGCTTCTCACTTTATTTTCAAACGAGGGTCCTTTAAGTGCACTGCAGATAACGAGAAAGAAGAGAGAGAAACCTTGAGATAACGGCGAGAATGAAAGTGAAAGCTGGGGTGAGGTTCATCATGGCCGTGCCCAGCACAGGGGAGCTGTAATCGATGCCGGCATACCCGCATATCTGTGACGCGGATCTGCATCAGCGTTCGATTAAGACGCGTCGCTTCAAAAGAATTCCAAGAAAAGCAAATCCCAAGTCTGCAAATTCATGCGAAATGAGGAAACTGCGCTCACTCACCCGACCAGAGCGAGCAAGAAGATCTTGCCAAGCACGGAGAAAGTGAGAGGAGGGCACGACCCTGACCTGCCGAACAGAGCAAAACAAACAAGTTAAGAACTTTAAAACCCTGTTCTTTCCCTCCCCTGAAGCCTGATGGGCAGAGCACAAACCTGCGAGAGATGATGAAGGGACAAGGGAGGAGGGCGAGGGAGGAGAGGGCGTTGCAGTAGAAGGCCAGGGTGTACTTGTTAAGCCCATCGGACATGGCCATTTTCGTCACCACCATGTTGCTCGCTTGGACCAGAACCACCATTATCATCCCCACGAACGGCAGGGAACCCGTCCTCCTCCCTTCCATCTCTCTCTCTCTCTCTCTCTCTCTCTCTCATTTCAGTTTGCGGGTTAAATAGTTGGAGGACACCGAGGCTGTCCTCTGTTTTCCGGGACCGCCATTTGATTGGATGCTTATTTCTTGACTTCAAGACTGATGGAGTACAAAGATCTCTCCCCCAACTTTTTGACGCGCTTTAATATTCCAATAGCTTGATAATCAGAGGGCGACTTTAACGACCTTGAAAAGAACGGGGGCGCGTCATTGACGGGGCTTTTTAAAAGTTTTTAATAAATTAAACATATAATTATTGCCATGACATAATGATTCCACCGTTGAATTCCATCGTTTGCACATTACAATACTCGGTGAAGAATAAGAAACAAACAGGAAATCTAAAATGAAAGATTTCGTAATATCACATTTTGTATTTCTTAGTCAATCAGAAATAAAAATATTCACCTATCAGTAAGAGATGTGAGATATATAAATATCAATACATTAAAATAAAAAAACGTAGTTTGGCAAAGCATCCCATTTGTAGGTTCAATTCATGATGCAATACATAATGAAACAAATTAGGATTTGACATAAACGTGGGACTGCACAAAAGTATAAATTCAAGAAGACATGCTAATCTTGTAAGCAAATATGACCGTGCGTATCGTTACTGTTGTAAGAAAACGGACGGGGTGTTTTAGGTGTGAGAGCAAGAGAAGTCAAGTCTCTTGGGACTTCAACAAGCTTGGGGTGGACGTCATGTTACCATAGTTGAAAGAGAGAAGTTTCTAAAGCTCTTTGCCTAGACGTGTACGTGTTTACAAAGTGATTGCTTTACATTAATTTAGTTGCATTTAGCAAAAGATCCATCCAACTATTGTCGTGACGGGAGTTTGGCGTATGCATGGGTCTCTGCTGGACTTCAAAATCGGATTGAATTGGCCTTACCCAGGTCATGTTGCGAAGAATTGTTCAAAAGCGCACGGAAGAAATTCTCAATTTATTCAGAAAATAGAAAAGGATCTTGGTTCGAAGATGCTGGATTGGACTGAACTCAATTCCAGAGCGTTGATCCGGTGCCTTTGCAGTTTCATGTCTTTAGCATGGTCCCGGTTGAGACAATAGAAGTTAGAAACCCCCAAAAGGAAGAAAAAACAGGAGGATTTTAGTGTTAATAGAAGCTTATGTCCTAATTTTTCCAGTTTCATTTGAAAGTTTCGTCTTCCTCTCTCACCAGTCGGTCCCCTGCTATTAGCCTATCACTTTCATCCTTGGCTTGTTTTTTTCAATGCGCTGCTATCGATGGATGAATCATTTTTTTCAGTTTGCTTGCAATTATTCGAACGGTTACCCAATGATTGGCCGTAAAAGAAGAAAAAAAGAAAAAAATTAAAAAAATGATTAAATTAATTTTAAAAAATGTAAAAAATTTGCATGTCAAAATTGGCCAAATTAAAATGTTTAAAACTAAATTGACATCCGTTTGGTAAATTTATGAATCATTTGATATTATCTCCATGGCAGATGTATTATGTTTCGTCATTTTTTCCCATACTTCTTTAGAAAGATTGTATGATGCTTCGTTCGGTAGATTCACTACATTTTAATAGAGCACACTCACAAATATGTGCCCTTTGTAGGGCATTACTTTATTCAGCATCATAGTAAAAATTCCCACACATGTGATCGGTGTGCGCACAAATAACTTGATTCTTGAGTGCTTTTGCTTACTTGGGATTCACTAGGTTAGATGCTCTTGTTTCCTCCCCAGATTAATCTTCAAGGCAGACTAACTTAGCATATACTCAAGTTCACTAAAATCAATAATTTGTTCTGATCAACAAAATCTTTTCATTAGTATTGCATACCCTCTCATCAATTTTTTTTAGTTTGGGCTCTATCACATAGAAAGTATTTGTGAGCTCAGACTTAGACACTTGAATATGTTTCTTGATGTACTACCAGTCGAGACGATAATCATGCACTTTACCTCCAAGGCATCCTCCACAATGAGCGCGGCTAAGTGGTCTGGAACCCGACCTTTTTATTATTGATGGGGAGGGTCCGATTGCCATCGCGGTCGCCTACTTGAACCATTGCTAACACGGGAGTGCACGGACCAGGCGAGCCGCCCATGTCGAAAGGGTTTAGCCGGCCCACAGACCCACGTGGGCTGTGGTAGCTGCTAATGGGAGCCCACGCATCGAAAAGCCCATACGAGGCCCGATGCGAAGTCGCTCGGAATTTGGTGCCCATGCTCTTTGCCGCCGTCTTAATGCACGCCCACGTACATCGTCTCCTTCACGTCGCATCACATGCACACGCACGATCCTTCGCATTCCGAATCCCCTCTCTCTCTCTCTCTCTCTCTCTCTCCAGTTTCGCTCTCTTTCGCAGTCCCATTTGCCCTCTCTCCGGAGCAACGCTATGAGTTCACCATCAGCGAGGTGAGTCGACTTGCTCAAGCCCTGCTCCGTCGCCCTTATTCCCTATATCACAATAAAATATTTAAATATTAAATCACGTATTTATTTAACAATTTAAGTTTCTAAAATAGTCGGTAATTGCCACCAAAAATCTCAAATGATATGAGAGTAAGAAAATCATTAGAATATATAAATATTAATTGACAATTTTATCTAATAATTTAAATATTTACAACAATTGAGGAAAAATTACACAAAAAGTCTTGAAATTATTATACTTTTATTAATTTAGTCATAAATCTTTCAATTTTACCAATTCAATTTTAAATATGTTTATCATTTGTCAATTAAGTCCATCTGACCAATTTTGACTAAAAATTGCTAATGTAAATGATCAGCGTTGATATGACACTTTTTGAATAATATTTATAATTTTTTATGATTTTTTTTGCTCTTTTTTTTAAAGGTTTTTAAAGCTTTTTGTCAACAAGGGTCGTTGCTTAGCCAAATCTAAGTGAGGGCTGTAATGCCTTTGCTAGCTTTGGCTAAGCAAGGGCTTAGCGGCTCTCACCACCCCAAGTGAGGGCAGCAACTTCCTGGGGACCTTGCATGTAACTGATGACCTTTGTTGGCCAAAGCTTTAAAAACTTTAAAAAAACAAAAAAAAAAAAAAAATCATTGAAAAATTGGAAATATTATTAAAAAAAGTCATGTTAGCATTGGCCATTCACATCGGCAATTTCCCACTAAAATTGACTTGGGTAGACTCAATTGACAAGTAGTAAAAATATTTATGACTAAATTGACAAAATTAAAATATTTAAGATTGAATTGACAAAAGTACAATATGTATAGAATTTTTTCGACAATTTTTTGAATAGTTAGTTATGGTCTCATAAAATTTCACATTGTGGAGGTTGCAAAGCAAAAATCCACCAATTTCTTAACAATTCACAAGTTTTCTATGCAGCACACATTGTTTTTTTCACTTTCTCATTAGGCATATTACACAGTAGCCAATTTAGCTTTAAGTTTTCAATTATGCCAATTTAGTCATAAATCTTTTATTAATTCATAAATTTTATCATTCCAACTAATTTTGACCAAAAATCCCTGACATGACGATCCAATCAATGTTGATCATCTTATGTAATGTGGTTGGCATTGATGATTTATTAAAAAATTCTTTTTTTTTTTTCCTTTTTCACCAATGACTAGCTATTGGCAATTGCCCATGGACAATGGCCAACAAGAGCTAGCCTCGCCCACGCAAGGGCGTCCCTCGCCTGCAACCAACAAGGGTTTGGGCGAGGGCCACAACCCTCACCAGCAACAAGCCCTCACCCCTCATTGACCTCAATAAAGGAAAAAACATTAAAATTTTAAATTTTTTAGAAATATCCATAAATATTCTTAAAAATTTGTTCACATTAGCGCCGATATTGACACATAGAATGGTTGACATTTGCATCATAATTTCAAGTCAAAATTGATCAAAATGACTATATTAGCAAATTGTCAAAATATTTAGAACTAAATTATCACAATTGAAATGCTTAGAACTAAATTTGTATTCATAAATTTTCCCACTTGAATCTGTCCGTGGGTGATCAGCTTTGTTTTTTTCGGTGTTTCTTTTTTCTTTCCTCCGAGCAATCCTATCATCTTTGCATCTTCCCTGGTTCGTTCGTTTCAAAAACCTTCGACTGTTCTCGACCTCTGATTACTTTCTGCCATCACTTCGTTTCCGATGGAACCCCAGCAGTTTGCATCAGATAGACAATGCGCTTTCTTTTTCTCAATCTGCTCAAGTTTCTTAAAAGGGTGTCATTGTCCACTCAAGTTTCGATTTTGTCTGTAATGGTGAATCGGCGATTGGTTTTTCTTCCAGGTTTCCTTTGGTGGGCAAATGTGTGGAGAAGACAAAGGTCGAGGGAGAGTCAAAGAAGGTCACGGTGGAAGTAAAAATGGATCCCGCGGAGCTTCGCGAGAAAATGGAGCTGGTGTCTCAAGCGCCCGGAGTAGTCGGGAATGTCATCCGAATTCTTCATTTTTCTGGTAATGCCCCTATATTGCTACTTCCACGTCTCTTTCACGGTGGAATATTCAACTCAGAATTCATTTCAGCAAGACCAAATATGTGCGAGCCTTCGTCTTCTTCCATCTCTTTTGCTATTTTGCCAAGAATATCTACGCACTTGAAGCGTTGTTCTGGAGCAAAGGAGTCGTGTGGCTGGACGATGCCAAGCTCCCGACAACCCCACTACTCCCCTCCATTGTCTTCTCTACCTCTCTGGCCTTTCCCCACACTACCCCGTAGAATCCCATCACAATCACTATCGCTTCAATCAAGCTGCCAACGCCCAACAAGAAAAAACCATAAAATTAAAGTTGAAGTAAAGAGTATGGTGACTATAGTTTATGTCTTTAGGACATGTTGCCATGCTTGACATGAGCTCATGAAGGAGCTTTTTCTCTGATGAACACATTTATTGTAATACCTTTTCATCGATCAGATTCTTGCTTATAGAGAAGATGGGGTATAGGCATTTCAATGGAGAAGAGGAGAGAGTGCTTATACCTTCCAAGGTGCAACGCCTCACCTAGAAATAGGAACCCCAATCCTACAGTGAATATAATTCCCAGAGGCTTGAACATGGAGACGTCAACAGGTCCAGTTCTCTTCAACCACGGCCTGCATGTACAACAATAGGGTGTGTCTGTTTGACTCAAAAGGAAAATATTTTCCATGGAAATCATTTTCAAGGAAAATTGCTAGTTTTCATTTGCTTGGTGATATATGGAAATTGATTTCTTTCTTGCTAGAAGGGATGGTTGTTTTATCCCAATCTAAGTTTTTTGTTTTCAGTCTATGGATGGAAAACATTTTCCATAGACCGATCAATGTTCAGTCATTCAAACAAATGAACTCTTAATACTACTTTTATCTTCATAGTCAAATTCGGACCAAAAGCTAGACTTTAAGAGTCGCGATATTATGCACTTACTGAGTACAAGATAGCGATCAAACCATGTCGACTTTGAAAATCCATGACTATGGTTCTCTCACCATAATGGATAATTGTCCAGCAAGAATTGTCCCGAAGAGCATTTTGTAGAATGTTATGTTTAGCACCACGGGGTAATTTTTGATGATAAATGCCTGCAAGATTCAAGATTTTTCTACTTGTTAAATCTTCTTTCACAGAAATAGAAAATCTAAGAAAAAACTGAGGATGTGGGGGCTTGACCTGTATAATATACCAAAATTATATCAAGAAAGCGTTGGCTGTGAGGAGAAACCCACCAAGAATCCAATTCGATTGTCGCGAGAGAAGAAAAAAAAGAAGGTGATGTGGAGGTGATCGGATGACCGATGGACCCTTGTAGAGAGTGACTACTGTTGCACCAATAATTGATACAACGGTTCCCACAAGCCTAGCTCGGTTGCTTGAGCTTTTCCAATTCACTATCTCCATCCTAGTTTTTTTAATTCAATTAAACCAATTCGAGAATAAAATAAGTTTATCTTGTTTCGTTGTGCATGACATATGATGTACTACCATCTTTTGCGTTTCGCATGAACGTGCAGCCTCCACTTTCTAAAGTTCTGTACTTTCTTGATTCTGTCATGTTTCAGGGATTTCCTCATTCTCAGAAATAAAGGATATAGAACTATTCTGGTCTCTCAGATTAAATGGACAGATGCACAGAAGATGATAAGTGAATCGAGTGGTGGCTCTCCGGGCCAGGTTGAAATGGGAACTATGAATTTTGCTTTGGCCAGACTCGATTAAAAGCACTCGCAAACTTTAAGCTGAACATCCAACCAACACACCATCATCTGCTTCTCTCGTTCCTTCAAATGAAGGTTCTTTAAGTACACTGCAGATAACGAGAGAAAGAGAGAGAGAAGAGAGAGAGAGAACCTTGAGATAATGGCGAGAATGAAAGTGAAACCTGGGATGAGGTTCATCATGGCCGTGGCCAGCACAGGGGAGCTGTAATCATGCTGGCATACCCGCATACCTGATATGTAATTCTGCATCATCCAAATTGCTAAAAACAAATTCACCTTGTTCATTCGTATGAAATTTTCTGCAGTTGATTAAGAAGTTTTTGCTTTAAAAGAATTCCAATAACAAGCAAATCCCTAGTCTGCAAATTCATGCGAGATGAAGGAAACTTCACTCACTCACCCAACCAGAGCGAGCAAGAAGATCTTGCGAAGCACGGAGAAAGTGAGAGGAGGACGCGACCCTGCCCTGCCAAACGGAGTAGACAAATTGAAAACTATTTGTTTTTCCCCTAAAGCTGGCACTAATGGAGCTGGCGAGTGACGGACAGAGCACAAACTCTGCGAGCTATGATGAAGGGACAAGGAAGGAGGACGAGAGAGGAGGCGACGTTACAGTAAAAGACCATGGTGTACTTGCTAATCCCGTCGGACATGGCCATTTTCATCAACACCATGTTGCTCTACAGCCAGGACCACCATAATCATCCCCACGAACGGCAGAGAACCGCTCGCGGGTTTGTGGCTGGAGGACCCTGAGGTTTTCCCTACGTCTTTGGCGGTGCAGCCATTGATATATTTGACTTTAAAATTGATGGGAATGCGAATATCTGCCACTACCTTTGGTGTACTGTGTTGTAGTTGCTCTCGATCCTGGACAGGTGGATTTGGTCAGGAAATGCGAAATGGAAAGAACGAAAGCGAGCTTGATTCACGTGATGTTAAACCTCTATGATTGCCATCACATAATGATGATTATGTTGCTAATTCTGCCTCTGCTTCTTTTCTTGGCGGTTCGTTACTAAGTTCATTATTGGCTTGTATCCATGAGAAGGAGATGATCATCTGTTCACGTTTCGAAAAGGATCTGCCCGATCATATTTACAAAATATCTCATCAAGGAACCTTACAAATTCAAAGAAATTTCTTCTCTCATCCATTGTTTTGCCAGCATCAACTTACCAAGGATTTTCATTTATGATGTACTTACATAGGGTGGCAATTCTAAGTTATATTTGTGCAATATTGATCAACTCTTGATGCGATACATTTGGTACGACATGATACGTCATTGTTAATTCTTGATGATGCATCGTAACAATGACTCAAGAGGGAAATGTTGTGATTTTGCTTGGTAAAACTGATTATAAAACATGCTCTCCTTCCCACGATGATGCATGGTGCGTAGAAGTACCATAAAAATGTACGAACTGCTTTAGCTCGAAAGGGCGCGACCGCCACTGACCTGGCATTGCACGGACGGGGCGACCCCACCCATCTCGAGCGGCTTTACCGGGCCCGCAGCAGGCCTACGTGGGCCGGAGAAAAGCCCATATGAGGCCCAATGCGGAAGTCGCTAAAAGGGATGTCGGCGCACATGCCCTCTTTCTGCCCAACGTCTCGCGCGTTCCCAACAGACACTCCTTCGCATTCCCATTCCCTCTCTTGCAGTTTCGCTCTCTCTCTCTCTCTCTCTCTCTCTCTTCATCTCGCTGCCGAGTTCGCCATGGGCAAGGTGAGTCGACTCACTCGAGTCTCGCTTCTTCCTCTTCCTCTTCCTCTTCCTCTTCCTCTTCTGCGCGTTCGTATCTCTTTCTCCGTTCCGACGATCGCGTCGTTCGGAAATGCGTGCGGTGGATGGGGACTCGCGTCATTCTCGGTTTTGATTTTTTTGCTTGCGCAGAAGAATGAAGGTGGCGACGGGGGTAAGGCCGGCGAGCAGAAGAACGGGCGCGTGGCGGTCGTCTTGAAGATCGACCTGCATTGCGGAGGTTGCGAAGCCAAAATCGACAGATTCCTCAAAAAATTCCCAGGTCTGGTTTTGCACACAGTACATTTCCGCATACTGCTTTTTCCCCGTTTGAGCTGGGGGTTTCGAATGTGTTCCCGGGTGATCGGCTCTGTTTTTTCGACTGTTTCTTCTTTCCTTTCTCCGGACTGAATATCGATATACATCGGTGAGCTAATGCGCTCCCTGCTTTCTCAATCTGCTCCAGTTTGTCTCGGATTGTCATTATCTGCTCGGGTTTCGGTTTTTGTCTGTTATGTTGATCGAGGATTGTTTCTTTTTCCTTTGTGGGGGCGAAGGTGTGAATAAGACGAAGGTGGAGGGAGGGGCGATGAAGGTGACGGTGGAAGGGAACGTGGACCCCGCGGAGCTTCGAGAGAAGATGCAGGAGAAAACGAAGAAGAAAGTGGAGCTGGTGTCTCCGCTGCCCAAGAAAGGGAAAGATCAGGCCAACGACGGCGAGAAGAAGAAAGGCGATGAGAAGAAGGAGAAACCCAAAGAGGTAAATTGGCTTTTCTGGGGAGTCCGCGCGCTGCACTGCATGGGAGGAGCTTGTTGGCTTGCTGCATTTGTTTATTTCCCTTTTTCGGTTTCGATTGAATGTACATCGACCATGAACGTGAACATGTCCTGGCGTGCAATTCTTTGGTGCAGCCTCCGGTCACGACGGTGGTTCTGAAGTTCGGCTGCCTCCACTGCGAGGGATGCATCCAGAAGATCCGCAAACTAATAACAAAAACAAAAGGTTATCTATCCTACAATTCATTTGCGTGATCATATCCAATTTCCTTTTTTGTGTGTGTGTTCTGGGGAAGGATGTTCATGATGGCACTTGGGTTAAAGGGCTTTTCGGAAATTTGACCCCCGCGCAGGTGTTCTGGACGTGGCCTTCGACAGGGAGAAGGACACGGCCACGGTGAGGGGGGCCATGGACGCCAAGGTGCTGGCCGAGAACCTGAGAGAGCAGATGAAGAGGGCGGTGGAGATCGTCCCGCCGAAGAAAGACAAGGACGGCGGTGGCGAGGCCAAGGACAAGGAAGGCGGCGGCGGGGGGAAGAACAAGAACGTCGGCGGTGGCAAGGTGGCAGCGGCAGCGGCGGCGGAGATGATGGGATGCTGGGAGAGGGTAGAAGGCCAGCGGGTGGAGTACCAGGGGCCAAGCGGGTGCGGGTACGGATACGGGGGCGTGTACTGGGAGCCGATGCACTTGCAGGCGCCGCAGCTGTTCAGCGACGAGAACCCGAACGCTTGCTCTGTCATGTGAGATGAGATGAGAGCTGCTAAGACACAAGAAATTAGCACTTAGACGACAAGTTTTAAAAAAGAAAAAAGAAAAAGGAGTGACAGGTACACGATGAGCTGATCAATGTCTCTAGTTGGTCGAAAAACTACGAAATTGTTTCCCACTTTTCTCTCCTTTTTTTTTTTTGTTTTGTTGGTGGCCTTTTGGAAGGCGTTGTTGTTAGAGTATTAACCGTTCGGTCGATTTGGCTGGTTTTTGCCTTCTTTGTTTTGTTCTCTTCCTTCCTTCTTGCGCATCATTTCTCGTCCTGGCTGAGAAATCGCTTCGGTAGGCGCTAATGTCGATAGCCAAATTGGGAGGGACGCGTACCGATTTTTAAATTCACCAAATAAAACGTGAACAGATATCTAGATTAATAAGCTCAACGTCGTTTTATATAATATATATATATATATATATATATGTAAAGTATAGTACAATAAGGTATCATTCCATTCCATAGAGGGATTTGCAGCTGGAGCAGAGCGGCTCTACTTTTGGGTTGTGGGGGCAGTACCTGTGAAACTGCAGAATGCAAGAGAAAACTTGGAAATGAAAAGGAGCTTCTCCCTTTTTACGTGGGGCTGTGGCAAGCGTCGCTCATTCCCTCCTCTGACACATAGGTTTTTTCTTCTTCTTTTTTTTCCTTTTTCATTTTGTGATAAATATGAAGGGAAAAGAAGTAGAATCCGCGCTTGGTTGAAGTAATTGAAGAATGTGGCGACCTTAGAAACACAATAAATTGATTTTCCCGATGTAAAATACGCATACTAGGTCTTTTAAAAAATGCAAAAGATTTAGGTGAAGGATATTTTTCAAAATGTAAATACATTTGGAAAATTTTTGACTACACTTTGTAAAAAATTCTTACTATTCCAAATCTTTCCAGCAAAACTTAGCTGCCAGCCATGGCCAAATCTAGCCTTCAACCGTCCTTCCTTGAGTAGCGCGACCTCAGGCAAAGCTTGCAGTGACTCGCCGGCGGTGTTAGGATCTTCAAGGATATTCTATAATAATGAAAATATATCAAGGGCCAAATTGGAAGGAAAAGAGAGTTATTTGCAATCCATAAATGCAACATTTCAATATACTTCCGAACCTATCTTGCACTGAAGATCTAGAATTGTAATTGAATTTCCCCAAAATCCTTAAAGAAAATGCCATTTGCATTTGTTCAAGAATTTTGGCAAAATAAAATCGAAAGCATCTTAAGTCGATGAATAGCGGCAGCATTTCGAGGATGATCTCCTTCAACTTGTTGTGCCACGAAAAGTGAGCGATACCATGCACACACCCTGTCTAATTATTCTTTTTTAATTAGTTTAAATATAAATATAATTTTGGTTCTAAAATTGGTATCCTCGACTCAATTTTTCGGAGGGACGCAGATCTCGTTATTAATGGATGAGGGCGAGTTCAGAAGAAAGCACCGCTCCTTCCCTGTCCTTGCCAGCCATGAAGCCTGTTGCATTACCCCCAAGTACCTCCTACCTTTTCTTTTTTTTTCTTTTCTTTTCTTCTTTTTGTCTCAATAACAAAACAAAAACAAGAAACCTCGGATTAAGGAGACTCCCAACGTTGGAAATTTAATGATTTTTCCCTCTTTTTTAGTCGTTTGAAAAAGAATCACAAATCACTTTTTGATCAACTCCACTGGAAGAGTCAACAAAAGAACCACCACATTGGCTCATTTGGTCCCTGATGGTTTGCTGTTCCGTCGATTTCATGCATTAGTTGGGCAATTAGTACCCTCTGCATCACTTGATCTCTAATTGCAACCACTACAACCTTTGATTTGAGTCGGTTAGTCCCGAATTCCGATATGCAATGGCATTCAATTCGATTCCCTCGGGTTCAAGCTAAGTTAGGTGCAAAGAGTAGTTACATTGTCAAACTATTACAAATCAAAACCTGAAAATCACCAGAAATCGCAGCCTCTTCTCAACATGGTGTTCATGCATTGTACCATCCCCTAAGGCCAGCGTCGCATGGCAACTCTGAATGAAAGGAAAGAAAGCTAGGAACTTTGGCAAAGAATAGCAAATAGGAAAACCCTCCAAACCTAAGAGAAGTTGTGTTTCATATCTCCACATTCTCTAATAAATCTCGTTTAGGTAGCGACGATGAGACATGAATCGGACCATTAGAAAGCTGTCTATAAGCAAAATTTGTGGGGGGAGAATATGCCCACGTCTAGTTACCTACTCAAAGACTTCCACAAGATGTCAACCTAATCAAATTATGGACACTCCTAATCTTTACAACGTCTTTTAATAGGAGTTGTTCTGGTGAGGGTAAGGTAAGGTCGTGCCTTTTTGGTTTTGGAATGATGCATGGAAACGATGAATTCCTGATGCAGACTCCAGTTTCAGGGGGCCAAAAACAGGTGACGATCACATGGGCTCAATTCCACGGGTTGCAAAGGTCGAATTTCCTTACGGAAAATGGTCATTTTCGTCCATTAGAGATCTTGCGGTTGCCAAATTATAATCGACAGGGAAAATTTTCTTTTCCCATTAGACTACCCGAAGAGGAAAACCATCATCACCCCATGAATAAGGTCATCCAGATTTATGTAATCATCACCATCTTGTTATCATAATAATAATAATAATAATAATCATTGAAGCTTGTTAAAGAATATCAGTTGAACATCTCTTCATTAACCCGAACTCGATCGTGGATGTTCCCGATTATTTACTTTCGCTACAGGCTTTGTTCTTAGCACACATGCGGGCATAAGAGCCGAGGTCGGCCCTACTGTTGCACGCATGTGTGCAGGTGGATGGAGCTATTTGCTGAGCCCTTTGGGAACCTTTCCTTCGTCCGTGTTGTCAATCATCTCGACGTTTTCCTGTTCTTTGGCTTCATTTATTAAGAGAACAGAGCAAGCAATCGCAAAGCAATTAAGGGGGGGTGGGTTTTCAAAGAACTAGAGAGCCCTGTTTGCAACAGCCGCGTTAGCTCTTTCTTTGACCACTGTGAATAAAAGAAACATTACCATCAACAAGACCGTACAACGAGAACAGTAACCCCGAGATGACAGGACTTCAAGCCTAATTTTAGCAAAATCCCACAATTTCTGCTTCTTGGGTCACTGGAGGGAGGTTAGATGTTCCCAGAGACGTCTAGCATCCATTAGAAGAGGAACCATTTAAAGCTTCTGCATTTACTGCTGCAAATTGCTATTCAAGAATCCCAGCAAAAAAAAAAAAAAAGAGCTCTGTAGAGGGGAGGAGAGGGGAAGAAAAAAATGGAAAGGGTACTGAAACAAGCATTCGTATCGTGCCTGAGTTTCAAGCACTTTTCTTTTCTGTTGTGAAAATAAATGAGCTAGTAATTGCAGAAATACAGTAAAAGACAAAAGAGTGGGAGTATAGGGCGATCAAATTAAGTTAATTAACCAACATTGGGAGAAAATGAACAAGATATGTTATTGTTACTTGCTATGGAGATACAAGCATTCGCCTTATTGTCTACTTGGCACCACCCTGGTTTTGTGCAGCAGTCGGTTCGGTTTGGCTTTTCCTGATTTATCTGTAAGTAGGTGGGGACTCTGATGGCTTGATGGGGCTAAAGAGTTTATCATTCGACAGGCTAATGTTTTAATCCGAAAGGTTGTGGCTTACAAGACTTTTAAGGCAACCACAGAAATAAGGTAGGATTAAACCTGACATTGCTAACTGTCATTAGACATGTTATCAATGAGATATTAACAGATCAGTACAACGATACACCCCTACATTTGACTATACTATCCTGTATAGTCAAGGTATCAGCTGGTTTTTTCCTTAACAAAAGTTCTGCTTATCGCCAAAGTGGTTTATGAATTTTCTTTGACACTCTTTCTTACCGGTGAACATTAGCCACCTGAATATCCTCTTCTTTTACGGCCTAAACCTTCTGAACACGCTTTGCAACCTGAATCTCATCCTCAAAATAAGTAGGGAACTCTCACAGCCAATCTTGGAGAAGAATCAATATTCATAATCAGGACTTTCCTGTAAGATTGAGGTATGTGCACGTGATTTTACATTGCTGGTTTCTCTAAGAACACAAATGGTGGTCCACAGCATTTGTGAGTGAGTTGAGGATGCATTATTCTCTCATAGATAAAGATGAAAACAGCAACAGAAAAACACCGTGAGTTGTCCATCATTTAAAACATGACATATATAGAGAGAGACTTTATATTTTCCAAATAATAAAATTACAAAGCCATAGTTGCCATTCGTTCATACTCAAATGGGCCACTGATGGTGAGTGTAACATGTTTAGGCATTGTTTGCATCTTAACATGCCCAGTCCTCTGCTTGAATCAGCCAGCCCGCTGCGGAAATTGCAGAAAAGGATGCCTTTAACTCGGATGCTCAGAATTGAGTGCAAAAGAAGCTAGAACTCAACGCACATTTGACATTACAGATGTACATTCTCTGCAGATCACGTGCATAATCATGCTTCTATTTGACCACATTTGGCAAGATGGTGAATTTCTAAGCAGATCAGAAACAACTAAGAAGTTGCTCGATAGCTTGGTCGAGCATGATCCTCATTCTCGTCTAGTATGAGTTTGACTCCATAATGCATTGACGATGGCCCAGATCATTGTTCTGTTCTTAAAGCCTTTCTTCTCTATCTCCTTGTTTATGTCCACATGAATGGGCCTACCAAGTCCATGCTCAAGGCCCTCCACCATAGGTAGCGTTGCCAACACCTCTCTGATGACACCTGTAGCCTTGGCATTGCAAGATCTGCCACACTCCAGAGAGTTCTCAATGGAGTGCTCAACTGTCGAGTGCTGTCGCCACAATTCTGCCATTATTCCTGTCCACGACATTGACAGGGACGTACTTTAATGATATGAACAACCTCAGCACATACTTCTTTAGAACTGTTATTTTTCTTTGAGTGATCCTGCAAATGTCTAATAAGGAAGACCGTTCGAACAAAAGAAAAATCAACATCCAACAGTCGAATATCATCCAGTGAGGGAATTTGCAAACTAAACATCCAAAGAAAGGGAGAAAAAAAAGATGATCCTTCAAGCTGAAATTTCCAGTGCCTTGCCATTTGCAAGCTGCTATAATTGTATAACCAGAGAAGAAACAGGACACAATTTCACAATATCGTCTCATTCTTGCATCAGTACCTGCTAAATTCTAAAGTAATTAGGATAAAGTTCACTTCTGTCTAGGCCCTTGCTGTTTTTTTTCCTTTGAAGGGAAGCCTGAACTCATCCTTCACGCCACTCAAGAATAATGTGCCTCACCAGATGATTTTCATCAGCACATTAAGAGAAGTGTTACGGCATAGACTATCGAACCTCACATCTTGCCTGAACTTATGAAGTGTTGATTCTATAAGATAGACTTCTTGAGTTGGACGTTAAGAGGTGTACCTATCTGTCCATCAATTAAGGGTTTTCAGAATTCTCATATAGGTTATATGTCAACCTCTCTACTTATATTTGGCGAATGCGACTATAATAGACTCCCTGTTATGATTTTCTAACAAGTAGAAAGGACATTATATTAGTCACATACTGTCAGCATATTTACAGTCCCAACGAGCATCCAAATACATAGATTTGTTATAGAGAAAATAATCCAGAGCACCAGCCTGATATAATACTCTTAACAGAAACAGGAGGAACGTTATTGAGAAACTTGGACGAAGCATAGCGAATAGAGATGCACTACTAAGGTTAAATTGAACTAAGCAGAGCACAAAACCGATACTTATGGGCTATTACACAAGTAGCTAATTGAATTAAATCAGACTAATCCACACCCATCAATAAGAACACCATGGCGGTGTCATCTCCAGTCTCTCCAGTTTCCACTATCCTCGCATTCCATTTTCTTTTTCTCGTTCCTCAACACATGACCCTCCACAACCCGCCAGTCATACCTGGTGGAGCGCACTTGATGCATCGTCATCCCTTCGATTTCGTGGGAGCCATGGGACCTGAATGATCAAAGCCTAGGGAGTGCATTTGTGCACTCCGCCCGACGCACCTAATCTGCTCCAGTCCTGAATTTCAGCACTCCCTCAAGAATATAAAATCGGGTCGTGGAATAGGCCAATCCAACGCAATCCAAAACTATAAAAATTAACCAGAAACTCCGCGCGAAGTCCGTAACTTGAGAATGCAGAAACCAAAAAAGACAACAGAGAAGTCAATCTGGGTAATAAGACTTGCAGAGAACCAAAAGAGAGCGATTACCAACAGGAGGGAAAGCAAAGGCCATGCTCAAATGGAGCACAAGAAACTTCATATGGAGAGAGAGAGAGAGAGTGTATTGGGCCTTGAAAAAAGACGGTGGAGTCGGAAAAATTTGTGTGCTCTGCCTGGATAGATCTTTGCTTGATGCGAGTGCTTACAATGAGATTCAAATTATAGCCCGTCCTATATTAGAAGCACCCATTGCACCAGAATCAAAAAATTGACAGATTCTAAACTCGAAATGCTCGATTTCTAATTGGTGATTACGGTAGCCGATCCAAAAGCTGCGTTCCTTTTTCTTTCCGATCGAGAGCCCTCCAACAAGAATCACTCTGGTCTAACACAGCATGGACAAGACATCCTCATTTTTCTGTCACCATTTCAGGATAAAAACCATGAAGAGCACCCGTGGTTTCACCAGGATCGGACTAGAGTTTCCCACAATACAATGCAATTCTTGCGCGACGCGCGCATTCCATTATCGTATCGTGCACCATATGAATTCTGGAGTAATCGCGAATCCGGCCGAGGTCCCTCGTGTCGGTCCCGATTTGATAATGTTGAGTACCCCAAGGGGTGACTCGTGATCAGTTCGTACCGTGGTGTGTTTGTTTATTGCACGGAATGGAAACATGTTTCCCAATGTCGTTCGCGCAATAGACCATGCAAAGCGTCGGCCAGATCGTACGTTCGTGCAATTGCGAGCTGTCGAATATCTATGCATCGACTTCCTCTCTCTCGTCCAGAATTGCGGCAAAAGCCATTTATGTTTTTTTTTTTTTTTTATGACCCAGGAACCCCGCACCCCGCCGACGGTGCAGGGAGTAAACCCCTAGCCAGGGCGCGTGCCCACCACACACACATGCAACTGCAGGTAAGTCACCTTATGACGAAGGCGGGATTCGAACTCTCGAGTTTTTGTGAGAGGAAGAGAAACTGAAGAACGCCACCCCTGGGTAAAGCCATTTATGTTTGTTTTGATCTCCAACTTTTTCCGAATTAGGAACAACCAAATCCTTTTGATGACATCTCATACGAATATTGATGGCGTGGTGTGTCGGAATTTGATGTGGGGTTCATGAATAATTTCTAGCATATAGGGTGCCGATATTACACCGCGTTAGAAAAACTCAAAACTTTTTAGAAGGAAAAAAAAAAAAAAAACACGATTATTTTAAAAGAAAAATAAAATAAAAAAGCCAAAAGAAAGAAGAAGAGGGAAATCAAGTGAGAGAGAAAGAGAGACTCGGAGAGAGCATTGCGTGTGCAGTGAGGACTTTTGAAGGTTAAGGATGCCCCACGTCGCTGAGGCCTCGACAAACACCTACTAGGGTAACTGGCCACAAACAAGGGTATGTAGCCTGAGGGCATCATGAAAGAGTTTATATGAGAGCTGCCCTAATCACGCTAGCATCAGAGAAGAGCGGTTTTAAATTCTGTCTAGAACCTATTTATTGGAACATGTTTCTTATATTTTGAAACTTAGAACCTAGAATTTATAACCTATCCTATATATAAATTCCACATGTATTATTAATTAAATGATTGTAGTAAATCATCACATTTAATAACTATTATTTGCTATTACAATTCACTAATCATATTTTATATTTAGACACGCGAAAAATATGAAATATTAACAAATTAAAAATCTTAGTCATAAAATAGGAGCTCGGACTAGTGGTTCTAATTTATATATTCATTATCGAATGCCATGGAATATCATACGATCACGCAAAGATATAGATCTAGAAAAACACAAAAAACTGATTCCGAATTCTAACTTACAGAATCCATATTCCACCAACCTAGAATCTGAAATCCACTTTGCATATCTTGAAACCTGTAATCGGACGGGTTTCTATCAGTCCAATTCTCAAGTTTGAAGTTCTATCCTAAAGTCATGCTTACCCTCTATCCGACCTCATCGCCTCCAAACGTTCACTGTTTATAGTCTTTGGTTTTTCTTTTCTTCTATTTTCAATTTCTAGCCTTTTTTAATCTTCTCTCTAATTTTTTTTCTCTTTTTGGTTTAACTATTCCTGACATGTCATCACATCAGCGCCACGAATGCAAAGATAAATATAAAAACGCCACATTGAAATCTATTGTACTTAAGCAGCGAATCCGATCGCCAACTTACTGAAAGGACTAAACTCTACCTAATCAAAAAGTGATTTAAACTTTGATGGCAGACATTTAAAATTTTGGTGCAATTTTCCCATCTTTATTTTCCCCAAGGGTGTACCGTGTATCCCAAGTGAAGCAAAATTAGCTAGGTGGCTTATTTAAACTCATTTACAAGCCTATATAAGAAACGGTAAGACAATTTTTTAACCTACCAAAACGCTAAGTTAAAACATCATATTCTATGGACAGACAAAAAAAAAAAAAAAAAGACATGATATTCTATGGTAGAAGGCCCCCACATGGCAGGACATGAACCAACCTCTATGGCGTACGTTTGCGTATAGATGCAGCCTAAGGTTAAATTCGCTTCTCGCCATTATTATTATCCATACCTCAAAAAACACTACAAAGATGGGATCTTTTCAAACCTGAACAAGTCCTTAAGAGGCTCAATGGAGCATCTGATAGGAGAACCACCCAAGGGTAGGTGACCCTAACCAACCTTCCATATTCCCTAGGAAGGGGGAAGAAAAACATCTCTTTATATGGGCATCGGCACGTTAAAATAATGAACGCAATTCAACTGGGCGCCCTTATTAAAGGTATTTAATATAATGAGAAAGTTTGACATAGATAAATAAATTTTGTGCACATGAAATATCTTATTGATCTTATAAAATTTGTAAGATTCATGCCCACGTACCCATGGGCGGTCAAAATATGTAAAAATTTTACTTTGAATGGTGTGAAAAGTCGAAATTTGTTGTGGGCGTACTGACACATAAATAACCCATTATTGATGATCTTTCATAATTGGGTTAACACTATGGAAAACTTTAAACTGATGTACTTGTGACAAATTTACCTAAAACTAATATTTTAATCACAAAAAAACTTAAGTACATATGTAGTAAATTTACTCTAAACTAATTTTTTAGGACAAAAAACACCAAATTGATATATTCGAGACTAATTCACCTTCCATTAGTTTCTGTTACATAGAACATAAGCCAATACACCTATAAGGAATGGAGGGCAAAACCCCAAATTGGTATATCCGTAAACTGCCACATATTATCTAACTCAATAATTGACCGTAAAATTTAACAAAAATTGACAAAGAGTAAATTTGTTATAAGTGTATTGATTTGAAGTTTTAGTTTAAAGTGATTTTGTTACAAATGTATCAATTTGAGATTTTTTTGTAATGTTAACAATGATCTTTTTAAATTTCTTTGAGAGCATTACGAGGAGAGCGGCAAAAATTATCATGAGATCTTGAAATATCACAGCATCAATGAGGGAATTGTTGTTGAGATCAAGAACTTATATATTCAAGAGAAATATAAAAATCCATTTTCTTCCGGTTGCATAAAGATAAATCATAAGAGCCAAGAAAATTAAAATATATTTATATATATACATATTTATTAAAGAGAGAGATGAGAGAAATAAATATTGGGTTTTGTTATATATTTCCAAAAAAGCACGGTATTACATTTCTTGTCAGTCCTTAGCCCCAAAAAATAAAATAAACGAGCACATCAATTGTTAGTTGTAACAGTTGATCGTGCGATGGAATTGGGATCGCCGTGTCTGTAAGAAGAAGATGAGGACAAACGACGTCCAAGTCCAACCATCTTTCCTCACAATATATTTTTGCGCACGTGAGAAATTGATCCCAGCTCCTCCTCCTTGTACGCGGTCACTGTCTTCTTTTTCCCCTTTTCTCTTTATGATCAAGAAAATACAAAGGCGATTAATTCATTAATCTGAAAGCTATTGAAACGCCCGACAAACTTCGTGAACCGATGATGCTTGGGCATTTGGTCTGTACGTGCGTCATGAACCTAGAGCAGTACACATGATTTGAATGAGTGATGTCGAGTTTATAAATTGAAAATATCTCGAAGTAGCCGACTGATTGTGTCGATATTGAAAGTTCCACGTGATCACTATTACTATTCATGAAAAGAAAAGAAAAAAACTTTTCTCTCTTTTTATATATCAAAATGAAACTCGATTATAATAATGAGTGATATCGAGTTGGGCATTCGATTTGTACATGTGATCTAAACCTAAAGTAGTACACGTGATTCAAATGAGTAATATTGAGTTTATGAATTGAAAATATCTCATAGCAACCGGCAATTGTGTCGATGTTGAGGGTTCCACGTGATCACTATTATTGTTCATGAGAAAAAAAAAACTTTTCTCTCTTTTCATATATCGAAGTGAAATTTGATTCTAGTAACTTGGCAATTTTTTCACTAGCTAGCAAATGCTTTTGTTGAATCACACATGACGTCTTTTTTCAAATTCTCTTCTCCAAAGCATAAATATAATTCAGTAATAAATAATTTCTTCAAATTTCATCAAGTATTCTCCACTTGCAATTCAGTTCCTCAACTTCTCATCATGTAACAAAAGTCACTTATTGGAGTCTGGCCATCAAAATTGTTGGAATAATTAAATATTGCATCATAACTTCATTTAAGAGCTTAAACTTCTAAAACAGCTGGAAAAAATCTCATATGATATCAGAGCTAGTCGATCTTGAAATGCCGCAAGTGCACTCCTCAATTCTCTTTTATATTTTTATAAATCTTTGTATCAAAGTTTGAAATCTTATCATGCCCCATTTACCTCCCCAATTAAATATCTCTATATTTAGTACTAGGCAAAAAAGCTAGATTAAACGTGAGGAAAAGTGTTATAATAATTAAATATTAAAATACGTTTTCATCTAACAATTTAAGTTTTTAGAACAATTGATAATAATATTACAAAATCTCACAAAAAGTATGTTTAAACTTGCAAAAACTATCTACATAATTTTCCTCTAAGGAAAGAATTTTTAAATACATAGCCCCTTGTACTCTTTCTTGTACACGATCCACATGTAAACCCAAAAAGAGAATTTTATAGTTAACTGACGAATGGATGATGATAGATATAAATTGTGTGAAAAAAGAGAGCATACGGGCTATGTACCGTCTAAAAATCATCTTTTACAAAGACCCCACGCAGATTAAACACCGCAAGGAGTATTTCTCAAAACCTAATGTATCTGATAATTGTGGAAAAAATTCAGTCCAAACAAAATAAAAGTTTCTTGAAAAATCAATTAAGCAATTCAAATCGAACTTAAGTTATGGATCCAAACCTAAAAGCAACTTGTGAGGGAAAGCATTTCCATCGAGTTCATCAAAAAAGACTTCGAATTTCGTGCGAGTAGCTCTTGGACACAAGCTTTCCTCATTCTGACACCATGGTGTCGGTAAGTAGATGAAGGATCAGCTCTTCTCCTGGTCCACAAGCAATTTCGGTAGGTCCATTTCCGGCTGCGTCCGGACTGAAAAGACCTAACGAGGGGGTTCTGATGGAACTACAAGTTAATCGCGCCTACCTGTTCCACGCGCGCTCCAAAAAACCAAGGGCTCGAAGGTTTTTTATTTTCGAAGCATTAGTCATCAGAACGGATTTCGCTTTGATGTTTTTACTCGAACAGTGGTGATCGAATGTATCATCACGAAGTAAAGTCCTTTGTTCTTAGATAAATAGACATTTTCTGACTTACCCCTTGAAGATTCTTCCGTATCATCTTTTAAAGTATGGATCTTCTGCTTCCTCACTATCGAGATTGTCACTATCGTTAACCCTAGATTAAGAGAATTCAAAAACTTCCTTTTGTTGCTAATTATTAGGTTCCACACACACTGAATTATTATCGAGGTATGTGTTTATTTTCACGAGATCAAGATGACACATGTGGAATTATTGTAAGATATTGAATTTATCTCATTAGAGTTTTCCTCACATGTGAATTTTTGCTTGAGACAACCCTATTGAACGTGTGATCAAGCAACTCAATCGATCAATTTTGATCAAAAGTGACTAGCATTGAGAGGCTTGCTTTGCTTGCTTTAATGGGCAAAGAGAGGCAATTAGATGAATCTCAAAAATATCATTGAACATGCACAGAGGAAGTTTTTTGCGTGAGCGACCATGTTATTCCATCTAGCTAGCTAAGGTATCCATGCCTCGAGCTTTCAGACATTACAATCAGCATACTAGTCATGACATGAACCTCCAACGTAAATTTCGAGTAATTAAATACATTAGTCATCACATGGACATGCAATGCTTAAGTGCACCATATGGCTTTTAAAGAGCTCAGTTACAAGTAAATACATGGGGACCAGAGGAAGAGTCACCATTATCAACTGGCTTGGCACCACTAATCTATAAGAAGACTAGGCAAAAGCCTAACCTATCTCGAACTTTTGGACACTACATAAGTTCTAATAGACATATAACGATGGTATTGACCGATTTGATCCCCACGAACGCACACAAGAATTCATGCCAGTCGTCGTTAGAATCTCCCCTAGTCGACTCCTCCTCATGTCACGCTAAATTATCGACTTAAGGGGTCGTCTCTCTAGACTCTAGCTAGACAAAATCCGCTCAAGCTCACTAGGCTCGCAAGGGATGGCAAGTGCACCTTCGTGGTCAAACCCGTATTCCTCGGCCGCCAGCTCCAAGAGCCTGAGGAACGTGGGGTGCGCTAGATAGGTCAAGGGGATGACGAACCTCTTGGGTTGGCCTCCTTCCAAAGCCACCACGGCGAAGTGACCTTTCTTCACGTCGTCGGGCACGACATCGCCCGCGTTCTCGCGCTCACTCGCGTCGTCGCGACGGTCATCCTCTCGGTGATAATAAGATGACCACGAAGGTGGCGATCTCCTACCGAGCGACAGGCTCTTTTGTAGCTTCTCCACCACGATCTTGAGATTCGCAATGCCCCTCTTTTTGCTACTACCACTCGCTCTACTAAGCTTAGCCATTTGGGATTCCTTTTTTTTCTCTCTCTCTCTTTTTTGCCCTTTTTTTTTTTTTGGTTGGGGTGGGGATAAGGAGAAGAGAAATCGAGAACTTTGGGGAGCGTTGTCTTATGAGGAAATTTCGATTTGCTCTTTGTTGTGGTACGTCGTCTGCTAGAGAGCTATACTTATATATAGCGATGGGAGGCACATTGGGGGGAGAGAGAGAGAAAGAGAGATGGACGGTTATGATACGAACTCCGAGACAAGTAGGGTTAAGACTTCAAGAGGAAAGAGAGGAGAAAGAGAGTGGAAACGACACAAGGCGAGATAGAGAGAGAGAGACGATGACTGAAGAAATAAATACTGGGGAGACCAACGCATGTGAGTAAAATCCAACTCAGCTCGCAACCTACCATGAAACGTCCCTTTTCGCTCGTCACGTCTGCCCTTCTAAATTATTAACTCCCTCTCTCTCTCTCCTGTTATATCTCTTCCCTTCCCGTGCCATGAGGCCCCCGCTAGCTCTGGATTTTTCTACGACCAACCGCCTGCCCGACACTGTTGGTACGAGTTGAATGTCCTTTCGCGAAGGCCGCATATGCCACCCGCAGAAAGATTTGACGCAAGGAATGTATGTGTGGACGTGTACATCTTTACATTCACATGCCAGTATCCGATTCTTGCACGCCTGCGTGACCCATTTCTTCTCTTTTGGAGCTTCAACAGTGATCTCAGTGAACTCTTTGCATTTGGTTCATACAGATTGGCATTTCTATTAGCTTTAGATTCCCAAGTGCAACGAGATCGAAGTGAGAAGTAAAAGACGTAGTCCTTCTGCAAACGTGGTTAGTTATAACAGCCCAAAGGTTATTTTCCCTCCATCATCTGTTTGGCAATGAATATACCAACAAGGAGAGACGCCGGACGGAAGAACGAGTCATGTGTATGCATATAATCCGCATTCATATTTTCTCACGACTCATGTCAGTTTCAAGCTATTACAACAAGTATGTGTTCCAAAACAGGTTTTGGAAAGACACGTGAAACTCAGCACCTTTCACACTCAATGCCGACAGAAGTCCACGAACCATCTGTGCATATTCCATTTAAGTAAATGAGAGAAACGCGGGGTACAAGATTCAGGTTAAAAAACGCGATACATTGTATATGAACAAATCATTCCATGTGCACAATCGCCTGACACACTTGTAGATATGAGCTCTGTAAAAATGCCGTTGGAAGTAAAGATCAACGCTTAAAATGCGAGCCATGCACAAGAAGCTGAGCTCGGTGCATGTGGTGCGTCTCAGAATAATTCAGTAAGTATAGTCTTTTCGATTGGAAAGTGGCTGGGATTTGATTTCGTACATATCGAGCGGACGAAGAAGTTTCCAGAAACGTAAATCAAGAGGACAGTCTCTGATAAACGTGTCTGGCTCGCATGCAAATGGTCCTGCTCGGCACGAATGACTTTATCATGAAGTCAGAGAGAGAGAGAGAGAGAGAGAGAGAGAGAGAGAGGGACATAGAGGGACATCGAACATAACCATTCCTTCGTGTGGACGAGCGATTAACAGATATGCATGTTGGTGTCGAAAAGTCAGGGGCTGCTTCTTACGTGGCGGAGTCCCGGATGCCTCCACGACCTACTCGACCTTTCCAAACCCACCCCATTTTGCCATGTGGACATCTCGGCCATTTGAAGATCGGATTCTCTTGAGCAGAAAACATGAAAAGATCGGATTCGATAGGGTATGAGTCCAACATCCTTTGAACGCATAGTCAGGAAATGAGATTTCAAATTGAGAATTCTCAATGGGAAACGATGCAAATGTGTCGGCGTCTGAATGCTACTGGTGTTATAGTATTTTACTAGTGAGTTCATCAAACAAAGGTTCTTTAGATCTCTCTTTTCTCGGGAACATTTTGTTTTTTGCATATTTACTGAATTTATATCTTTTTCTACATAGGTCATTATGAAATGGAACTTCTCACCTTATTGCGGGGATTATGTGCACCAAATGGATAACTGGGTTTGTTCAGAAGTATAATTAACGACTCATCTTGCAAAATTGTCTACGCGTCTATACTCAATTTAGTCAATCAATAATTGAAACGTCATATTGAAGTATAATTCATGGGGAGGTTTAGTCTGCATTGAAGTAGAGTTCTACTACCAAGCTCTTATTTGGGGAGGCTAGGTAATAAAATTGACATATCTAGGTGACAATTCCACGCAAACCCTACAAGACACAAAAATACCAATTTAGTTTGTCCCCCACCCCCCCCCCCCGGGTCTCTCCCTCGCTGATTGCCAGCAGCCGCACCATCACCACAGCTCCACCTGTAGTCCACTGCTGCCGCTGCTTCGCCAAGAATCAGCCTATCTGTCGTTGAACAGTCTTCCCACGTCGCCTCTCTCTGGACTTCAGATCGAGATTTATATGAGAGGTATGTTGACCTTCGATTGAGATTGATGTGTCTACCTGAATCTAGGCAAACTTAGTGCTATATGTCAACCAAATCTTGGAAATTATTTCACGGGCAGATCGATAGAAAATGAAATATTCTAGAAAACGCACGAGCATGCATGTTCTTTTTGTTTGAACTTTTGAAGCAGTTTACGTGAAGAACCGTGTTGCACAGTATCAAGCATACGACATTATCATATTTAGGTTACTATCTTCGATCTTAACTCGCTTCTTATTCGGCAAACATAATCTCTCTTGGATTTGGGGACAGCACTGACTACCAAGGACACGGACAAATATATTTTAGTAACTATTCGTGAAATGAGACTAGGTAATTATCAGGTATTCAAAGATTTCGGATACCCCATTCTTAGGGAAGAAAGAGATAACTATTGAATATGTGACCGGCTTGTTTCTATCTTTCAATAGCCATTTAAACTTGATTAGTTAGATTATCAGTGTGTGTAAGGTTTGGTCTCGTCTAGACAATTATGTTTTCTTGCGTAAATGAACGCAATAAGACGCCTGCACGATGTCATTAAGCAAGGTCCCACTGTCCGGTTTGTCACGGAAATTGGACATTCCTTGTCGACGGAACTTTGCAAATGCAGCAGTCTTATGACAGGACTGAAAAGAACATTTTCAATTACGATGACTTCCGTTCATCCTATCTACAAGAGATATTTCTGTATGATATTTTTCTCTATAAGAGATCATTATTGTATTTTCTTAATTTTCCGCATCTATAAAGATTGCACATATTTTCAATATGTTAAGTCAAATAATCATTTATCAGCCGTGTTTTTGTCCAAAAATGAACACCATCGCCAGACTCGTCCCCTCAAACGAGCTACATCAGCAGCTACCTGCTGCGACAGCAGGCCCCTGGGCAACAGTAGCCTCCTGCCGTTTAGCCTGCACAGCATCCCTATTCAGCATATTGAATCGCTTCGGCGATCCACTTGAGTATTTGTCGCTTCTTTCTTCTTTTATTTAAACTTATGATGACATTTTCTATGCATATGGAGTTCGAAGGGATGCTAGAAATATTTCTCTAAAATATTTACTTCTATCGGAAATGATTAAAATACTTTTCTTGATTCTCCATGAATCTCTCAAATTTGCACATATATCTCATTTGATTGTGCATATTCTTGATTGATTTTTGTTACTTAGATAATCATCTAATAATCTCTACGTTTTCTATCTTTTTGAAACACGTGCATTCATGGAAAAGTGGCCAACTGATGAGGGGCTCCATCTCTCGCACTTATTCACTTCCCCGACTATCGTTGCCATGTGCTATGATTCTATTGCACTGAATATCTTTAATGCAGAAGATGCGTGCTTGCTTTCCGAGACGTATTGATGCCTGAAAGGGACTTGATAAGCACATTCAATAAGAAAAATATTCGATTTCCGAAGTATTATTACAAATACCAAAACAGAAATTACTGGGCTGGAAAGTACAACAAGTGTCTTAGGTAACTAGGTAACAAAATAAAACAATAAATCTTTGAGATTTATTCGCCGTCGATTTCGCTTGGTCTACCCCACTAATTACCATGATATTTCGGAGGAATTAAGGGCAGCTCTCTAACGTTATTTGCAAGAGTTTTCAATGGGACACCACTGCGACTTCTTCTTCTTCTTCTTTTTATTGATTTGGCCAAACTTTCAGACTTCATATCATTGGGAGGTAAGCGCTTTTTGTCCACGTAAGCACATGCGCATGAGCTGGACGATGAAAAGAGATGAATAGTGAAAGCTCAATTGTCTGACGTGGATGCTCATTGTGGGGCCTCTCGCCAAGCTGTCCTCAGGGATATTATTGGGGCAGCATGGGGTTTCGATTTGATGAAGAAGAAACTACACACATTAGGTCTTTTCTTGAGATAGCCCTTTTCCTGAATTGAAAAATAGAATCATGTGATATATTCAAAATAGGAAAAACGATATCCCCAAATTTTATATCCAATAATCAAAATTTTGAATCCAATATGCTTTATTGTTCTTCAATTTAATTGAAGAGTGCAATCTTTCATAATTTGACTTCCCTCATGTGCATCCCATACGTGAAATTTTGGCTATCATGGGCCTAGCCAAATTTTGTATTCTCTAGGACTAAGATAATCCAATTAGGCTCATAGCATCCTTGCTTAACTCGATCCAAATATGATACAGTTTATGTGAGTTTATTACTATCAATTGACAATGCCCCTAAAATGCATATGTAATTTAACAATATTTTTGTTTAGGGATCAAGGTCAATCCTTAAGTTTTATGTAATGAATAGATTCGCCAAAATTTAGTTATCAATAACTACTTCTCTTTAAAGGGGAGCTCAAAGAGGTTTCATTAAAAGATGAAATGCACCTAAATCCAAAGTGTGCAAATGCAATGTAATAGCTGTTTTTGTTGGGAATATGGATCTCAATTAAATCCGACACCCATATTTCAAAATGCAATGAAATGTAATGAGAATGCATATGCTAATGCAAAAATAAAATACCTACCTATCATTACTTACCTGGAGATCAGAGAAAATGTACCTCGACTAGGACTCTATATGCCTCCCTTATTTCATATTTCCATCCTCTAGTTTTAGATCAAACCCTAGCTTAAGCATGAGGTTTCATTAAATAATTTTTTATTTAAAATAGTTGATAATGTTCTTAAAAAAATCTTACAGTACCAACTCCTTATTTGTACATTTTGTCGACTA
Organism: Corymbia maculata; assembly: GCA_014182735.1. NCBI lineage: Eukaryota > Viridiplantae > Streptophyta > Magnoliopsida > Myrtales > Myrtaceae > Corymbia > Corymbia maculata. The sequence continues at coordinate 26,288,941 of CM024683.1, read as the reverse complement.
ATCCATGTGAAGGGGTCAACAAAGTAGCCAAAAACTTGATTCGTAAAGCGAAGTTTGTGATTAAACATTAATGACTGAAGCTTCATGTTGCGCCGCTGCAAATAATGGCAGTTGTCAGTCCTCTCTTACGTCTATTTCGCCAAGCTGTATTTTAATGCTTTGTGAAAAGAATCACGAAAATAGAAAATATTATCAACTTGTGGATAACGTGGTACAACAGTGTCCAATCAGAGCGCGAGAAATTATATGGCTTTCATGTTTGACGTTCTGTGGACGAAGTACAGTTTCCGTGTTTCTTAGTACTGGGGTTTTTTGCAATGCCATGCTACGAACGCGTTACGCTGCTTTCTCGTTGAAATCATCTCAAATTTAGAAAGTAGGCAGTGAATTTATTCATTTTAGATTTCACACTTCGCTACATCATATTGGAGAGATCTAACAGTGAGATTGAAAGAGTTAGAGTAAAAATCATTTACAAAAATAACTATATATTTAAATTTGATATCCTAATGTTGGGTCTATTTTTATTATGTGGATGCATAAAATCCATTTGGATCTTCAATTTTTGACACGGCAATGCCTAGGAGAAGGATCCAAATCCTTTCCTCATAGGGCTTGTACGAAACACTATTCCTTTTTAGCATTTGGGTTTGTTGAGTATGTCTCGAGTTTGGGCTATCAACTTAAGCAAGAAACTAAACTTAAAAATGGATTGGCCCGAGGTGGAGTTGGTGGGGCTCTTGAATTTGAAAGAGCGCCCGGGTTGGCTAGCCGAGGCTAGGTTTGGCCCTTGACTGGGGTCATTTGCTAGCCACCTGACCTTGCCTAGGATGCCAACTTTGGAGCATCCGGGGATTCGACCCATTGGGCCCAGGCACTCAGATCTCAATGAGATTTTGGCTTAGTTGAAGACCTTTTCAAGAGAGAAATAAGGTAAATTACCCATCATAGCCTCTAAAGAGTGTCTCTACGCTTTTTGTTTGCGAGTTTGGGAGTACACTCAAGAGATAGAGCGAAACACTATGAGAATTTTTTGGGTGTAATATGGGGCTCAGGTATGAGAAAAGTTTGATTTGCATTAAAATAAGTACATATCAAATCACGCTTTCATCTAATAATTTAAGATTTTTGAACAGTTAATTAGAAATCTGATTTGCACATATTAAATTATAAAAATTAAATCATATACTCATCTAATAACTGAAGTTGTTGGGTAATTTTCACATGCCACTCCTAAACCAACTTTAAGTTAATGGGTTGAGGGAAACCATGTGTATGAAGAACATATAAATTCCAATGTCAAGCAATGCATAATATTTCAATTTCACATGCAAGTTGAATTAGGAAAACCACGTCCTAAGCCAACTTTAAGCTAAGGTTCTAGGCGACACTTTCTAACAAAATCATTTCGAAATATATTCGCCGTCGGCATTGATTACCGAGATATTTCGGAGGAAGATAAAAAAAGAAAAAGAAAAAAAGGGTGGGGACAGTTCTCTGATGATGTCTTCAGGAGTTGTCATGGAGGACCCCACCTCCCAATAATTGCCTTCGGTGCCCCGAATCATTTGTTTCCCACTTTTCATAATTAGGACGTAAGCACTTTTTAGTCCACGTAAGCACACACGTCTGACGTGGATGTCGTCAATCAGAGAAATTTCCGAGGCCAGCATGGGTGTTTCGATTGGAGGAAAGAGCTCAAGACATTATCGGAAAAAACTTGGACCACCCTTCTTAAGGGGGACATCACGCTGTTCAGCTCCGGGCGCTGCACGTTTATGACATGGTCGCCACATGCGATCGGAGAATTCCATTCCACTAACATGTGCCCGTTAATTCCGCGTGACTATTCGTCCCATCAATCAAAGGTCAGATCGCTTTCTTTCACTCTTTTTTTTTTTTTTTTTTTTGCTTGAAAAGTTTGCATTCCAAATGAAGACAGGTCGATCGAATACAAGAGATGAGGGTTGAGGAGGCGCATGATGCTTCGTTTCTACACACACATGGGGTGGGGGCAGTTGAAGGTCTCTTTTTTGGCTGATTTCCTTTTTGTTTAGTTTTCTCTGTCGATCTCATTTGGTTTTGGGACCCTACAAATTGATTTTTTAGAAGTGGATGGGCTTGATCAGATCTTTTCATCTTTTCTAGATAATGGCAAAAACGTGCCAAGTTTCTTTAAATATATCATCCACTTTGATCAATGCGGTTTTCACTTAGAAAAGGAGATTTTCCTTTTGTATGGAAATGTCAATTGATTGATCATAACATGCACTTGGGAGGGCATATGCACTCGCTTGACCCACCAGCGTCAAAAGAGGAAGGATATTCAACTCCAATGCTAGACTATAAAGTAAAGTAAGAACTGAGATAGTCATGATCTGAAAAGCTCGATGGAGATTTCTAATATGTTCGAATGCTAAGAGATGGACATAGATATTCCACAAAAAGCTCATGGTTGTTCAAGGTGATTTTCCTAGTAGGATATGAGAAGAACCCTCGATTAATTAAGAGCTAATACCATGAAAACTAAATTAGCATACTTGTGATAAATTTACCATAAAATAATTTTTTATCACAAAAAAAAAAAACTAGTACATTTGCGATAAATTTACCCTCTGTTAATTTTCATTAAATTAGATTAATATAACGAAAAACCTACAAACTGATAACCTCAAATTAGCATATTCTTCAACTATTACATGTCATCAAACTCAGAAATTTAATGGTAAAATTTAACAAAAACTAATGGATGATAAATTTACGACAAGTGTTCCAATTTTGGATTTTTCATGATAAAAAAATTCATTTCGCAACAAGTATGCCAGTGTATGGTTTTTCGTTATAAAAAAAAATTAGTTTAAGATGAATTTATGACGTATGTATTAATTTGGAGTTTTTGTGATGTCAATTTATTATTTAATATTATCTCTTTGGAAAATCGAAAAAATTAGTGTAGAGATGGGAAGCGGGGGTGTGAATGGAGAGATTCGCGGGAGGGTGCTGCCAGAAGGGCAGGCAGACAAGGACGGGGATGGCGACACAAAATCGATCAGGACGATAGTGTCTAGTCTGTCACTCCTGTTCCGACGGGCATCAATCATGTCGGTTTTGCGGGCCTCCTCCTCCTCCTCCGAATCATACCCCCCCACCTGCCCCCAACAATAAATAGAAAAGGGTTTCCATTTCATCCATCAAGAAGAACATTTTCTATTGTGGAAGAAACACCCCTTCTTCTTTTTTTCTAAAATATTATATTCAATATATAATATGATCTCTAAATGGAAATTTATGAATTTTTATCCGATATATAATGTCATATCTAAATTTTTAATTTACTTAATATGGGTTTTTAAACTTTGCTTCAATAAGTACTGTCGTCCATGAATTTTTAATTTATTTAATATGATTCATAAACTTTGATTTAATATTTAATTTGATCCTTAAAATTTTAAATATTTTTACATAATCTTGGGTATATACTGTCTATTTACCAATAGTTTCGAGAATATATCGAGTAAATTAAAAATTCAGAAACGACATTACATATTAAGTTACAATCCAATGACGACATTACATATTGAATCAAAATTCATGAATAATTCACGCTCTTATCTTTTTTGCATGAGTTGTATCAATTAATTGGGAGTTCGACAGGCAAGGACAGTGCGATGTACAACTAGCCAATAAAAAAGGGGAGAGAGAGAGATAAAGGGTTAAAATATCCATCGCCCCAACATGGATGGGGAATCACAGCTCACAGTACGACGTACGACACTGATGATTCTAACCTTTCATTGCTTGATAAGGCACCGGGGAGACATTGGATCTCATGAGGACGATAGCTCTAAGCCAAGTGACTCGCGTGTTGTCATTGTAAGACAGCTTAGATCCTGCTCAAAGGTCCGACACGATTGGCAGAAAGACAAATAGGAACGGGGAAAAGAGAATTCGAAAGTTTTACCCCCCGATGTTAAAGGTTTTTCTTGATAAGTAAGGGAAGGATCCGTCGAGTGCTTTTCAATCGACACACCGTACATCACATTGGTCACTTCACCTGCCTTTTCTTCTTTTGGATTGAGAGCTGGGAAGAGATCATGCTGCGCGAGAGCGTGACCCATCGTTTGCTATTGCTGCGTCGTCATTATCTTTCCATATTTGGCAATCACACGTACACGTGAGTTTTCGGAAAGCAAACGAATGCTGCAGATCAAGTACAAATTACAAACCAATCAGTGGAGGTTGGTCACCCTTCCCATGTAAAAAGGAGGAGGCATGTGCTGAGTGATTACATGAAATTTGGCTGTTGGGGCTCACCGCCCGGGTTTCTGGATCATGATGGCTCCACTTTAAAGTTCGTTCTAAAGCTAAAGTAGAAAAGTGCATGTGACCCGGGCGTATGTCAAGGCCCGAAGGCAAGGGAGCACTTAGTCCACCCAACCATTAATCCCCAATTTCGTCGGCCACAAACAATCGACCTTTACTAGTCTGATCTTTTCTTTTGAGCTGATTTCAAGTAATTTAATCTCATAATTATGCTCGTATATTCATTGGATGCTGCAGTGTATTCTACAATTACGATAATCCAGAGAGTCGGGAGATGGCCACAAGGTAAGACCCTGATATCAGATATGAGGAACACAGAACAGATTGAACAGTGAGAAGGCAGACATGCCATCTATTTATTTCTTATTTGGACATCATATGACACAGGAATTGCATCAGATTCTGTCGCCAATATACAAAGAATAAAATAAGAATTCGAGCATATCTCTAAAATTCGAAAGAATGAATGACGTCTCCAATGCTTTGCTCCCGGAAATGCAGGTATTCGGTCTTTGTATGTACATTAGTTTGAAACCTATCTAGGTGACCTGGTTGTGATTTATAACCCTGTGTGAATTGTTAGTATTACTAGTATTTACCTAGGAGAGTGTCAAGTATCTACAAAATATGTGCCCGAGCCCAAGCACACTGATTTAAAGCTTGCTTTCCCTCATGCATCTCTCTGGAAGGAGATAGAAAGCTGCATCTACAAACAGAGGAGACTATAGAAGACTAATGGGATGAATGCATTGTCCAATTGTGCTGTGTAGGCCTCCAACAAACCACTCGCAGTTACGGCCAGGAGAAGAGAGAACCAGTGCTGCACAAAGTTGGAAACTTATATCAGAGGTGAAGAACAACTTCATTGCTACTAAGTACCAAGAAGGCGGGAACCTGAAAGATATCATATACTCAAAATCTCCCAGCAAACAGCGAAATGCACTCAGCAGGGACAATCATGCCCATATGCAGAACACATGGTTCCAGTCACATGGACTTTGCATGCTGATTCTTGTGGGTATCTAAAAGAATTACCACTCTACTGAACTTATACTTCTAAAAGATATTCAAAGCTGAAAAGTCTTCCAACCCTTCTCTAGCCAGTTATTCTAAGGCACAGAAAACAGAAGGCACCCTGTCCCTGTATTTGCAGAGTCATCTGCATGTACACTGCGCACTTTGATGCGAGGGCACCTACAAGCACACATGCATACAAGCCCATACACAGAGAGAGAGAGAGAGAGAGAGAGAGACCTGTGTCAGAACATAACCCGTCGATGCCAAAAGTGGAAGGAGAACAGAACATGTAACCAGGACAGAAGTTATACCAGCTGCAGTACCCTCAATTGTTTTCTCTGAATAAACGGTAGGATCCATGTGTCAGTTACCTCAACAAAGAGCCAGCAACCAAATTAGTAAGAATACTTACTGCCAGTTTTGCTCCACCTAAGAACCCCATATTTGTGACCAACCAATGATGCCTGGATAAAATTGCAAAATGAATTGAATAGCCAAATTGCAGAATGCCAAATAGCAAAAAGATGGTAACATCCCAACATTGGATAAATTCTAAACATACATGCTTCCACATCTTCCCTATTACACACCAGATGCACATATAGATGATTATTGCAAAAAAGCAACTTTTAAAGATTGTCTAATGGATAACTGGGCTTGGTTCTTCCAAATGAAGAAAGGAAAATTAGGTTCCCAGGATCTGTCTGTTACCATCACTTATCAGTGAACTCACTCAGTTCATTCAGTCTAGATGCGATTTGGAAGATCTCATGCTTTTAGTTCAGTCTTGACACTTAAGACAATTGCAGCAGGCTGCACCTGGTGATTAAGCTAACATGTCTCCCATGATGAGGAAGTAACTAATTATACTGGAAATTCAAAATCAAGGAGATTTGTTACAATAAAAGAATAAGGAAATAATACACGATTAAAAGATACAAAGTCATATGTCCTCACCATAGTATCTCCAATTCCAAGGCTCAAAATTCCAGCAAAAGGAGCAAGTGGACGATCGTTGTATCCGAAAGACAGCCACATGGGTACAGCACATCCCAATAATAGTGAAAAATGGCTAATTATCAGACAAATGAAACAAAATCAGCCAAAGGCACCTATATTATATGACAGAACCATGAATTTAAGCTTCAAGGAAATTGCACCTGACAATAAGAAGATCAGAGTCACGGTGGTCAGTGAAAGCATTCATGAACTGATGAACAAGTTTTCCCAAAGGCCATATTCTCCAAACCTAAATAAGAAAACAGGGTCTGAAAAGTTATTGCAACTCCATAGAAAGAGGCTATAGAGAATAATTTATACATTTGTGAAACTATAGGCAACCAATTAATTTCAAAACAGAAACAGATGAACCATAAAAAAGATGTAGATAGTCAGAATAGATGCGCATTCTTCTTTACATGGTTAGTTTTAAAACAAGGCCAAATTGACTGATAGGAGAATCCTCAGTTTCTGTCTCTAGCTTCATATCATACAGATTACAGACATAAGCTTTAATACATCACTGGACATATGTTAAGGAATATACACAAAAGGACAAGAATCAGGCAAACATAAGGAGTCCAAAATCTAAGCACTTACTCGAATTATTTCTACGACCAGGAAAACTGCCAAAGCTGCCCCAAATGCAAGATCAAGAAACTCAGGCTGAAAGTAACAGTCAAGTCATCAGTAAGTATGAGAAAAACAAACTGCGAGTAGAGATGACACGGTTACTGTAATAATGACATCAAATTCTGCTTCGAAGCCAAATCACCTGGAAGATAAGAGCAGGGGAAAACATCGAAACAGCCATCAGATGGTAATATTTCCGGAGAAGTATCCTTTCAACCTTGCTATTCTTCGAAATGTTGTAAAACCTGATAACCGATGCATATATCAAACACACCCAATAGACACACAGTGATAGTCTTTTCACTGGTTCTCCAAAAACAAATGAAAGGATCCTGCAGTAACAAAACATTCAAGAATAAGAACATGTTGCCATGAGATGAAGCTGAATGATTTATACTCTTATGTAACCATAACTACTAATAAGCCACTGTCTAAAATCAAGAACCCAAACCCCCTCCTCCCCTCCCCCTCCCCCCCACCCCAAAAAAAAAAAAAAAAAAAAAAAAAAACGGAAAAAAAGGCTTGTCTATAAATGATGACGGAAGAAAGGAAAAGACATAGCCCAGACTGCACTGTTGTTTCAAATTAGAGCACTTCCAGCAACTCATAAGAGACTTGCAACATGAGAGAGTTATTACCATAAAAAAGGATGTGACTGAAAATCTCGAGCAAACTGCATCCAAGAAGGGGCGATAACAATCAACACAAATGCAAGGGATCCAAAGAATAAGAGAGATCTTCGAACTTCACTCAGCACCCTTGCATCAGAGGTCATAGTTGAAGGGCGTTCCCAAAGTCGCAGCAGCAATTTAAAAATAAGTGGAAAAACAAGAAGAGCAAGTAGCACGCTCTGCATTAAGAACATATCCAGTTAATGTCTCTCCACAGCAGAAACTATCAGGCACATAAACCCCCAACCATCATACCTGGGTGATTATGCTCCGCTCACTTCTGTTTGTTGAATACCATGGAGAAACCAAATTGAATGAAACAAATCTTTCATTAACCTGATGAAATTTAAACTGGTTACTAATGATCTGACACTAACAGTCATGCAAGTCGCCAAGAATGGCAAAAGAAAGATCCTAATTCTCCATAGGCTGAAAAAACCTTTGTAGAAGAAAGGAATCCTAACCTTTGTCAATGTACAAGCTAGCATGTCACCAGAGTAGAGAACTATCCCGGCACTCAACAAAAGGGCTTCACCTGAAAAGATGGAACAGAACTAAAAACTTCAGGAAGAGAAACAAAAATTTCACTGAAACCAATAGAATCTTAGGACATCTCTACTCTACCCGAGCCATTCCCCATGATGACGCATCCACAGGGTTGGTCTCTGCCCATGACTGAGCCACTAAACTCTACTGCTCTAACATTCTAGCCTCAACTGTCTTCAAAGCTAGGGCCAACTAAGAGAAAAAATGTAAACTGCACTTGTCGAGGGTGACTGCCAGAGGCCTAGACAAAATGCATACCAACAGAAGCACAGGATGGGAAAGTATTCAGAAGATGCTGAATTAGTTTCACCGCTGCAAATCCATGACAGACCACCCAAAATAAGTTGAACGCAAGTTGCAAACCTGCAAAAGAACCATGAAAGCATCAACATTGAGCACCTGTAACTGATCAGCAAAAAGATGCCACATTTAAACCTAAGATATACAGACATGCCAACTCAGGCAGTTCTATGAAAATGATTCTTCAGCGCTTATGTTAAAGGCCATACAAGTATGCATAAAAGAAATAGTACCCATAAATTGATCTTCTGAATATTGAACAACAGCTAGGAGCAAGAGATTGAGGGAGATCTTTGATGACATACGTACCGAAGTTAGACATAATGGCAAGGGAGACGCAACATAATGCAGCATAAAGGCCAATGCTACATGACATGAGCTTTGAATTAGACTGGATATTTGAGGAAGGGGGATGGGCTTTGTTGGGAGAATGCTGCATTGCTGAATAAAGGAAAGCAAGCACACCAAAGGAGCTGACTGATGCAGCCCAGTACAGCATTTTCAAATATTCAAAATCTGCAAAAATGGAAGAGTTTAATAATCACTTGTCACTTCTCAGCAGTCATTGAGTATAAGGATGCCGATAACCAAAGGAACATGCAATGTGTGTTTTGTGTCTCATAATACAGAGAAAAGCTATGCGACACAATGCTTATACCTTCATAGCTGACTTGGTGGGATGAGACTGCTCTAGATAGCTGTATCAACTTTGAGATCAAAACAGTAGGAAGAGTAACTGCCCCCAAGAGTATACCGGATGAGGCACCAGGCCTGAAATGAAACACAAAGCCAAACCATTCATCAATTGCTTTCTGACTACTTCACCAACTCGGTTGTCAAAACAAAAGGCAGGCAAAACTTCCATTATAAGCTTATGACCGGTGCTGGCTTGGGTGTTCCTACTTGAAAATTTTCAACTCAATTTGTAATCGATTGATTTTGCAAATGGTGCTTAACACAACTGGAGAATCTCATAACAGGTTTTAATCACAAATGAGAAATACAATGCAAGTCCGACTGCTTACCGATTACGGTAGCCTAAGGTTCAACAGAATGACCCAACGATAAGGACCGTAGTAAATGTACGTTCAGAAATTTTAAACTGAAATTTGATACAACTTAAGCCTCAGAAACCGGCCAGAGCAAAATTGAAGTGCGAGAACAGCTAAACCATCACACCCGAGCAAAAAAATTTCATTTTGAATTGAAACAACAGGGAAAAATCAAGACATTAGAGATAGGCGCCAAGATTTATACCTGGTCTTAAATCGGAGAAGGGAAGACGAATTCTCGAGGCGAATCTCGACGTAGAAGGAGGCGGCGGCAAGGGGACAGAGAGCGAGGCCGTGGGAGAGGAGGCAGAAAGGGAGAGAGTAGAGGACGCGCAGCACGAAGAGCAGGACCACGGCCCGCTCGCCGTTCATCAGCGACGAGGCCGCCGCGGCGATCGACGCCATCGGCTGTCCTCGAGTCCTGACAAACTCCGCGGCGGCGCCTAACGGTCGAGGGACCACCCGAAGGGGCTCGGAGAATCCATGGGAGAAAGAACCGGAAGACGAAGAATTTCGCCGGATCGGAGCGAAAAACCGATGAACTTACGGCTTCGCCTCTTCTTCACCGTCTCGTGTTGAAGAAGGTGGATAGCGTGGTTTTCGAGGGAGAACGTTTTTTTGCTGTGCCTCCACCACCCGGAGGAAGTCGCCGCTGTGGCAGAGGTCATGCGTGGAAATTCCACGTGGCGGATCTCGATACGCAGATACAGCCACGCGTTTTTCGCGGGGCCCCGTCAACGAGGCGTAACCGCGGGAAGCGACCTTCGAATTGTCAAATACGACATCCCCTGCGAATAGCGAGTAATCCTAGGTCGTTGTCTTTTTTTTTTTTTTTTATTTACATTTTTAGAATTAATATAACCAAAAATCTCAAATTAGTGCACTAATAATAAATTTACCCAAAACAAATTTTTCATCATGAAAAACTCAAAACTAATATGTATGTGATAAATTTATTTCAAATAATCACAAAAAATCTCGAACTAATATATTTATAACAAATTCATTTCAAACTAAATTTTTATATCCAATCGATACATTTGTGACAAATATATTATCTGTTAAATTGGATAATATCACAAAACACCATAAAATTAAAATGAAAAGTAAAATCTCAAACTGATATACTTAGTCAATTGTCACATACTATCCAACTCAGCAATTTGATAATAAAATTTAATATAAATTAACAGAAGGTAAATTTGTCATAAGTGTACCGATTAAGATTTTTGACAGTCCAAAAATTAATTTAAGATAAATTTGTAATAGGTATATACCAATATGATATATTTGTTTGTAGTATTAACCCTTAGCTTTATTAGCTCATTTAGGTCTTGAATTGAAGTTGCTTAGAGCTAACGTCAATACAATCCCAAAAACCCACCTCAGGTGCAGCATGAGATCGAAACATGGTTATACTCACACGCACAACACAAGTTCGAAACTCAATAGTGTAAACGTGATTTTCGAGATTGATAAAAAAGCCGATGCAAATAGAAACAGGCGAAATGAAAATCATAGTGTTCGACGTGAGAAAGCGTGCGGGATAAGCAGGACTTGGTTGCTACGAAAATGAAATTATATTAATTAACAACGAGCACGGGGCCGATGAAGACGCGTGTTTTGACGGGGCAAAAAGAAGAAGCGGCAAATAAAGAGAGGAAATGATAATCCTTCGGAAAGACTTAGGTCCACAAATTTATTATTTTTGGGGCGGGTCGGTTGTACCAAACCGAAGGTGCCGTGAATATTCTCTTCATTTCATTTTCTTGGTTAGGTACGGAGTGAGAATATGGACCATATTGACCAGCCTTTTGGGTCATTGGCCCGTTTGACATCTTCTGATTGCCCAACATGCGCCATATACAAGGGAAAATTACTCGAACCATCCTCTATATATATATATATAAATGTCGATTCAGTTTAAACCTTTTAGTTTTGTTGATTTTGCCTTGACTTTGTGCAAAATTTCAATTTGGTATTTCTGACCAATTTTTGAAGGAAATTGTCAATCACCCTACATGATACATCACCACGTCAACAATTTTTGACAAAACTTAATCGAGAGGATTCAATTGGAACTCCGTGTAGAGATTTAAAACGAAATTAGCAAAATGAAAAATTAACCTTTCGATTATGCCAATTTAATCTTAACATTTAAACTATTTGCCAAACTAATTCTAAAACTTTTAATGAATTATCAAATTTAATATTTCCGATTAATTTTGGCCGCACATCACCAACGTGGAACCTAGTCAAGTTTAGCCGTCCTATGTGGAGCGGCCGGTCGACGTGAATAATTTTTATTTTTAAAAAGAATTTAGAATTTTTATTAAAAAATCAAAATTTTTGTGGGTGTTTTTTTAAATTTTTTTGGTGGGTATTTTTTTAAAAATTTTCTTTCTTTCTTTCTTTCTTTCTTTCCCTTTTACTACACATGGCTGATGAGGACTCTAAGCACTCGCCAGATTTTGCATTGCAACCCTCACTAGCCATAGCAAGGGTCATTACACCCTCACTAGGGCTCTTGATGCTCTTGCCAAAACTAGTATGGATCGTGATGCTCTCACCAAATCTAGTGAGGCAAGGGCTTTGCGGCTCTTGCTCAATGGTCAACGAAAATCGTTAGCCCTCAGTTAGTAGCTGTTGACCTCGCTGGCCATGTGTAAAAATAAGGGGAAAAAAACAATGAAAAAAAGAAAATAAATAATCAATAAAAATTGATTAAAAATTCTAAATTTTTTAAATCAAAAAAATGTCCACATTTGTGCTAGTCGCACCATGTAAAATAGCCGGTACTGATTAGGCTAGCATATTAGCAATGTCTGGCCAAAATAACTATATTGGCAATTCGTTAAAAAGTTTAAGACTAATTTCGCAAATAGTTTAAAAGTTTATGACCAAATTAGCATAATTTAAAACCATTCAATTTTACCAATTCAATCCTAAATTTTTTGAAAAATTTGTGAGTTTAGTTAGGCTCATGACTTTTTGATCAATTTTCCCAATTTTTTACTACAACAATCAAACGATTTTTAGTAAGTAGAGGCAATTCTAGTGAGCGAACGAAACTTCGTCGCTAGAAAAGAGGCTCTAGCGACCGAATCGTAGAGTTGAGTGGCCGAGACATGACTCTGGCTACTAAATTATAGATGCTACTTCTTGCTACCAAATCACGTTGGGCCATCGGAACTCAAACCATGTAACAATCTAATATATATATACTAAATATCTTACTACATTGATAAGTACCCTTATGTACATTAACTTCCACAAATACATAGTAAGCCACAAGCAATTATGTAACGACCCAGTTTACTCTGCATTGATTAGTGATATTTCCTCTATCCATATATACAATCCATTCCCACTCCTCCACTTACAAGAATTGATGTCCTCCTTGGTGTTGGCCTGTATTGATTAGTGATATTCCCTCTATCCATATATACAATCCATTCCCACTCCCTCCGCCATCCTAGAAGTCTATTACAAGCCAGGTCTTGTCTAAAACTTCCCAGCCCGGCAATCAGCCCTCACCAGCGCCGGATTGAGTATGAGCCCAGTTTATCCACAAATCAGACACCTATTGGAAGAGACTTCCTCTAATACAAAATGCAAATAACCTGATCCGTTTTATGCGGGCCAAGTTCATAAAAGGAGTGCTTGAGCGACCACACGAGATGATGACAATTGGGTGTTGAAATTTTTGGGGCAAACCCGATTTGGAAAATTGTATGACGTGCCGGGAGTCACGAGCATATATGCCCGCAGATCTTCCGTTCTCGAAGGAAACAAGTGAGCGAGCTAAAAATCAGCCGAACCCTTCGGCTTCAAAGAAAACCTCCTAATCATCTTCAAAATGAGCTCGTCCGCACACAAACACAAGCACTCTAAATCGTCTTTTGCTTTGGGGGAAACGCGATGGCAGACCACCATAGAAAACCTCACGCCATCATCATCCCTTACCCTCTCCAAGGCCACGTCAACCCGTCCGTCCACCTGGCCATCAAGCTCGCCTCCAGAGGCTTCGCCGTCACCTTCATCAACACTCAATACGTCCACCACCACACCCTCAAAGCCCTCGATCGCAAACCGGACGGCGACGGCTCCCACGACATTTTCTCCAACGTGCGCAGATCGGGGCTCGACATACGATACACCACCGTGTCGGACGGCTTGCCAGTCGGGTTCGACCGGTCGCTGAACCACGAACAGTTCATGGCATCGCTCCTGCACGTGTTCTCGGCGCACGTGGAGGAGGTCGTGGGGAGCATCGTGGCGAGGCCCGGCGAGGGGGCCGACTGCTTGATCGCAGACACGTTCTATGTGTGGCCGTCGAAGGTGGCGGAGAAGTTCGGGCTGTTGTACGTGTCGTTCTGGACGGAGCCGGCGCTGGTGTTCTCGTTGTATTATCACGTGGATCTCCTTCGGATCAATGGCCACTTCGGTTGCCAGGGTAATTCCCATTCTCGCTTTTGCATGGCTAAGATCGCTCCCATATTTTCGATCTCACGTGCATGTGCATGTGCATGAATTCAACATCGACAGATTTGAATTTGACAGCCTTTTCCTGATCAGATTGTCGTGAGGACCCGATAGATTACATACCAGGAGTGCAGCCCCTACAACCGAAGGACATGACGTCGTATCTCCAGGAGAGCGAGACGTCATCCGTCTGTCACCAGATCATCTTCAACGCCTTCCAGGACGTCAAGGCGGCGGATTTCGTCCTCTGCAACACCGTCCGCGAGCTCGAGCCCAGCACCGTGTTGGCCCTGCAGGAGCAGAAGCCCTTCTACTCAGTCGGGCCCGTGTTCCCAGAGGGCTTCACCAGGAGCGACGTGGCCACGAGCCTGTGGCCCGAGTCGGACTGCTCCCAATGGCTCGACACCAAGCCCCGGGGCTCGGTCCTCTACGTGTCATTCGGGAGCTATGCCCATTTGTCGAGGCCGGACCTAGAGGAGATAGCCCACGGGCTCTCGCTCAGCAAGGTAGACTTCGTTTGGGTGCTCCGGGCCGACATCGTGAGCTCCAACGATGTCGATCCATTGCCCGATGGATTCAAGCAAGAGCTCGGCGACCGGGCGATGATAATACCTTGGTGCCGTCAAAATGCAGTGTTGAGCCACCCAGCAATAGGCGGGTTCTTGACCCATTGTGGGTGGAACTCAATATTGGAAAGCATTTGGTCCGGGGTGCCTATGCTGTGCTTCCCCCTGTTGACGGATCAATTCACAGATAGGAAGCTAGTGGTCGATGATTGGAGAATCGGCTTGAATCTGAGTGATCGGAACAAGACCACACGAGAGGAAGTCGCCAACAAAATCGCCCGGCTTATGAGCAAAGAATCCAGAAGCGAGTTCAAGAACGCGGTCGAAGCAGTGAAGAAGAAGCTGGAGGAAGCATTGATGCCCGACGGTTCTTCGACGAGAGATTTCGATCAGTTTCTCATGGACATAAAGGATAGGATCCATCAAAAGAAGCATCTTTGCAATGGTGCTTAGATCGACCCTGTAGTCACTGGCCCTCCTCGGTCCAAACATACATTTTTGTAATGCTCAAAATTTACTATTAGTGCATAAGCGATGGTAAAATAAAATACCTTCCGAACATTTAGAACCTGACAGAGCGTTGCTCCTGAGAACACTTATTTTTGTTCTTTTGTTCCTAGGAACAAATTTTTTTTCCGGAAATAGAAACACGTTTGGTAAATTTTTTGTTTCCAGATTTGAAATAGAAATCAGATTTGAAAAATCAAAAAAAAAAAGTTAGTTTCTTGTTTCAGAACAATTTCAAGAATCACTTTTTTTTTTTTTTTTTTTTTCTTTTCTTCTTGTTCTTCCTCTTCCTTCTCCCACCCCTCAGCCATCCCATTGCCGCCCCATCGCCGCCGGGCGAGATCCGGCAAGCTTGCCGGCACCTCGCTAAGCCATGGCGAGGTGCTGGCAAGCTCGCCGGAGCCTTGCCTAGGCGGTAGGCTTGCCCGGCTTCACAGATCTAGGCGAGGTCGAGCTTTACCGAGCCGCCAAGCGAGGCTCCGGCGAGCTCGCCGAAGCCTCATCGGCAGCGGCCAACAGGGAGATAAGAAAAAAGAAAATTAAAAGAATCAAAAGTCAAAATTTTTACCAAACGCATTTATGTTCTCGGAACAAAAAAAATTTCAGTTGCCAAACGCCTTTAAATGCTCAGAAACTGTTTCCGGGAATAGAAACGAAAAAAAAACATTTCTGAGCAGAAACTGTTCCCGAGAACAGAAACATTGCCATGCAGACCCTTATTGAGTCGGCAAGCTTCAAAAGGCAAAGACATCATGAAGAAACCAGAGGAGAAACGATAGCAGACGGTACACAGGCTGTAGCAGCATCAGGCAGCAGGATGAACACAGTATGGAGCCACAGCCAAACAAAAATTTTATTGTACAGTTCATCTCGTGTTGCTCGTGCCCTGTTTACACTGGAAAATTTTACGCACCGTTGTGCCTGTTCCTATGCAAAACTGCAACAGAAGAAACGATAGAATTCGATAACCAGCTGCCATGACAAACAGCACTAGGAGATTCTCCCACTTGGATTTACTGTCACGAGATATGTTGTACGTGTTCTGGAGAGCCTCGTAACCTGAGATCGTCCTCACCCCCACGGCAAAAGAAGTCCCCAGATACTCGTTTTCCAGGAGACCCTATCCAATAAAATAAAATGAATTGCTTAGCAAGATGGGCGTCAAATATGCCCACAAACTCAATTTGATTCAATCCAGAGCCAACAACATATATCAAGCGTTTTCCTAGCCAGAACAACGTGAACCAAATATCCAAGTAAGTAGGAAGCAGAAATTGTTTTCTTCTCCTTTTTTGGCTGGAAATCAAGCAGGAAAAGTATGTGCAGATAGAAGCGTTTCCATGGTATCACATGGATAGGAAGCACTAAGCAGTGCTAAGGTTGGTCGCTTAGGCAAAATGGTACATCAGAAAATATTTTTAAGCAGTTTCATTGTTGTTTCTACCTGTATAGAATAGGTGTGAAAGGCAATGTAGGAAATTGGATATGTCCATAATGGTCCAGGCAAAGCATCTCGGATTCTGAAGTAGCCTGCAGAAAGCATCATTACCACCTGACAAGCAAGAGAGTCATTATTCCAGCCTATATACATGAGCACGGTACAACATAAATAGACTGTTTGACAAGCATAACAGCAAATTATGAATTTGGCAACCGATTCAACTTCTTTCTTTCTCTCATTTAACATGATAAGACCTACCTTCAGGAAATTGAGCAGTACTCCAAAAGGAGAGAAGAAAAGCCATGCATTTTTCCATCAACTTAGTGTTTAATTATACAGGAAAATTCAAGACAGAAGTTTAATAGAACCAACTTACATGTATGGATACTAATGTCAAGATGCTCCAGAAAATATCTTGCCAAACAGAAGCTACTACCAGCATTAGCCCCTCATTTACAAGGAGGCACATGAAGAAATTCAGCACAAAGTACATCAATAAGCTGAACTCATCTTGTAGACCAATAAGGAAATAGAACACAAGGCTTGACGAGATGGAGATCAGAAACAGGAAAGGAATGCTGGAAAGAAGTTGCCCAAGCAAGAAAACCAGTGGTCCAGAATGTTGATTCGATTTTTCACCGGCATATATCTACACAGAAGAAAGCAAAACAGTGTTTGAAAATGCCAAATCAAAGCTGATGGACAAATAAATTTCTTGCCAGAAGAGCAAAACTGATACAAATAGTTGGACCATCAAGTATCTGATCTTTGCTAATTAACACCACTTGAGCATCTCACCCACCAATAAACATAAATAATCTCCCTATCAAGGGTGCCTTTTATTAGCATACAAGGAGACCATTTACATCTCTCAATAAAATATGGAACCTGCTGATTTAATTATTTCTGAAAATGAAATGTGGTTGATACCACAATATCCACACAACAAGGTCTCCTATTCTGACAGCACTTCAAGGAATTTATGTAGTTGATAGATCATTAACACAATTTAAAAAGTAATTAATAGTTACTTAAATACGAAAGGCAGTTTCCTAGGTAATTAAATAAACTTGGACAAACTGATTTTTCACAATCATAGAGATTCATCTTCTCTTTAGAAAAATAGCCAAGGCCCTGATACTACCGATTGGATTTCATCACACAGCTTTCAGTATTCATTGCACCGAAACACTCTCATGGCAAGAATAGATCCTCCATATTATGTCCTAAAATCTGATTATGCAACGTGATCAAGGGTTCATTATTGAGATAAAAGACATCAAGACAACGGCGAATGACATCATAAAAGAACAATTGTTCCTCTAGGCGATACGAGAAATCAGTGAACCGTCTTCTCACATCATGCAGCTTTCATTGATGACACATTCATCCCATACACATTCCCCCAAATCTGCTGTAAGTTTTCACATGCTAACAACATGCCATGAGCTGAACAGCTATAATAAAGTAGAAAAAAAAAAATCACATTCCCAAAAGAGAGAGAAAAGGTAAGGGCAACCTGCAAATGACCGTCACAGGTACAGATGTCAACTAGGCAGGTAAATATGCATTATCATATGGATGAACTATAACATCCTGTTCTCAAATATTAACAGAGTATGATATGGTCAGGCAATTTGATACATTCTGGTTTATCAATATATCATATCACGGTGGATTTTCTAGATAAGCCAGATGAAGCTTACGGATATTGAAGTTAGCATTACCTTGATTTCTTTAATATGTGCCACTACTCCAGCAATGCTAAGGAGGGAAGCAAATGAAACGAACGCAAATATTGCTGCAACCCTAGTCTGCAGAATGAAAGATTAGCCAAAAACAAAAAAAAACAAAATAAATTAGTAGAAACAAGCATGTTGTTTGTAGGGAAGCACGAAGTATATTCCAAATCTTGAAGATTCAGAGAGCAATAAAAGGCAGCGGGCCCAGAGAATAACACAGACATAGCCCACAAAGCAAAGAGGTTCCTTGTGAGATGAAACTCTCAAAAATTTCCAAAGTACATATAAATGCAACCAGATAACATAGATCCATAATTACAGGGAAACTTACCACCACAGAAGACAACGAATGTCCTAAGCCAGAAAAAACTGTGCCAATACAGAGTGTGAGAAGCATGCAAAGAATTAAGCGGAGCCAATAATATTTCCACTCTCTTGACATGATAAGCAGTGATCTCCATGTCAGGACCGCAATTCGGGTACCACAACTAGCTTTTCCCTTGCTTTTTAGAGTTGGACCTCCCTGCAAAAACTTAGTTAAGCAGACAAGAATATTCTGACAAGAAGAAAAGGGACAAAAATCACCAGAAAGCATGCACACCAGCCCTTAAATGATGAGCATGAAACCATAAGTCCTCAAGTCTATCACACTAGGAAGATTAAGCAGCACAGCATAATAAGACAAAGTAGAGCAAACAATTCTATCCTTTTGCTTGCTATTGCTTTCTTTGTCCTCCCCCCCCAACCCCCCGCCACAAAGGAAAAAGAAAAAGCAACCAAAGGCTGCCAGTACCATGAGCTATCATTACTAAAGAAAATTACTATTCCTGACAATGCATTGGGGGTTGAAGATAAAGCATTCCACAGCCAGCCTGATATATGTTTATTCAAGCATTCACAACTCACGAAAAAATAAAAAACACTTCAATCATTCACCATAGGGGAGAGAAAATCAAATAGATTGCTTTGTTCATCATGGATTGATGGTTGTACACTTAAGTTTATGAGTGAAGTCAAATACACAGCCTTCGGCAAAAAGAAGCGAAGCACTGCCATTTGATGTGTGGCTTTCTCCAGATATCATGCACTGACACTACTCATGCAAAGAATTAATTCACTTCACTATGGAGTGACTACAAACCAAGCTTGCTAGAAACTGGACCAACTACCAATCCAAAACTTAACAAACAATGCAACAAAAAGAAGACATGTATGATTACCTTCTCGGTGAGTTTTACTATCATTGACTCGACTGCAGCAGCATCGGCTGATGATTTATAAGTTGCTTCAAGGGTGCGTATTGCCACGGCAGTATCCATATTTACTGAAGAGAGATCGCCATGGTCATCCTGTCAACCATGCATGTAATGTTCAAACAGAGGCTGGAAATGACTGAGCGCCAACATTCAGTTTCTCTCACACAAAAATAGAATACTACTGCTGGATTAATGGACTCTGGATGAAAAACACAGCAAAGCATTGCTAATCTTCTCAAACAGATATCATTCCAAATCATAAAGGCCTAATTTTGACTGGACACAGAATCGTTCCGCTCCCATCAATCACAAAAGGCAGATGAAGATCCATCATTCAACAGCAAGTACAAAACAAGTACCTGCCAGTTTT
Organism: Corymbia maculata; assembly: GCA_014182735.1. NCBI lineage: Eukaryota > Viridiplantae > Streptophyta > Magnoliopsida > Myrtales > Myrtaceae > Corymbia > Corymbia maculata. Next base: position 26,269,033 of record CM024683.1, on the reverse strand, counting down.
TGCACATCGCAATAATCCTGTCAAAGTCTGTGTTTATTGCACGTAGGAAGTGATCGGAAGGACTTTGCATTATCGGGCATGGAAATCCAGCATTGGAGAAGTGCTTCAATAATAAAAGAGAGATTAATTTAGCCAAGCAAACAAGGCAATGAACAGATTTTGAAATTTCACAGTCCAACATCATTAGATCTCAATTTCTATCCTAACATATAATCATTAAAATTAATTCATGGAACTTTCCATTCGTACACCTTTAAGGCAACCAGTTCACTTTACCTTCCTGAGAAACCACATAGAAAAGGAATTAAAATCTAACATGCAGCCTACCTGTAAACAGGCCAATGTTTCTCCAAAAAATAGAGTATTTCCATTTGAAAGCAGGCATATCCGGTCAAAGAGGCCAAACACTTCAGTGCTGCTCTGATAAATAGTAAATATAAGGGTACACCCGGTGCTTGCAAGTTTCTTCAACGTAACCATCATGAGAAGTGCAGACACACTGTAGGGGATAAAAACAGAATCATGAACTTGAGATCATTGCACCCTGAAGTCAAGTAATGCAACAAGAAAACCCTCAACAAGCACGTGTAAACCAATATAAGATTACATACAAATCGCATGTATGAGGCACACTCTAAAAATGAGAAACCATGTTGATGTTGACAAGCAAACATTCCTCACAATATGATTTTACCACTGATTAGAATCATCTAGAGCAATAATCTGAAGAAACTGCACATTTGCAAAATATCGAAAACAGAATCAAGTTGGCATTTAGTATATGATATTTGCACCTCTCAATAACCCGGCAGCATTACGAACCTTGTGCTATCTGTTGTCACGATGCTGCATAACAAAATCTTTTGACACAAATTACTTTTTCTGAAGTTTAATATTTGTTTCAAAACCTGTTTTTGATGATCGATTTTACACTCTCATAAATCTTCATTAAGTAGATATACTAGCAACAAAATCCATTCAATGACAACCCATCAATCACCCAAAATCATGCCAGGCTCCTACACTTGTTCCATACTACAGTAGCATGGAATATTAGTCCTTTCTGAAATTATGTATTAAATTGTCGTGCATCACAAGAGCTCCAAAATCCATACTACAGCTGCATTGAACACAAATAAGACAAACTCCAACACCCCCCTCCCAAAAAAAAAAAAAAAACTACCTGTCCAGATGATAAAGAGGCTCATCTATAAACATGATACGAGGCCTCATCACAAGTTCCCTGGCAATGCTAACACGTCTTCTTTCACCACTAGGCAAGCCCTTCATATAACAATGACCACCAATCAGCTTGTTGGCATAGTCACTTAAAGACATAGCGTGTATTGCATCCTCCACAACACTCCTTTTCTGACAGAAGAAACCTGGTAGTTGAAGTAACGCCGAGTAGTACAAGAACTCTCGAACAGTTAGGGATCCAATTAGAGTGGTTTCCCTCTCAACAAAGCCCTGCAACCCATTAAAAAGAAAATAAAGAAAGAAATCAAAACCTATCATCATGATAAAAATATAAAACCTTAAAAGAGGAAACACCATTAAGAAATGTAAAAGACATTCACATTCCCCCACAAAAAGAAAAGGCACTGATATGGTAAACTAGAAGATAGTGAATACACTTGGGAATTCCTTTGCAAGATAAGTTACTTATTCTTGGATCTGGAATCCCAAGATGGAAAAAGGCTCTAGACAAATAAGCACTGTTGCAGAAATATGAAGACAAAGCTAAGGGACCTTCATGATGCTAGGCATCAAATAGAAACGCTGGACAGAACGCCACTTCTGGATGGGCAAATTATCTTACATTATGTAAGGGCAACAGAATGTAAGAAATCACATGACACGCGGTAAAAGTATCTTTGACCAGTATACTCATCTTCTTTCACCGGGCATGCTTCTACATAAAATAACAAAGTGGACCTCACTTTCCAACCACAGTGGAAATGACATACAATATGCTCGATAGGTAGCTCAGGCTTTCACAGTAGATGGTTATTATAGTACCATAGCCTACATTCAGGAGACCCCTCAAGTGCGTCTGAATTGTGTATTTGAAATGGTCAACACTCTAGGCATAAGTGGGCATTATTGGTCTCCCAAAACATAAGCTTTGGAGAAAATGGCTACAAGAGAAATCTAGTGAGCTTGTCCGAATACCGATAGTAAATTAGCGAACTTGAACAATTTACATGACAACATTCTAATGTTATTAGTGGGAGAGTTCCTAAACAAAAGAAGCAGGTGCATCAACAAAAGATCCACAGAATAAAGAGGAAGTAAAATCTTCTAAAGGAAAATTAAGCATTATGACGAGATATAGCGCAATGTACTTACATATGACCCATAAGGCATACGAGATTTGGCCCCATTCACAAACACTTCACCGTACATTCTGGCTGAATCAGGCAATCTTCCTGGAGAACAAACGTAGAGGATACTGCATTAGTTTCAAGCTATTAAGAGAAAAACCACTTTCAATATGCTACCACACTAATCTAATCAATCAAAAGTAACTACCTGCAATTGCCCTTAATAAAGTGGATTTCCCGGATTTGGCAGGGCCCATGATAACTGTCATTGTTCCAGGCAATGCATAGCCATTAGAACTTTTCACAACCTTGTCAGTATGCTTCCTTTTACCCTTGATTGTGACAGTTAAGTCCCTCCAAACAACAGATGCCCCTGCAATATTTCTTGCAACCACTGCACCTTCTGGTAAAGGAGGGGATGGCAAGGACCCACTATTAATTTTTGAAAGAGATGGAGAAGCTGGAGTGGTCGCGACATGGATGGAGTCTCCGCCATCCTCCACTCTAACATCAACATCCGTGTCCTCCCACTCTGGGGAATCCTCAAATGAAATGGGCTGTCGAAGAGAACCAGGTTTTCGCAGATAAAAGAAGTTGCTTGAAGGCACCCTACTCGCAGGACTGCTTGCGGAAGACGATGAAGACCTATAATTATCCGATTGGGATTGAATTTCTTCCATTCCAATCTATTGATGCTAAAATGTAGAACAAGCACCTGAGGTTCTTCTCCCTTTAAAGCGTAATTTAAGGTATTAAGGTGCTAGATTGTTCCAACACTAAATATCGTATCCCAATCCCTGAACAGGGGTTGATCCTGCATCAAGTCAGAACAGCAACGTGAATAGACTTTCATTCAACACACTGCCACAGAGAAACAGAAGTATATCAAGAAACAGAAATAGCACACTGACGCCGGCACCCTTTTCAATTTTAGAAACCCTGTTCCTTCAGCCGATAGATAAGACTCCTAGATTCCCTCATAAGCAAAAGATTTATGGCTTGGGCGTGGCATCTATAAGAGACTCTAAACTCCCTAATCAAGCTCTCCACATTCTGCTTCTACAACTCCTTAACTATACACTGGTAACAAGTTAACAAATTCGGAGAAGGGAATCGACGAAAGCTAACGAGGCACCGAAAGCGCTCCCCAAAAACCCATTACCGTAGATCTTCCGCTCCGTGTCACCTGACAAATCCCTCAAAGCATGCAAAACTAGCTGAACTAGAGAGCAAAATACTCCCAACCCCCCACCACGAGAATGTGTGAACACTCGTTCGAGCTGATTAACACCGTCTAAAACCATTCGCACGAGCCGAACAAACATGGGAAAGGAAACCGAAGGTCGTAAGCGAGCATTCAAAGCTCCCACAGAACCCTGCTTGTACCTGCAGAAGCGTTGCTAGCTCAGCTATTCCCGCTCGAACAGAAGGGGCCACCACGGCCTACGCAGCTACTTACGGCAAAACCCAACTCGCTCCAGGACCGGTAAGCGAAAGAAGAGACGGGAGCACGGACGTGGATCTGCCGAATGAGCGCGAGCTCCGCGACCAGGAGAGAGAAGAGAGAGATGTTGAAAGGAGTGAACTTGACACTGGCGTGAAGTGAGTCGAGTCCCGAGTGGAGTGACGCGGTGATGGGTAATTCGACCCGATTGAACCGGGTCGTCCTTTGGGGATTTTCTTGGCTTTGCCTTTTTCTAGTGGCATCTCCAGCTTTGGCTTTGGCCAAGTGGGGCTTTCTTCTTTTTTAATTTCTTTTTCCTTCTTTTCTTTTCCCTTTTTATTTTTATTGAATCCGGAGTCGCGTCAATGATGGAACCTTTGCCAGCTCAGCATTCTCTAAAGTGTTCCTGTCTGAATCCGAATGCTCCCCCCCACCCCCCTTCTTTTCCCCTCTCGCACGGGGTCAGCGGCTTTAAAATTTAGTCCAGATTTCACATGAAATTTAGAATTTATCTTTCAAGATCGGTTCTCTAAAATTTTTGAAAAACCCGTCAATTTTCTTTTTATTTTTTGGTTTCATTCTTTTATTTCATTATTATTTAAACAAAATGAAAATAAATATCACAACAAAAATATTTATTTATCAATAGTAATAATTTATAAAATATGAACACGTTAAATAAAATAAATTATTAGAAATTTAAAACGAGTAACTCCAGTTCATTGACCGTAAGTTCGATTCTTAAGTTCCTAGTTCCCGATGCAATTTTTAACTAGCAACCGATTTGAGACCACAATCCATTATGGAGCAACTTATATCTGTTTAGGGAATAGTTGTTTCGAAGTGAGTTTTTCCTAGATATTATGATAATACTAGGTAAGTTCATCAATAATTTGATACTAACCAGTAATTGTAGGAATCCAAAAATCGAATCATTTTTTATAATTGATTTTTAATTTTATTATAGATTGATGCTCATTCCTATTCTTAAATGATTTTCAATCGTGTTCATCGTACACGACACAATCATATTGAACATCACAAAGCATTGCAGCTGCACCGATCACCACTCCCCTAATTATTACGCACGAAATTATCACGGCTTGCCGATTTGAAATCACATCTGAAAATTCATAGTATTTACTCCTCGTAAAGATTTAGCATCACGACCTGATTGAGGCTGAACACATCTGTAAAGACCGCGACTAGTGGGGCCCGAAAGAACAACGGAGGGGAAAGAGCGCGACATGATTTAGAGTCGGGTGGGCCCCGCGTCCGCCGGGGCTCAATAATAGCGGCCGACTCTTTCCTTCCTTCCTTCCTTCCTGTGGCTCGCCTCTCTTTTGTCCCTTAAAGGTACCAGAAGAAAATTACAGAACCGGACCAGAAAAATCCAGCCGTATAGCCCATTGGGATCTAATCATCCACAGGAAAAAAAAAAAACTTAAAAAAAGATCGAAAAAAAAATCGAAAAATTAAAAAAAAATTTGGTCCGGCCATCACCGGATAACGCGATCTACAATCGATTTACAAAGCGGCCGGTCTGATTGGTTTGCCGCCCCGTTTAAGTAACCTAGAAATGGTTTGTCGTGTAATGTCGTGAGATGGATTTATTAATATAATGGGGGTTTTCTCGTTGTCTTTTAGCTACTGTATATTCCGGAATTAGCGTGGCGGCTTCGGGTAGCGTGCCGCCTTCAATCGAGGGGGAGTGTGAATGAACGGGGGTGCTCTCCCTCTTCCCTCCTTCCTTTTTCCCCTTTCAGGGTCTAATCTTGGATTCTGAAATCGATTCCCCTTGGTGTTTTCTGGGTCCCCCCCACCTGTTCAATGATTTAGCCATCCATCGCACTTTGATATGTTCGAAAAAGAAAAAGGATGTACCGGCGATGTAGGCCGTAAATGTCTCTCGACATTGTGAATTCAGAAGATTGCGGTAGGCGAGCAGAAGGGGAAACAATATGAATAGCCTCTATCTTAGGTTGCTTTTACGATGACGAGGAATTTTAAATATTTTAATCGTAGCTTAGGTTGAACTAGACGTACTAGGAAATTTTTTACAATTCAAAAGATATTTGAAGGATTTCTAATAACACATTGTCCTATTCTGATTTGAATCCAAATGATTTAATACAGCCTAAATGATTAAAAAATATACAAGCCAGTCCTTAATATTGTAACTTGTTCATGATCAAATAAGGGTAAAAGTCCTTGCAAGTACCTAAACTATTAACAAAATGTGTAATCTATTCCTTACATTGTCCTCCCTTATTTGATTAAAACAAAAGGACTATAGCTACGTTTTTTATTCATTTTTCTCCCAATGGAACTATGGGCATCTAAAGTACTTGCCTTTTGAAAAACATTGAGTGAAAGTCTATATGGGTAAACCTGAAAATCCAATGCAAGTAGGCTTTCACCATTTTCAAAATGCAACTCTCATGCTTGATGATCTTTTTGCTTCCAACTTTATCCTCACCAATGCTTTTGAATTTCTATCTTGCCCTTTTTTCTACTCTTCATCATCGTCTCTCTCGATACCTATCGGTCTAGATTATGATTAACACCAACTTGGAGTTGACAATTTCTTTGGGGAGGGTCATCGAGAGTTGAGTGTCGCTAAGAGTTAGGTTCATGAGATATGAATTCATCTTCTCTCTCCATGTTCATATTCTCCCTAGGTGAGTTCCATATCTAGATACGGCCATCAATTTGATGCCCCACCGATGATCGCAATTGACTTGCTGATAGCTATTGACAATGGCAAGGGCCACCAAGGGTCTTGGTTTGCACGTTGATTGCTAGTCTTGCTCGTTAGCCTAATATGTGAGGTAAATATCGTCACAACCTTAGGTTTAAGATTCTATTGACATCTAATTTGAGGCCCAACACCTTTGATATGAGCCAAGTGAGAAGAGATGGGGATGGGCGGCGTGGACCAGGGCAACTGGATAGTTAGAGGAAGTGAAGGTGAGAATAGTAGTGAGGATGAATACACAAGATCGAGGTGAGTTGGTGGTGGATGATGCACAAGCACAAAGAAGAAAAAAGTAACAAAAATGTAATATTTTTGTGAGATCACTAAAATTTCACCTAGTGTTAGAGTTTGGAGGTGCCAATGTGAAATCTTTCCAAGCCCTTATTTGCCTTATCAATTGCATATTTCCATGCTTTAAACTTAAGTAGAAACCTAATTTATATGTGAGGGGGAGTATTAAAATATTTAAATAATAAATCATATATTTATCTACTATAGAAAAAAGAAAAGGCAAAAAGAGAGAAGTGTATTCCTATTTTGCTACGATGGTATTCCATTTTTTTCCTTTTCTTCTTTGTTTACTTCAAAGCAAATTTCCAAAAAAAAATCGATTAAAAATTACTTAACCAAACAATATTATAAGCAAATGGACATTAAGTCAAAGAATTTTGGATAAATGAATTTGTATTTTCCTAAAGTTGAACTAAATAGAGCTTATATTGAATATTCAGAAATAGTTCGAGAATTATATCGAGTGAATTAAAAGTTTAAAAAAGACATTATATATTAGTAAAAGTTTAAGGATTATTAGCAGCATTTTTTCTTAGTGTGCATATTAAACATCCATCAGTACCCTTTTTAGGGCCATTACTCAGAGTCCTCAGGAACATGTCAAAACAGAGAGACAACGCAGTCGATATAATCAATGCAAGCACAGAGCACAGAAAGTTTGCTTGGAGTCCAAGATATGATGATGGCACATTAATGCTTGCAATAATGGTGAACAGCCTATAAGGATTCGAGCAGATCTCTTGTTTCTGATCGTGGACTTCGATGCAAACTGGCGACTCTGGAGACCACGGCTGGAAGAGAGCTCAATGATTTTCTGACTCTGAGGGCGTAGAAACTTTTCGGACGACATAGTCTTGATCTATACGGCAAAAGATCAATCATTTCAATGGCAAGAGTGGCGCCGGACGTGTCTATTTTGTGGCTCGTGGCTCTGCTTCGTGGGGCCGTGAATTTCAAATTGGAATCTTTTCGTGGATGAAGTAGATACGATGTAGATTAACTAAGCAAAAACCCGAACTGACAAAGCTAGATTTTGATCTAGAATAGTAAATATTTTATTGGTCATATAAGGGAGATCTGAAGTCAACGGAATTCTACCACGGTATAAGTTCGGTTGCAGTTGACAGAGCTCCTTAAGTTTTAGGAGTGCTCAACTTCGGTCCACTAAGCTCCCACTCAACTATCAAGCTAGTATTTAGTTAGCAAAATGGAGAAAAACTTTAAATATAAGTAGTTTCTAGGTTTGAGGAAAAAGACTAGGATAGAATTAATAATCCATTAAACATAATATCCGAGGACATGATGTGCCATCAGCGCGACAAAATTTTTGTGAGGTCATGGGATGAGCCGATATAATATCGAGTCGAATCTCTTGTGCAAGATAAGTTTTGACATGCACTTGTCCAGGAAATAGATACATGAAAATCAATACTGAATGGCTCGTTCCTTTCTCCAATTCAAACTATAAGCATACTCGTCAATTGTTTGTTCTCTCGAGGCCACCTTCAAGGATGTGGATAACAAGACTACGTGCTTCAATAACTCCCTTGTATATTAGGTTGTGCGAATTATAGTCTATTGTCACGGTCCATGGTTCTTCCATACTCATGACATTTGTGAATAGAGGTTATCGAATGAAAAATGAGTATTGCAGAGGAGATGAATACGATTGGTCCATGGGAGCGGTGTTAGGACGATTGATATTAGGAGTTCTACGATCAAATGATTGTATTAATTAGGAGTTTTGTAGGCGAGGTTGGCATTCTGTGCACAAACTAATCAAGAGTCGATGCCACTCTTCTAATTAGGCTATGGTAAATCGAAACAAATTGTCGAATCTAAAGTAATTTACTATCTCGCTCAATGAACTAGACGCCTAAGCTAAGCTAGATGTTGTATGATATTATATAAGGAAGCTATTCTCCACATTATTCTTTGGAACAACTATTGAATGAAGGCCGACTTGGTGTTGTTCGCTCACTAGGCCTCGCACTAGCTATTTCATGGCTAAGGAACTGCTGGTCGTAATAGATGACATTAGAGCAAGATCCCTTTAGTAAGTAGGTTGAGTCAAGAAAACCTGTGGTCTACCCAATCCTACGAGAGCGGAGAGTGAATCGTCGGGATAAAAGGTATTCAGACAAATTGGGGCTCTCTACCAGCTCCTAGGATGGCAATGAGGGCACGAGGAAGATCTAATTCCTTGCTAAATGGAGATAATGTACCCAGATCAACTGACAAATCTAAAGAAGAGGTTTGCTGCCATGTTTTCAACAAGGAAAGAAACTTCCATTGGTTTGCTAGGGTCAAATTGCCAAGTCAAGATACTTAGTAGGCAAATAAGGTGCTAACAAAAGTTGTAGTTGGCAGTTGGCGAAATGCCATACTTGCCAAGGAAAACGCAAATGATCGAAAGGGGTCCAAACAACTATGATCAAAAGAAGCTATCAATGGAGCAACCTATTTTGTTGGGCAAGCGTTCCATTTGATATATGATCTAAAAGTGAAACATCAATGGTTAAGAAAATGTAGGGAAGCAATAAAACAACCCGCAATGAGGGTGTTGCGAAATGGAGTTGGAGGGATGTTAAGATCCGTGATTCTCCCCTACTCATGACACTCGTGAGTAGAGTTTGGGGTTATAAAGTGAAAAGCAAGTGTTGTAGAGGGAATGAATACAACTAGTTCGAGGGAATGGCATTAGGATAGTTGGTTCTAGGAGTTCTAAGATTGAATGATTATATTTTCTAAGAGTTTTGAAAGTAGAGTTGGCCTCCCATGCAAAAATTGACTAGGAGCTGATGTTGTTCTCCTAATAAGGCCATGATAGGTCAAAACTAGTTGTCGAGTTTAAAGTGATTTGCCATTTTGCTCAATGAACTAAACGTCCGACCTAAGTTGGGCTTGGTATGACCTTCGCTATGTTATTCTTTAAAACAACTATTGAACGAAGGCTGGCTGATGTTGTCCACTCGCTATGTGCCACATAGGTTATTCCGTGGCTAAAGAATTGCTAGCCCATGACACTATCGTGTAGGACGAGTCGGGTGCTAAAAGATTCTTGGGCACCCCAAACAAACAAACAAAAAAGGAAAGAAGAACATCGGTGTCATATTCAGCAAGCATTATTGGAATAACACTCAAACTCTCTTCACAATGTGTCAATGGCCTCCAAAATGGAGCACTAGGTGAAACTTTAGGCCCAAAGGTTCCCTTCCTTTTGAGGGTAGCCCATTATTCTTAAATCCGTAAGGAGCCCATCTGCCCAAAAAGGGGCAATATGCATGAGATTGAACCGGGCAGAGTTCCGGAGCCGAGCTGTTTTCACTTAGAATGTGACTTCTGAACAGGGTGTGCACTAGGAGACATACTACCCCAGGACCACTGAAAGAGTGCAAATAGACCAACATATCACGTGCCCTATTGATTTGAAGTAGTGAAGAAAATCGCTAGTGAGGCATGCTTGGTCGATATGATTCCAAGTTGGCCTAGCTTGGGGTCAAGCTCGAGTCTAAACGACCCCATGCCGAGGGACCCCTGAGAAAGCGAAGGGGACGGATGCCATAATCCTCCGATCATGGCATGCGTTGTTATCAGAAGTGAATTGGCAGGATTAAAAGGCAAAAGAACTAGTCTTTGGGTTTGGAGTACATCCAATAGTACATAACCTTTAGTCACATCTCAAGGAGTTGGTTTCGGTGTTGAATAGCCTCTCGAAGAACAATGTGCTCTGGTATCATGTAGCACTTGAGTAGCTGAAGTGCATTTACTGCAAATAATTTTTTTCCAACTAGGTCAATAATGTCCCATTGCCCATATCGATCATATCTGATATCTATACATAAGATTATGTGTCTTGTCTCTTGTACCTTGATCAGTCTCTCATTTAGGATTACTTTTTGCACACTTTGGATTTGCAGACAAAGTGTTAATTAAGGCAGAAATATTAAATGATGCCTTTATCTATATTTTTCTTTGGAGGTGAATTGACAATGACATGGATAAATTGTATATAGAGTAAAGCTAGCACAATGGTGCGGTAAGTCTTCAATATGAAACAGTGGCTTCTCCACCTTTGATTTTCCATAGAGACTGCTTAACTTGTTTATCCAGTTGCCTTGGAAAAGTAGAATTGAAAATCTCCCTTGGTTGGGATTTCCTCAAATCCCAATTAAGTGAGATTTTGTGAACATGAAGGAAAAAATTAAAAAAATAACTAGACAATTCTAAAGCAAATTGTACCGAAATTCAGATAATCAAAGGTTGAAAAATACTAATAGGTGCTCCATCGAAATCGTTAATGTCATTAAAAAAATATAAATTAAATTTCAAAGATGAAAAACACTTGAAATATTGGGTTTGAAACTAATAACATAATCATTATGAATTCAACTGCCAATTTTCAATTTTAATCAATATTAGATAAACACTTCCCTACTTTTTTGAGTTCCTTTATTTTCTTTTAAATTTGAAGCAATATCAACCATTTTTTATTAAATTGGAGAACAATACCCGCTATTTTAAAAGATGCAGTTGAATTATCAATAAATCACTTATTTTTGTGATTATTATTCTCTTTGAAGCAGGAAAAAAAACCACTAAAAACTCTAAATTATATTCTTCATGACGCATTTACCTTAATTTTTTTTTTGCGACATAAAAAATCTCAAACTTGTACCTATATCACAAACTTACTCTTTATCAAGTTTAAAAATCTATATATATGATTATCAAAAAGCAAACGGTATTAACATAACGTCTACATGGACAATGTTATTTTAGTTGGAAAAATCATTTGACAAATCATTGATGGAAAGTAAATGTGCCGCATGGATACAAGATTGAGAATCTTTATATCAAAAGAAAAGATTTAGGATAAATATATCAGAATAGACATACTTCGATAATGTCACAAAAAAAATATAAGATAAATGTGTCATAATTGACATAATTTGAGATTTTTAATAAATTTTTTCTTGATATCGAAGGAAAGTTTTCAATTGAAAATTTCCCCAATAAACCGGTTAAAACAAGTTAAGAAGGCAGTGGACCGACTGACCGTTTCAATTCGAAGGCACTCAGCACCGTCAGCTCATCATTTTTCTTTTATGTATACAATGCGCAATCTCCTCTACTAAACATAGAAGTCATCAGGAATATTTATCTGTCTCTTCTGCTCCCCTTTCAATCTAACCACAGACCAAATCCCAACATCACATCAAGCCACGTCTGGGGTGAAGCAAGCATGAGAGCATACGTCGAAGGATCGACGGGCTTGATGATGCTGGTGCAATCAGATGTGAAGTGGGCTGACAAGACTAAAAGTCAAAGGAGCCATCAAACCATGGAGGACGAAACTATTATCTACAGAAGAAAAAAGGAGAGGAAAAAAGGTGTGGGGGAGGATTCCAGCTCGTGACTGATGTTTACCTGAGCTTTTCTCCATCATATCGGATTCGATCCAAGATATTTAACCCCACAGTCTGCGTATATTCTTGTATCCAGACAACAACAACAACAACAAAAATAAAAATGGAAAGGCCTTCTGTTCTCTCTTCAACAGTTTCCGATTTCTCATCTGGTCGTGCGCGCGAGATTAACCAAGTCTGACAACGATTCCCACAACCCAACGACGATCGCCTTGAATCCAAGGCGAAGATCGCAATTTGATCATATCAGATTAACTCGCCCGTTCCATACCGCGTCGAGGTTGAACAGACGATTGGATGAAATGCAAGAGGGCATACGCATGATGGTGAGGAGGACCTGCAGGACTCACACTCACACTCACACTCACACTCACAAACACACTGGCGTTGCTGTCCTTCCGACCGGCGCCACATCACGTGGGCTTTGGCCCCTGCTTCGTATGCAGCTTTTTGAGCGACGGATGATGCGTCCCACGTGACGATACCTGTGGAGTTTTCATGCCTCGAGTACTAAACATGGCGTCTGAACTAAACAAGATCCACTTCCTGCGTTTCCTCTCGTTGTTTGCATTCCATCGATGCGGTGTGTTAATAACGGGCCTACATAGCTCCTCCCCCCCTATAGGAAGAGAGGTTCCTTTGCCACCCACTACCATGTCCATTCCCTTCCATACGTACCAGCACTAACATGCAGCCCCCCAATCATATGATGCACATGCCCCCACCCATTTATGCAATGCCCTTCGTATCCTTTCGGGTTCGCGAGGTAATTCGAGTTAGGGCGCGATGCTTATGATTCAGTGCCAAGTCGGGTTTGGGTCTAATTCGGACATGGGCGGCATCTGTTTAAACCCGACTCTGCTCCAATCATGCGGCGTGTCTCGCTCCACCAGATTGCGACCCATGTCTGTTTCCAACCCCACCTATCTTTGAAAGCTGAAAGCTCTCTCGTGGCCTAGATCTCCACGAGGTCTCAACAGTCTTTGCTGAGATATAGCCAAGATCTCGATAGTGACCGACGAACATGGAGGGAGCTAGTAGTCTTCTTGACGAGTCTTGTCCAGGACGAAGAAGCAGTGCTCGCCTGCGACCACAGGGTCCATCAACGGGGATGAACCTCAAGGTCTGCGCGAGCTTCCTCTCCCACAAGCACCCCGGTCTCCCCTAACATCGTATAAAAAGAAGATCGATTAAGCATTTGTAATATCCGTAATTTTGCATCAAGGGATCGGAGTATTATCTCATGTCCACAACAGCGGAGTAAATTACCTAAGTGTTGCGATCCGACAATTGAGACAACGGATAGGAGCATTAGTAAACACGACATATTTATCCATTGAATAAAGTAGCATGTGAAGATAGACTAGAGTTAGTATTCGAATTGTTCTGAGGATACTTCCTCCAGTTTTTTACAGCTAAATAGTGACTAGATATGATTACCAAACAGCTTATAATATATCATAGTGATGCACGCCATCAAAAATTGTCAGATGAAAACATCTCATTACATAGATAACATGGCGGGCTAACACAAGATCTTTGTTAAAACTTGTGTATATGTATCTAAAGTTGTTTTATTAACACGAGCAACTTGTGTTGACCTATTTCATTAAACGTATACAATGATGTCATAAACATATCAAAAGGATCAATTAACAAACAACATGCTTATTATTTTGTATACAAGCATCCATATATAATGTTCATGCACGAACATGATTACTGTTTTTCAAAACATGCTTAATCACGCGTTATATATGTAATATGAAAATTTTATTGAACTTAGTTTAATTAATTATTTTTAAGTCACATTGGATATCTAAATATGCCGGCCGGACAGTATTTTACATGGATGCATGTTAATTGTCGGATCCACGTGCATCGGGTGCGGTTCCATCCAGACGGCCATTGCCCTTGATGTTAAATTTGAGGGAAAGACTTTATTATCTGAAAAGCAAATCCATCACATCTAAATCAAAAACGCTCAGAGGGCTCGACCAATCAAAGTTGCGCGAGCGACATTTCATAGATTATTTCTAGGAGTGCTGAAAAGGATTTTACAAGCACGACGACATAGAAAAGGGCGAGAAAAGAGAGCACTGCAAAGCATGCAAACAACCACGTCAGATCGTACGAAGTTGGGGTCGGTCGATTGAGGGAATCCGCATCACAAATTTTTATTCACCCATTTGGGTGTCGTGGAGGGCTTAGCTTCGATTATTGCCTTGAGGTTTCCAAACATGAGCAGGCACAAAGCATAAAACAAAACAAAAAATAAAGAAAAAATTAAATAAAGAAAAGTGACCATGAAGAATCCGAGAGTTGGTGATTTACCCTAAGGATGATCTTGTTAATTTTCATACGAGCCTTGTTATAATCGGGAAAATACGAATGCGAAGAGTTGACCATCTGAAATTTCTTGTATCATGGGGAGAACATATCATTTTGAAGCGGTGAGAATCAATACATGTGCATCATTGATTATGATGCGGCTGGACCAATTCGGCACGACAGATTCGGAAAAATAAGAAGGAAAAAGCTCCAGTTGTAAAGTTTTGAAAATAACAATCCATGCTGACTTGTGCTTGTGCCATGTGAACCACGCATTTTTCATGTGGTAAATGCCAACCCAAAAAAAAAATGTGGTACATACCAACCAAAAATCAAAATGTAGTACACATTATCGGAAGAGAAATACGGCATCATCAACAACATGTGCAATTAATTCCAACTCTTCTCTATCTTTTGGCATCATTCTAGGTTTTCTGAACTGAACAAACATTTGTTATTGGACGCCGAAAGGGAATTATGTTTCTTAGTAACAAGAGATATTTTCTGCTTCACACTAGTTGTGATAATGCATCGAAATTTGTTTATATAGAGATATTCATTTGAAGGTTATACAATTCCTGACATGATTATCAAACTGATGCAAAGGCCACTTTGACAATATTGATTCATCACAGGAGGATGGGATAAGTTTCGTAGGACGAAATATCGGTGGGGAACATACCGAAGTTCCATATAAATCGTTTTTGTCGTATATTGAATAAGACCATTTGAAAAAAATCCAAAATTTAGAGCTCAACTAGGACGCTTTCTAAATTAAAAATTGACGGCTTAACCTGAACATTAATTATTGACAAATTCAGTAGTGGGATGGCCAAACCGTCATATGTGATCATGTGGGCGGTAGGTAAAACCTAGCCAACCACTGAAGAAGCGAACAGTTCTTCATTCCATGAAAGCACATGCCATTTTTTGTAGACTTCCCTCTTTCTAGGTCCATTCAAGGCTCGAATCCAAGGAAAAAAGTTGTTTATTGCTCAATCAACAATTGTCGATCGATGATAGGGAATATACCAACCCATTGTAGGGGGTGAGCACAGTTTCATGGTAGAAACTCAAACCGAAGAACTAAATTAGTGGAAACTTGTCCAGTTCTAGATTTCAATGTATACAAAGTATGTTCCAAGTTTAAAATATTTGGGAATCTGTTTTGACAGATAGATTCCAAATTCAAGGTAGAATTTGGAACTTGAAATAATTTTTTGTATTTTCTTTTATCTATATCATCCAATAATGAGTGTATAATTTGAAACTACTAGCCTAAATTTTCATTTATGACCGAGACTTTTACTTTGTTAATATTTCATATTCTTTATATGTCTAAATATAAGTTATGATTAGCTAATAATAGCAATAAATGATAGTCACTAAAGGTGAAGATTCAGTACAATCGTTTAATTAGTATTACAAATGGAATCTTGAAAGAACTTGGAATTGATCCTAGAACATGTGACAGTGTAGGTTTCAGGTTCTAATATATGCTTGACAGATTCCAACTACCAAAAAATAAGGAACTTGTTCCAATTGGTGGGTTCCAAATTCCAAGTCAAGCTTATACATAATTTGAAATCACTCACCTCTTATCCATTGGATTTAGAGTATGTAACTCCTTGAGGAGCATTTGAAAAGGAATAATCTTTTTATGTACTTCTAGAGGATGGACTTGAGTCTTGTGTCCACAAACTTATAGTACTTAATAGTGTTACATGCCTGATCTAAAAAGAAAAAACTCTTTCGAAATTTCATATTCCATAAAGAGTTTGTTTGTTTCGTCAAAAATATTTTATCATTAGAAAATACTTTTAGGAAATTCAATTTTAGAGAAAATGAACTGTTTTCTCTTGTTTGTTTGTGGAGGTAGCAAGTTGAAGGTCCTGTGGTGATGGTGTTTGATAATAAGTAAAACCCATGAAAGGTGGCTTGTTATAAATTTGAATCAACAATTTCTTTGTCTATTCTGAAATTCATCAAAATGATTTGAATTACAATTGTGAAAGATATTTGAAATCATATTTATAAAGTGTTAGATAGGAAAGTGTTCTTTTTGGGAATGTAAAAGAACGGGAATATTAATGAAGTATAATTAAGAAACAATTCTTAAATAAAATGAGAATTATCGAAGAAACCAAGATAGAGAGGATATTTTTCTCACTTGAATGCTCCTAAAAATAATTTTTTCTGGAAATGATTTCTCATTAACCAAAATTACCCAAAGTACTACATACAATTTCCTCCTGCAGTAATATGGTTTACTTTCGTAGCTGAATATGTTCATTGTCCAGGACCAGTCTGAGGGGCGCTTTAGTCATCAAGATAAACCCTTCATTTATCCAACTTTAAGAAATTAAATTATTTTATCATTTGATTAAAGCTATACAGAAACTTAAAGGAATAGAACATGTTAATATTCTTAGATTCTTAAAGAATGATGGCTTTTGTTCGCCGGTGATGCGCCGATTAGATATTCGAATCGGAATAATAACACTAGGTAACAGACAAAGAGAGAGAGAGAGAGAGAGTATTTAACTAGGGTTTAGAGAGAGTATTTAACTAGGGTTTCTGGAAAGATAGCTTCGTGTCGTGGGCGTACGTATGCATGTCGTACGTTTCACACGACGCATCTACCAATCAAGAAGCCACAGAAAGGAAGAGCCACACCATTTATTAGACCACTAGGTCTCCTTTTAGATTTTCATTTCTTGGCCCAATGAAGGAAAAAGAAATGACAAAAAAGGAAAAAAAGATGCCCATGCCCCCTCCTCCAGCACTTATAAAATTTCCTCACCCACTGTTGCCTTTGTGTATGACTTCCCTAACTCTCTCTCTCCTCTCTCTCTCTCTCTCAAGATCTCTTTCTGGTTTTGGCATGAGATCAGCTCTCTCTTCTCTTTGTGGGATTGTATTTTTTCTGTGTGTTCTCGTTTCTGGTAGCTCTCACTTAGTCAGATGCTTTTGCTCCTCATTTCTCTAGTTCCCTGGAGCTATTTTTGTGTTTTGTCAGGGTTCAGACCGATGTAGATCTAAAGAGAGATGTGGTTTTTTTTTCTCCTGAAAATTTTGGATTTCTCTCTCTTTTCCCTGATTCTTGCTTTGGAAATTTGCGAGGTTTGGCCAGAAGATGAGCCCGAGAAAAGTTCCAAAAGAGTCCCTTTCTTCCCACTAATTTTATAGTTTTCTTCCAGGGTAGTTCTTACTCCTGGATGCTGTTTATTAATTTTTTGTTTCACGACTTATTAAATATATGGTACGAGGATTTACTGTTTTAAATATATATACGATATAGAGTTCAACATGGTAGATTCTAACTCTGGGGTGCTCTTTACGTAAGACCCTGTTCCATAGTTTCTTCAGGGTTGGTTAAAGCCGATTGGCTAACGTGGGTTCCTTTGTTTTCTTTGGCCCCTTTCTGCTTTCAAGACTTTCCAGCATATATAGACATATCAAATTCTTCTCGGCATTTCTCGTATGTTCCTTAGAATCCAGATACTACAGCAAGCATGGGTTGATATATGGATTATTGCGCCTTTTTCAGTCGTCGGTTGCAGGTGTAGCATCATCAAGATTCACAGGCGAAAATGGACGGCGGTGAGTGGATGGCCCTTTGCCAAAAGTCCAGCTGAAATTGAGAATCTTGATGATGCTGCATCGGCAATAAACGACTCTACACGACAATCTCGATGTCCCTCTTCTTTGCTTTTCTGTTCCCGTCAGGTGGGTTTAGATAAATTTGTTTTCCCGGAGGTTTATTTATTGAAAGATACCCATAAATTCTCTTTGCACCTTGCAAAAGAAGTATGAGATTCAGATCGGAGCTGATTAAAGATACTGAGAACACTGATTGCCTTCAAAGCTTTATGCTTTTTCTGACTGCGCAGATCTACAGTTGTGTTTCCTCCAAAGAAATATGTGAAACCAACTATCCGTAAGAAATGGCTTATGATGCATCACAAGTTGCATGAAGGCATAACGTTGGAATGTTGCAGATAATGAAGTAAAGCCACAGAGAGAGAGAGAGAGTGAGAGAGGGAGAGGGGGGCGTAACAGAAGCTTCTGGAAACTGATGAGATTCACCGCATGAAATATGTTCATCATGCTCAGGAAAGTGTAAATTCCCTTCAATCCTGTAGATTTCTACTTTTGATGCTAATTTTTTTCTCTGGCATGTTAGGCCAGTATACAAGATTAATTCTTTGCTTCTTTTGGTTTTTTGCCTGTTGGTCAAATATACACTGGGTTATTTTGTTTCTTCTCGATTTGTTTGGTTCATTAGCAGCTTAAGATGAGTACAATTTTTTTGTTTGAATTTTTTTGATTGAGCACGAAGGCCAACATAAAAATGTTCGAAATCATTTGGGTCTTTTTCAATCTCCATCATTAGATATTAGATAGTTTGATATTGTATAAAACATCAAATGGGCGGTTCAAATTTCCTGAAACAATGGCAGAACATCTAATTAGAATAAAATGTGTTAACATGTTCATATATAAGTTCCAAAAAATCATGCTGCTTTTCATAAAATTTCATCAGAGTTTGCTGTCAAATTTGATGGAATCACATCTCCTTATACCATGTCCGAGAAAATATACATGAGCTCATCACTGAAAGTGCTCTAACTTTCCTACCACTTCTGTCTTGACTTAGATATGAATCAAACTGTACGATCATTTATTGATTATCTGTCAACGTCTTCTCAGCAAAAAATGGCCACCAAAGATGTGAGTGAGAACTCCGCAGATGGTTTTTGTGTCTCAGAAATTAGTGCATATTAGAAATCAGGAACTGGTTTTTTCTTCAGACCATGACGTGCCAATCAAGGTCTGAGGATGTCCAATTTGTCACTGCCACATTTTGCTTTTGCTAATATCTGCACAAATATCGACCTATCAATCTTATTGGTGTGGGACCGATTGACATAAACTTCTTTTCACCTCTGCAATTGAAATGGTACTAGAAAGTATCTCAAAAAATCTCCCATTTTCTGCTTCATTCATCATGACAGCGACGAAACCAGACAACTCAATTGAATTTATGGAAATCCGTATGCCTGAATTGCCTTACATATCTGGGAACACACCGTGACTAGTCCTATAATAAGTTAGGTTTATGTTTCCTGATCAAGAAACTTCTTTTAGATAATTACCTTCGTTGACTAGATGTACAAGCCTAAGGACACCTCATACATGTCAAATGTTATCCTAAAGTCGAGATGATATACAGGGCGCAGAGGGAATTTTACCTTATGACGTGTGATCTTTCAGGAGCTACGGAGAAGGGATGGATCCTGCGTAAGCAAAGATATATTGGTCAGATGTGGCTTTACCTAATCAAGAAACAAGAGGATCAAGGGGATGCGGCAATTTGCAAGTGTCGGAATGCATTGCGTAACAAAGTTATTTTGATTCTATTCCTTTCGCAACTTCACAAAGTCTTCAAATTCATATCTATGTCCTCTTTCTGGTGTGCCTTGTAGCATTCAAAGTAAGTCATCATCAGGTCAAACTTTTTCTTTCTATTCTTTTAAAACCATGGGTACGAGCCCAAATGATCAACTACTTGAATATCCATGGAACACCCTGTAAGCACCATGAAATGTTGATTAAAATGGAACTTTGTGAATATTGCCAATCTTTGTAGGTCCGATATACATCTCAAGAATGGATGTCAATACTTTTGCACAAACCTGCCAAAAATTCTCTCCCGACATTCTTCTTCCATATAATCAAGCATAATTTCACGGCATTCTTAGGGTGGTGTAAGATATATAGGTCTTTGTGTGTGATTTGTCCTTTCAAAAATAAGCCAGGTGGGATTTGCCAAGATCGAGTCAAAGAATCATGATCCTTTACTTGTTTTCCCCTTCATTCTCACCCATTTCCCGTGTGTTATTAACGTGAAGTGTTTATGCTTCTCTTTTGACCTTCATGGACAATAATCTTCTGCAAGATTTTCTGTTCTTACTGTATCTGACTTCATGGCCATAGCTTTTGGATGCTCCTATTATTCAAAAGACTCCATTGATGAACCTCTCTTCAAGTGGTGCAAAATTCATGTGGGATCTCCAGTAAAATTTACTTCTGTCACCCTTTTCCTTTTCTTTTTTTCGCTTTATGTGATCCACGCATATAGGATCCAATTGTACTCATAATCCGTCTGTGCGTTAGACAGCTCTTGCAGCAGACAAACTTTTTTACTTGTCTGACGAGCTCAGCTAGTAGAGATGTTCATATGACAGGTCGTGACTTTATGAAACATGGTCGGATGTCCATCTATAAATGTAAACCCTACATGAAATGAGAATTCTTTCTATGACTCTCTCATGACCTCTAGCTGTAGTGATTCTATGTTTTATTATCTTACCTATTTTTGAGAGTTCTCTGATTGTTCTCTTTGGGTTTGTTTCCAAGTAAAATATAGGCGTGACTAATAGGCTCGTTGAGATGAAATTACCACCGTCTGATTC
Organism: Corymbia maculata; assembly: GCA_014182735.1. Lineage (NCBI taxonomy): Eukaryota > Viridiplantae > Streptophyta > Magnoliopsida > Myrtales > Myrtaceae > Corymbia > Corymbia maculata. The sequence goes on along the minus strand of CM024683.1, from coordinate 26,247,974 downwards.
CAAGTGTCTTGTGTTCATGTGAGGTTTGATGCTGTGAATCAATCTAACTATCAATGATATAAAGCCCCATGAAAGCGTCTTCATTTGCCTTGAAGGATTATCCATCACAGTTCTTTCAAGGTTAGATTTAATCTGTGCATTCAATTTGACGCTTTTCAGTTGGATTCCCAGTGCCTGTAGAAAAAGAAACGATAAACTCTCGTTTTAGTCACCAATTTCTCTTTTGGAAGTTGCGAAAAAATATGAAATTCACTCCTTCTATGTAGATGATACAGTAGATATATAGAGTAAATTACGATACGAAAACCGTATAAAGAATTGTGCTTTTAACTCCTTGGGCAGTTAGCTGGGATACAAAGGGGTTTATTCGGGGATTGAACAGTATTTGTTCAAATCTCATTAAAATATAAATCATTCTAAGTCAAGGCTATTTACAGATGCCAAATCTTTAAACCTAACTAGCTCATTGGATTTGCAGTCTTTTATAGGTCTTTAAATAGCTAAATCCCTGTGCTCGCATCTTTAGATTATTAAGAAAAAAATTATGTTTCTTTTAGTGGGATATATTGCGTGAATTTTACTTTATTTGAGTACACGGTTGATATGATCCCTTGTAGTAAATCTATGCAAAAGTTGTCCCGTTGCATAGACACTAGCTAATGGAAATAATGGTCCCCATGCAAGTACTGTATGGTTACAATTGATAGGTAGTACAATCAAGAACCTTTGCAAGGACCATTATAATGGTGTTCCTTCACTAGACACATCGACTGTGCCCTAAATCGAATGGTTTCCAACCATTGCGATACAGCCAAAATAAAACAGTCGACGATCTTTTGTTTCGTTATTCAAAAGTATGTGAGTATAGTTCTTTTTTCGACAGTTAATCACAATGCTCTATGCGAGATCCATGTAACCTAACAGCTAGAATGTATCAGATTTGCACAGTAACAGCTCTCGACGAATCAATGGCATTTCGCAAGTGGGATGGGAAGAGACGTTGCTTTTTGTTAGGTTGTCCAAGAAGATCTGCATGTGCAGATCGTACATACTGAGTTCAGCAAAGACAACGATTGTACAGGAACTGCAACGTCTCCTGCATCATTTTCGCCGAGCACCAGCTCATTCCTCGTTCTCTTCTTTTTAGAGAAAAACACAGCTCATAAGTAAAGTGAAAAGTTACTCAATGCAATTATGAATATATATATATATATATATATATATATATATATATTCGAAACTATTTTGGTTTTTGCATGAGAAGTTGCTGACCTCATTAAGAAATTAGGGCTCTTTGGATGAAACCCGTCGATCATTTCAAGGGATGAAAATAGAGAAAAAGTTTGTTTGATGACGGCTGAAAACCTTGTGTGCATTATTATTAGTTCATACTGAGCACATAACGTTATTGTCACTTAATTTTAAAGTGTCTATCTTAAATAATTTTTAAATTTATAAGGTTAAAATAAATAGGTCTTAAATGAGTTGAGTTTAAAACCCTTTTTCAACCTATTAGGCTCACCTATTCTCCCTCTTCACCCTTATAAATTTTATTTTTTTAAATCAAAATTATTGTTTTTCTTTTTTTTTCCTTTTCTTTCCTTTTTATTCCTTTCTTCTTCCTTCTTCCATATGGCCGACCATGACGACAGTAACAATGACAAGTGGCCAGGCAAGGGATCGGTGAGACCGAAGCCTCCTTGAAATTTGGCGCGCCTCAAGCTTGTTGATTTGGCAAGGCCAAGACCTTGCCGACATCTGGCAAGGCTTGAGCCTCAAGCCTCGCTAATCTCAGGTGAGCTTGAACTCGCCAATTTGACTAGCCTCAAGCCCATCGGCCTGGGTGAAGCTCCAGCAAGCTCGAGTCTCGTTGAGCTTGTTGATAGGGTGGCAAGGTTTTGAGCTTGCTAGCTGAAGGAGAAGGAGATTAAAAAAAAAAGGAAAATAATTAAAAATTCGATTTTAAAAAAAATTTAAAAAATGCATAAAGGAATATCAAATTAAATTTTTCATACCAAATGGTAAAAAAAAAAAAAATATTTTTTAATTTATTTTCAAATTTTAAGCAAACACAAAAAAAAAATTGTTATTTTCCTAAAAAATGACTTCCTAAAAAAATTCAAAAAATGGAACCTCAATTTTAAAAAAAAAAATACAAATTGTCCACTAAATTTATATTGAATGAAAGTATTTTAGCAATACCATTTAAAAAAATCATAAAAAACAAGTTTTCCTCGACTCGGAAGTATTTCTGTAATATAATCTTTACAAAAATCATATGAATAAGTTTTCCTAAATTGGGTTATATATGGAAGTGTTTTAATAATATGAATTAAGTCGGGTATAGATCGAGTACTAGTGGGGTTGGGTCGAGTATGGGTCGAAAAATTTATATTACACATAAATGGGTTATAAATTGATTAATAGGTAGATTTGGGTCAAATAATTTATGACCTGACCCACATATTTAATAGGTTTAGTTACAATTAGCATAATAGGTTTTGTTAACATTAGGGGTGTAAACGGTTTGGTTCAGTTCGATTCGGTTTTTTGGAAAAACCGAACCAAACCGAATCGATAAGAGATGATACCGAACTGAACCGAAATCGTCCTGAACTGAATACAAACCGAACCAAAAATGTGATTTGGTTCGGTTCAGTTCGGGACGGTTTTTCAGTTTTCCTATTTTTATTTTGCTTATTGGAATTTAAGTAAAAAAGAGATGATAAAGAAAAGAAATTGTTCAATTTTTATTAAGAATTCCGATTCGGTTCGGTTAATTGAACCGAACCGAAAATGTTAACGATTATTTTTCGGTTAACCGAACCGAACCGAAAACATATGAAATTTCGGTTCGGTTCGATTTTCTATTTTGATTTGGTTTTCGATTCGGTTCTTAACACCCCTAGTTAACATAGTTTGTACAAGAAAATATTAGATAAGTCAGTCTTGTCACGTTGATGATAGGACACTCCATTCATTGCTTGTTATGTCTTTTGGAAAAGCTCACTAGTCAATCTCTTCCTCTCTCTCTTGCACCTTGCGTTTTCTCTTGATCACCTTTTCTTGCTCACTTTTTTCCTTTCTTTCCCTTTGGCCGTGGCAAGTACTCGGCCATACGGCCGTAGCCATCTACCGGCCGTCGACAAGGGCATCGCGGCCTTTGCCGGCGAAAGGCAAGAATCTCCCTCACTAAATCTAGCAAAGGCTTGACCATCACAGCTTGGGTGAGGGCCACTCTCATTGGCTTTGACGAGGGTTGAGCCCTCATCAATCCCGCGAGGGAGAGGCAGTCTAGGAAGTTGAAGGCATTGACGATGTCGAGTCATTGACAATGTGGGTAGGGGAGAGAACGCAGGCGAAGAAGTCGTGCATCTCTGTCTAAGGTGTATCGGCCATGGAAGAAACGATGAAAAAGAAGAGAAACTCAAGTGCAAAAAAGAGACAAAGAGACTTATCAGTGGGCCCTCGCCTCGACATGTGGCGAGCGATAAATGGAATATTCTATTATTTACATGGAAAAACCAATCTACCTAATATTTTCTTTTATTTGTATCATCTTAAAATTCACTAGAAATAAATATGAGATTCCTTTTTTACTTAAAAATTGAGCGATTTTCTGTATTAATTAAGTTTTTAAATCAAAGCTAGTTACTGTCGTCAATTGAGCTCAATCCCGTTACGTGTTGAATACTTTAACGAGTTCATCGTACAAGTTCCATGAAATTCCGACAAAAAAGAAAAAAACTAACTGGGGAAACCATTGAATTACCTCGGTCAACCACGTATATGAGATTTTCTTTTTTGTTACAATTTGTTGGGAGTACGCAACAGAAGTCCGATATCCTTTCACTTGGGGAGATCTCCAAAAAAGAAGTCTAAGTCCAAGCCCATCAATATATCTATTTGGACCCCCTTAACTCAAAAACTTAAGCTAGTGAGTTATGGGCTGGGCCAACTAGAATAGAATATATTAATTGCTCTACACTACATCAATTCTCCGACGTGTAATTGCTCTACACTACATCAAATCCTAACAATCTCTTCCTCACGTATGAGCTTCCCCCTCATGTGTGAGCTCTAGTGTTAGGTCTATTCCCTCTTAAATCAGATATCCTTCTAGCCCAACATCATCCTGGCCCGCGTTGTTACGCCACAACGCCCACTTGAGCCATCATCACGGGCCCACGTTGTTACACCACAATGCCTACTTCCATTGGCTCTGATACCAGTTGTTAGAAGCACGCAACAGAAGTCCGATATCCTTTCACTTAGGGAGATCTCCAAGAAGGAAGCCCAAGTCCAAGCCCATCAATATATCTATTTGGACCCACCTTGAGTTATGGACCAACTAGAATATATTAATTGCTCTACACCACATCAATTCTCCAATGTGGGACTAATTTTCTAACACAACTCACACGTGTATCCTAACACAACCACCTCGTACTTGCGTGCTTAACCCTTTCTAGATATAAAGAAAAGAAAGCGTCACTGTTTAAATGACTGGTAACCTTTTCTTTTCTTTTTTTTCAACTTTGGGAGCAATTTATTCATGGGGTCAGTCAAATCTCATATTGAAGAAGTGGAGACTGAGACATTTATATTTAACGATACCCTTAGCCCAAACTCGCTCTCGGTCCAAAAGGGCGCGACGTTCCGAACCGTACTTAAGAGAGATCTCGGACAAGACTACTTGATTAGAACTCCGGCCCAGTAATACTGGGCCCGATCCAATAAAGGCCCAGACCAAGGATTTTTAAATTGATATCATATATATTGGGCTCGACCTTTGAGGCCGTCTCGGCCCACGACGATCGCCTCCAATTCATTGCGTGATTGGTGACTTTTTAATTTTAGGGCATCATACTAGAAGAAAATCACCCCGACTTCAAGGTCCGCGAATTATTTGACTCCGCATGATGCTGCGTCGGCTCCAACGGTCGGGGAAGTACATCGAAAGCCGTCGCCGGACAACCGAATAAACCGCCAAACCTCTCCCGCCGACCTGCAATCTTCGTCTCCCTCCATGAGATGACTCAGAAGATCCCGCAAGCCGTCCGCCAGGCTTTCAGGGCCGGCGAGCCGGCGCGATCTCGGAGTCTCTACGGAGAGCTCCACCGGAGGATCAACCGGACCGCTCCCCCGGCGACCCCGTTCGAACCTCCTCCGAGGCCCCTCCTCTCCAATCTCAGCCACGACTTGCTTGACCGGATCCTCTCCGACCCTCATTTGCATTCCTCGAAATGCCTCTCCTTCTTCGATTTCCTCCTCGCGAACCAGCCCTCCCTCTCGTTCCGTCCTAACCTGCAGTCGCACATAATTCTAGCCTGCAGGCTTCTCAAAGCGACGAACTTGGGCGGGGCGGAGCGTCTGCTCAGATCCGTGATGATGAACCGAAACGGGCCACAGCAGTTTTCAGCGGTCGCGTGCGTGATCGAGAAATGTCGCGTTAAGGCGCGAATCAGAGCGAAGTTACTCGAGATGATGTTTAAAGTTTACTCAGAAGATGGGTCCTATAATCAGGCTTCCCTGGCATTTGATTACATGAGAAAGAAGGGAGTTCGGATTAATGAGAGGGCGTGTACTGTACACTTGCTTGCCCTGAAGAGATCTGACCAGGTCGGGTTGTGCGTAGAATTTTTCAGCAAGATGGTCGACTCGGGCATTGGGATTTCTGCGTTCTCTTTGACAGTTGTGGTTGATGGGTTATGTAGGTATGGAGCGGTCAAGATGGCTAGGGAGTTGGTGGAACAAATGTCGAGAAAACGTGTAGAACCAAACGTTGTCACGTTCAATACACTCATAGATGCTTGTGTGAAGTGGTGGGACTTCCACGAATTGGACTTGGTGTTGCTCTTGATGCAAAAGGAAGGAGTCAAATTCAATCCCGACACGTATAGATTTCTAATTGGTGGGTACACGAGCTTTGGATGGGCGAAGGAGGCTGAGAAGTTGATATTGAAGATGCATGATCTTGGTTTGAAAGTTGACACCCATCTGTATAATCTGACCATCGGTGCATACGGTAAAGTAGGGTCCGCCAGAAGCGCTGTTAACCTGTTCGATGAAATGACTGATAGAGGTGTTGAGAAGAATGCTGACACGTACTGGGCTTTGATTAGCGGGCTCTGTGAAGTCGGAGAGATGGAGGAGATTATCCAATATGTTGGTGAGATGCAGAGGAAGGGAATTCAAGTGGGTGAGGTTATGATGGATAGAGTAGTTGATGCTTTTTGCAAGAGAGGGATGGTAGATGAAGCTTACAATTTTCTTGTTAACATGGAGGAGAGAGACTAAGGGCTGATGCATTTGCCTATGAGGGCATAGCAAGAACATTACGCAAAATGAGTAGGAATGAAGGAGCCAAGATGCTTGAAAGTTAAAATGCAACGAGCATTTGCCTGCCGCTCCATAGAAGGCACTTAGACTTCGTGTTGATTAAGATGCCAACGCGTCGGTTTGGCTTGAATCTTCTGGAAAAAGCATACAATCGTGTATTTCCTGCTCGTCATTCATTGATCGAGATTTTGAGTGCATTGAAGATTCGTCATCTGTGTGAGCAGTGGAGAGGTCAGACTGGTCAAAGCTCAAGGTATTGCACCCAACCTTAGGAAAACAGAGTAATGGTTGATAAATCCATGCACACCGGATACCACATTCAGGGCAAAACGGCAAGAGCCTATATTCCTCCTTCAGGAAGTTAGATTGGTTTACTTGCGATGAATGCTGCAGCCAACATTGCAGATTTGCAAGAGAAATGGTTAGTGCAGTGAATTTTAATCTAGAGCGTGGTTCCCCATTGATACTTTATAACCCCTTGAGTTGAAGTACGGAATGGTTCGTTCACACTCTGCTCTATGACTTCACTTCTCCTCCCTCCCCCTCCCTTCGTGCATGCTGGGCACAAGCGAACCGGGTCTGTGATTGTGAATGGGAATCCTGGGATTTCCCCTTTTTGTTCAAGAAAATGAAATGGCGTGATCTACGGACGTTGATTATTGATGAACTACCAATGGGTACCGAAACCCTTTTATGCTCTCTTTGCAGAAGTTTCATTTCCTTTGGTTGGGTGGCATAACATGATCATAGACTCTTGCTATTGTGAAGAAAGAAACGGCAGAAGCACTTCTGGGACTTGGAATGGAACAAACAAAAACGTTCTCCCATCGAATTCTGGCACTTAAATCTTTCCTCATGATGTAAGCGAATCATATGACGGCCGCATTGAAGCGAATGGTGAATCATTCGAAGGATGGACTGGGAACAGGCATGCTAAACGGATCATTTCTGAACAGAGACTATCGCAACATTTGAGAGTGATTCTCATGCTAGTGACCGGCCAGGGCTTCCACAGTACAGGTCGAAATACTGTTCCTAAACCCAATTCCTCTCCTTTTACCCTTTCCAGTCAAACAAGCTCTATCTACTAATTCTTCGATCACATAGATACGTTAAGGCACTAACACCCCCGCCACCAGGTCTCCTATCGACAAAACTCAACCGAGGAAAAAACGAAGACAGAATAAAGGAATTAAATTTAAAAAAAATTAGAATCTCATCGTCGGAACTCCTCCTTTGTTAGATTAGACAGAACAAAAAAAAGAGGAGGAGAAAGAAACCACCTACTTCCCTAACCAGAAAAAGCAAAGCAAGCAGCAAAAGATATACAGAGGAAACCAAACTTGTTAGAATCAAAAGGCGTGATCAAAAAAACACTCTTCCCCCCTTAGCTCTTAAAGGGCCCCAGACGGAATGGGATCGTTAATTATCGACCCGTCATCTTTCCCGAAGGCGGGTATACTAAGAGACCGTTTTCTCATCCTCACTTTGCCGGGTGTTGTCACACGCCTATCGTTTTTCTCCCCGAGTACAGAGGCGTAAGAGCACAACCGCTCAATCTTCTGCTCATTGCTATGCTTGAGGAAAAGGTCCAGATTTTTACCATACTTGTCCTCTCCCATGTTTGCCCCCGGCGACCCAGGAGCAGTTAGTAACTTCTCTTGTAATTCCTCATCATCGTCCGAAGAATACCCATTCTCCAGCACGTCTTGCATGGCAAGATCGTCGTACTCTTCGTCTGATTTAGTAGACTGCTCGTCGACCGATCCTACCTGTGAAGGGCAATGCTCCTATAGTCAACAAATAGAGGAGAGCACCACAATGATGCCGTACCACTCAGGAGAGATACTCAGATCAAAGAGGAGACTCATACCTCTTCGTGGTCGTGTCTGTTAGCATAGTCTGTTAGATCTTCGTCACTGTCAACTGGTGGGTCATCGGCCTCCTCATCACTTCCATGCACGGAGTGGTCTTCCTTCAGCTGAAAAGTATAAACAAACATAAATAAAAAAACTCAGCAGAATTTCACATCTCATAAAACAGCAATGCGATTATTCCCGGGGAACAAATGCTTGTGAAGTTGTGTATTTAAAGATTAAACTACAGCATACCTCCTTGGCAGGCCCATCAGATATCCTTGGTGAGCTGCAACAAGACGAATAGTATTTACTGCCATTATCAGTCCCATCAGCCCTTGATTCATCGACACTTCCAGCATAACTTCCAGCATGGCTTGTGCCTCCATCACTGGGCCAAGCACTGATTCCAAAATGACCAAACTGAAGATTAACCGGCTCAGCCTTTCCAATCTGCAATGGACCATACATAGGATTGCCTATTTCATTCTCACCCCCATTGCCCAACACAGGCTTCCCATTACTGTCGACTGAATTCACAGGCCAAGCCCTGGCGACAGATCCATCTGTATTTAGAAGTGCCATCAGATGCCTAGAAGAACCTTTTCTCTGGATCAGTTGAAACATCCCCTTAGAGCTTAAGGAATTTGCAGCACATTGGTTCCTGTACTCCTCATCAATCACGGAAACTGTGTTTGTTGTGGGATCATAAAGCTGCTCCCCCGCTTCACGCCTTCGAAGGCAGCTAAAAACTGTGGCATGGATTGCCGCCACACTCCTATCAACATTAGTATTGTTTATTTTGGGGACCAGATGCTTGTCAGCTCTTTTACAAAGATAGTCCTGTATTGTTCTAATATTCCTTATGTACTTCACATATTTATTTTTCGCTGGGTCCAGTGTCATGTACTTTGCACGAACAGCAAATCGTTCCATGTGCTTGTCTTCATTTGTAATATATATCATAAACGGTATGATGGAAGGATGCTTCTTCATTAGCCCCATCTGCATTAGAAGGAAAGTAAAAAATCAAATTAAGCCTGAGGGGAGATCATTGCAAACCCAAAGTGTACACAGTACAGGAGAGAGAAGGAAGTGGACCGGGATGAGCTTACCACAAAATTGAGACTCAAGTGAACACCTTCGACAACTACTGATTCTTTCCGCTCTTCCCACGCAGTGATCAAACGGTCGAGACTATCAATGACCATCTCACTTTGTGCTTTAAATCCTTCAACAGCCATCTGTTTTGGACTGATTTTTTCAGAAGTAGCTCCGGTTTCTTCAGATGCTGTGGCATCTGGTTTCCCAGGCTTTGATCCATCAGATGTCTCAGCCTTAACATTTGAGCATGAAATGCCAGCTAGTTTAGTGGCTTTCCTCTTAGCCTTTGCTTCTGCAACCGCAATGGGATCCAAGTATTCTCCTGCATGGTATGTGGAAGCCCAAAGTAAGGGGTTTTGCTTCTCATCCACAAAACTCCTCATCATGTGCCGAATGGAGTCCGTTGATATCACTGTAGTGATTCCAAGCCTGCTACCCTGCATTAATGAGCTTCAAAAATTAATATAATTGGCAAATTGACAAAGAAAAGTGTAGATACAGCATCGCATTCACTTTGTACAACTAACAATTCCACTTAACATGAAAAGTGATAATGGATTTCCAGCTCCAGCCCCCAAAGATAATAACAAAAATATGTAATGAGGAATGCAGTGACAGCTACTATGAACTACCCAAAACAAAAACCCTCCAAGAAAAACTAAAGAACATTAAAGTTCTCAGCTAAAGATATACCAGCAATGCAGACAAAGTAGATTTCCCACATCCACTAGTGCCACATAACAGCACAGTTACGGATTCTTTCCTTTCTCGTATTCTGCAGCAGAAAGCCAGGAGATAATGCTTAAGAAAACAAAGACCTCCTTCATGCTGTCAATGGTAAATGACAAATCCCATGGTCCATAGGGTAAGTAGCAGTAATCAAAATTTGCAGAGTTGAAGTTTTATCATAATTGCTGAAAAAACCCATACAACCATAATATGCAAATGATGCACACATAAGCAGTGCATTCCCAAGAGTGGAGGTTCTGTTTTCTCCCAAGAAGAAAGTTGTGGAGGAGGAAGATGGGTATTAGAAGCTGTGAGATATAATGTACCTGCAAGCTAAAACCAAGTCCGCCCTCTGATTTGCACCCACATACTTATACTCAGAAAGACTGCTGCATACAATATCTAAGAAAGTTTCTCTCCTAACAACAACAGTTCTTCGCCTTTTGTACAATTCAAATGCTCCTGAATTGGAATGTTTTCCTGCTGCTGCTTTACAGGTATGCCCCTTTGAAGCATCAAAATCAGACGGCACCTCCATTCCCTCTGAGAAGAAGCCATCAACAGAGGCTTCATTTCTCATCAATTCAAACACCCGTTGGCTCATCTGGTGCAGAAAGGAACCAAATTAATCTTAAACCTTAACCTTCATAATAAATCCACAATACGGATATAAACAACTCCAAGAGAATGTCATGCAACATGTTTCCTTGTGGAAATACAAATTACTCTCACACCAAATCTAGGAATCAGCTTATAAAGTCGCATTGAAGTCTCAATCAGCACGGTCGAAAGAATGCAACCAATCAGATTAACATCAATTTTACTGGATTGTACCATGTCAAAAAAAGTATTGAATGGGGAACAAGATCTGAGGTTTTCTTAATTATAAGCCAAAGAGGTGCATTTCGATAATACTGTTACACAAAGATATCAAATAAGGCCAACAAAATTTGTAGAACACTTTCAAAATGCCAAATTGTCAGACCATTTGGCAAGTAAAGGTAGAACCGACATAGGAAGAGAGGTTCCGCAAGAAACAACAATACCAATTGCCACAAATAAATAAATAAATAAATAAAAAGACAGAACATCCACAAAAAATAGCTGCAAAATGAGAGAAATCTCAGGCGTCAAGATGGATTCATTCCCCATTCACAAAGAAATCTGAGTCGCCATATACAAGAATGGCAGAGATGCGGCATTTTTCTTCTGTGAAAGATGCAATACCATCCGAGAATTAGTCCAACAATCAATGAGATCATATAATTTCTGCTACAGCTTGAGGCCCTACAGGGGAACTATAGAAAAGACATTGAAATTTCGCAGAACAGATTGCATGCATGACAGATCTCCGTCTCGCAAAGACATTCACCCACAGAGACCAACCGATCACGGTATAATGCGGAATCGCGAGAATGAAAAAGGCAAAATGCAACTCCAAGCTTCAGCAGAAAGCGAAAGAGCGTTAGAGGGAAAAAAATAAAATAGAAGAAGAAGAAGAAGAAGAAGAAGAGGAAATTACTGAAGATAAAAATAACAGGACAACAACAGGCTCCTGACCCGGACAAGAAGAAAGATCGAAGCATAAAATTTCACCTTGAAGGCGTGTCGAGCTTTGCATCCCATGAGCTGGAGAGTGCTCTGGAGGACAGGGCGAGTGTACCGGAACGACTCCTTCCCATTCTCTCTCTTCTCTCCCTCGTCAACCACCACTATGTACAGAACCTTCGTCACCTCCGCCATTGCTCCTCCACCTCTCTCTCTCTTTCTCTCTCTCTCTCTCTCTCTCTCTTCCTCTCTCCCTGCGTCGGTGCGCACCACAAAACAACAACTACACAGGAAAACCGAGAAAAAGAAAAAGGAATCAGCGAAAGGACAAATTCGAAATCACCTGTCCAATTTAAGCGACCGGACGAAACTCCACGTGCCGCCGGGAACGGAAAGTACCGGCCAGCAAACGTGCGAGACCACAAAAAGAAGAAGAAGAAGAGAAAATATGGAGGGCGGGGGGCGGAGGCGCGCGTTCGGATCGCGAATCGGAGAGGATTCGGGGGAGAGGGCGGTAGACGGGGGCAATGCAGGTGAGCCGGGACGCGAGAGGGGGAGGGAGGGAGATCGAGGATCGAACCTGAAGGAAGGAATTCCAGAGAAAGCAGCGCTCGGCTCTAAGGCTCGGGGATCGCGATCGCGAAGGAGATGTCGGTCGGCGTTCGGATCGACGGCGGGGCTCGTCTTTGGTGGCGTCTCTTCATGTCGTCTCGTGTCACCTGGCTTCCACGCATCCCGCTGGCGCGCCCTACACGAGTCCTCCTTCCTCCTTTCCCTTTATAAACCCAAAAACGACAGAGCTGCTGCAACCCTCTCTCTCTCTCTCTCTACAGAGCGCTTTAGACTCGGACCGGCCCGATCTCTCTCTCTCTCTCTCTCTCTCTCTCTCTCTCTCTCTCTCTCTCTCTAGGGGTACAATGACGAGTTTGGCCTCGGCTGGGCGCCGTAATTACGACGCGGATTCCCTTTTATATTTACAAAGTGGGCCCATGACTTGGGGCCGCTAGGGGCGTTCGAGACTATAAATGAGGTAGGAGATCCCGTGGGCCCATGGGCTGGAACGTAATTTTGGGGGAGTTTGAGGGGTAATAATAACTGGGAGGGTGTTGGCGATTAACCCGCCTCGAAGGAATAGATATTTGGGAGAGGACTCCCCCCCCAAAAAAAAAGGAAATCCTATTTTATGCCGTGACTAAATTTGGCAGGAAAAGGTCATTACTTCATGACCTTTTCGCTTTTTTGTTAGAAAAAGAAAAAATAAATAAATAAATAAATAACAAAGAGCTGTGTTTAGCCTGAGTATTATTCTTAAATTTATATTAATTATTTTTTAATTTACTGCTTTTACAATTTCAATTTTAAAATATCTGAAACTTTTCTTACTTACATTCGATTTGGATGGAGTGTTTAGGAATGAAAAGGAAGGATTTAGGATAATTATGAGAGAAAAGAAGCGAGAGGATTTGAAGAAATCATGTTTTGCTGTTGTTTAGAAATTAGTGAGAGAATATAAAAATCTGTTTGTTTCCCGGAAAAAAATGAATTATAATTTTTTTTTAAAAATGATTGATTATGTTTATTAGAAGAATTAATCAATGAAAAAACGTTTTCACCATCCGGAACATTCTATACCTAAACAACTTCATGAATAATAGATATATTTTTTATTCGTTTATTTTTATGAGTAATACAAGCAATCGTATTTTGAAAAATATTTTTCAGATCACGGACTTTCAGTAAAACAAACACATCGTAAATGAGAGAATATATTATGTACCCACAGATATAGATGTGATAAGGGAATAGTTGAGAAAAGGTAATTAATATATTAAGTAACACGAAAATCCCTTTGAATCCTTCTAGATAGGGGAGATTCAAATAAAATGTATGGGAAATTGACCGGATCAATCCATCAATCTCTTACAATCTTTTCTTTGGTCCCTTTCTCTCCATCTGAACGCCACCGTGTGATTGGAACCTTCTCTCTTCCTTCCTAATCCCCCTAACAAACGCAATGTCAACGAGTAAAGCCTATACATAAGTCTTCACGGCTTTAAATATTAAAAAAATTCTTTGATGAGAAATTACATTGGGAAGGAATTTTTGTATATAACCCTGGTCCATTTGGTTCTTATTCAATGAACCAGTGACTTTTTTTTTGCGAAATACGACCCTAAAAAAAAATTACAATGACTCACAGAAAGTAATATTCGCGAAACGAAAATCCAAATAAGAAGAAGAAAGAAAGAAAAGAAAAAGAAGAAACAACATAGGAGGGACAATACACGAAAAGGGAAAATGCTCGAACGCGCCTCAAAGCAACCTCTTGGTCACGGAAACAAGAAACGGACAATGTCACGCGGATTGAATCCATTCGCAGCAAGCACACGTCCTTTACATCACCGAATATGCAAATCTCACGAGCCTGGACCGCGATTTACGGGACCCGCACGGTGTCGGGGTCCTTTATTGTGCCCATCGTTTGGTTCGGACGGAATATTATGCTGTCTGGAATAGTGCATACATTTCTTTTTTATGCGGTGCAATGAATAACCTGTTCTAATCATTTTTATTGAGTCGAAATCGTACCTAAAATTAAATTCTTATCACCCGAATCTTTTAAGAAGACGAGAATTAGAAACCCACGTCCAAAACTAAATTATCATTACCTCAACTTCACCTTTATTATGTGGGAAGAGTGTTCTAGTGATTGAAATATTATATATTTCAAACATTGCATTTCTTTTACTTGTATTAACCGATAAAGACCAGGCCTACTTGCTTTAATGCCCATGAGGATGGACCAATTTGTTTGTGATGTTAGATGTGTATAAAATTACCACCCCGTACAAAAGAAAAGGCGGAGTTTTGGATTGCACACCACCTTAAAATTATGGACTTTGATGAGAACTTAAAGCACTAGCGTCGATTCACAATACTATCCTTAATCTCGTTTAGTGTTACTATAAAAAAAGTGATAAATATGCTGAAAGTCTTAAAATTTGTCGTGAAAGTACAATTGAGTTTTAAATCCTTTAAAAAATTTAATCAAATCCCAAATTTATTGTGAAAGTATATTGAGTCTTAAAATTTTTTAAAGTACAATTAAATTATAAAACTTGTCAATAAGTTATTTTATTAAATCCGTCCAACTTGACAAACAAAAAATATTAATAGGGTTTAGGATTTTATTACATTTTTTGAAAATTCAAAAACTTAATATAACAAGTTTTAAGACTCAATTATATTTTTATTAGAATTTTCGGTATGTTTATCCCAAAAAAAAGGACAATCTCTCTTTCATTTCAATGATGAAAATATAATCGGTTCACATTGACCCATCACGAATGCTCGCACGCGCTTTTAATAGTTTAATGCTCCTAGTCGGAAAATCAAGCATCTCAGTGTTTGTATTCTTTGATAGATCGAACGGTGTGTTCCGATTGATTGGTTAGCTAAGCAATCAATTAAAATTAAATAATCACATCAAGGTGCGCCCCCTTTCAAAAGGGACGGTGGAAGTGATGTCGAAATAAGAATAGTCATCGCGATAAGTGGGGGATCCTCATGAAGTGACACGAAACTCTCATACACGGGATGCTAACTCCGATTGCGACTCTTTAAGTAATATAACGTTGTCAATTACACCTCAAGCAATGTCGAGTCGTTGGTTTCGTGGTCGGTTCCCAGGGAAAGACACGTTCCATTCTCGTGAGTGCTGAGTCATACCATTGTGATAATGTACGCGATGTACAAAGGATCCGGTGCTAATTATCGTACTTAAGAATTTACTGTGAAAAATATCAATATCTAGTTGCTAAAACAAGTCGATCAGGGGAAAGTACCCCAAAAAAACCGCTAAATCATGACCACCGTGATATTGGCATCTCGAACTAATTTTTTCTGTTGTTGAAATCATCAATATTATACCAATGCGATAAAAATAATATCCATATTGCATCAACGTCCCCGAATTTCTTTTGTGTCACTAATACATCGATACAGATTTATGGGTTTTTATGACACAAAAGAAGCTTTTGGTATTGGTGTGGTATTGAATAGAACTCGGGGTTTATTATGAATCAATGAAAAGTTTGAAATATTAGTGTCACAAATACAGCAAGCATGATTTAAGGCGTTTCTAGTGATGCTACCGTGAAAAAAAAAGAAAAAGTCAATTGAATTTCACGTTTAAAACTTCAGGAGGATCGGAGCAAATATCTATATCCAATGGAGAACTTCGAGGGGGTAAAGAGAAGGCCCATATCATGAAATTTAAAATTAAAAAAATCGAATTTTATTAAAAATCGGAGTTGTTGCATAATTCAAAGGACCCACAAATTACCCATGTTGCCCTCACATTATATAAATTTATTTCAAAATCTAGTTGGAAGATATTTTTATTATCTTTAGGTACCGTTGACTGGGACCCCATGCCATAATTTGTCATTGGGTTTCGCCTTGAGACCAGCTCCCTTTTGTGGTTTCCTTGTCCTTCGCTGGTTCTTTTTTTTTCTTTTCTTTTGTTTTTTGGTGGGGACGACGACTTTGAATTGGTCACCACATCGGTCAAGTTAATTTAAGCGAATTCGATAAAAGCTGGACGATAATCGCACGGCTTCGCGCTAACGACTTTAACTAATTTAACTTATTATTAGGTGTCGTTGATCAACGGGTGCGGTGCCCTTCATCCGCTTACCTAATCTCCCCCGAACCGTCTTAAGTGGATTAAGTCTGATTCCATGGACTTTTCCACGTCTCTAATCTAAATTACCCTTTTCTTTTTATAGGGTATACATGATAACACGATTGTGTTCCCTGTGAGCATATATATATATAGAGGATCAATGATCTGTATCTTCATTATCATGAGCTCATTTTATTGTCTCGAGCGCTTCCATTCGTCAC
Source organism: Corymbia maculata (assembly GCA_014182735.1). NCBI lineage: Eukaryota > Viridiplantae > Streptophyta > Magnoliopsida > Myrtales > Myrtaceae > Corymbia > Corymbia maculata. The sequence goes on along the minus strand of CM024683.1, from coordinate 26,231,487 downwards.
AACATACTTTGAATATTTATAAAAAAAATTGTATTAAGGAAGCACATAAACAGGCAACAGTTTGTATAAACGCACAGTTCCGTCATGCAAAAATATTAAAATAGTATTGGGTGTATATGGCTTACGAAATGAAAAGGTCAATCATTATAGGATATGTTTTTCATGTTTGTTTTGTCTATTTGGATGTAAAGATTGATCCAAGAACCACACAAGAAAGGTTAAGTTGTGCACAACCACACTCCGACGCGTGTTTTGTAAATGAACCAGCTATGGTTTGTCGCAAATGAAATCCTAGCATCAGTGGTTGATTTACATCCCTAACAAAGCAATTCTATTCATTAGAAAAACAACTTACAATACGAAAAACTCTAAATTAATATATCTTTGACAAATTCATCCAAAAATCGGTACACTTATAATAAATTTATATTCCGTTAATTTTCATTAAATTTTATCATTAAGTTACTGAATTAAATGATATGCATTAATTAACAAATGTACTAAATTGAGAATTTACTCTCCATTTATCACAAGTGTATTGATTTGTAGTTTTTCGAGGCATTAATTCAATTTAATGGAAGTTAATATATAGTGAATTTATCAAAAGCAATAATCATCGTGATTGAACCGTTGATTATGGTGACATGTCACTAGAAATGTTACTGCATTTCAATAGTCGAGTCGCTTGAAAAGCCCAAAGTAAAGCACACGACCGAAGCACCGGTTCAAATGATTCGTTAATCGGAAATAAAAGCTTGTGAAAAAAAAGGGGTACATGTACGATCCAAATTAGGACAAATTTCGAGCCACCGATGGAGAGAAGGCAAAAGCGGTCGGTCGTCGAAAGCGACGGAGACAAGACGGTGCAGATTGAATTCACACCTCAAGTCGTAGTGCTCAAGACACGTCCCTTTAAAGGTCCAATGCCGTTCCCTTTCTTCTTTTCAAGTAACCTTGGCAATCAGTCGGAGCACCGACAATCGTTTAAAAATGCAAACTTGTAACCTTTGAGAAATCAACACGTACAGTGGACCGTCAGAAAACCGAATCTAGGACAAGCAAAAATAAATAGTTTTTCACAAAGAAGTTGTACTTATATTATACGAGGAAATTGATGGGCTGTTTAATTATATTCACATACGTTGTTGCAAGGGTTTGGGTTCGTATGCTTTCGGTTTCATATTCCAATTTTTTGTCTGGTCCGATTTTGCAAAAGTTGGCATTCAAAAATAGCAGCTTCCTGCCTTTTGCCTTCAAAGAATTTCAACGACGACCACCGTTCTTTTCTTTTTCTTGTCTTTATTTCCTTTTCTTTTTCTTCCTGGAAATTCAATCACCACGCATTTCGAAGACCGAGTCAATCCCACCGCGGTTCCTCTCGAAATGAGACCTTCGGGCGATGGTTCCTAGACGCGGAGGTGTAAAGTACAAGCTCGTCGAATATGTCTTTGGTTTCAAGATAGGAAATACAATATTTTAGAAAATATGTACGCTCGTGATTCCGAGACGCCAACTTACGCGAATCAGGTCATACCCAAAAAATGGGCTGTGATCTCCGAGGAATACAAGAGATAAGATGCTGTTGGAATCATTAAAAGAAATAATGGAAAAATATATATATTTATATATATAAAGCACCTTGAAAAAGAAGGCATATATAGCTAGGGCTAGATTGCTTGCTTCCAGACGATTCCCGGATCGATCAAAAGTCGCATTTACACCGCCCCCAGAATAATTTGCAAAACTAAGCTAGAAGTAAGAAATCTTTCCCCCCTTGAAATGTGGCGTCGTTAGTGGGTTTGGAATAAGATCTTCACGCGAAGAAAGAAGAAACTTTGCCTTTTTTACGCCCGATACTCCACGGCCTTTGAACTTTCCTGGGTTTTGAATCATGATGGACGGTCAAGATTTTGATAAAGTGCATGCTCTCAAACGCAGACAGGTTGAACGAAAATTCATTATCTGGAGATTCAGCGTCGACATCTCTCAGTTTTATTTCTTCCTCCCGTCTCTTTCTGCATGCTGCATGACAAGTTTGATTTTATGATCATGAATCTTTGACTTATGAGGCCGAGATGGCGACCAAAAGTAAGGCAGCTGAAGCAGAAGGCAAACCCGCAAGTGCAGCGGCGTAACGCCATTTCTTTGACGAGGATCGACGAGTCCGTCCTTCTAGATGAATGGGTCACTTTCGTGGGCTGTTCTGTTTTACCTGTTTTTCGTTCCATTTTTCTGGGTCGAGTTATCGAAGTAAAATCTGCTGGCGTTTATCATATTACAACAGGATTGCACGTCGCTTTAGGGCGTGAAAAGAACATGCAGAAAAGGAATGCCTGAAATGGAGGGGGACCGGTCGGTAGGGGGGTGGCGCTTAAAAGACGTGAAGCGTTGGCTTCAAGGGTTTGAAAAGGAAGCACTTAATACTTATGACGACGTTGATAACACGACTTGAAAGTTAACCGATCCGTTAATTGTGGTTAGGGTTTTCTATTGGCTTTCAAGATTTATATGGAATGCTAATCTTTGTATCGCACGGTTAACGACCACACTAGAGTTTTCAAAAGAATTAAGTTTCGAAGGTGTGCAAAAATCGAATAGAATCAATTTCTATGGCGATATGACAAACTCTAAAGGAGGTAGAGTTAGATTACATGCAACATATTAAATATCAGCAATCTTATACTATATATAGCTTTATCCAGACGAACCACTTCATTGCAATTGATATGCATGAGAATGTTCAGCTTAATTGCTTAAGATAATAGGTGGAGAGACAACATGTGTATATGAAAAGCATTTAAACTAGTGGGATAATTGTTATAGCCTTCATATGCAATCCGAATTAGGAATGACATATGGAATTTGACAAGTGGAGGCTGCATGGGTGAAATAAAACTGGAGGAGAATCTAGCTCTCATGCTATATTAGAATACCCAACTCAAAAGTTTGAGCATGTTAGAATGTGAAATACAAAAGTTTAAACTAATAAGTAAAGATATACCACATGCATATAAACAATAGATAAACCTAGTGGGATAATTTTAAGACCCTTATGTGCATGCCTAGGATAGACAAAATAAGCTGGGGTAGTATTGAAGAAACTCCGAAAATGAGTTGATGAAGCATTACTTTTCATTGGTACATTATGTGATATATATATATATATAAAGATTTCCTATAATTATGGTGAAAGTTAAAAATAAAGAAAACAATTTTATCTACAAGGAAATTGAATAAAGGACAAATAAGAAAAAATCTTCAAGCGATCAACTCATTGATACTTTGCTTGATGTGTCATCATTATGTTGATTTATAAAATATTCTGCACTACAACCATTCTAATTTTGTTGTCTCTTTTGACTTGTTACTTCAATAGGCAGAACATGACTTTGATGTCATGTTAGAATGTCAAACCCAAAGTTTAAGCCAATGGGTGTGGAGAGACTTAACCCCTTATATAACAAGTATATAAATCTTGTGAACAATTGATGTTGGTTGTTTCATTCTTTTCTATTGGAAGGCCCAAGTGGGGGAGAGCATTGTCAATGTGAGGCAGAGGAAAAGGACCGCACCCAAATCCGAAAGTGGGGATGCTCGAAAAAGAAGGATGGCAAACCCCATGAAATCGATTACACATTCAACAGAACTCCTTAGAAAAAGAAAAGCAGATTCTAACGTTGATTCCAAAACGTCTGTGTGTTCTCATTCCATTCTACACCAGCAATGATGGATCACACCCGTCTCTGTCTGCATCGTTAATTGGGCGGATGAGTGGAGAGGCATCAATCATCAATCACGGCCTCAAGAATCGGCACGGGATTTCTCGCGTTCTCGCGGGGAAACCTTTTTAAAGAGTGCCCGGGGACCACCACAAAGTTTCGTTTTTAGACCGCGAACGAGGTGGTCGGGCCGTGAAATGCCCTACTAATTTTGGGGAAAAATTAGGGCCGGGGTCGACGGCTCTAACATATATGGGATTTATTGGTAACTGGGGGAGAACCGAATCTATGCCGTGCATCTGATCCCTGCCTCCAATTTTACGGAAAGGGCTGTCATGGCGAGCTCGGGGAGGAGGGGAATACGTGTACCAAATTTTCAACTGCTGAATACTATACCCATCTCTTCACTTTTCGGTTTGGAATCGATCCATTCGACATTCTTTTTAGTCGCGGCTCGACCGTGAAAATAAAGAAAACGGCGATATAAACATCGTACGCATTTGGGTTCTTTTGACGTGATTACATGGATGAGGCGTTATTATTGTCGCAAACGCGCTGGAAAAGATTGGGATTTGGGAGATACAAGTCTTGGACCGGGCCTTTTTAATTACCAACGGGCACCAAACCATCGTAAGGATTTGTTATTATCTTTTTGTTAGTTTGATTTCAAATTTTTTAACCCTCACTTGTTTTTGGCTAGTGAAAAATGGTTTGGACCGGATCAGGACACGCCACGGTTTGCCCTAACCCCATTGTAGTGCAATTGAAAAACCCAAGAGTGGTGATACACTTGAGCTTAGACCTTGCCTCTCAAAGGCTAACCATAGTTTTTTATATACTAGTGATGGATTGGGGAATCGAATCTATGACCTTCAACTGAGTCTTGAAACATTTGATGAACCATTGCGATGGTCAAAGTCCTTGCTTTTATTTTGTAACGGGACAATTTGACCCTAACTATTTTGAATGGTTGATACATAATCATAGGGAAAATTACAAAAAAATCCCAAAACTATAGTATTTCTACTAATTCAATTATAAACTTTTTAATTTGATCAATTTACTAATAAACTTTTAGACAATTTGTCAATTCAGTCACAATCCTTTCATTTATGCCAATTTAGTCATTCCCATCAATTTTGATTGGAAAATGCTTATGTTATGATTTAGTTAATATCGATTGTTCTAGATGATATGGTCGATGTTAACATAAATAATATTTTACATTTCTTACAACCTTTTTCTGATTTTTTTTTTTCTTATTCTTCTTTTATTCTTTCCTTCTTCTTTTTTCCAACTCTTGGCTAGCGAGAGAGCAAAAGGAAAAGAAGAAAAAAAGAAGAGAGAAAAAACAAAAAACAAAATAATAAGTTTAGAAAAATACAAAATATTAAACATATTAACCTCAGCTTTGTCACATATGACGATTAATGTTGACTAGACCGCCATGTTAATGTTTTTCTACCAAAATTGTTTGAAATGACTAAACTGCCAAATTGTTTAAAATTTTATGACTAAATTATCAAATCATTAAAATGTTTAAAATTAGATTGACACAATTAAAATATTGACTTAATTTGCAAATTATCGAAAAGTTTAAATTAAATTGACATAATTGAAATGTTTATAAATGAATTAACACGGTATAATAGATTTAGGCACGCATAATAACCATTTTGTTTCCTTTTTTTTCTATTTTTCTATTTCCAAGAATAGGTTTGAACAAAAGTCCATCGATAATGCAATTTCAATTTTTAATTTTGAAATAAATTTTTACTCTAGAAATGGGTTTGAAATAGAAATTGGAGGTAAATTTTTTTTACTTTTCTATTTTTGAAACAAAAGTAATAAATAAAACTCTTTTCATCCCTTGCCTATTGTCGTTAGTCATCACTCGCCTCTCGCCACTCACCCACCGCCTCTTGTCGCCACTTGAGAAGAAAAAATTTTGTATCGTTATCAAACAAATTTCTATTTTGAAAATGGAAAGTTTATATTATTATCAAACATCTATCTTTTCTCAAAAGCTTGTCTAGGGAATGGAAATAGAAAAATCGATTTCTAACTAATTTTTGGAACCTAATGGTTATAATTCACGCCCTTAAAATTATTTTGATAATTTCCCTCGTAATCATATGTTAATGCGCTCAACCCCATTTTTTCCTCATTCATCTTCCATATATGTAGACCCATTTTGCACGAGTTTTGCTGTTGCAACTTTGAATTATCACATAGTTTACGAATGTAAAGTTAATTTACAAAAATACGACCCCATCCTTGCTGTGGTGAGGGTGCATTTGGAGTCTTGGTCTTGCATGTTAACTAGAAACCATATATACGCCCACATCAAATATCAGTGAATATTGCACGATGGAAGATCATATGTGTGAATTAGACACTATAGCTGAGAGAACTGCTTGCTTGGTGGTTGTTGTGCCCAAATGAAAGAATTAGAAGTGAATGCGCATTCAAGATAGTTTTAGACCTATTGAATGATGACCTCCTCATGTTTCGTAGATGAAATACATAAGAAGGAATGCTCATGAAAATTAACCCCAGATGGAAGTGAAAATGCGTCGTCATATTGTTGTCCCTAATTTGGGAATGCTAAGCCAATGCTAAATTTGCAAGAGTGACCTCTGTTTCTTGTGCTGGACAGCCGTTCCTATGGTTACCTGATTTCTACTCGTATAATCTCGACATTGTTCAGAAATTGCCGTCCCTAGAAGCAGCTCTACACACGGTTTATTCTATTGATCAAGCAATAATTTCAGCAATCATTGGTCAATACTCTGAGCTGCCTATGCTGAAAGAGCAAAGTGCATACCATCAAGTTAGTTTTGACCTACCATTTTCCTCCATCTTCTTGTTGAGTTATCTGTATGGTTTTGTCTAGCAGTCCATGCACAAATGTTCTAATCCTAGAATATACCAAGAAACCTCCAAATCTTTCTTATTTGGAAAGAGGATGAATTGGTTATAAAGCAAACGGAAAACATGAAAGAAACAAAAAAGAAAGAAAATCAAGTGAAAAAAGTTGATTTTTACCAAACCAATCAATGTCATATTCATCATTTCTAAGTTCCCTTTTTGACAGGTTGGATGTCATCAATAGGTGCTTCTCGTGAAGAACAGTGGAAGACTTTTTCTACCTGCTCTTGTAAGCTGTTGGTGATTTTGTTCTCAATTTGGAGTCCTTATTGTATTCACGAGAAGCAGCATCTGCATGTGTACATGCATGGGGTAATTTGTCAAAGCTGACCCGTGCACATTATCTTGGATTCAACATTTCCAAGACCTTCCTTTTTGCAGGAGTGAGAAGCCACAAATAAGCTAGATGATTGCATCCATGGCTCACTTCAGTCCATGGAGAAAGCATCACCAACAAGCCTAAAAATTTCTCTAAGATCAGCGCGGTTGCTGAATCTTTTGATGATATATTAACAACGCATTCTTTGACATCGTAATTTATAGATTATGTGAATTGTGAATATGTTCGAATGATTTCCATCAAAGATGTGCCAACCAACTTCTTGTTGGAATGTCAGCTAAAAGGGAGCGGCATCATTATTCTACCAGAAAACCAAGATTTCCTTTTCTTCTCATGTTACCTCAGATCACCTACTAGGAATAGGCATCATGACAACTCTAGGCTTGATTTACATTTATAGGTGTAGGCACATGCCTAAAACAATGCCTTGTGCATCAGTGTGTCTAACCCGGATTATGGCCACCCAGCATTGATCCAAACATAGAGAAGTCATTTGCAAATTCATTTAACAAAAAGGCCTATGATAGGATAGATGAACAATGCATGAGATTTTGATGGGACCATTATCAACTATTTTAAAATGTTAAGTTGTTGGATAAATGCATAATTTATTATTTAAATATTCTAACACTTCCCCTTATGCTTAGCATGGTCTTTTGCCTAGTACTAAGCGTGAAATTTAATTGATAAGGCAAATAGTGCCTGAAAATTTTCGAACTTGGGACTTTCTATAATAATGGTGAAAGTTCTTATATATATATATCGCCACCTATAATATTGGTGAAAGTTAAAAATAAAAGGTAACAATTTTATTTACAAGGAAATTGAATAAAAGATAAATAAAAAAAGATCCCTAAATGATCAACTCATCTATACTTTACTTGACATGTTATCTTTATGCTGATTTACAACCATTATAATTTTTTCCCTTTTGATTTGCTACTTCAATACAATGTAATAGCTAAATTCCATAGTAGGGCTGAAAAGTGAGGTCAGCGTGCAGTATTCACTCACTTCAACAAATTGAGGCAGTGTGCAAGAGTAGAACTCCATTCGCTATATCCTTTTACCAAGGTCAAAGTGCCTTGAGTATATACAATCACGTAATCTGTTCTAAAACCCAATTTGATCGCGATAGTTAATTAAGTTGCAGAATTCCATTGGTTCAAAATTTGTGAAAAGGTCATGTTCTAAGCACTGATCCGGCAATTGCAGATAAGAGAAGGTAACCTGGGACGATAAGGCCGATGATGGTCAGAGATCGACACGCGAAAGTTTTAACATGGACGGTAGTTGCGTTGTACATCTAATAGAGCAAATCGCTCTCGTCAATGACTGAAAGTCTCCTGAGACAAGTGGAAGTCCTAGCTATTTGACAGGAAGGGGATACAACTTGTAATGTCGAGATCGATGGACGTGAGATTTTTTATTTATGTTGGTTTTTTTCTCTAGAAAGGCGAAAGTCGGGTGCATTGTCAATGCAAGGTGGAGGAAAAGGACCATACCCAAATTCAAAAGCTGGATACTTGGAAAAAGGACAAGTTCGGGAAACCATGAAATCGATTATACATTTAAAACAACACGACATCAGACCAGCACTTACAAAAAAGCAGATTCTGCGTTGAATCTGAAGTGTATGTTCTTATTGTATTCACGCAAGCAATATTCGACTATAGCCGTCGTCGTCTGCATCGTTAATTGGATGATGAGTGGAGGCATCAATCATCATCAATCAGGGCACTCAAGAATCACCAGAATTTTTCTCATTATTCTCGTGCGGGCCTTTTGGCGTTCATAGGACCACCACAAAGTTTTGTTCTGGACCGTGACAGAAACGGTCGGCCCGTAAAACACACGATCGATTTCATAGGGAGACTTGGAGTCGGGATTGGCGGCACAGATGTGTGAGATTATTGACGCTCGATAACGTGGGAGAACCGAATCTATGCCGTGCGTTTGATCCTCGCCTACAATTTTATGGAAAAGAACCGTGGGGCGAGCTCGGGGAGGGACGCGTGCCAATCTTTTCAAATTCTCTTTGCCTTCCTGAGTCGGGAGTCGAACCATTTGACACTCTTTTTTGGTTGCAGCTTGATGGAGAAGATAGCAACAGCGAGACAACTTCGGACGCAGTTTGGGCCTTTTTGACCCGAATAAAGCGACGAGGCATTATTATTTGTCACGAAACGCGGGAAAGAGATTGGGAACGAGCCCTCGACCGGGCCTTTTTGATTACCAATTGGCACCGGCTGACAACATGTATTTTTTTTCATCGTCTGTAGGGGTGATCGGGTCCAGGGTGGATAGGGTTCAGATCTGAATCTTGTACTCGATACTGTTATAACCAGTTCATCTTTTTTGTACCACGTACCTTACCATGTTTTTATTGGATCCTATTAGACCCGATTTTGTTTTTCTGGTCCGAGAACAAAGTCAACCCTGTTTTCATTAAAATATGTTTTGCAACCATTCGATATCCTATATGGTTTTGAATTTTACATTAATTAGCAACGTAATCCTCCTAACATTATAAGACAAAGCAAAAATTCTAATAATGCATAAACATTGGCAACAAAATATGGATTTAATATTAGTCTCATTCTTACAAATACTTATGATATAATATAATGTGCCTGCTCATGTGTATGTAACGGAGCTCTTATTTCTTGAGTTAGACTGAAAATGCTTTAATTAGTGCTATAATAATTAGTAACACTTGTCTTGCGATTATAGTAATAGTTGAAGGTGGGATCATTAAAAAAGAAAAACAATACATGAGAACAATTATTTTTAACAATTCTTTTAAAACGATTCTTCCTTAACTTGATTTAAAGAGAAGTTTTCTTTTTTTAACAATTATTCAAAGACAAAGAGACTCGAAGACACTATATAGAGAGAGACAATTTTTTTTTTTAAAGGGTAAAAACCGGTCTAGTTCTAGGTGGGTCTTTGCTTGGACTCTGTTCCCGGACCGGTTTCAACTGATTCCCAAAAACTGGAACTGGTTCTCGGATCGGTTTAACCGGGAACTGGTTCCCAACCCTATTTTTAGGGTGGTTCAGTCCGGGTTCCGGGTAAACTCGGTCCGATTGCACACCCCTAATCATTTGTTTGAGTTTTCAATTTCGAATTTTTGAACCCTCACTGGCCGTTGACTTCCCACAGCTCTACCATGATGCAAGTGAAAAGCTCATCACTAGTAATATATCTAAGCTCAGGCCCACATGTCATGGTTTCATAAAGGTCGAGATCCTTACCCAACTTCGTAATGCTTAGTCCCCAGTCCACAAAAGTCAGACCCAAAACCTTGGTGCTCATGTAGAGACCCTCGGTGCCTGAAAACAAGTCCATTGAGCTTGAACCCAAGTCCATAGAGTTTGGGCTCGAGGCCTAATGCCCATGCCCCAGGTCCCCCCACACCCAAGCCTTGGTCCATGGAGGCTAGACTCGGCTCCACAAAGGCTCAGCTAAGGACCCAAAGATCATGCCCAAATCCCCAGCAATTGGGCTCCTTAATGCCTTTGGTTGGGTCCTTGGGACTTGGGCTTAAGACCTTGGTGCTCGTGCTCAAGCCCAAACTTGGACTTGGCCTCAATGGATCTAGGCCCAGATGATTGGGAGGGGGGAGGATGAGTATGGGCATCTTGACTGTTGGCTTATGTGGACTTGGTACTAGTGTTCGTGCTCATGCCTAGAACATAAGTGCTTGTTTCAGAGTCTCATGTGCCTGGAGGGGGATTGCGGAGGAGTGGTGTTTTTCAAGCAAGGGCAATTTGGCCTTTTCCAACTACGAGGCTTGTTCTAGGATGCAAGCATACATTGACGGAAGTTTAGGATGCAAGAGTGGTAAATATGTCAAAAGCAGGGAAGGTTTTTAGTGTTTTCCCAACAAATAAAAATGTAGGGGCACCGGGTCTATAACGCGAAATTTCCAGCTTGGCATCTATTTATTTCGTGCAAGCAAGCAAGTGCAAAGATTGAGGGTGTGTTTGATTCAGTTTTACAAATGAGTTTTGAATCTAATGCAAATGTTGAAAATCCAAAACTATATCGGGAAATGTAAATTGTATTTGGTAATTTTTTTTACAAATGGATTTTAAGTTAAATGTGTGTTTGGTAAAAAAAAATTTGCAATGGATCTTTGAGGGTACACACATATATATATTTGGAAAATTGAACTAAGTTCTTTGTCGGACCAACGAAAGGTTATGGTCGCTGACGAACTAGATTTGGTACCAATGGTCGTCGGTTAAAGTCGCCCAAGTCAAGTGACCTCTTACGAGAGTTGTGCAACCTAGCCGAGGGTTGTCGGAGGTCACATGACCTTGGGTGACCCTTGGTGAGGGTCACTTGACCTAGGAGTTGCACGACCTAGGCAACCACCACCTGAGTCTCGCAACCTCAAGCGACCCTTGGCTAAGTCTTGTGAGGGTCGTGTGCGATTGCTGGCACGACCCTTACGAGATCTAGGCAAGGGTCCCTTGAGGCCGTGAGACCTAGGCAGCAATCGCCTAGGTCAAGTGGCCCTTGGCTGGGTCGCACAACCCTTGTCGGAGATCACCCGACCTCGGGTGACCTTAACCGACACCCATCGGTGCCAGATTTGGCTTGTTGACAGCCATGCCCTTTGCTGATTCGACAATGGGTTGCGTCCTTTTTCAATTAAAAAACAAATTAACTAAGGGCAAAATCAGAAATATGAAGGATTGTTGATGATAGTTTTGGAAGGGAAAAATTAATTTGAACATTCGGCCAAATGTTGAAAGTCCAAAGCTAATCCCTACTAATATTGGGCATTCAACATTCTCAATGTTGACTTTCGATTGAAAGCCATTTTCAAATTGTTACCAAATGGCTTAGCATTTCTCTAAGGGACTTTCAAGCCTGAAAGCTCATTGAAAATGCTGAATTAAACACACCGTAATACTTTTGGGTGCAATGGACGTGAAATTGCGAGCTCAATGCATTTCGGTCCTTAGATCATAGAAGTCGGAAGTGGAGCCCTCTAACAACGAGAGTTTCGAATGAGTTGGGCTCTCGCGGACCAGGATCATCTAATAATCTTTTCACATTTGTAAGCTTTTCATACAGTCATTGTGAAATCAATTTAGAAGAGAAAAGCAATGGTGTCGGTGCTTCAACCACACACGAGATGTGGAAAAATAGAGGAAAAAGATTGGTGACACAGTCCTTGGGCCGGGCTTGGCCCATAACCAGGATCGCGCCTCCTCTATGGGCCTTCAGGCCCTTTCCTTTCATTTATCTAATTCTCTTTCTTGGTTCATTCTAGGGTTTTCTTTCCCCTATAAAAGGGCGACGACGGGCAGCCCTTCTAGGGTTTCATTTGCGCTTGACTCTGCGACAGCCGCTTCTACGTCGTCTCGTCTCCATGGTAACTCTTCCTCTCTCCCTCTCGCTAGCTTCGTTCGCGTCTCTTAGTCTCTTAGTTCTCGTACGGCTCTGGTTCTGTGAAGTCACCGGAATCGATGCTCGTTTGCTCCTCTTCGTAGCGATCGTGCCGGTTATGTTCGTTTCTAATTAGGCAGTAGTTCTTGGAGTGTATGGAGTTGCGTGTAGCTTTCGCTCGCTGCAATAGCCTGTCATGCCTTGAGATCCGGTACTTATGGACAAAGACGATGTTTTGTGGGTTCCCATGGGAAGTGGGTTTATTCTTCCGAACTGGGTCCGCGGACCTTTCATCTGTTCGTTGTGGATTCCGAACCTGTGATATATGAGGGGGTGGGGATGCTGAAATTTGACTTCGGGTTCTATCTAAAAAGGATTTTGTCCTTAGCAAATCTAGTTTGTCTGACGGTAGCATTCACGACAGGTTGAGCGGAAGAGATGTGTGCTGAACGATGAGCAATTTCATAGTCTTTTCTACTAGTGCATCTTAGGTCGTGCGTGCACCCCCGTTTAGGATCGAGCTGGGAAATTTTCCTTTTTTTTTTTAATTGGTTTTTAAGTCTCTAAAGGCAGCTGAAATGCTATTATCTCATTCCTGAGATCTCGAGGGTCATTCCCGGCATTTGATTTGTTGACAAATGTTTTGAATCTTGTGCAGGCCAAGCGCACGAAGAAGGTTGGCATTGTCGGCAAGTATGGTAGGTTCCTAAACGATCTGTTTTGATTGTGTGATGGTTTGTTGCATTCTTTAAACTTCGTGTAGGGATGGATCTTTGTTTGATTGCTTGTGCATGGCCGCACTTTGCTGATTCACTTTTGAACACAGGAACCCGATATGGTGCCAGTCTGCGTAAGCAGATTAAGAAGATGGAGGTTACCCAGCATAGCAAGTTTTTCTGCGAGTTCTGTGGCAAGGTAAGCAGTTGTTTGACTTCATTTTCTGGAGCTAGTTGGATTTTTTACATACGTGAGCTTCAGCATTCCTTTGCCATTTTGTCATGTTTTCCTATTGGATTCTTGATGATGCAGTATGCAGTGAAGAGGAAGTCTGTTGGTATTTGGGGCTGCAAGGACTGCGGGAAGGTCAAGGCTGGTGGTGCCTACACCTTGAAGTAAGGATAATTTAGTGATAATTTGTCTTCTAACTTCTGTTGCTCAAATGATTTATTTAATTAGCTAATTGTTTCCATCGAATTGTCCTAACAGCACCGCCAGTGCTGTGACGGTTAGGAGCACCATCCGAAGGCTGAGGGAGCAAACAGAGAGTTAGAGCAGCAGATGGGATCGTTTTGCTCTTCTCGTGTCTTGTCTTTACCCGTGTGAACTATAGGAAAACTTTCTGTGGCTGTTACTCTTTCAGTCTATTTTTCTGGGAACTAAATTTGATTAAAGTGTCTGGTCGGATGAAGGCAGGATATTGTTCGACTGTTGAGTTTTGCTAAATTAGAGTTCTTGTTTTCTGGGCTACCGTTGAGCTTCCATTCCCCAGTCTTTGGCTATGTTGGATGATGAGAGAATATGCATTTGATTAGTTATCATGTGATGTGGCACAATAAGTCATGCCCTACTTGCTCCGAATCAATGAAAAAGGAGAGTAGTTGGGGCAGTTCGGAAAATCGGTAATGCAACTTACAAGTACTGACTAAACAACTACGGTGTTGATGTTTCTAGTTAAAAAAAAAAAAACTACAGTATTAGTGGCTAAACCAGCTCACGTGGTCTGTTGATGTACGAGTCCTTCCTGACCTTGAACCATATGTCCCAAAAGCCCTGCGTTGTCTCATGCCCATGTCTGATCCTAGCCAGTGCCGTCCTCTTTGGTTGTTTTGATGAATGATTATGCTAACAGTTTTCTACTGAGATAGCAGCGACTAGAGTTTTGTTCGGACGAATCTTAAATATACCATTGGCAGTGTGAATCGCGATGGAGTATTTATACTCAAAATCTAATTCTGATCTCCCGCATGGGATGTAATGGGATGGGAACAAATGGTCGTGCATAAGCAAAGGTGACTAGAAGAAACGCCAACCCTTGGATCCTTGGTAGTTTATGATTATCTCATCTAGAAGCAGGTGTTTTGCAACACCACCGAGGGTCACCCGGCCTATACAACACATACTATTAGCAGGTTGACAGGACTGGTTTTTATTTGTATGCTTCAACTCCCTAATTGGTACAATATATTTTTGGAGGTTGGTACTTGGCTTTAACCTCTCGGTGTTTTATGTTTATGGATGCTGAGATCTACATAAGATTCAGATAAAGCAGTTTAAGGACCAATTTGAGTCATATCTCCCCTATGATATGTAATCGGATGGAACAAATAATCATGCATTTGCAAAGGTGACCAAAACAAATGCCAAAGTCGTCTGTCAAACCAATTTGGCATCTATATCCTTGAGGCACAATAACCATACTTTCTTAATGACCAACCTTATAGGAAACATTACATTCGAAAGCTCGGAGGATTCTAGGAGATCAGACTTGGCTGGAAACAAGAAGCTTTTATTTCCCCAAGTCTACGTGCAGTTAATTTGTATCGACACGTCTAGTTTTGACATGGAGGTCCATGAGAAATCAACACTTGCGCAGACCCGAGACAACAGACACGGGCGACATATTGTCTTGTTCAAAAGACACGTCGATTGAATTTGAAGCTACAAGGAATCGAGCAAATATCCGTCAGAGACGGACGGCGCAACCCTCCATGAAAGTGATGAGCCAAGGACACATTTTCCGCGGAAAGCGTAGGAGAAAGAGCTCAGGTCCAATGCCTGATGATAAACTCATAACCGAAGGCGGTGCATTCGAAGGGGGAATTATTTATCCGTGTTCATCGTAGAGTTCTTTCCAAAAGCATTATATCAAATCATAAATGTCCAGAGCAGAGGTACCAAATTCAGAAAACTTGTGAACCTTACTCTTTATCCCTTGCACAGAAAATTACTCGCACAAACAATACAACCTTTCTTTCACAGCAGCAAAAGCCGGATAAAAAATTGAGTCCTCGAAGAAGGGGATTTATCTAAAAAGAAGCTTGAGTTTCGACCAGCCCCTTCTTATAAAATAGACCATGACAAAAGCCTCTCTTTATCCCTAGAACTAATCATCGGCAAGCCAAACTCACACTCCCAGTATCATACAGTAAGGCCTTGGGGTGAACCAGCAACAGGAGCCTTGGGCTTGGGCTTTTCGACCACAATTGCTTGGGTTGTCAACACCATCCCAGCAACCGAAGCTGAATTCTGCAAAGCACATCTCGTCACCTTTGCCGGATCGATCACTCCAGCCTCTACCAAGTTCTCATACTTATCTGTCATCGCATTGTACCCAATTTCCCACTCGCTGGCCTTCACCTTCTCCACCACCACCTCCCCCTCGATTCCAGCATTTTGAGCTATCAACGAGGCTGGTGACACAAGTGCCTATATATATGTGACAGCAAATCAGCAACACTATACAGAATTAATGGTCTATCCATGTCTTCTATAAAAAGAAAATTGTTTCCTAAGGTTCTTTGAAGTATCTCCAATGATGGGTGCAATCTTGCCTCAATGAATTTCAGGTCTTGATACAATACTGCGATCGGAAACAACTAAGTTTTACCTTTTGAACGATGTCAGCACCCAATCTTTCATCTGCATCCTCGAGCTTGTCCTTGATTGCAGGCACGCAATCAGAGAGGTGAACCAATGCGGCACCACCACCAGGCACAATGCCTTCCTCTATGGCAGCAAAAGTTGCATTCTTGGCATCCTCAATCCGGAGCTTCCTATCCTCAAGCTCAGTCTCAGTAGCTGCACCAACCTTGATCACAGCAACTCCCCCCGATAGCTTGGCAATCCTCTCAGCGAGTTTCTCCGAGTCATACACAGAATCAGTTTCAGACAACTCTTTTTTCAATTGTGCAATCCTGGCCTGTAGTTCATCCTTTGATGCTGCATCAGCAATAATGGTTGTGGAATCCTTAGAGATAGTTACTTTTCTGGCTATCCCAAGCTGCTCAACTGATGTGTTCTCGACAAGCAAACCAAGATCACTGGCTTGATACTCAGCTCCTGCATGATTTAACAAACAATGAGGAAGTGATATCACCTATGCGCAAAACAGCTGTAAACTTGTGAGATTCTGAGTGCTAAGCATGTTTGCAGAACACATGAATGATCTGGACTACAGGGAAGCAAATAACTACCTGTCAAGATTGCAATATCTTGCAGGATTGCCTTTCTCCTTTCACCAAATCCAGGGGCTTTGATAGCAGCAACATTAAGGATACCCCGCAACTTGTTCACAACAAGAGTAGCCAAAGCCTCACCAGTCACATCTTCTGCAATTATGAGCAAAGGCGCTCTCAGCTGAGTTGTCTTCTCCAGCAAGGGGATAATATCCTTTATTGCCGAAATCTTTTGATCTGTCACCAGTACTCTTGCATTCTCAAATTCCACAATTAACTTCTCAGGGTTGGTAACAAATTGAGGGGATACGTATCCTCTGTCTATCTGCAAGCCAATAGAAACATTTGTAAGAACAGATAAGAATGAGTGAAAGCTTCCCGGGGCTTGGGAAGGGGGGGGGAATGCTTTTCTTCCCCAACTGCCAAAACAAGGTGCACAAAGGAAGAATGATGAAATGCTGACCTCCATTCCCTCCTCAACATCAACAGTTGTCTCAAACGATGACGATGATTCAATGGACAAAACACCATCAGGGCCGACCTTGTCAATGGCATCCGCAATCATTGTTCCAATGAGCTCATCATTTCCAGCAGAAATTGTCGCAACAGCTACAATGAAACCCAAAAGAGTATCAGTATAAAGGACTCAGAAGTTGTCTGCTCGAAAGCTTGCCCTTTAATGGACCATTTGAGCACATTACCTTTAATGTCATCACGTCCTTCAACTGGCCTAGCCCTCTTCTCCAGCTCCCGTATCAATCCTTGCACAGTTTTATCAATGCCTCTCTTCACTGAAACTGGATTTGCACCTGATGTAACGCTCAGCAATCCCAGTTTAATTATTTCACGAGCAAGGACTGATGCAGTAGTTGTACCATCACCAGCAGAGTCATTAGTTTTGCTTGCAACCTGCATTTGAACAAAACTTTTCAGCGAAATAAACATCATCAAAAGCAATTCTAACCAAAAGGGTACTTCTTATGATGGAAATTCCTTGACCAAGAGTGAGTACAAGATTGCAATATGAAAGTCTAACCTCCCTAATGAGAGCAGCACCAGCATTTTCCATAGCATCAGGTAACTCAATTGCTCGGGCAATTGTGACCCCATCATTTACAACTTTCGGACTGCCAAATTCATCCAAGACAACATTTCTCCCTGCAGAGAGCAGATGAATACTTTCCCCGATAAGTACAGTTTGCCAAACAACTGCCACTCTATTGCTACAAAAAATCAGCCATATCCAGAGAAATAAACCGATGAGTCCAACAATGAAACTACTCTCCGCAGGGTCATGTCTAATGTGATTGCAAGAAGGATTCTACACAACACATCCTAAACACAAGCATGGAAACCAATACTGTCACACAGTCAATCCAATTGCTACAGCTTTGTAGACCCCGCCAATATGCACATCCGACGACGCAACTCATCCAGTAAACATCAAAGGGAGAACCATAGCTAGCTTACCCCTCGGACCCAGCGTGAGGCCGACAGCATCCGCGAGCTTGTCGATGCCGGCCTGAAGAGCGGCCCTGGAGCTCTGGTCGAACGCTATTTCCTTGGCGGAAGCTCTCACCGCGAACTTCCTGCTGGACTGGCCGAAATTCACCTTCTGGTTCCCTTTCCTCCTCAAGCCCCCCTACATCAAGGCAAACGCAAAAACACACGACCGAGACATTAAGTCAAAAACCACCCGGCTTACCAGCCAACCCCGAGACTGACTCAGTTCTAATCTCAGAGCTTCACAATCGATTCTAAACTCCGATTCGCGCATTCACCCGCTCGTAAAACGAAGGAAGGAAGCACGGCCGGAAGCGACAGCGAGACTCGCAAATGTTCATGGGGAGACGGTTTACCTGCTTGGGGGAGCAGAGGATGGAAGCCGTAGAGATAGCGTTGGCCGAAGCCATTTCCGGAGCTGAGCTAGGGTTCTGCGGCGGCGCTGCTGGCGCTGCAGAAGACGGCGGAGGAGGAGGAGGTTTTCGGTCAGGCTTCGCGATGCGCGATGTGTATGGATAAGGAGTAGAGGCGCCCGCCTGTGTTGTATTTAGGGCTTAAGGAACGAACAGCGGAGGTTCCAGAAGATTCTTCGAGCTCTTTTTTTTCCTTTTCCTTTTAAAAATTTTCCCGGAATCGAGTTCGAGAATCGTTGAGAGAGTCCTCCTTTGTCATTTTCGCTGGTTCGCGCCTCTCTTCTCTTACGGGCCTGGGATTGGGCCGAAACGGGCCTCGCCAGATACACGAGGAGGCGTTAGGTGGGCCGGAGCAGGAGCCCGCTTATTGATCATACGGGCCCCGCCGCGTAAGGAGAAAGAGCGGTTTAGAAATAAGGTCTGGTTCGGCCCTCAAAGATCGTTCGAGGAGGCGGACTAATGGAGATGCGCCTGCCGGATTTGGCCTGGGCACGGATGGCGCGGCAGAAAGGTTGTTGCGAAATCTATATTTGGACTCCAAATTTTGGAGCGAAATCGTATGAATAAATGCACTTGGATAATACTTGCTGACGTGTCAATGACTGCACGAGCAAACATCTCCCGATTCAGTTTAGGAAGCATTAATTAATGCCTGGCTTGGCTGATTATAGATTTATCTTTCTTGGCGGAACCTCCATTAGAGCTTGTCCCAAATGAAAGCGCAAACTCTTATGAGCTTGTTATATATAAGATAAAAAAGCACGTTGGATCTACTGACCAAATTTCAACGGCAGAAATTATCGTCCTTTCGTTTCAAGAGATGGCTCAAATTTGGGGAAAAACAAAAGGTCACGACTTTACCTCCAAGAGTATGAGATCCCAAGTTTGGTTATAACTTGAAATATAAAGATTAAGCTGAAGAAATATTTAATTATCTGAAAATTTTGTAGGCCTAATGGACGCACTCTTTTGATTAGATAGGGAAGATAGACCTAATCCGATGTGTAAAACAAACGATAATTTTGTTATGCACCATCAATGTACAGCTTTGTGAAAACATTTGTCATCATTGCACGATAATAATATATTTGGACATTAACCTCTAATGCTTGAAGGTGTTTAGTTTTTTTTTTTTTTGTTTGGTTTTACTCTATATTCTCACTCTTAAATTTTTATCCTACCTCTTTATAGAGTATGGAAATCGAACTCTACATATGAAAACAAATTCCTCTCATTCCAACCCTTCCTAAAAAAATGGAAATTTGAACTTTCCACCCCTTCCCATACGAGGAGGATAGCCATTGACACACACCTCATTATTTTAAATCGCTTAGTTTGAATGAAACCATTTTTAAGTAAAATCATTTCATTATTAACTTGGAATAATCTTGGGCTCGCACTTACCACAAACGTGTTGTCTCGTCTAATGGACATGGATAAGATTATTTACCTCTTAGCGAAAAGGGAGGAAAGAAAAGATAGAGATAGAAAGAAATATCTACTCAATAAAGAATTTACATAATTTATATCCTTTAATTGGTAAAAGACAAGAAAAGGTAGAAGAACTAGACAACAATGGATTCTCTCCCTTTACCAAAAAAAATGGATTCTCTCCTTTAAGAGCTGCATACGAAGAACCATTGAAGGACCCTCCCTTTGTGCACACTATATATAAGCCCACTATCTCTGTAGCTCACCAAATCCCTCAAAAGCACATAGAAATCGAAAGTATTACTTGCGCACATATCCTCAGCGAGACAGAAATTTTCGCCATGAATTTCAATGGCTTGCCAACCCCACATTGTTACGCCCCAAGACCCGCCATCACCAAAGATCGCCACGCAAAGGCAAGGGCCCGGGGTTGCTTGATCCGGGTCCCTACGGCTTGCGCAGCCCGTGTTTTCCGGCTGACCCGAGAGCTCGGGCACCGAACCAGTGGCGAGACCATCCAGTGGCTTCTGGACCAGGCGGAAGCCAACCCCTCCACCAATTTAGCAAACGACGGCAATGGCGGAGGAAATGGAAGCGGGAATGTGATTTTCAATCCTCCAACTCCAGCTAACTTCAATGGTTCAGCTGGCTCCATGACCCTCGGCGACGCTGACAGCAATGTTCCCGATCATGGAGTCCGGGACGGTCGGCATGACGAAGATCGTAACTCGATCTTGCGGGCCCAAACGATGTCGGTGCAATCTTATTACGACGCCATTTCTGGGACGCATTTCTGTTGGCCGGTTTTCTCAGACGATGACATTGCTCGCCTGAAACCGATCGTGTTCATCTGAGCATTGAGCAAGAGGAGTGGAGGACGAGGAGGAATGTTAGGCGGTCAACCACATGAAAGGTGGGTCGGGCATAGATAGATGTAGCCGTTGTTATGCTGTAAGCAACAAGGTTTTTCTAAGTAAATTTTCATGTTCGGCATACATGTGAAATCAATCGAATTCGAAGTTGTCTTATTACTAATCTCTCCTTTTTACTTCCTCTCTTCTTTTTCTTTCCTCTTTCTTTGAAATCTAGATTCCTTTCCAAATTTTCAGAAAGAGAAAATCCCACCAGGAAATCCTACAAACTTATGGCGCATAAATTGATAATAAATATGACGTGGAATTATACAAAAATGAGAAAGTATGTGAAAATATAGAATTAAGGTTGTGATTAAATTGTACGATCACTCGACACTAAATGAACGAATCGGTTCCAAATCACATGCTAATCCATTAAGTATCAATTTTGAATTCGATTTCTTTTTCCCTTTCATTCACGTTACCTTCTAGCGGATTTTGTTTCCAGTTGATTCGGTTCGTTCGCGTTCCAATTTTCTGACGGGTCTCTTTTGATTTCATTAAAGAGTCGAGCCCAGCTGACCCGCGTTTGCGGCTAATAAAGAGAGAGTCCGATCTTACTAGTAAAGAAGTTATGAGCCTCTCCGATCAAAGTTTGGCAATACCCTTTCCATGCAGCCGAGCATCGACAGATGTACCCCATGCAAGCCTGCCAATTTTGGTCATGTAATGACATATCCATGCGGACTCAGGAAAAGGATTAATACAACATAATACTCTAAATTACATCCACTGTGAAATATATGTTGTGAACCTTTTTTTTTTTCACTAAAAGTCCTAAATTTGCTCATCATGACATAAAAAATCTCAAACTTCAAAAAACTCCAAAATTAGGATGCGTTTAGTTCAATTTTAAAGGAATGTTTTTGGGAAAGTACAAATGCCGTTGGGCTAAAAAGGTTTGTTTGGTAATATGTATTTTAAAAACAAATCAGAAAAAAATTTTGACATGAATATCATTTGGTAAAATTATACTTTATAAAAGGTTTCTATTAATTATTTTAATAACAAATCTCAAACTATTTGCTAGCGAAACTCAATCTTACTAGCGAGGGTGGCGGTGACTGGTTGAAGCATGCCAATCGCTCACTAATGGCACATCAACTGTACATCGATTTGTCAAAATATATCATCTGATTCCAACAATTTGATTATTCCAATTATACTATCGGGTTTTTTGTAGGTTTCGAGCAATCCGTACCATTAGAACATTGGTCGAATCTGAGAACGTCGTTTCTGCTGCAGGAACACTTGCATCCTACCCCAAGGTATTGACGCCGCCATTAAGGTGATGCCGTCACAACCTCCCGCAACAACATAGTTTTGCCTATGTAAGTACCTAAAAATGTTGTTACTAGCCCTTAAGTTGAAAGGGGCGTCCTGGTTGGCCTTACAATTAGGATGTGAGTACAATATTGGCCGGTTGACGTTAATGAAGTCTGGGGAGCATGCGTTAGGCAGCTAGATATTCAACACCACCACGCTCAATTTCTGAAGTACCGGGCTGCTGGTTTGCCCGGCATTCGATCTCGTACTAGGGATTGGGACCAATTCCAAAAGGACGCGGAATGTCTATGAGATCGCCACGTGTCTGGACAGCATTAATGATGTGTGTTGAGTTATAAAAAGGATTAACTCACGCAAATCAAGGATGGTAAGGCACAATTTTGATTGCCGGTGCCGATCTCTTAGACTTTTACTAACCTTTAGCATCAAGGATGCCATGCATATGTATACTGTATACGTATAGGGTGCGTTTCGGTCGAATTTGGAGGAATGCTTTTGAGAAAATGTGAATTTTTTTTGGCTAAAAGAGTTTTCCAAAATACAAGTTGTGTTTGGTAAAGTGTATTTTGAAAATATATAGAAAATTAACTTTGATAAAAATTATAATCTATAAAGAATTTTTGTGAATTTATTTTTATAAAAAATTTCAAACTAATTGCCGACGGAACTTAGCCATTACCTGCGATGGCAGTGGTGGCTTGCCGGTTGCCCATTGGTGGCTAAGGCAAAATTAAGTTTTTTTTTGGACATTTATGAAATTATGAAAGTTAAGCGAGGACAAAGTCAAAAGAAAAAAATATTTATTTGCATTCCGGAAATGCAACATTTCAGAGTCTCTTGGGCTTCCACAGCCATTAAGGGTGGAGTGGGTTTATGACTTGTAATACTTTTTTCCTCTGTTTTTATTTTCCAATTTCATTCGGCACACAACCTAGTTAATGTATAATAGCTTAGATGAGACTTTGGAAATTTATTTAAGTCGAAGCGTATTTACACAACATTATTTTTACACAGTCGGTGTACTGTATAATTTTTCTAAAATCATATTTGAATAAAGATAATGAACATTTTGGAAACATTTGGAAGTTTTTGAAGAGCAATATTAGGAAGGTAGAACATTGATCTGCAGAGCACGTACTCTATTCCATGTCAATCTGGGAAAACATAAGAAGACTCTTATCTAGTTATATTATCCACAACCATAGAGGATGAAAAAAGGTCAGTTCTTGTGCCTCGACGGAAGTTTACTTCAAACTCAAAATCTTTCATTAGGCCATGCCATGTTCAGACTTTCGGCACGATTGAGTTGGATTACTTAGGTTTTGACTTATAACTTATGTGAAATTCATGAAATACTTTGTTGGATTACTTAGGTTATGATTTATGATTTACATGAGATTCGTAACATATTTTGTGGGGTCAAGATTTTATCTATTTAAGATGGATTTTCTTGTTTGTGAAATAAAATGTTAAGGTTGAAAACAGGAATAAAATGCAACTGCACATGTACGTACATACATACATACATATTTATGATTTTATAAAAATCCATTTTGTAATTCTTTTTTAGGATAAGTGCATAAAAAATCTTAAAACTTATCACAAAAATATAATTAAGTTTTAGAACATTCAAAAAATACAATTGAATCATAAAACTTGTCATGAAAATATAATCAAGTCTTAAAATTTTTTAAAATATAATTAAATTTTAAAATTTGGCATGTAAATGTAATTGAATTCTAAAATTTTAAAAAATATTATCAATAAAATGACTTGATTTAATTAATTTGACAAATTTTAGGACTTGATTACACTTTGTAAAAATTTTAGGACTCGATTGCATTTTCTTACAAATTTTATGGCTTAATTGTAATTTTTTTTAAAGTGATAAGATTAATTTATACTTGGTTGATAGATTTTAAGACTGGCAATGTAGTTATCTTTTTCCCTTTGCAACGCTAGCTCCGTTTCGAACCTGTCGCTGGCGCTGGCGCTGGCGCTGGCGCTCTCTCTCCTCTCTCTCTTCCCTCCAACATCGCCACATCTTCCTCCCCGCCATATTTCTCCCTCGCGAAAAACAGAAACACGCCATCTCTCTCTCTTCAATCCTAACTAATCATCTTTCTCTCTCCTCTCCCATCACTTTCCCCCGCCGAGTTCTCCCCCCGATCTCCGGTCGCCGCCTCCGCCGCCGATGCTCCTTCCGTCCCTGCTGCACGTGCACGCGCTCCACCGCACCGTCGGTTTCGATTCCTGAAGGATTTCCTTTCTCGCCAGCTCTCCTCGCGGTCGCCATGAGCGGGGAGAAGATCCGCGGCCGCCGCCGCTTTCTCTCTGTTTCGGTGTCCTTGGTCGTGGTCGCGCTGTGCTCGTCGCCGTTCCTCGCGCGCGCTGCCAACGAGGGCGGGGACTCCGCAGGTGGCAATCAGGCGGCCACCCAGCTCTTCGCCCAGCTCTTGTACAGCCAGGTCTCCAATTTCACGTCCGTTTTCCGCGGCGACATTGCCAAGAATTTCGGTTTCTGCATTCAGGACGCGTGAGTTCGCGCTCGCTTTTCTCTCCGTCGTTCTCATCTGCTTTTGACAATGTCGCTATCTGTTAGAAGATAATATTGATGCTTCCGTAGAGATAAATCGTTGGATAGGCTCTATATTCTGAATGCAGTAAAAAGAAATCAATCAAAATATGCGCGATCCATGTCTTCTCACATGGATGCGGTTATAATTGATATCTCTGCTCTGTTGGAGGGAGTCCTCCAGGTATTAGTTTTCCATCGTCAAAATCCACACATTTGCCTATCGAAATTCATTTGTTAATCTTGAGTATATGTGAAATTTTCGGTTGATTTTGTCTGCCAGGGATGCTGAGTGGAATGACGCATTCAATTTTACCTCAGACTTGACCTTTTTAACTTCTTGCGCTAAAAAAACGAAAGGTATGATGATGATCATCTGGCAAATGTGCTCCAAGAAGAGCTGTTCATTTCAATTCTTCTATCTTCTTCCGTCATAGAACTTTCCCATAATTTTATCTTCCTGCTTCCTTCTTGGCAAAGGCTTGCACAGAAATCAGTTGGAAATCTTGAAAATTCTTTCTGTTATCTGGAGACTATATATTGCTTTATGCATTTCAATCTTTCTTTTCCGTTATGCACCCTCGAACTCTCTCGCAAAATATCTAGAATGTCAAAGAAAGATACATGAAGTATCTAGGAGAAATGAGGAGGTGAACAAGAGCATGTCCGAAGTTTCTACATTTGTCTCAGGAATATCAATGCGGATGTTCTGATGAGGCTTTAATAGTGGTGCTATATTAATTGTTCAACAATGAGTGGTCCCCAAGCTCTCCTGATATCCTATTGTTCGATAGGGGATCTTTCGCAGCGCTTGTGCACGGCAGCGGATGTAAAGTTTTACTTCAATAGTTTCTTCACTGCCAAGAGAGCCAGCTACTTGAAGCCTAACAAGAACTGCAATCTTACATCATGGGTTCCGGGATGTGAACCAGGATGGGCTTGTAGTGCTGGTTCCGATAAAAAAATCAACCTAAAGGATTCCAAGAACATGCCTGCTCGAACTAGCGATTGTGCTCCTTGTTGTGAAGGTTTCTTCTGTCCTCATGGAATGACTTGCATGATACGTAAGTATTGGCTGATCCATGGAGCTAATATTATTTACTTCATTCACGCACTCAAAGTTAATGATTCTTGAATACATTAGTTTTCCCTGACTAAAAAAGAACAAAAAAAAGAGATAATTCCAAGTCTATTCTCTCTTGCCCATTTTTGAGATCGTATCAGTGAAGATATCAAAAAACATCATGTCATTTTCTCTGTTGCAACAAAAAGAAGGGAAACTGTTGAAAGATGGAGACATTGCTTAAATATCGGTTTCCAAGTTGTTTTCTCAATTCTTTCTTCTCTCTTTGCAATTTACCATGACAGCTGAACTTTCACCTGAAGCTTTGGATTTTGATTGCTGAATGGTGGAGGATAATTTTGTTGTTGAACGTGCGTGTCTATCTTTTGGTCCCTGATGTCAAAAAGCACTGAAAGAAACAATTTTGCAAAACTATGCCGTGAAGCTATTAACTGTTCCTTTTCATCTGTATTGCACACCAGAGAAGACTTGTTTTCTAAAATTTTTACTTGAACTCATACAAATAGTTAGACTTTGTGATCCCATGTTTGCTTATGAAATTGTGATTTCTCAACGTACATGTTACAAGCCCTTGTGCTAATGGTTGCAGCCTGCCCGTTGGGTGCTTATTGTCCTCTTGCCAAACTCAATAAAACCACCGGCGTATGCGATCCGTAAGCTCTAATCCTTTTTTCAAACGTCTTCTTGACTTTTGAGGCTATGCTTAGCATGCATTGATGTTTATTAGCAGAACCTTTCTGCAGGTACCATTACCAACTTCCACCTGGGCAACCGAACCATACTTGTGGAGGAGCAGATGTGTGGGCAGACATTGGTAGTAGCAGTGAGGTATTCTGTTCAGCAGGATCATACTGTCCGTCTACTATCCAAAAAAATTCTTGCAGTAAGGGGTATTGAGAATTGTCCCTCATCTTACCATCACTAAAGTTTGTTGCTACATGTGATAAAAATAATTACATGTACAAAAAGTCAATGTTTATTTTGATCTTCCCTTCTTTGCTACTAATATTTCCATTCGAATGTTTTCTTTCAGACATTACTGCAGAACAGGGTCTACAGCTGAACAAAGTGAGTACAGGCAGTGAAAGACTTATGATTCTTGTTTGATTTAAATATGCATTGCAGCATGATTTATGTAAGCGAAATAGTCAGAGATTTTAGATAGATGCTTAGAGTCTATATAGCTTCAGTAAATCTAGAGAGATTGCCAATCCAATTATATGGAAATGAGACTTTTGGTCCACTGGTTCAACTTTACTAAGACCCAAAGGGCTTTAGATTTGATTCCCATTTTCTCCTTTGGGGGTGAAAAAAGGGCAATACTGTGGTTGAGTCTGTTATATGCTCTCTGCAAGGGCATCCATTCCATTGCCGGTTGAAATCTTCCATGCTAAGGGTCAAGTACTTTCCAAAGTATGTCTGTTAGAGGTTTATAGACAAATATCCTTGACAGATTGTTCCTGGTTTTCACAATATCTTAGCAACAATGACCTGGAACATCCAGTAAAAATACTCATTAGTTGATTGAATACCCTGAAAACATGGAAGAAGAAGAAGGTGCTATTTAACACTTGGGTAATGACTTGAGCAATTAGAATAGAGATGCTTTACACATGCTGAGGTGGATGTCTAATCTATTCTCCGCTAACCCTGTTCGTTAGAGAACCCTCATGAACTTATTTGGTGAATTTTTGCAGGTTGTTTTCAGTTTGCAAAATGTGAACCAAAATCAGAAAATCAGAATATCTCTGCATATGGTGTCATGCTTTTTGTGAGTGAGCGGTTTATCTTCCTATTGTGAATACCTCTTTCCTCCTATGTTCACTATTTTTCTGCAGATGATTACAGACCCTTCATGTTTAAATGCAGGCTGGACTAAGTGTTCTGCTTGTTGTTATATATAACTGCTCAGACCAAGTGCTTGCTACTCGAGAGAGAAGACAAGCCAAATCACGAGAAAAAGCCGTAAGGAGTGTGAGAGAAACTGCTCAAGCACGTGAAAAATGGAAATCTGCGAGAGATGTAGCCAAGAAACATGCGCTTGGGCTCCAAACGCAACTATCGCGGACATTTTCTCGCAGGAAATCTACAAAGCAACCAGATCCTTCAAGAGGTCTGTTTCAAGCTAAACCAGGAAGTGATGCAGCCCTGCCACCATTTCCGGGTAAGCCTGAGCAATCATCTTCTGCAACTAAAGGGAATAAGAAGGACAAAAACAACCTCACGCAGATGATGCATGCAATTGAGGCTGACCCTGAGAGTGATGAAGGCTTTAATCTTGAGATCGGGGATAAGAATCTGAAAAAGAACATGCCAAAGGGCAAGCAATTGCATACCCATAGTCAAATCTTCAAGTATGCATACAATCAAATTGAAAAGGAAAAAGCTTTGCAAGAGCAGAACAAAAATTTAACCTTCTCGGGAGTGATTTCCATGGCGACTGATGTCGACATCAGAAAAAGACCAACAATTGAGGTTGCTTTTAAGGATTTAACCCTTACATTGAGAGGGAAAAAGAAGCACCTTCTAAGATGTGTAACTGGGAAAATATCACCTGGCCGTGTTTCTGCTGTTATGGGCCCATCTGGAGCTGGAAAAACTACGTTTCTTTCTGCTTTGGCTGGAAAGGTAACAGGGTGCACCATGAGTGGCATGATTCTTATAAATGGGAAGGTAGAATCAATCCATTCATACAAGAAAATTATTGGTTTTGTGCCACAAGATGATATAGTGCATGGAAACTTGACCGTGGAGGAAAACCTTTGGTTTAGCGCAAGATGCAGGTAACTCGGTTATCTTGGCTGTCTGTTGCTTGAATTCTTGTGTGGAATTATGGATTGTGTTTGACAATGGATGGAGGAAAAACACGTGTTTTATTTTGACTGGCTATGGGTTTCTCTCATACTCAGTCGCATCATCTTTAGAAGGATTAAGCTCGTATGGATCCCAGTAATGTGTGTTATTTTGATGTATGTCATTGCTAGATTATATGCCAGTAAAATTCACCCAATGTAAATTGGTTGCATCTAGGATGAGATCCCCGTCTTTATGCAGTTTCTCCTGGCTCTGCTCAACCTAGATTCTTACATGTACTTGTTTTTGTCATATTTGTTCAACTTCCAGTTATTTCACTCTTATTAGTGAGTATCTTAGCTAAAAGAGCTGCAGATTTTCATGCATTTCCAATTCACTTTTAGTAGCTAGTGGCCACTAGAATATCTTAGTTTAAATTCATTCTTCATTTACACGTTTTTATTGAAATTTTTCCAGAAGCACAGCAATAATTTCATTGGTTTCTGATTAGTGTAGACTCTCTGCGGATCTACCAAAGGCAGAAAAGGTCCTAGTTGTTGAACGAGTTATTGAATCCCTAGGGCTGCAGGCAGTGCGTGACTCTCTCGTTGGTACAGTAGAGAAGCGAGGAATCTCTGGAGGTCAAAGGAAACGAGTAAATGTTGGTCTGGAAATGGTCATGGAGCCTTCACTTCTGATATTAGATGAGCCGACATCTGGTCTGGATAGTTCATCTTCTCTGTTACTTCTCAGAGCTCTACGACGTGAAGCTCTTGAAGGAGTGAACATTTCCATGGTTGTCCACCAGCCAAGGCAAGTTTCTGATGATATATCCTTCTACTCCTTGGCCTTTATGTTGGGCAATTTGTTGGGCTATCTACAAAATCTGTTTTATACTCTGTTCATTTATTCTAACCCGGATTATCTGCTTTTGCTCTATCGTGGAACCTAGAGCGTGGTTAATGAGATAGGCCCTTTTCTTTTTTTCTTTTCTTTTTTGCAGCTATGCATTGTTTAGGATGTTTGACGATTTGATACTTTTAGCCAAAGGCGGCCTAACAGTATACCATGGTTCAGTGAAGAAAGTTGAGGAGTATTTTTCAAGCCTAGGGATCACTGTACCTGAGCGGGTTAACCCTCCAGATCACTACATTGATATTTTGGAAGGTATAGTAAAACTAAGCGCGAGCTCTGGGGTCAACTATAAACAGCTTCCTGTCCGGTGGATGCTGCATAATGGGTATGCTGTACCCCATGACATGTTAAAGCTAGTTGATGGAATGTCATCCACTGCCGGTGAGGATTCAGCTCATGGAGGGAATTCTGGTGATGCTGGATCAGAACAATCTTTCGCTGGAGATCTGTGGCAGGATGTCAAGTTTAATGTTGAACGGAAAAGGGATGACATACAACAGAATTTCTTAAAGACGAAGGACTTATCTGATAGGGTTACGCCTGGTGTATTGCTACAGTATAAGTACTCCCTAGGAAGGTAAATTCTTCCCTCTTTTAACTACTTACTCCCACCTTTTTAGGCCAATGTTCCAGCTCTACTTGAAAGGATAATTAATTATTTTAGTTACAGAAAATGTAAATCATCTATAGATATCATCCCTCCAATGAGAAGGTATTTCATATAATGGTTAACACCAGTAGTAGTAACACGCAATGTACCGAGTCAATCACATATGAGTGATCCTAGATTTAAGTTCCACGTAGGATGACAAACATATCATACAAGCAACGCAATTAGTTGCTCACAGCACGTCAACTGTGTATACAACCCATAGAATACAACCCCCCTTCAATGCTCTGCCTTCTCTTTGGCCTTGCTTATATATTCTTTCAATTTGAAAGGTCATTTATTGTTAAATCCCAAAACATGCATCCTATTATTCTTTTTGTCACTCATGCTTTATTATCTTGAGATCCTGCATATGTGGTTTCAAACACTTCAATGTGGGGTGGTATTAAGCTAGACTCATTGTGCAATTTGATTTTTTCAGAGTCGGCAAGCAGCGGCTGCGAGAAGCTAGGATCCAAGCTGTAGATTACTTGATATTGTTGCTGGCTGGAGTCTGTTTAGGAACACTTGCTAAAGTTAGCGATGAGACGTTTGGGGCCCTTGGGTACACATATACTGTTATAGCTGTGTGTAAGTATACATACTTTTTAGGATTGAAACTCCTCTTTTTTGTAGTGTCATTGAAAATGGGACATCTAACAAGGGAACTTGCAGATACATCTCCTGAATTACTAATCCAAATTTTGTGAACTTTCAGCTCTGCTCTGTAAGATTGCAGCTTTGAGGTCATTTTCACTGGACAAGTTACATTACTGGAGAGAGAGCTCTTCTGGCATCAGCGCCCTAGCTTACTTTTTGTCCAAAGACACGATTGACCATTTCAACACACTCATTAAGCCATTGGTCTACCTTTCTATGTTCTATTTCTTCAACAATCCAAGATCCTCTTTCATAGACAACTATATAGTTCTGGTCTGTTTAGTGTACTGCGTGACAGGAATGGCATACATATTTGCCATCTATTTTGAGCCTGGTCCAGCCCAACTGGTGAGTGTTTGATAAAACTACATGGACTGCCAATTTTCTGCAAAATTGCCCTTGAGATTGATGATCTGTTTTTCATTTCGCAGTGGTCAGTTCTTCTTCCTGTTGTGTTGACCCTCATTGCAACACGTGAGAGTACGGATGACTCATTCGTGGATATTATAGGAGAGTTGTGCTACCCAAAGTGGGCTTTGGAAGCATTTGTGATAGCAAATGCAAAAAGGTAACCACTCTCATCTAAATGTGCAAGACTCTGCGATGCTTTTGTACGAGATAACTGAATCCTTCTTTATTTTCATTCTTTTTTTTCTTACTGTGAAATTTCAGATATGGTGGGGTGTGGTTAATAACACGATGCGGTTCACTCATGAAAAGCGGCTATGATCTGAATCACTGGAGCCTTTGTCTAATCTTCCTAGTTCTTATGGGCATAGCTTGCCGTATCATTGCTTTCATTTGCATGGTCATTCTCCAGAGGAAATAGATTCAGCCAATACTTCTTTGAGACGATGGAGAAAACCAACCCTGATTTGATTGCCTTTTTCCGGGACCCATAGCCAGTGGCAGAGTTCTCAACGATGGCCAAAAACCTTTTAAGAAGGTGCAGACACTCTCAAATCTCGTACAGGCCTTGCCTACTCAGGTAGTGGATTAATAGCTGATTGGTATGTGTGGGCACCATGCAAGGTCCAGGAAGGAGCTTGTTTCCGATTTTTCACCGATATGCTGAACTGAAGCAATGGGCATCGCTAGTTTGTATATCTGTGTTGGGATGTGTTTAACAGGTATTTGTACAAAATTAGGAGATGAAACATGGAAATACACTTCCCGTAAGTTATCCTCTTGAGATATGAATGGATTTTCTTTTTAAGTTCCAATTCCTTGTCCCCAGCATCCCCACTTATGTCAGCCACGGATCGTCCTGAATCCTCACGCATTTGCAACTCCTCGTACATAGAGAGCAAACCCAGCAAGAATTTCACCAACTTTCCGTCTTCCCAGGGCTCGGTCATCCTGTTCGGGCTCAATTATGTATTCAAGTTGGCTTCCGAGTTATCCGATGCATCTAGACGCCTGCACCTTCTCAGAGCCGGCTTTCGCGATGCCATACTTCCGTCATCCCCCACATCGCACTCGCTCCAAATAGGGCCAGGGGAGAATCGAATTGAGCTTCCACGATAAATGGGAGACACGGTTTTGCACTAGTAACATCCGTAGGCCGAAACTACCGATTTCTCTAATATAGTCGATTTGCCGTACAAAACGTGTCACCAATTTTAGGAGTCGATGGTAATTTTCTTTTTCTTTTCCAAAAAGTCATGGTCATCATGCTTAAGAAAACGAGAAGCCCCCATAATTTGCAAAGGTCTTCCTACCGGCTACCATCTCCACTACAGGCTACAGCCTCGTGTTGTTGTTGGTCGCCGAAGTCACCCAATCAGATCAAAATTAACAAAAGTAGAAAAAATTGAAAAAGAAGAAACGGAGAAAAGAAGCTCAAGAAGAAGGGTATACGTAACCGCTAAAAAGGTCGAGAGAACTTGGAGAAAGAGAGGCCAGAATTGCAAGCTACGTCAGAGCGAGACTCGTCCTACTACTCCTAACTCGTAATCGTTGGGGCAAAAAAAAAAAAACTAATCCCCCCCCAACTCCCTCCCCCGACCGGGTCGATCGAGAGACCATATGTCCCCACCACCTCACACCAAACAGCGACGGTTTACTTCATCAATCCCCCCTGATCTTAAAAAGTTGAAAACTCCCTCCCATCCTCTTCCCCATTCCTCCGCCTCTTCCTCTTCTTCTCCCTTCTTCTCGTCGCACTCGCCCACCACTCGTCAACTTTTTACGTATATAGCTCCAGTAATCATCACCGCCCGCCCGCCCGCCACCAACACCAACCGGCCGCTCTCCCTTCCATCCCAAGTTTCTCTCCCACCACCACCTTCTCCCCCCCACCCCACCACTAAAGCTCTGCCTCAGCCGTCGTCCCCTCCTGCTTTGACTTCCATTGCTTTTCCTCGTCGTGCCGTCGGAGGTGCAAGCTCGAGCCGCGTTGCTGCAGCGAGGTCTCTCTCTCTCTCCCTCTCTCATGGCCAGCCACGGGGATCGCTCTTCGTCGTTCGAGCTCGTAAGTGCGCGCAGTTCCTCTGTTTTAGCTCCTAGTGTGTCGCGGTGCTCTGTTTCTCGTTCGCGTCGCTTTTGGTTTATCCGACGGCTTAAACACAACCGATTTGTTCGGCCGAACGTGTCGTTCCATCTTTTCTCGGCGTGCTTCTATGTCGTGAGCATGACGTGACGAGGAAATGTGTTGCTTTTCTTCTCCGAGTTTGGAGACTCATGACGACTTTGAGTGTCTGGCATGATTCGTTGTCATCGTCAGTTTCAGTAAGCAAGAGAAATAGGGGAAATTCTAACGACTCTCCCGCTGTGAATTTCGCTTATTGATGCAATGGTTGTTGATCGCGCAGAGAAAGAAGCAGCTCAACAAACAGCGAAAGAAGGAGGAGCTGGAGAGAGAGGTAATGTACATTAGATTTGGGAACCTATTCTCCATTAATTTAAGAGATCTGAACTAAAATGGTTGGCTCCAGCAAGTTCGAGAAATGAACTTTTTGTGCCGATTAAAGAAGGCTTAGATCACCCATAAAATTGCAAGATCTCCAGCCAATTTCTAACCCATAACATAACATCAGATGCTCCTCCAGATTTACCAGCTGGAGTTCATTCCATAGATGGCAGAGCATTAAAAGGAGAACTAATTATTGGACCGTACCTGTCCTTTCGCCCACTACGCATTTGCTTCAGTTTGTCAGACACTTAAAATAACTCACTTCAAGAAAGAGAATTGACATGCAATGCAAATTCGGTGGCATTTTCCCTTTGTTGCAGTTGAGTATGTGATTGTTCTGTTGATTTATTTCGCTTGGTAGGTTTCGATGCTCCAACTCTTGCTGAGTCAAGAAGAGAAGGTGCATGAGATCCTGGAGCGCGTCCGGTCCCGAAATAATGGGTCAACCATCTTGATTCCGAATTTTCTTCCACCTAAGGTTACGTTGATCTTCTGATTTTCTTTTCTTTTTGACAGAAGTAATGGATTGTGGTGTAGAGAATATGTTCGGTGTTCAAGCCTTCAAGGACAGGAATGCATCGCAGCATGGGCTTTGATATCATAGGGTCTAGCTTGTATAAAACTTAGCCTTTATCTGACAAAAGAGTTGAGAATCAGCCTTAGCAGTGCAGTGTATGGTTCAAAGTTGATTTGGTACATCGCGATCCATCCATCTTTGGAATAATAAGTACTGCAATGCCTATGAAATACTATGAGAGTAGTTCTGACCGTCTATGGAGAGCCTACTTGAATTCTGTGTTTGATTCACTAGCCCATTACCTTGTTGTAAAAAAGCACTTTTTGATCGTCTCACTTATTCAGAATTGTTTTTTGGAGATAATATGTTCCAATGCATGATTATCAGCACCTTTGATGGGGTAGTAACTTGATTAAATCTCCATTAGCGCAAAAGGAAACAAAGAGTTTGTTTTAAGGGGCATTAAGACATTATTTGGAAAGAAAACATCTTTGAAATCCTTGTTTGTTATACAGATGAAGGAGCTAATAGCAGAGTTAGCAATGGTTGAGGACGAGATAGCCCGACTTGAAGGCCAAATAAGCCGACTTCAAGCTAGTTTAAAGAATGAAGAAGAAGCTACCAAGGAAGCAAAGTCCAGACAGACGAAGATACCTGAATTTCCGAGCAATCCTCATCCTGCTTCAGGCTATCCATCATACACACCAAGTCCGAGCCCCTTGAACAGATTTGTTCCCGAGAGGATGACCTTCGAGACCAAAGCATTGCATTTCATAAGCAAAGCCATCAAAGGGGATTACAATCTCAAGGACTTTACTCTGATTGAGAAAACGGGCAATTCAAGACAATTTTCTGATCAGAAGGAGAATAATTTCCTCGAAGATGTTAAGTTTCACGACAGGGATATGAGAAAAAACCGGATGCTGAAGCCGACCTTGCCATTGCAAGACCTAAGACACCCTACACCTATGGTAAAACCAATGCATCTTTCATAATCAATCCATTTGTTTTTCAGATGAATACACACCACTCCACTTCAGCTTATCACGAGACAATGTTCGATCGATATCCACAACCATCCTGAAGCCTTTTTGTTCTTCATTAAGTCGAGATGACTTTCTTTGCAGCCGAGGGAACGAAGGCAGGAGACCCCTCTGAAATCACCACCCATGTTCATGCCGAGTCCAATGAAAGTAGAAGACAATAAGCAAAAGTGGGAACCCAACAAGCTCTCTGAGAACATCATGAAGTGTTTGAACTTCATTTTCATAAGGCTACTTAGGACATCGAAAGCAATGGAATTAGAGAAGTCGGGTCCAATTTCCCGGTCCCTGAACTCATCTCTTAACTCAAGAAGCTTCAGAGTTGACACCGGACTGAGTTCAAGGCAACAAGATCCATACGGAGTGTTTGATATGGAGGAATCTATCCCGAGAGACATTGGCCCTTACAAGAACCTCGTCAGGTTTACCGCGAGCTCCATGGATCCTAAGTGCATTTCTTCCTCTAGTAACGTTCCCTTACTGAAGAAGTTGAGGTACGAAATTTTTCTGCTGAAAAAACTTTTCTGCGACTCTTCACTTACATGTCCAAGTCTCAATCTGAATGTCTGCAGGGACTTACTGAGTCATCTCAAGACGGTGGATCTGAGATTCTTGACAAATCTACAGAAGCTGGCATTCTGGATCAACATGTACAACGCTTGTATCATGCATGTATAACTTGATAAACAGAAAATTTCCCTTTCGGTGTACAGATTTCGCGGCATATTGTTGCGCGGTTTCCTTTTCCCATGTCTGTATATATCCCGGCTTTTATTTGTGTGCGATTTTTCTTACAGGGTTTTCTCCAGTACGGGGTGCCTTCTACTCCAGAAAAGCTGCTCAAACTGGTGAACAAGGTACAGTCACGGAATTTCTAGTAAAAAGTTTCACACTTCTAAAACAGATCAATGCAAGATGCATCCTACTTATGGCTGTTGAATTCAGGCTACCCTCGATATAGGAGGGAACACGATAAACGCCCAAGCAATAGAGCATTTCATCTTGAGGAAGCCTGCGGCTTCTAAATTTAAGGAGGTGATGATCGCCGGGCCGGTGAATTCCAAAGTGACAGCATTCATGTAAATCCGGCATGACGAGGCTCCCTTCTTTTCTGCAGGTTCACAGAAAAGTCGAAAAGGATGCTAAAGAGGAGTTAGTCCGAGAAGTCTACGGGCTAGAGAGCACGGATCCTAATGTTGCTTTCGCTCTCTGCTGCGGAACCCGTTCATCCCCTGCTGTGAGTCGCTGACCGACAATGCACATGTGATCGGAACGATGCGAAGTTCTCGAATTCTAAGGAAACCCCGAAACTTTGCAGGTGAGGACGTACACGGCGGATGGGGTCACGGCCGAGCTGGAGAAGTCGAAGCTGGAGTACCTACAGGCCTCGGTGGTGGTCACGACCACGAAGAGGATCGCGTTCCCAGAGCTCCTGCTCCAGAACATGCCCGACTTCGCGGCGAGCCCGGACTCCCTGGTGGAGTGGGTCTGCCACCAGCTGCCCACGTCCGGGACCCTCAGGAAGTCCATAGTGGACTGCTTCCGGAGCCACGGCAGCGGCCAGGCGCCGGTCTCGGTCCAGAAGATACCGTACGACTACGAGTTCCAGTATCTCCTGGCCATCTGATTCAACATACTTCCCTGCCCGCGCCATGTAAAAATCTAATAAAACCGAGACGCAAAGGGTCGAGACTTTCCTGCTCTATTCAAAGCGGAAAGAGAAGCGCGATGCGTATCATTTTGTACTCAACATGAAGTCGGACCGCCTGATTTTCCCGGTCTGCTATAAATGCGTGGCCCCATCAGTAATTGCAATCATCATCGCAACTCCCCGGTTGGACCCAGACTATCGCCGCACACGCGTTTAGGTTTCATCTTTCCCCTCTTTTCGAGCGGAAAGATAAGCAAAATGCCTATCATTTTGTACTCGAGATTGAAGTCAGACTGCCCCATTTTCTCGGTCTTACCATAAATGCGTGCGCCCTTATTGTCATCGCGATTGTCATGGCAACGCCCCCGGTCGGGCCGACCGTGCTAGAAAAGATCGACTTCATGGGGACCAAAATAACCACCCCCCACAAGCGTTTAGGTTTCATCTTTTTGACTTTTCTTGTTTTCCACTTAAAAATGATTTAATTAATGATGAGTAGACCGCTCTCTCGTCTCCCTAAAGGCAGAGAGCCGTCACATCCACGTTGAGCAGCGAAATTGAATGAGACAGAACTTGAGAAATCAATTCGATTGACCAACGACACAGGTAAGCAAGAGCTTTAATGCAGGGACACGGCGATACGCATCGTTAGTTGGTCCAAACGCCACCGGAAAATCTGTCTCCTACGTTTACTTGTTCGGTATTTCCACAACTCGATCCTCTAAACTTTATTACGTGCAATTAAGTCCTCCGACCTTAGGGTTTGTGCAGTTGGGTTCTCTAAATTTATTTCGTGCGGTCGAAATCCTCTGATTTTCTTGATTTGTGTAATCAAGTGCTTTGTTTCCCCCAGTATAACTAATACCGTCGAATTATGATTTCTTCTTTTATCTTTTTTCCTTGTTTTTCCGGATTGTTTTCTGCACATTTGGCGCCACATTAGATTGTGTCGCAAAATTCAATGCCGCTTCAGTTATAAATTTGACGGTTTGATAGGGTAGTCAGTCGAATGATTTGATTGCACAATTAGAAAAGCTAAGAGGATCAAATCGCACAAATTCAAAAAATAAGACAAATCGATTGAGCATAATAAAAAATTAGAGGACCGAATCACATGAATGCTAAAGCTCAAAAGACCAAATCTAATCAGCCAAAAAGAAAGGACTAAAATCCTAGCTCAAACAAAAACTACTCAAATCAACGTACAGGCTAAAATGATAAATACACTAGAAATCTTAAATTTTTTCACAAAAGTATAATTTAGTTATAAAAATTTTTAAAAGTACAATTAAGTCTTAAAAATTATCATAAAAGTGCAATCGAGTCTTTCCTAAATTATATTTTCGTGATAAATTTTAGAGTTTTTAATGAACTTATCCCTAAAGAAAAAGGGATCCTTGTTTGTTGGTCGCTTCAAACACCCCCAAACAAAATTATGATTTCAAAGAAATCATGATTAATTTCCATACTGTACTAACCTCTAAAAATGAAAAAGTCAAAAAGTTACTGCCATATTATGGATCGAAATCCTTAGCTAGTCAAAGATAGAAAACGCCTAAAAGCGTTATCGGAAGCCTAACCTTAGGTACACGACTCACCCACGCTATCGGAAAAAAAACAGAAACACTTTTTTGCATGGAAAAATCAAACCATTCAGACTAAACTAACAAAACAATCGACCCACGAAACACCAAATTAATATAAAATTAGGAAAGCTCCAATTCCCATCCGGAGCCACCACTTCCTGTCCAATTCCTCCAATAATTAAATCTAATCTAATCTCGTTCGAAATTCGACAATTGTTAGAACCCAAATCCAGTCCCGTCACATCATGCTCTCCCCCTCCCCCCTCCTTTTTTCAATTCCAAAATTCCACCGCCCAATTAATATAAGAAAAAAAAAATATATAAAAGCCCTACGCGAAGACCAGATTAGCCTTGAGGAATCAAGATCCCGACAAGAAATATTCCCGTATTAATTTTAAATTAGTGAAAAACAAAACAAATCCGCGTGGCCACCAGCAGCCAAAAGGAAGTCCGTCGTCCGACCTCACCGGGGTCCTATGGAAACCGATATGTTGGTGGGCACCTTGATGCTATTGGCCCAGCTCTTGGATTGCATATACAGCTTCGACACCTTCCCTTCGACCCGACCCATGTCGGGCCTCTTGTCCGGATCCTCCTCCACGCAGTCCAGCCCCAGCCGAACCAGCCTCTCCGCCACCTCCACCGGGAACGAGTCGCTCAGCCGCCTGTCCACCCACTTCCTCAGCCTCCCCTCCACCCCTCCTCCTCCTCCTCCTCCTCCTTCTCCTCCTACGCCGTCGACCGCCGCCTTCGCGGTCTCGATGATCGACGTCCTCACGAACTGCTTGCTCTCCTTATCGTATTTATACTTGAACGGCTCTTCACCTGGGTAAACAAAACAAAACAAAAAAAAAGTGTTTTTGCACGTTCGATGCGATATTAATTATTTTGAAGAATTTGATGAAATATCAAAATGGCCGACGACGATTCCTGCATTTCCCCACCTGATAGCAGCTCCAAGAGCACGACCCCGAAGGAGTAGACATCGGACTTCTGGGTCGCGACCCCCGTGACCCGGAACTCCGGCGACATGTAACCTCGGGCCCCCTCGAACTGCATTCTCCGGCTGTCCGAACGCTTCATCTGCCGCCCACCCGACGTCCCCTCGCCGGCCCCCTCCTCCGTGATCTCACCTCCGCCGCCCTCCGCCTCCGCCGCCGCCGCCGCCGCCGCCCGATCCCGGAGCACGTCGTTCTCGTCCTCCTCGCCGCACAGCTGGGCGGTCCCGAAGTGGCAGATCTTGGCCCTGAACGACGGCTCCGTCACCACGATGCTGCTGGTCTTGATGTGGTTGTGGACGAGGATCATGTTGAGGCCGGTCTTGTTGTGGATGTAATCGAGGCCGTGCGCGACGTCGGCGGCGACCTGCATCCTCGACATCCAGGTCCGGAGGACCGTGAAATTGGGCATCTTGGGGTTCCGCAGGCAATCGGAGAGGCTGGCGCCGTCGACGAACTCGTAGGCCAAGAAGATGTTGTCGCCGGAGACGGAGGCGCCGAGCAGCTTCGCGATGCTGATCAGGTGGCTCCGGCAGATCATCCCGAGGATGTCCCCGAGGCGGTCCATCTCGATCTTGCGCCTGAACTTGCGCCGGAAGACGACGACGTCCTTGCCGCGGAGGGAGCATCGCCAGGAGGAGGAGGACGAGGACGAGGAGTGGTGGGGCTTGGCGAGGAAGTTGTTGGTGGCGGAGCGGAGCTCGGAGAAGTCGTAGATGACGGGATTGTCCGGGAGGGAGTGGCGGAAGCCGGAGAGGGAGGTGCTGCTGGAGATGGAGGAGGTGCCGGTGCCGGCGCCGGAGGAGAGCTTGGGGAAGGAGGTGGAGGTGTTGTAGCCCCCGCTGGAAGAGGCGGGGGGGTCGGAGTAGGCGGAGGGGGCCAGATTGGAGGTCTGGGAGGGGGAGAGTCTCGGGGAGGAGGAGTGTCGTCTTCTCGTGGGTTCGGTCGCGTCCACCGCCATTTTGGTCTTGCACATAAGAACGCTCATCAAATTGCCAATTAAGAAGAAGAAGATGAGATCGAGATGGGCAATAGTCGGCGGTGGGTTTTGGAAAATGGGCGAGTCATGGGTTGAACTCGGCGGGGGCCGCTACCATAAATTCGCCGGGCGAAGGAGGAGGAGGAGGAGGAGGAGGAGGCGGCGGCGCAGGACAGCTGGAGGTAACTGGTGTTATTCCCAGGGATGATTTTCCCTTCCCTTTCTGAGGAGAAAAAAAGAAAGCAGGGAAGGACGAATCGAGAACGAACGAACGAACGAACGAAAGAGGGTCGACGAGATGGAGAAGGGTAGTTGCCGATCCGAGCCGTGAGGTGTCTCTCTCTCCTTCATGGCGTTTTCTGGCATCTGGTTCGACCAAATCGATCGTCGTCGTCGATGTCGTCGTCGTACCTTATCATCGTCGCAACAGCAGCAACCCACGAAACAAAGAGATCGTCTTCCCGAGGGCTGAGGAGGGGTACCAGGCCACGAAAGGAATTACCTTTCAAGTATGCGGAAACATAAATGAAAGACTGACTAAACTTTACATCATCTTGACTCTGGTGATGGGAGTTCCCTGAGAAGAAATATATATATATAATGTCGTGGAGATTTCTCCTACTGACACAGATTCTTCCTCCCGGTCTCCTTTTATTTTCACTGAACTAAAGTTCAAATTCGCAACCATTTTGCGCCAGATTTCACCCTTTCTTCTTCTCTCTGGCTACGCAAGAAACAGGGTGCAATGCCTTCTTTTTCCATGCCGGGTTTGACTGCACTTTCATTCATTTGTTTGTTGGGCCATAGTCAAGATGCCGATTGGTTTTGTCTATTCGGGAATCGGACGATTTTCCACGAAAGAAAGGTGGTGAGGGTTAAAAACTTTAATGCGCCAATTATTCCGTCCTTTAATCGCGTTGGTTCCTAGCTCTCGACTGCGTATTTGACACCGAGTTTTTACCTTCACTGGTTCGTGTCTCTCCTTAATCTAGAAAATTCGAAGCCACGGTGCCATCTTCACTTTTGCTCGAAATCGGAATTTGTCCCCCTGCCTTTTGTATCCAAAATTATCTATGTACTTTTTTTTTTTAAGAAACTACACTGTTCGTTGGCATTACGATTAATTTCCTTTTTCTTTCCCAATCATTTGTTGCTGATTCAAAATCATTAAAACAACTGAGTTGGGAAATCGAAATAGGTGGACCGTGACTGGAAAGCTTTAAGAAGAATAGAAAATTATGCCATAGGATTAACTAGAGATTTCGAAGTCTGAAGATATTTTCAAGATAAGAAGACATCATTTAAAAGAGTACCACTCACGCTCCTTACATAAGTATTTACAAGATAAAATAAAATGTGGCGGACGATGTTAAGTCCTTGTCGACGATCTCTAACGGCATCAGGTCCACAAAGGTTGGCCTTTTTATAGAAAAATTATAGTGAAAATGTAGAATCAAAAGGGAAAAAAATAAGGTTTCCGTCCAGCTTAGCAAGTCAAATCCGAAGTCGAACTAAAATGATTAGTCCTCGAAAACATATCCGTACGGATCTGTATTATTATCTTTTTGTTGGGGTAGTCGAGGGTGCAATCACTGCGTAGCTCTTGCTTTGGAATCTCCCTTCTTTCGATGTTGCGCATTTTTAAATCTACGTAAGCGTCCTCTACGTAGGTACTACCAAACTGTGACGCAGGCATTTAAGGAAATAAATTTTTGCGAATTTTTAGAAATTTCACATATTTAATTTATCGAAAACGATAAGTTAACAGAATACCATTTAAGATAGAAAAGAATGTGAATGTTTAAAATTAGAAAAATGAGTTTACTAATTTAAAAAGGAAGAAATATTTTCTTGAGAAATGGTTTTTTGCAAAGTATTTTTTTTATCATAAACTCTTTTTCTGGAACAAATACAACTTTA
The DNA here is from genome assembly GCA_014182735.1 of Corymbia maculata. NCBI lineage: Eukaryota > Viridiplantae > Streptophyta > Magnoliopsida > Myrtales > Myrtaceae > Corymbia > Corymbia maculata. The sequence goes on along the minus strand of CM024683.1, from coordinate 26,189,084 downwards.
TTCAGGGTGTAAAGTCCGGTAAACTATTTAAGCCGGAGTAGCGAAAGTGTGAAGTGAGGGCACTGCAAATGCCGTCACAGCCGCGATTTCGTGATGGGCCGAGGTGACGGTGCAAGCGAAGAGAAGCTGACCAATTTCGTTTGGATTTTATGGTAGGATAAAGATAAAGATAAAGACGAGGGTTCTCTTTCTCACTACGGATAATGATGTTCGCCGACTCGAGGGGTCGTGGCCAAGCTTTTGAACTTGATTTTCCTGTCTCTCTTTTCCTTTCGGTTGCTCCACACGGTTGAAACTTCTAGTGGGTTGAATCGATGTCTCTTCTGGTGGAGAGAGGGAGAGAGAGAGACCTTGAGGGGCAGTCAATTTGGGTTAGAATTTGGGTGAATCGGTTTGCAATTTGCGATTTCAGTTGCGGCGGCTCAGTGCGCCTCCGTCCCACGTTTGCAGACAAGCTCAAGTCAGAGGTTTTAACGGGCCCCAAAAAGAAGTCAGAGGTTCGGGCACTATTTGGCCTTTGTGGGATATCGGCATGTCGATACATTTTTCTGCCAAGACTCCTTCCGATTCATTTTGAGACGACAGAATGTCCAGAGCGGATGATATGCTCACAAACAGAGACCACGGGCAGCTTCACTGATTGCATCTTCACTTAGATTCACAAAGATAAAAGTGGACATCCAGGGTGATCTGATAAATTGCAAAAACACTTTCTAATCAGTGGTACTATTCCAAGTGGAGTCTGCCACATGGTGAACACCAATTTTAAGAACCAACTTTCGTATGACCATATATATATATATTTATTTACGAACTCGAGATTTGAGTTCGACACCAGATGATGGATGGTCATGGTAGACTCGTCTTGCAGAATGCATCACGAGTGGTTTAACAACAGTACTACAAAGACCACGGCCATGTTTTAGCGACATCCAGACGAGGCTAGACTTTCATGGTTATAGTGTCTCCACTTGGAAGTCTTGTGGCGACACCAGTATATTCATCCAAAGCTCAGATGCGCTGGCAAGTTCAAAAAGGGATGGCTGGGAAACCATACTACCGCCAAAAGGAAATGAAGAAGGTCCCCGAATCACAAGCCGTAATGAGAAGATAAGGTTTTCAAATGCACCGGACCATCTGTCACAGCAGACTAGACTTCAGAAGCCGCGATTTACCTTTATCTTATAATACATGCATATGTTACAAAAACTCTTAACTAATTCTGACCTGCTTACAGATGTGTTAATCTGTCAAATCATCGTCAAAAAAATCAAGATCATCGTCATCAGTAGTAACAGCTCCACCAACAGAATTAACTTCAAACGGTTCAATGACATTAGCCAAAGTGACCATTTCTACAGGCTGCTTTTCTTCATCGTCATTCTCATTAAACGTCTCTTCATTGTCATCCACGTAAAATTGCTCCATGTCATTGTAAACAATCTCCTAAATCAAGCCAAAAAGATTCAAAATTCCACAACTTCTAGAATCGAAAAAATTTTAATGAACAAAAAACTCTGTTGAGCTTACCTCATTTTCTGGCTCCGCTTGTCTCTCTGTTGCTGCAATCCAGTCATCTAATAACATTTCCAGCATCCCATTGTCACATGTGACCGAATCACCCGCATATCTCCCAAGTTGATGTTCTCTCAAACGCAAGTTATAGTGAACATAGGCGAGATCATTCCATCTCTTCCGGGAAAGACTGTTATGCCTTTTGCTGTGGACTTGATCAAATATACTCCATGTATGTTCGCATCCAATAGAAGAACAAGTTTGGCTCAGTATACGTATGGCGATCCGCTGTAGATCAAGGCAGCTTATCCCATGTTGTTGCCACCATGCAGCTATTGCAAAATTAAATCAACGGCACAAAACTCTATCAGCAATAATCTTGCACAGTCTCTATGCGGTAAAACTTATTTAACTGAAATGCTTGACCATTAATGTGTTAAGTCACTGCTGTATGACCTGGATCAAGTTCGGCCCTAGTACTTACAGCCAAATCAGTCCCAAAGTCAGCTTTTGCAGAAACAAAGTCCAGAATCTAGTAAGAACAGAATGAGACCATCAGTAAAGGAACTTAATATTTTGAAGAGAGAAGCTTATGAGCAGCATCGATGAATAGTAGCAGAAGCCATTGTTGCAGCTTGTCGAATACTCTAACCTCGAATGACCATGATCAGTAAAGAGTCTCAAAACACGAATCACATGCATGGAATTACGAAACAAGGTCTTTTACCTGCATTGATGCAGAAATTCTTTTTGCACCATCTGGTTCTAGTCGAACGATACACTCATTTAGACCACGAATAACTTCAGGATGCTGTGATGAATAGTACAGGGTTAGATCAAAGCTTCAAAAGTGAAGTATGATAAGAAACGATAGCCACATTAGTCTCATACCGACACAAAATCATGACGATAACGATAAGAGGGATTAAGAAAATAGGCAGCCACATAAAGAGGATGATGGAACAATGAGCTTGAATGGCTGTCTACTACACTCCACAGAGGCCCATACTTTCGTACATCATCACCAACAATGGCTTTAATGGCCAGTCCAGCTTTATAAATGTCGTTATATACATAGGAAATCGACTGACTTTCCAAGCTGTCTATTTTTTGCAAAACTTGCATCACTGGTTCTAAAGATTTCTTCAAATACTGAATCTTCTTCCAGAATGTGGCATTTAAGACAATTCTCTCCACTTCTTTACCATCGTTGCTTTTGGAAACCCCAGAAGAATGCCATTTATTTGACTGAAACATTCTCTTGAGGTCAGTTCTTTGATCAAACAGACATCCTAAGGTGAAAAAACTAGTGGAAATTTTTGTGAGACCTGGCACCAGAAGTTCCTTCCCTCCAGTATATTCTTTCTTCATAAAATTCAAGAGCCATCCAGTGTTATACACAAACTTTGTGATCTTTTTTGCTTTGTCAAAGCATTCTGCGATCCATTTTATCTTTAGAAAATCCTCCAGCATTTGATCAATGCAATACACAGCACAAGGAGTCCAGAATAAATTCTTCCTTCGTTCTTCAAGCATCTTCCCTGCAGCTCTAAAACTCGCAATGTCTCTGGTAAGTACCTGCTTCAGGTCAAGAGGATAAGACAAAGCCCTCCCGAGCAAGCAGACAATTAACTGAAGAAATACAGCGAATGAAAAAGAAAAGAAAGGAAAAGTGATGAACAGAATCGATGGATTAAGTACCTGGACTACATTCTCCTCTCCTATCTCATTCACTACATTATCCAATAAGGTAAAAAGTTTTTCATAATCGTTGATCATATCAGTGGCATCAACCGAGGAAACAAAATATACACCACGAGGACAGGAGACCAAGAGGTTTATCACAATGTTCCCCTGCACATCCTTCCATGTATCAGCCATTATAGAACACCCAGTAATTGCCCATGACGCCCTTAAGTCATCTAAATGCTCCCTTATAGATGCGATCTCATCCTGAAGAAATCGGCCAGATATCAATCGACTAGATGGACCCTTTAGACTCTGCCCATATTGACCGACTAACTCTAACATTCTATGGAAGTATGGAGAATCTGCAGCATCGGCTGGGATTCCTGCATGATAGAAGAATTTACAGATTGCAGATATCACTTCCTGGCGGCCTTTTTTATCAGCACCCGCCTTTCTTTTGCATTGCTTGTGATGAGAAGATGTCTGATTTTTAAGAGAATTTAGAAAAACAGAATCCAATCTAGACCTTTTTAACAGGTGCTCAGGGCCATTCGCACTTCCTCCAGGAAACCTGCCCTTGGTAGCATTTTTGAAGTCACTCTCCAAAGCTCTATCATCAAAAGCCACTACTTCCTTGCTTATGCATTGCAAAATTCCTTCTGTCTGCTCTTCTTCCTCTTCCTCATTATCAGAGTGCAAGTAAAATGCAGATATTTCCCTAGTATCTGGTTTTCGGAGTCTTCTACCTGTTCTATGCCATTTCATATTCTCCTTCATTTTAAGATAGACATCTTCAGGAGCCTTTTCGCAGTATGAAACTTCTCCAGGGATCCGGGCCAGATGTTGTTTAAACCGGTTGATTCCTCCACTTATTATTTTCTCACAGTAATTGCATTTAACCCTTTTCTTCTTTTCATCTTGAGCCACACAATGTTCCCACCCAGGGTCTACATACCCAAGAGACCGAAGAGGGGCAAATCTTATGACCAAGTCTCTATCATCTGCTACTTTCTTGCCCTTATGCTTATACACTGAGGCTGCCTCTTCACCATCATCGTCGAAAGCCAAAGATGCTTGTTCATACTCAGATTGTCTTCTTTTCCGACTAGAACGACACCCTTCGAGGTTCTTCCTCATACTTGCACATACTTGTTCTGGGACCTTCTCACAGTGAGTTACTTCTCCAGATATTCTAGCCAGGTGCTGCTTCAATCTGAATATTCCTCCGCTAACTACTTTTCCACAGTAATTACATTTAACCTTCTTTTTTCTTTCATCTTGTGCGATACCATGCTCCCATCCAGGGTCAACACATCCTGCGGATCTCATTGAGGCCATTTCTTTGCCCGCATTAGCAAGAAAGCAGAGTCAAAACTCTATTTTATTACGTATGCATCTGCCATAGACAAAATATTCACAAAATACAAATGAATAACCACTTCAACAACTAAAAGTTAGCAAATTAGAAGCGCTTCAAGAATAATATCAATCAGTAAATGTTGAGTTGGTCACAACTAATGGACTTCAGTGCTTTCATGAGCTTCTTACCCCCCAGCATTATCGCTGAAAATGTCCTGACATTGAAGTAGCAACACATTTTCCTGAGGACTCCACCTCGGTTAGACTTCCAACCAACTCAAATCCTTGGATCTGCTCAGTCGACAAAGAGAGTTGAAGAGATCTGCGCAAAATGAAAATGGACACCCTTATAGGCTCTCCAGCAGGAATAACCAAATGAAACTCTGGTGATCATGTCAATGAAGACACCTGGGCATGTGGTGTTATGCAAAAAGAGAGATAATTTCCACTCGCTAAAAGCTGCTAGAAAGTTTTTGCTAACTAGTTGATTGGACATGGACAGTTACTTCTGGGACTCAACAGTTAATTGGAACAGGCAGAAGGCCGTCTCTGTTCCAAGTCATCGAAATCCTAAGCAGTGAAGGAACTTGACATGAAAACACTCTACTCCATCCAGTGAATTGTATCTTCCTAAACTAAGGCAGCCGCAGTCATGACAAAGCATCGCCTCATTTGGATCATGCCAACCAACAACGTACGCTCGCGATCAACAAGTCACAACCCTAAACGAGGATCGACCCACCGTCTCGGGCCTAGAACGATTCGCGAGGGCAAAGTGGCACCATATACGAAAAAGAACGTTCATTTACATAGCCAAATCACGTACGCAGCTTCTCTTTCCTTTCCTCTTCTGCACATCGCTCGAGAAACATTCCTTTTCCCAATGCCCAAACGCCAATGAGATCGCCCACCCACACCACTCCTCATCGGCGATAGATAGCAGGAGGGGCCACAACTCACATTGTCGTACGAATCAATAATTCAGGACTGCAATTACTCAACCAACGCGTCCGAAATGGTCGGAGCAAGACTTGGAACGACCTCAAGTCCGGTTCGTTTCCTCACCTCGTCAGCAATTTCTTCAAGCCTGGTCATTTCCTTCGACCAAGAAGAAGCTCGGGCAAAGGCAAAGGGGCGCTTCGAGCTGGTGTGAAAGGAAGAGACGGAAGCTGAAATCTGCGGAGAGAGAGATAGAGAGACAGAGAGGGAGGGAGACGTACCAGTTGAGCGGGTCTGCGTGGAGGGGGATGACCTGAGGAAGAAGACGATTCCAGTGGGAAGCCCCCTTTCGACGAAGGAGGAGGGGCATTGACGAGCGCACGATAGCTGCGTAGGTGAAATGCAGGGGATTACCACAGGTCGGTTGCTCCTTTGTTATCTGCCTGAATATAGATATGAGTAGAAATAAAAAGGAATATATTTATTTATACACAAATGGAGACGAAGCTAAAAGTTATTTTTATGGGGGAAATTCCGGCGAGTGCCTCTTACGGTATGGTCGAGCTAAAGAGGTGGGTTTTGTCTTCAAGCGGTTTTGTTTTTAAACCCAAAATTAACACGCGCGACACAAATTTATCCTAAATTAATATTCATTTTTTATTAATTTCTGAAAGAATTTTTAAAAAAAGCCCCAAACGCCCTAAGTTTCTCAAATAATGGCCTAAAGTTAATCTTAAGGGCTTGAAGTGTCATCACTTTTTCAAATAAGGGCATGCGATAAATTTTGTTTCAAATAAGGATCTAAAGTGATTATATCTATTTTAAATAAGGGACTCATTTTTCCGGCGATTAATGGCATTTTCGTTATTTATTAGTATTATCATTTTTCTAGTTCATCTTCTTCTTCATCACCGATGAAACCTCATAGAGCTCAGCGACCATCCTTGAGCTATGTGGATGGCCTTTTGCGAGCTCGGCTAGGCTGACCTCGTTAGATCTGGCAAGGTCTACCTCACCCTCGGCCGATGAGGTTCACCTCGCCCACGGTCAGCGAGGCTGACCTCGTGGATAGCCATCGACGAGGTCGAATGAGGCGGATCTCTCTATATCTGGCAAGGTCGGCCTTCGCGGATGGCCGCGAGAACTGACCTCCTCAAGGCAAGAGACAACCTCACTCGTCCCTCGTCGACCATAGGCAAAGGTGGCCCTTGTTGGATCAAGCGAGGGCCACCCTTGCCCAATCCTTTGTAGGCATTGCTAGTGGCCAGCCAATTACAGGCGATGATGAAAAAGATGAACAGAGGAAAAAAGGAAAGAAAAAAAGAAAAGAAAAGTGGCAAATGATAAAAATACCCTTGACTGATCGAAAAATTTAACTAGCCGATGGCTAATCAATGACTAGAAATGTCAAGCTCTTATTTGAAACAATCATAATTATTTCAAGTTCTTATTTGAAACAAAGTCAACTTTGGTCCCTTATTTGAGAAACTAAGGACATTTGGGCCATTTTTTGAAATTTTCCCTTAATTTCCGCTACATTGGATAAATATGACGAAATATTATAATTTAATATGACTGTCACATATCATTTAACTCAATAATTTGATAATAAAATTTAATAAAAATTAACGGAATGTAATTTTATCACAAATGTACCAATTGAAGGTAAATTTATCACATGTATACTAATTTAGAGTTTTTTGTGATATTCAATTCTTATGCTGAGAAGAAAAAATTCACACATTCGATTGTTTCATGAGATGATTTAAAAAACATTTTTCTAAACATAATCGTTTGTATCTTTTACAAAAATGAATGAGAGAAAAATTCCAATTGTCTAATGAAAATATTTAGGCATAATTTGTTGTTGATAGTGACACATTTTTACTAATTAATTATTTCGAGTCATAAAAACGATAATTTTTTTAAAAATATTTTTCAAATCATTCATTTTCTACAAAATAAACGTACCATTTTAGCTTTATATATAGAACAACTCATATTTATTTGAACATACACAACATTTGATAATTAAGGATTAGTAATCGGGCCGATTCAACCTTGAAACTGAGTCGATTCGAGGCTAGTTCACAAGGAAAACTAGTCCTATTCTTAGTATTAAAAATTGGAAAAGTTGGTTCACAAGGATATTGGTGAGATTCCAATTCCAAAAATGAGGAATTTGCCTCGATCAGTTCGGCTCTTGATTTTATATCCCAAACCTGTCCGATTCCACCCGAAGAACCTGGAAACTGCAATATTGGTTTTACAGTGGAACTTGAAACTAAATCATTTTATTCCATCCTAAGTAAAGGTGAGCATGGTTTCGGGGTGGAACCAAAGACCTGAGAATAGGACCGGTGGGAAATGGTCCAATTCTAGGTTCTAAAATATGCATGCTAGATTTTGGGTTAAAAATTGGGGCACTTGTTCTAATGGGTAAGCTCCAGATGAAAGAAGCCTTTATGTGTTTCCTATTTTATATTTTTGCGTGATCTTTGGCATTTTATAGCATCCAATAATAAGTGTGCGATCTAAAATCATTAGACTAAAACCTTCAATTTTCGGAATATCCATGATTGAGATTAATAATTTATTAATAATTCATAATCTTCATATGTTTAAATACGAGTTGTGGTTAATGGATTGCTACAAATGGTAGTCATTATAAGTAGGTGTGAGCGGTTTTAAGTTCTTTAAAGGTTTTGCTTGAAACTCGGAACCTATCCTTGAGTACAGGTTCCTTATTTTTTGGAATCTGGAACCTGCTCATTGAATTTTGGAATTTAGAACCTAGAAATTACCTTGTTACAAGTTTCAAGGTCGATTCTAAGTTCGAATGGGTTCTTCTTCTTTTTCATTTAATTAAGCAAAATGAAGTAAATGCAACAATAAAAATGAACAAGAATTTTATTATTGATTGCTTAAGAACGAGTATCCATATGCACTTGTTGAATAGTATTAAGGAAATTTTATAGTTTTCAATGCATTGATTACTCTTGTATTATATAAAATCATTATCTTGAAAGAAACAATTGTTCGAACATAACTGTATCAAAGAAGCAATTGGAATTTTCACTAGTCTCATAGTTTACGAAAATAAAATTTTAAATCATAAAATAGAAGTTTAAATTAGTGGTTTCGGATTGTATACTTATAATCAAATGCCATGGAATACCTCAAGATTGAGTGAAAACATAGACTAAAAAAAATATAAAAATTGTTATAGGTCATAGGTTATAGGTTTCAAGTTCTACCAATATAGAATCTAGAACTTACACATCAAAACATGTTCCATAAATTTTGGAACTTATAATCTATCTTACATACCTTAAAACCCGGAACCTATAAATTTCAATTGGTGTGATTTTTAGATTCCAGGTTCTATCTTAAAACCATACTCACCCTTAATTATAAGTAACAATTAACTGTAATTGTTCAATTAAGAGTATATGTGGAACTTTGATAGATTCTAGAACTTGGAACATTGTAGATTTTAAGTACTTAGGCATGTAAGGCAGGTTTTAGATTCAAAAAAATTAAAGAATCTATTTCAATTAGTAAATTTCAAGTTCCAAGTGGAACTTGAAGGGAACCTAAAACTGCTCCCATAATTTTTTTTTTTGAAAAAAATATATTTATAAAAATTGAACATATTTAACATATTATCCTTAAGTACAAAAATGAATTGCATTCATATTTGACCCATGCATATTTTATATATAATAAAATAAAACCAACAAAGGAAAAAAAAAACAGACAAGTTCCACAGTCACTTCAGTTGGTTTTTTATTCCAAAATCTAGAAACCAACTATGATACAATAGGTTCTAAGTTTTAGATTTGGAATTTAATTAAATTGAAACCAATTACCCCTAATTATATAATTTTATAGATATCTTTACATCATTTGATAATTTTTTCCTAAAGTTCATATTCTCATACCATACTCATGTCAAAATTAAGTTAACCCAAAAATGTCATATTTTTAACTTTTCACAATTTTGAATCCAGAAATCATACATCCAAGATGCCTTATGATAGCCGTGCAATTAAATATTTGTAAATGCGTTTGCGTATGGAGATATATCATGTCGACACATATAATAATATAATAATTTATTTTCAGATAAATTTGAAAATTTTAATGATTTGAAAATTCTAAACCTCACTTTTCTCCCGAATATTGAGAATCTGATATTAAATTGGTAGAACATTTGATTAAATGGGCAGAGTAGCAGGGAAGAATTATAAGGCAAAAGCATACGTCTTTATGAAGAGCACTCAAAACTTCCTCTTTCTATAGCTCCTTTTAATGATGAAGGACAGAGATCGTTTGATAATTAGGTACCGAAGCGCCTATCGATGAGAATTAAGCTTGGCTTGATTACTGGCGCCTGTCCATTTTTGCCCCATTGGTCAGCAGTGACATATACGATGTACATATCGACTGAGCCTAATATATTGTCACTTTTTTTGAAACAAAAGGAACGAGGTTGGAATAGGGTTTTAGCAAGAGAAAAAGACTACAACTCTGACTTGTATTCGCAAACTAAAATGCTAGGGTCCCAAATTGTTTATTCTGAGTAAATTTATGGAAATCAAGCAAATCATGAAGTTCAATTAGCGTGTAGATTTTGTATGTTATGATTTCAAATGATGAGTTTTGAAAGGAGTTGGAGTAAATCATCCATTATAAAATGGCGTTATGTTAGCTCAGGTGACATGTTTTTGGTATACATATGTTGTCGTTGTGAGCCATGTCAAACATAAGCATCTTTGGACAGAAAAGTTGATGGATGATTTCTATCCATCAAGCAAAAACTCCTGCTTCTTTGGGATTGTTTGAAAATGTTGTTATTTTTATCATGCTGATAACCAATTCGTGTTTTTTCGGATCCACGAATAATTTTGTCCCTCGGACAAAAGTTCGTCCTTTTTGGATCATCCGGAGAGTGAGGTGGGGTTATTTTCTTGTGTTATAAGCTATTCTTTGTTTCTTGTTTCGTTTTTTTTGCGCCTGCTACAGAGCGTGCGCTCTAGTTATAGTGAAAGACCTAATTTCCTATAAAATTCTAAACTTTAGGTTGAATTTCAATTATGCTCCAAACTTTTTTTATGTCTAAAAAAAAGTCACAAGCTTTCACTTTAATTCCAAGTCTACCTCATATCCAAAAATCTCCACTGGTTTTTTCAAAATATCAATAGTAATATATCAATATCAGGAGGCTATTGTTATTCCACACAAAAACGTGGGTTATTATAATAAACTTCTAATTGCCCCTATTATTGGCTAATTTCAAGAAATTAGTGGCAATTTTTTTAATGTGAGGGTAGGTTTAGGATTATGGTTCAAGTTAGTGATTCTTTTTAGAAATAAAAAGTATGGGGTAAAATTGCAATTTGACCTAAAATTAGGGGTTTTTTAGGGAATTAATCCTATAAAGAAACTAAAGGTTAAATTTCAAGGTGTTCGAGTGAGTACTTGAACTTCGCATGCTCTCTAAAATGTGTGTGTATGTGGGTTTTAGTTGAACATTAAGATTTTGTTCGTTTCATGTTGATCTGGATGAAAATTTCTCAAGAATGATTGCTTGAAATAATTAGTTGATAAAAAAATAATTTTATTATCGATAATAATTTATATTTAATTCATTCATTTTAATAAACGGTATAAAAGATAATTTTAAAAATATATATATTTTTAAATTATTTATTTTTCACAAAAAATTGAAGCCTAAACTGGAAATTCAGATAGCCTTTTCCCGAGATGTTTGTACAACAACATACACTACACCTCTAGGGTAGGGATAGCGATTTCCACATAATTTGTGCACGGCACATACGCTGAATATAGTCAAGGATGTTGAGATTAATTTAATCATGTCAATCTTATAAATATGCCAACAATTTTATGTCCGCAGATAATCTGATGGACATGCATTCTTTTGACAATGACCTGAAATAATCTGAATAATTTAGTTTTACTAATCTTTATAGAGGAATTACTTGATAAATTTTATGAGAGTGGACAAAGCGCTAGATAAATGAATTGCCTGATTAATTGTTCGAAGAAAGTGTTTGATAAATTGTCTGGAAGCGGATGTTGCAGCGTACTCTTTTTTGTTTTGGTTATCTTATTTTGCTTTAGCATTATCACGATCTCCTCAAGTCTATCCCTCTTCTTCTTTTTCCCTCCTTTGCAATTAGTGCTGAGTTGAAATTGTTAGATTAGATGATTGTGTTGTACTATTAAATCAAGAAATACTTTGATCATTGCAGCATGGGTTTTTGAGCTACATAGATCAGCATTTCAAGAACGTTCTCGATCAAATAGCTTTTATTTACATAAAACGGAAGAATTCATCATTACAAAATGGAAAAATAAAAATTTACACAAAATACAAAAGAAATGAAAAAAAGAAAAGGAGAAAAGCAAATAATGACGATAACATGTCTAGGAAAGAGAAGAGGAGAGATTCTTGTTTTGATTTCATTCGACATTGACGATCACCACATGGGTAAAATTAAATGTACTAGTGACAAAATGACTCGGTAATGGATAGATTAAATCAAATTAGAGAATTCGATTGCACTGTAAAGAGTTTGGGGACTCAATCATGAACATGGCACAAATTAAAGAAGACTAAGGGTCTGTTTAGTAACGTGACAAACAGTACTTGATATATTCTTTTATTCTTCGAAACAAAAAAAGGACTGAATTCCGTTTGGTAACTTTTTTGTTCTTGAAAATAAATTTGAAATTGAATTAAGAAATAGAAAAAAGTTACTTTTTTGTTCTTTGGAACAACTCTAGAATCAAGCCAAATCATTTTTTTCTCTTTTATTTTATTTTTTTTATTTTCTCTTTTTCTTCTTCCCAGCCGGTTGTCAACCGGGAATAGAAAATTTAGGTAGCTACGACTTCATGTCTTGGATTGGTATGGGGTTCCTTTATACTTGTTACTCGAGCGGCACAATGAACCGTGAGTTCATTCCAGTCATGCAAGAATTCAAATACATAAACAAAGCCATAAAAGTACATCAACACATTACCCATAGCCATAAGATGTGATTTGGTATTGAGGCATATTGAGTTTATGTCTTGGATTGGTGCGGGGTTCCTTTATACTTGTTACTTGAGTAGAGTAATGAACCGTGACTTCGTTCCAGTCATGCAAAAATTCAAATACATGAACAACGCCATAGAACACATCAACAGAACAAACATCAATCGATCTACCCTCAGCTTGTTCAAGAGAGTTTCCTAGAGTTGAGGATATCATGAATAATACTAGAAAATGGAAGAAATTATACTTACCTGAAAAACCCTCAATCTAAGAACACGAATTAGAGGGAGTTAAACGCTTTCAAATGCTCAAAAACTCGTTCAAAGAACAAAACAAAAAAGAATAATTTTTGAACAAATTTTTTTTCCGGAAATGGAATAATTACCAAAAGTATCCCAATTATGTTGTTGTTATAAAAAAAAGTCAATAATTGATGTAGCCTTTTTGCCTTCACCTTTACAGCTCAAAAGCCCAAATTTGAATCATTCTTAATTCGCGCCTTCACATGCCTAGTTGGCATCATCAAAATGACAGAAAAATAGATGAATTGAACTCTTTAAACATGACACATCATTCTATCCCAATGAAACACCTAAATGTTTGAAATGAATTTTGATGCCGGTGATATCCCTAAACCGATAAGATAAGTAAGATAAAATGATCTAAGTTTCCTTTTTCATTAATCAATAGTGCCTTCCATAGAGTTATAACTTGAAAACTTACGAGAGTCGTGACCCTTAATAATGGTCACAAATCAATAGCTCTCCCAGCATCATCTCAAGAACAATGTCTTTTGACAGAAGTCATTTATAAATCTAACTTAAAGTATAGAAGTATTTTTCTTTGTTTATGATACTAAGAACAAGGCTTAGAAAGAAGTGAGACTTAGGGCATGTTTAGTAACATGTCAAACAGCCCCTGATTCTATTCTACTTCTTTTTTCTGAAACAAAAAAGAACACAATTTCATTTGGTAATTGTTTTTGTTCCCAAAAATAGATTTGGAACAAATCAAAAAGTAAAAAAAAGTTATTTTTTTATTCTCGGAAACAATTCCAAAATCAAACCCAATTCTTTTTCTTTTTTTTTCTCTTCTCTTTACTTTTCTTTTGGCTGATAGCTGGCCTCGGCCATGGTTAGTGGTGGGTCAGATGAGAGTCGATGACCTCGTCAAAGTGTTGCTGGCCCCTAACAAGACCAAGCCTCGTCGGCTCGAGCCTCGCCCAAATCTAGCGAAGTTGAGCTCACCCTGCCATCATAGCCTCGCTAAATTTGGGCAAGGTTGACCTCACCCAACCACAGCGATGGCTTCCGAGGCCAATGGCTAGAGGAAGGAGAAGAAGACAAGGAAAAAATAAAAGAGAAATATGTAATAAAATTATTAAAAATTGAAAAGAAAATGGTTTGGACTATAAATTTTTTAGGGTTGTAGCAAACGCATTTCTATTTTGTCAATTAAAATTTTAGGTAGTTATCAATTGCTTTCCAATGCTTAAAAATTCGTCCAAGGAATAGAACAAAAGAAAAATCAATTCTAAGTAGAAATTCTTTTCGAGAACAAAATGGTTACCAAACATACCCTTAACTCAAAACTTGAGGGATAGAGACAGAGTGCTTGTAGTGGTCCAAGGCTTGCCAAAAGAAACCATAGATAAAACGTTTAATTAATTATGATGAAAAATGGAGTGATGAAGTCAAGTCCTATAAACAAATCATATCATCCAGGCAATCAAAAGAAAATTATAAAAATATTTTAAATTTATTGTATAGATACATTTAGTGTTAAACTTTACAATTTGATCAATTCAGTCATAAATCTTTTAACGATTTGTCAATATAGTTCTTTAAGTCAATTTTGACCAAGAAATCACAAATATGGACACTAGCCATTCTACATGATATATCACTGTTAACATGAACAGTTTTTGTAATTCTATAGTTAAAGTGAAAAATTTAGGATCGGATGTAAGTTTATGATTTTCTTTTTTTAGTAATTATTCTGGCAATCAAAGATCCTGAGGCCCATCATACATTTGATTTCGCGAACAAGAAAAAAAGTAAAACAACTTGGAAGGATCACGGCTACATTCTCATTTTCATGGCCCAGAGGCTGATATTCTCAGCCAGGCCCAAACATCAGAGTCGGACATCTCACTAGACAACTCTTCATACATTGTAGTAATTGAGTCGCATTTCTGATTTATTTGACTCGATTCTCACAACAACAGGAGTTATCTTAGTACATGGGACCGTGCGATTGGCTTTGCTACATTAACCTAAAATGCATGTGAAGTCATTTCGCAGAAAAAAAAATTGTTAAGTTGACCATTGAAAAATAATCTTATCAAGATAAAAATTATCAAACTTTTCTCCGAACAACAATAAAATATTATTTTTATCCATGTACTTATCTATTCATGTCGATCCTAGTTCTTTTGCATATCATGTACTTCGAGAGCTGTTCTGCTACGGCATGGTTCACATTGCTTTAGTATCATTGTCCAAAGTGATCTTCCCCGATAATTTAGGACATTGATTCAGAGCTACTCTTGTCTCAAAAAAGAGAGCAAAATTAGACCAATACTCCCTTGCTGAGATTGCACATAGGCTTCAACAATTTTAGGCAATAAATCGACACAATTTCAATCTACCATTTCGAGATGTTGACAAATCAACAAAATAAGATCAAAGGGTTGAAATGAAAGCATACACAACTGAATTGTCAATCTGCCGATAAACCTTTCATCCAAGGACATTGCATTGGCCTCCAACTTAGTATATCTCATTGTTGTGAGATTTTGTGAAACCGTTGTTAACTGTTTTAAAAGTAAGCTGTTAGATAAATTCATAATTTAATATTTAATTATTTTAACACTCATCATCACGCTTAATTGAGTCTTTTTGCCTAGTACTAAGCATAGACATATTTAATTGGGGAAGTAAATGTGATTTGGAAAGATTTGAATTTAGGATTTTCAGCTCTAATATCACATGAGATTTTGTAAGGTTACTGCCAACTATTCTAAAAGTTTCACAAAATCTCACGTCGTCGCTTTGAGAGAGAGAGAGGTTGACAAAATCAAAGAAAAAATTCATAGCTGTAGAGATGGTTCAAGGATGGTTAAGGTCCTTTGCAAACAACTAAGCCTTTTAGCTAACTTGTAACTTCTAGAGCAATTCCAAATTTTTAAAATTGGTCGCAATTGGTTTACTAAGAATTACATTAGATAGATTGTGCACGACCCTTTAAATAAGGTCAGAACCTTATTCAAGAACCACTGACATCCTAACGAATCACTTAATAAACTAACTTTCTATACTAGCCTTGATAATCACTGGAATTTACCCTAGTGGCTACCCTTCTTATATGAGAATGAGGATGTGGAGGGTTCAAATTCTCACATTCTCAAAAAATTAAGATATGAACAATTTAGTTTCAAAGTGAGTTTTGACTCGCACACCCTGCAAGGAGGCAATGCAAAAAATCTGAGTGTATTGACTAAAAATCTAGTCTCAATAAATTTAGTATTTTCCTTCAGTATTATTAAGACTAAGGAGTTTGTATCAGATGGGATTGAATTGTTTTTGGTGACACAATGTTTAACCGATTTCGGAACCATTTAATACATGGATCATTGGTGTGATATGGCCAAAAAGAAGAAGAAAAAGGAAGCAAGAACGAATAAGTAAGTCCGCATGAATGCATCCGTGCACGTCCTTACGACTTTAAAGGTCGTATTCGTAAGTAAGGCTAATGTACGTGGTTTCCACGCTAGCCTCCCCAAAAGGTGGGCTTGGATAGCGATTTGGGTGTGAACGCCTGTGTAATAATATCTCTGAACTTGCATGCACGATGAGACAGCGGTGCTCACAGCCTTTATTTTGGCAAGAAGTTAAGTCGACGAGCACTCCGATCAAACTGTCAAAGGAGAATGTTGCCGTTTTATCAAAGCTAATCAAGGGGGGCCGATATTAGAATTCTGTGGCTGAGAGGGCCAAGTTCGAGCGGATGGTCATTCCTGATGTTGAGATGGTGGCGGTGTGGACGGTATGGCCGTGGCCCCATGGGATCAAGTTAATGAGGTCTAGATTATACGGCTTGACGCTAACCCCTGAATAAATTGTCCCATCGCGGCACTCTCCTGTATATTACTTGTACTTACCTGGTTTTTTAATGCTCTGTGATCGGGTGAATTGCGCTTGGAAGAGAGCGAGACGTTCCTTTCTATGTACATGCGCCTAGCCCTTTTCCACAGCGTTCTCGTGTGAACTAATTTCCCTCGTTGATCAGTGTGATTGTGACGTGAAATCATAATGGGTTTCGAGGATCAAGTAGCTTTCGTAGCCATATATATATTGCGAATTCGACAAATGTAAAGGAGCAAAATTTTCTCTCTCCTTTTTTTTTAAAATAATTCAAGGGCACAAGTTTAGAAATCCGGCCGACTAATTAAATATCCTGCAAACACCATGAACCAGTTAAATTTAGACCTTAGGTTTAAGCAGATAACCTTAGCCTAAATAATTAGTGGGATTCAAAGCAATGACCTCCTGTTCATAAGTCGAAAATCTTCCAAGAGGCTCAATCAACCGCATCAATCCCGATGGGTCAATGTAAAGGAGGTAATCAAACAGAGAAGAAGTGAACGATGCGAGAGCAGCATGCGATGGTCAAACGAAAAGCATTGTATTGAATGAAGCATGTTGCATGAATGAAGAGAAACCGCACCCGATCGTACGCCAACTTTTGCCCTCGAACAAAGGAAAGGGCCTTTAGATGTAGCACGTCATCTTTCCATAAATCGATCTTTCCCCAACTTTATCTTACTTTTTTCTTTTCTACTATCTTTGTTTAAACCGACGACTCCATGTACGCATATTCGATGGCGTATCCCACGTACGCCGCCCCATCAGTAAGGAATTCTTGATAAGAATCTAGTACATGTAGCATTATGTTTTTATTTTTGGGTGTACAAAATAATAACCTTTTTGGAGGGGGGCTTGGAGCTCTAAATAGTAAATGGAAACAAATATGCCGACAGCATCTAATGAACAAATGAGAAGACACCAAAACTCGTATCCGCCTATATCGTGTAAGCTACGTTAAGCTTTACGTCCTTACGTCTCAAAGGTCGTAATTTCAAGCCAAACGTGGCTTCCACGTTAGATGATTACGACCATCACGTTAAGGCCTTAGTAATTATTTTAAGAGAGATGCAATCATAAACCGTAACCATAAGGCATTAAAGAGATTCTACTTCTTTTTAAACACCGCTATCCCCTTATGCTAGTCTTGATATAGAGAAATGCTTATGTGGCTATCATTAATCTACTGTAAGAATAATAGCATGTTCTCGGTTATAAAAAACTAAATAATAAATAATTAAAAATTATTATGGAGTCCACTCTTTTAAGAATTTGTGACTCACAACGTGTTATTATTCTAACAATAGCTCAAAGATTGTTATGCTGAGAAAGTTCCTCCATATATATCCCATCATTGTATAATGGAGGATTTTGATCAATTTTGGAGTACCTAAAAGATATTTACTCTTTTGAGGATCGAAATGCTTGCTCGTGACGCGTAAGGCACGGCAAAGGCAAGGGATTGATAGTGATTCTACGTTTGAATTCCACAAATGAAGACTACGAGTCAACAAAAGACAAATTGAATAGTTAAGCTCTCTCTTGTTTTTCAGCCAAGTTGGAGCATGAGAGAGACTCTATATAAGTACCTCCATGCTCTGCTCTCTCCTCACCAAATCAACTTGAACGTTCAATTTCGAGAGTTGAACGATGAAGTACCTTGCAGCACTCTTCCTAGCTCTTCCCATTGTCATAAGCATCACCCTCTTCTCATCTCCATCGGGTGCCGTATCCTCACCGTCCGTAGGAGGATGTCAGCCCTCGGGTACTATGCACTGCCACGGCAAGTCCTACCCTAAATACCGTTGCTCACCCCCAGTAACGTCTTCCACTCGCGCGACTTTGACGAACAATGATTTCAGCGAAGGCGGTGATGGTGGGGCCCCGTCGGAGTGCGATGACAGTTACCACAAAAACTCGGAGCTGATTGTTGCACTGTCGACTGGGTGGTACGCTGACGGGTCTCGATGCGGGGACAGAATTAGGATAACATCTACGAAGAGTGGGAGGAGTGTAACAGCCAAGGTGGTCGACGAGTGCGACTCTATGAATGGGTGCGATGATGAACATGATGATCAGCCACCGTGTAGGAACGACATTGTCGACGCTTCAAATGCGGTGTGGCATGCTTTGGGGTTGGACATAGAAGTGGGTGAAGAGGATATTACATGGTCCATGGCATAGAAATTCTCTCTTCTCCTTCCCCAGAGAACATCGAAAATAAGGATAAATAAGATCTGGGGTTGATGGCTGTTGACTGGTTTTCGGTAATATGTTTGAGGCTGTGTGTATAATGCAAAAATAACTGTAAACGAAGCTAGGGAAATGCTTGTACGAGAAGATAATATGCAATATGTTGAAAGAAATAATTAGTCGTATTACTGTGCTTGTCCTTTATAATATATTATAGTCTCTTGATTTATATATTTGGATAAAGGCACTCCGAGATGTTCGAAGTGTTGCAAAATATTCAATCAAATCTCTCAAATTTTTTGTGTGGAATTAGGTATCTGAAGTATGTACTTTCGTTTGAGCTGGTGGTCTTTCTGTTAAAGTTGTAAATGGAGATGTTGACGTGCTATTCACGAAGGATTGTATATGGCCATCAAAATATAAGAAATTATTTTCAAAAGTTCAAGAAAATTAAAATTTGAAGAATGAAAACTAAGGAGAAGGATGGGAGATGGAGCTGCAATCGAGGCGGAGGTGGCATCGCCGCCACCCACTCATCGGCGAGGGGTCGGCATCCCTGGTCGTTGTAGGGTGAAGCTAATGTGGCTCTCGCCACCACCTCCCCTGCTGAAAAAGCAACAAGAGAGTGTGTGGAGACAAGTGAGTCAGGTGAGGTGATGAGTCTGATGACTCTCGCTAGTCTCGCCACTTGCCGGCGGTGTCCGCCATGACCTCACTACTATCGTCACTTCGGCTATGAGGGCCGCAACCCCCGTCCAAATCTGTAGTGAGGGAGTGACCCTCACCCATTCCCGAGGGTCAGTGGCCCCCGCCGCTTCCTGCACATTGAAGAAGATCGAAGAGGGCAGTGGTGCTCGACCATGAGGTGATGGACACCGTGAAGCTCGGGGACTCGGTGAGGCGTGTGTTCGTAGATAGCTTGTTTGAAGAAGAAACCGCTGGTTCAGTTTCAGGCAAAACTAAAAGGAGACTGCTCCATTTCTCCAACTTCGTGATTAATTTCTTTAAGGGAGATTGATTTCGTCTAATTTTGAGCAAAAATGATGCATTTCTCCATGATGCAGTTCAAGAAAGAAGCGTATGTGCGAGAACAGCATGCGATGGTCAAACGAGAACTGTATTGCATGGCGACATGTTACATGAAGAGAAACAGCACACGATTATATGCCAACTTTTGCCCAAAGGCCCTTTAGATATAGGTCAACCAAACATGTGTAAACGTCAACGGCATCTTGTGTAAAGTCTGGTGGGACATCTTTGGCAACTTTGGGTGGAAAAAAGATGGTGCAATAGGAAAAAAAATTTCTTTCGATTGATCTTGCCCCATCAATAATTTCTTTTCTTTTCTACGATCTTTATTTCACTGATGACTTTACATGGCACAAGCCATGCCATGTAGTTTGCCGTGTTCATTCCATAAGGAATTCTTAGTAAGGATTCAGTACATGTGGCATTCCTCTTCTTGTTGGGCGAATAAGTCTTGCGGAAGTACTTCATGATTAAGATCATCAAGAAAGTTTCACGTAAGCACACGCGCTTTACGAAAAAGAATTATCTTAATAAATTGTTACTAATGGATACAAAATAATCACCTGATCTTTCTAAATGCACGCTTCTCACAATCATGCAACACGGTTACTGAAATTAAATCGTTGATATCAGTGGAGATTCACGTTGGTTTTACCAACATTTACAGCACGTCCTCTCAGGTGGATCCAGGAATCTGTTTTCTGTCTTATTTCGAATCCTTTTTGGTCAGATTTTATGTTTTGAAGCTCTACATAAGACAAACGCCGGCAGCATTTTGTGAACAGCCAGCACACACCCAAATTTGAATCTACCCTCTATCGGGGAAAGCTAGGTGGAGTTTCATGCTGTTTCAATACAATATTTGAAGAATCTGTCCACGGGGTAAGAATCAATTGGTCGTAACTTTGACACTGACGTGGCTTTCGCGCTAGATTCGGATCGTAACATTAAGGCTTAGAAATTATCTCAAAAGGGAAATATTCTATTTGCTTTTAGAAGATACATTTTACCCAGTAACTATTAAGATAAATCACGAACCCTAATCCTTATGTCAGTCTCAATATCCATGTCATTGCGCACCTCATCATTTGATCGATTTTGGAGAAGTTGGTCGGAACGCGCAAGGCACGGGAATGAAGACTACGAGCCAATCTTTGCTTAAATTCCACAAATGGAGGCTTTGAGAGACACTATATAAGCAGCTCCTGTCTTTCTTCTCTCCTCACCAAATCAACTTGAGCGTTCAATTTCGAAAGCTAAACAATGAAGCACTTTGCGGCACTCCTCCTAGCTCTCCCAATTGTCATAAGCATCATTCTCTTTTCATCTCCTTCACATGCCATCTCCTCATGCAATGGCCCTTGTCATAGCCTAGATTATTGCACTGGACAATTAATATGCGTCAACGGAAGGTGCCATGACGATCCCGACGTTGGCACGCACACATGTCCCGGTACTCCATCACCTTCCAGTGGAGGATGTCAGCCCTCAGGCACTATGCACTGCCATGGCAAGTCCTTCCCTAAATACCGTTGCTCAACCCCAGTAACGTCTTCCACTCCAGCGACCTTGACGAACAACGATTTCAGCGAAGGCGGTGATGGTGGGGGCCCGTCGGAGTGTGACGACAGGTACCACAAAAACTCGGAATTGATTGTTGCACTATCGACCGGGTGGTATACTGGTGGGTCTCGGTGCAGAAAGGAGATCAGAATAACATCTACGAAGACTAAGAGGAGCGTGATAGCCAAGGTGGTAGACGAGTGTGACTCTATGAACGGGTGTGATGGTGAACACGCCGGTCAGCCACCGTGTGACAACAACATCGTCGACGGTTCAAATGCGGTGTGGCATGCTTTGGGCCTGGACATTGAAGTGGGTGAGAGGATGTTACATGGTCCGTGGCATAGAAATTCTCGCGTTTTCCTTCCCCAGAGACGAACCGAACAAGGATAAATAAGAACTCGAAGTTAATGATTGTTGACTGGTGTGCTGTATAAAGTTTGAGGCTGTGCGTATATGTAGTTCAAATATGCAAAATAACTTGTCAGGGCGACAAAACTGTAAGAGAAGATGATAATAATATTAATAAGGCGTAGTGGGATTACTGCGCTCGTCCTTTAAAAAATATGATAGCCTCTTAAGTTATATGTTTAAGATTAAAAGAACGAGAGATCCTCGAATTATTACAATGTTCCATCAGGTCTTTTGATTTTTTTTTTATGCAATGAAATCTCTAAACTACATACTTTTTTGTTCAAGTTGGCGATGCTTTCGTTACACGTACAAATGGAGATGAAGACATGGCCACTATACACTGACGTGCTATATTACTGGCATCCTATATGACGACTATAGTATAAGAAAATATTTTGTAAAGTTTATAGACATTAAAATTTGAAGAACAAATAAGAATCTGAGAAGAGAAAAAAGAAAAATCAAGACAAGGGGGAAGAAGGGGACATGTAGCTGCTGTTGAGGCGAAGGTGGCGTTGCCACCACCCTTGCGTCGATAAGGGGCCGGTTGGCACCCCTGGCCGGACTCAGGCGAATTCGATGTGGCCCTCGCCACCCCCATCGTTACTGAAAAAGCAATGTAATAGTGTGTTGGGCAAGTGAGTCAAGTGAGGTCGCGACTCTCACTGGCCTCACCACTTGCCGGTGACGTCCCCCATGACTCGGTTCGCCACTCTGACAATGAGGGTTGCGATCCTTGCTCAAATCTGTAGCAAAGGAAGGTCGGTGGCCCTCGTTGTGCCTGCACATTAAAGAAGATCGAAGAGGGCAGTGGCGCTCAACCACGAGCTGATGGACACCGTGAAGCTCCAAGACTCGGAGAGGCGCGTATTTGTGTAAAAATTTGTTGAAGAAGAACCCATAAATGAAGACTTTAGAGGTGAGTGAAGAATCTATTTGTTTAGTTTCAAGCAAAACAAAGAGGACAACACTCATTTCTCGGAAAAAAGATACCACAAGTGCTATAACTTTGGTACGATACTTATTTGAGTGTCATAACTTTTTTCGATTACTAAGTGTCATATCTTATGAATTATTGTCACTTGAATGCTATAATTTTTTTTCCAACCACTTGAGTGCTATATAACTTTTCAATCGATTACTTGAGCACTATAAATTTTTTAAAATGTTCAAGGCAAGTGCTATGTTACATTAGATTTCCAACACTTGAATGAATGTTATGAAACTCAAGTGATCAATTGGAAGTTATAGAATTCAAATGGTCAATTGAAAGTTATTGTACCAAAACAAACGGTTTTTAAAAGTTACGGCATTCAAATGGTTAGAAAAATTGGGATACTTGAGTAAGCGTCGTACAAGAGTTATGACACTTGTAATTTTTTTATTCTTCATTTCTTCAATCCTATGATAAGATTTGTTTAAGGTAGATTGATTTTTGTTAGAAAATGTCTTGAGTTTAAGTCTGTAAGTGAAAATATGAATGTCCATAGAAGATTTTCTATTCCATATACAATCTCTATCCAATTGATATCTTATTAGTAGTAGTAGTAATAATAATAATAAATAATAATAATAATAAAGGGAGCATGGAGTTGATATTGGGCTTTACTAGCATAATAATCGTTGGGGTACTATGAGAATAACAATTTATTGTCAGCTACAACCTCTTGAAGAAGTGAGCCTCATAATAATTTATAATTATTTTTATTTAGTTTTTTGTGATTTATAATAGACTGTTATTTTCACAATACATTAAAAAACTATCACGTGATCATTTCTTATTTTTCAAATGCACATCAAGCTAGTTTCGGGATCCAATTTCGGTAACCAGTGGACATGGAAATAATCTCATGATTGAAGTGAAAGTCAGCTGAGGAGGGTTAGATTGTTTTTGCATATAAATACATAATTTGTCTCTTCCGTATTAGAGAAGCAATAGGTGATTTAAGGTGTGAATGATAATCATTCTTTTCCAAAAATCAATTCTCTCGAGAAATTGATTTTTTTGTTTTTATTCCCAAACGAGTTTCTAAAGCAAGACATGCCTTTGATAACGATACATAATTTTTGTTTTCGAAATAGAAACTTTTTTGATAACAACAAAAAATTTCTTCCTTCTGAGTGGTAGCAGGCGAGGCGGCAATTTGTGACCGATGATGGGAGGGGCGGCAGTCGGCGACCAACGGCAAATGAAGGGTAAGGTGGCGACCAACGGCTGACAATAGATGGTCACCAAATGGTGGGGGCGGTCGAAGACTATTGGCAGCCGGAGGTGATGACCACCGGTAGGAGGCAACTAGTCAATGGTTGATAGTCAGTAGTGGGCGGTGATGAGAGTGAGTAATAATAAGAGTTTTTATTTCTCACTTTTGTTCCAAAGTTAGAGAAGTAAAAAATTTTGACTTATTATTTTTGTTCCCAATCTATTTCTAGAGTAAAAAATTATTCTAGAGATAAAAAAAAAATGAAATTGCGTTA
Organism: Corymbia maculata; assembly: GCA_014182735.1. Classification (NCBI taxonomy): domain Eukaryota; kingdom Viridiplantae; phylum Streptophyta; class Magnoliopsida; order Myrtales; family Myrtaceae; genus Corymbia; species Corymbia maculata. The sequence continues at coordinate 26,164,691 of CM024683.1, read as the reverse complement.
TCAAATGAATTTCTGTTTCAAACTTATTCCCAAAAATAAAAAAATAGAAAAACATATAAACAAAATAATTATCATGCGTGCAGTGGTAGCACATCCACTAGTTTTGGATTGGATCCTTTTGTTTTTTAGATCCTGGCCCCATGACTCTTCCGGGAAATTACATCTTTAAGCCAATTAAATCTTGCCTGTAAGATCTGTCATATTAAGAAATTATTTTCCAAGAAAAAGTTTAGGAATCAATTGACAAATTTAAAAAGTTTAGAATTGAATTGGTAAAAAGTGTAATAAGTTTAACACTATTTGGATAATTTTCTCGGATTGTGAAGATAGTTTCATAGTAAGCACATACGTTGATTATGAACAGGATTAACTTCATAAATTGTAGAGTGCAAAATAATCACCTTATCTTTCTAAATGCATGCTTTTTATATCCATACGGCATCGGTTGTTGAAACTGATCATTTATAACACCGAAGCATTTCCCATGTCATTCGATAAGGAATTCTTTTTAAGGATTTAGTACATGTGGCATTCCTCTTCTTGTTGGGCGAATAAGTTTCGTAGAAATAGCTTATGATTAAGATAATAGGATAGTTTCATAATAAGTACATGCAAACCCAAGTAAATTTTTATACTGATTTGTCTGAACTCTGAGATATAAAATTACAAGAACATTTCCACCTTATTAGAGAAGAAAAATATATAACTTGGAACAAAAAGTGCGAGACGTGTGGGCATCGATACGTTAAAAATAAGGAATGCAATTAGGTTGGGCGCTTTCATTAGAAGGACTATGGCTGATGACCCTCATAGGTGAAAACACCCTTGCAAGGAGTTGAGGGGTAGCTTCACAGAAATAGTTCATGATTAAGATGATAGGAATTGTTTTGTAATAAGCACACGAGCTCATTATGAAAAGGGATTATCTTCATAAATTGTTACTTACGGACACAAATTAATGACCTCATCTTTCTAAAGGCACGCTTTTCACAACCATGCAACACCGGTTGCTGAGACTGATCGTTGATATCACTGGAGATTCTCGTTGGTTTTACCACCATGTACAACACGTCCTCTCAGGTGGTTCCAGGAATCCGTCTTCTGTCTTGTTTCGAATCTTTTTCTTCCAGATTTTTTGTTTTGGAGCTCTAACTAAGACAAATGCCGGCAGCATTTTGTGAACCGCCAGCACACACCCAAGTTTGAATCTACCTCTATCGGGGAAAGCTAAGGTGGGATTTTTTCTGTTTCAATACAATATTTGATGAATCTGTCCACGGGGTAAGAATCGGTAAGAATCAATTGGTCATAACTTTGACGCTAACGTGGCTTTCACTCTAGATTCCGATCTTGACATTAAGGCATTAAGGCTTAGTAATTATCTTAAAAGAGTTTGGACTTTTTTTCTGTAAGGCGTTGAAAAAATAATACATATGTTCTATTTACTTTTAGAAGAAATACTTTGACCAATAGCAATTAAGATAAATCACGAACCTTAATCCTTATGTCAGTCTCGATATCCTTGTCATTGCGCACCTCATGATTTTAATCGATTTCGGAGAAGTTGGTCGTAACGCGCAAGGCACGGGAATGAAGACTACGAGCCAATCTTTGCTTAAATTCCACAAATGGAGGCTTTGAGAGACACTATATAAGCAGCTCCTGTCTTTCTTCTCTCCTCACCAAATCAACTTGAGCGTTCAATTTCGAAAGTTATACAATGAAGCACTTTGCGGCACTCCTCCTAGCTCTCCCAATTGTCATAAGCATTATTCTCTTTTCATCTCGTTCACATGCCATCTCCTCATGCAATGGCCCTTGTCATAGCCTAGATGATTGCGCCGGACAATTAATATGCGTCAACGGAAGGTGCCATGACGATCCCGACGTAGGCACGCGCACATGTCCCGGTACTCCATCACTGTCCAGTGCAGGATGTCAGCCCTCAGGCACTATGCACTGCTATGGCAAGTCCTTCCCTAAATACCGTTGCTCACCCCAGTAACGTCTTCCACTCCAGCGACCTTGATGAACAACGATTTCAGAAAAGGCGATAGTGGTGGGGGCCCGTTAGAGTGTGACGACGGCTACCACGACAACTCAGAATTGATGACTTATGAATCTCTATAGTGCCAAAACTTAGTACAAGGGACATTTAAATGCTAAAATTGAAGCAAAAATGATCAGTTAAGTGCCAACAGCGAGAAAATCCCTTGGCATTTTTCCGGTGAGTTGGGGTTGAAACGGTGTTGTTTTTTGTGTTGACATGGCCAAATAAGCCCAAAACGATGTCGTTTTAGTCAAAGCTTAATTTTTAATATAAATAATATTAAAATTGAAACTTAAAATTAAAAAAAAAAAAAAAAGAAGAAGAAGAAGAAGAAGAAGAAGAGAGGTAGCAACCCTGCCTGTGGCCGCCGCCTCATCACCGGTGGGGTGACAGCGACAGACAGCGAGGATTGCCGTTGCCTGGGTGTGGGTCGGCAACCCTCTCCCAAATCTAGGCATGGGTCGGCGACCCTCTCTTAGATCCGGACGAGGGTCGGCCGCCCTCGCCTCGGCTTTGGCGAGGGTTGCCGAGCCTCACACAAGTGTCGGCAACCCTCGCCCAATGTCCCCGGGAAACTTAGCGTTGCTTTGGGCGAGGGCCGCCAACTCTTGCCTAAATTTAGGAGAGGGTCACTGCCCTCTCTCAGCGTTTGGCGAGGGTTGCCGACCCATGCTCAAGCGTCGGCAACCCTCGTCGTCCGTCGTCGCCGCCGGATGGGGTGGTAGTCACAAGCGGGGCTACTACCTCTCTCTTTTTCTTTTTCTTTTTAAAATTTCACTTTTAATTTCATTTAATTAAAATTTATAATAAAAAATAAACTTTAGCCAAAGCAGCATCGTTTTGGGCTTATTTGGCCATATCAGCACAAAAAAACGATACCGTTTCGACCCCAACTCATTGAAAAAGTGTCACATCAGTATTTTGGCCGGATTTTCTCGCCGTTGGCACTTAACTGATTATTTTTGTTTCGATGTTGTTACTTAAGTGTATCTTTCGTAATTTTTGGTACTTAAATGTTCCATTGTGCTAAGTTTTAGCACTTGGGCTGTACTTTTGCCCAAAATTGATTGTTGCACTATCAACCGGGTGGTATGCCGGCGGGTCTCAGTGCGGAAAGGGAATCAGAATAACATCTACGAAGACTAAGATGAGTGCGACTCTATGAATGGGTGTGATGATATACACGCCGGTCAGCCACCGTGTGACAACAACATTATCGACGGTTCAAATGCAGTGTGGCATGCTTTGGGGCCTGGACATAGAAGTGGGTGAAGAGGATGTTACATGGTCCATGGCGTAGAAATTCTCGTGTTTTCCTTCCCCAGAAATGAACCGAACAGGGATAAATAAGATCTCGGGGTTAATGTTTGTTGACTGGTGTGCTGTAATAAGTTTGAGGCCGTGCGTATTTTTAGTTCAAATATGCAAAATAACTTGTCAGGGCGACAAAACTGCAAGAGAAGATGATAATAATATTAATAAGACGTAGTGGTATTACTGCGCTTGTCCTTTAAAAAAAATCATAGTCTCTTAAGTTATATATTTAAGATAAAAAGCACCGGAGATCCTCGAATTATTGCAATGTTCCATCAGGTCTTCTGATTTTTTTTTTTAATGCAATGAAATCTCTAAACTACATACTTTTTTGTTCAAGTTGGTGATGCTTTCGTTACACGTATAAATGGAGATGCCGACATATCGGAACTTACATCCACGGAAATAGCAGCACGGAATTCCACTATAGAAATCAAGCGATACGATAGAGATTACAATCACTATGTTAGGATACACGTGTGAGTTGTGTTAGAGAAGTAGTCCCACATCGGAGAATTGATGTGGTGTAGAGCAATTAATATATCTTAGTTGGCCTATAACTCACAAGCTTAAGCTTTTGAGTTAAGATGGGTTCAATTGGATATATTAATGGGTTTGGACTTGGGCTTCTCCCTTAGAGATCTCTCAGGTAAAGATATCGGACTTCTGCTGCGCGCTCTCAACACACTCGAGCACCTAAACTCTCTCAGTGTTTCCCAGCCCCCAATTACACCTAATAATTCACACAATATTTAGCTCTCAACACACTCGAGCACCTAAACTCTCTCAGTGTTTCCTAGCCCCCAATTTCACTGGCTAAAACACTGAGATGTAATTACAACGAGATAATTTCCCTTTTTGCTGAGAGTTTCACTCAATGAATTAAACAAATTCTATTAATAAGAATTTCACTGGCTAAAACACTGAGATGTAATTACAACGAGATAATTTCCCTTTTTGCCGAGAGTTTCTACGCTTTCAAGAAAGCTTACTTCTTGCTCTCCCCGCTCTCTGCTCCCTCATGGCCACCGAAGTCCTCCTTTCATAGGAGAATAGATGGAGAATAAGACAAATGGTGCCTACAAGACAGGCTTCTGAAGCGGCACCCACCAATTTCCATTCCCATGCATGCACATGGCCATGTGCACTGGTAGAGAAGAAGATGAACGTATAAGTCCTTCTTTCCTCTTTCTTTGACCATGTGCAATTAACGAAAGACGACAAATGAAGCCCACAAGATTTTACTTTGGCCAATTCTGCCGAGAGTTTCTACGCTTTCAAGAAAGCTTACTTCTTGCTCTCCCTGCTCTCTGCTCCCTCATGGCCACCGAAGTCCTCCTTTCATAGGAGAATAGATGGAGAATAAGACAAATGGTGCCTACAAGACAGGCTTCTGAAGCGGCACCCACCAATTTCCATTCCCATGCATGCACATGGCCATGTGCACTGGTAGAGAAGAAGATGAATGTATAAGTCCTTCTTTCCTCTTTCTTTGACCACGTGCAATTAACGAAAGAGGACAAATGAAGCCCACAAGATTTTACTTTGGCCAATTCTGCCGAGAGTTTCTACGCTTTCAAGAAAGCTTACTTCTTGCTCTCCCTGCTCTCTGCTCCCTCATGGCCACCGAAGTCCTCCTTTCATAGGAGAATAGATGGAGAATAAGACAAATGGTGCCTACAAGACAGGCTTCTGAAGCGGCACCCACCAATTTCCATTCCCATGCATGCACATGGCCATGTGCACTGGTAGAGAAGAAGATGAACGTATAAGTCCTTCTTTCCTCTTTCTTTGACCACGTGCAATTAACGAAAGAGGACAAATGAAGCCCACAAGATTTTACTTTGGCCAATTCTGCCGAGAGTTTCTACGCTTTCAAGAAAGCTTACTTCTTGCTCTCCCTGCTCTCTGCTCCCTCATGGCCACCGAAGTCCTCCTTTCATAGGAGAATAGATGGAGAATAAGACAAATGGCGCCTACAAGACAGGCTTCTGAAGCGGCACCCACCAATTTCCATTCCCATGCATGCACATGGCCATGTGCACTGGTAGAGAAGAAGATGAACGTATAAGTCCTTCTTTCCTCTTTCTTTGACCATGTGCAATTAACGAAAGAGGACAAATGAAGCCCACAAGATTTTACTTTGGCCAATTCTTCCTTCGGCTCCTCTCTCTCTCCTTTATTGTTGTCAAAGATGGGCAATATCTCATGCGGCAAGTGTCAACAAAGGACATGTGCAGCAAATTAAATGTATGTGCGCTCAACCAGAAACTTCTTCCTGCTATCTTCTTTGTCTCCTACGCGCTAGGAATTACATGCAAACAAAATCCATGCGTAATCTTCATCTTTTGACAATTTGCAGATAATCAATTCACATACACCAATTTTTGATCCGCACGTAATCAAGTTCACATATTCTCGTCAGTCTGATTTTATTCAATGGATTTAAACTCGAGACATATTTTCAACAATAACATTAAGGCATTAAGGCTTAGTAATTATCTTAAAAGAGATACGACCCTTTTTCCTATTTACTTTTAGAAGATAAATTTGGACCACCTGCTATTAAGATAAATACCCTTATCTTTGTGTCAGCCTCGATATCCTTGTTATGATTTGGATCGATGTCAAAAAAGTCGCTCCTAACGCGCAAGGCACGGCAATGAAGAGGACGAGCCAATCTTTGCTTAATTTCCGCAAATGGAGAGGAGACTATGGATCAACACGCGCTCGGAACAAATGAACTTGCGCTGAGTGATGACTTACTGGAAAACAAAAGGCAAGTTGAATGATCGACTCTCTTTTTTACCAGCCAAGTTGGAGCATGAGAAGCTCTATATTAGCAGCTCCTATCTTTCTACTCTGCTCTCCAAATCAAGTTGAGCGTTCAATCTCGATAGTCGACCAATGAAGTACTTTGTGGCACTCCTCCTAGCTCTTCCAATTGTCATGAGCATCACTCTCTTTTCATCTCCTTCATATGCCATCTCCTCATGCAATGGCCCTTGTCAAACCCTAAATGATTGCGACGGCAAATTGATATGCATCAACGGTAGGTGCCATGACGATCCCGACGTAGGCACGCACATATGTCCCAGTACTCCATCACCGTCCGGTGGAGGTTGTCAGCCCTCAGGCACTATGTACTGCCATGGCAAGTCCCACCCTAAATATCGTTGCTCACCCTCGGTAACGTCTTCCACTCAAGCGACCTTGACGAACAATGATTTCAGCGAAGGCGGTGATGGTGGGGGCCCGTCAGAGTGTGATGACAGGTACCACAAAAACTCAGAATTGATTGTTGCACTATCGACCGGGTGGTATGCCGGCGGGTCTCGGTGTGGAAAGGGAATCAGAATAACATCTACGAAGACTAAAAGGAGTGTGATAGCGAAGGTGGTCGACGAATGCGACTCTATGAATGGGTGCGATCGTGACCACGCCTATCAGCCACCATGTAAAAACAACATCGTCGATGGTTCCAACGCGGTGTGGCAAGCTTTGGGGCTGGACATAGAAGTGGGTGAAGAGGATGTTACATGGTCCATGGCATAGAAATTCATGCGCTTTGCTTCCCCTGAGATGATCAAATTAAGACTAAATAGGATCTCGGGGTTAATGGTTATTGACTGGTGTGCTGTAATAAGTTCGAGACGGTGCTTATATGCAGTTCAAATATGCAAAATGACGTGTCGGGGCGAAAAAACTGTAAGGAAATGCTTGTAAGAGAAGCTAATAATATGCAGTAGGTTGAGAAAATAATTATATTAATAAGACGTAGTGGTATTACTACGCTTGTCCTTTAAAGATATCATAGTCTCTTGAGTTATATATTTCAGATCCTCGAATTTATTGCAATGTTCAATCAGGTCTTTTGATTTTTTTCATGCAATGAAATCTCTAAACTATATACTTTTTTGTTCAAGTCGGTGATGCTTCCACTAAACGTACAAATGAAGATGCCGACCTGGCCATTAAATTTCTAAACTATATACTTTTTTGTTCAAGTTGGTGATGCTTCCGTTAAACGTTCAAATGGAGATGTTGACATGGATGTTAAATCTCTAGCATAAATACAGCCTAAGTCCAAAACTTAGCATGAGGAGACATTAACTGCCAAAAGTTACAAAACGTACACTTAAGTGCCACTTTTTTTTAAAATTGAATCACTTAAGCGTCAACTCCAGCGAAGGCTGCCGAAAATCCGATGTGACTTATTTTAATAATATAAATTACTTACGTGGCTTGTCGAAACTAAGTCGGCGAAAAATCAGCCAAAACACATCGTTTTGCATTGACGTGGATTTTTAAAATTATTAATTATATAATTAAAAACATATATTATTATAAATTTGATTAATTAAAAAAAAAAAAAAGAGGAGAGGAAGGGGGATCCGGCGAGGGCTATGCAGCCCTCACCACTATCACCCCACCATCGTCGGAAAGGGCCGGCGACGGTAGACAAGGTCAGCCGAGGTCACCAGGCCCTAGCCAATGGCCGACGACCTCAGCCAACCTGCGGGCCCTTGCCGGATCGAGGGAGGGTCACGACCTCGGTCGACCCTCGCCCATTATTGCCGGCCCTTCCCGACGATGGTGGGGTGGTGACGACAACGATGGTGAGGGCTGCACAGCCCTTGCCGGATCCCCCTTCCTCTCCTTTTTTTTTTTTTTTTTTTTATATAAAACCAATTTAAAAAAAAAAAATTTAGGCTGACATGGATAATTTTTTTAATTGAAATTGCCACATGAATTTTTTATTTTGAAAAAAATGCTTCGTCAACAAATAAAATCGCTGAAAAATGGACACATGGTAGTTTAACCAGAATTTTTCACCGTTGGCACTTAACTGATCATTTTTGCTCCGATTTTCGCACTTGAGTGTACCTTTGGTAACTTTTAGCATTTAAGTGTCCTCACGTGCCAAGTTTTGGCACTCTAGGGTAGGGGTGTCGAAAAGACCCGACCCGACCCGGCCCGACCCTAAACTTAGGGTATTTTCCGATACCGGCTCCATACTCGGATCCGACCCGAAAATACCCTAAATTTAGGGTCGGGTTGGGTTAAAACGGGTCGCACGCAAGCCTTTTTGACACTAGTACCATCCGTGCGTTTTGGTCCTCATCCGTTGAGAAAAAATGGTAAAGTAGGATAAAATAAACAAAAGAAAAAAAGTTTTTATCTCTCTCTATACGTTTTGACTCTCAACTCTCTGGAGTTTTTGAGCTAAACAAGAAATTGAAACAAAACTTGTAAAGGGTCACGCTCTGGCCCGACCCGATCCGACCCGACCCGACCTTTTTGTTTGGGTTTAATGCATTTCGGGTCGGGTCGGGTCGGGTCAGGCCAAAGCATGACCCTATAGGATTAGGGTCGGGTCGGGTAACATCAAAACCCGACCCGACCCGACCCATTGACACCCCTACTCTAGGGGTCCTTATGTCTTAAATCTCTAAACTATATACTTTTTTGTTCAAGTTGGTGATGCTTCCACTAAACGTATAAATGAAGATGCCGACATGGCCATTAAATCTCTAAACTATATACTTTTTTGTTCAATTTGGTGATGCTTCCACTAAACATATAAATGAAGATGTCGACATGGCCATTAAATCTCTAAACTATATACTTTTTTGTTCAAGTTGGTGATGCTTCCATTAAACGTACAAATGCAGATGCCGACATGGATATCAAATCTCTAAACTATATACTTTTTTGTTCAAGTTGGTGATGCTTCCATTAACAGATAAATGGAGATGCCGACATGGCCATTAAATACTGACATGTTACATTACGAGACATCCTATATGTCAATTATAATGTAAGAATATATTTTTTAAAGTTTAGAAACATTATAATTTGAAGAACAAATAAGAATCTGGAAGGAGAAAAAAGAAAAATCAAGACAAAGGGGAAGGAGGGGACGTGTAGCTGCTGTTGACGCGGAGGTGGCGACAATCGATAAGGGGCCGGTCGGCGCCTCTGGCCAGACTCAGGCGAAGTTGATGTGGCCCTCGCCATTGGGCAAGTGAGTCAAGCGAGGTCACGACCCTCATTAGCCTCATCACTTGCCGGCGACGTCCGCCATGACTTTGTTAGCGTCACCACTCTGGCAGTGAGGGTTGCGACCCTCGCTGAAATCTGTAGCAAAGGAAGATCGGTGGCCCTCGTCGCGCCTGCACATTAAAGAAGGTCGAAGAGGGCGGTGGCGCTCAACCACGAGCTAATGGACATCGCGAAGCTCCAAGACGCGGAGAGGCGCATATTTGTGTACAATTTGTTGAAGAAGAATCTATAAATGAAGAGTTCAGAGGTAAGCGAAGAATCTACTTGTTCAGTTCTAGGCAAAACTAAGAGGACGACATACTAAGTGTCATATCTTATGAATTGTTCTCACTTGAATGCTATAATTTTTTTTTCCAATCACTTAAGTGCTATATAACTTTTTAATCAATTACTTGAACACCACAATTTCTTAAAAATATTTACCACAAGTGTTATGTCATGTTAGATTTCCAACAATTAGATTTCAAACACTTGGATGAATGTTATGAAATTTAAGTGATCAATTGAAAGTTATGGTACCAAAGCGAATGGTTTTTAAAAGTTATGGCATTTAAGTGGTTGAAAAAAAAAGTTATGGCACTTAAGTGAGTATCATACAAAAGTTACCACATTTGTAAACATCCTTATCCCCTATTTTTCCCGTTTCGTAATTAGATTTCTTTAAGGTAGATTGATTTTTGTTAGAATATGTCTTGAGCCGTATATATCTTACTGGTAAGATTTGTCATATTAAGAAATGGTTTTCCGAGAAAAGATTTAGGATTCAATTAGTAAATTTGAAAAGTTTAGCACTTTAAGGGTAATTTTCCTGAATCATTAGGATAATTTCGTAATAAGCACGTATGCTATTTATGAATGGGATTAACTTCATAAATTGTAGAGTAAAAAATAATCACCTTATCTTTATAAATATGCACTTTTTATGTCCACACAGCACCCATTGTTAAAACTAATCATTTATATCACTGAAGCATTCGCCAATTTCACTATCGAGTAACATGTCATTGTTCTTAAACCACTAGGTTTTACTCAATAGTCACCCTTTCTACATAGGAAGGATGAGGTAAGGGGTTCAAATCCTCACATTCTTAAAGGAGTTGGGATAATGACGATTTAGCTTTAAATGTGGATTTCGACCTTTACGTCTTGGAAAAAAAGTAGGGTAAAAGTTTGAGAATGAAAATTAGAATAAAAATAACTTGATCATGAAATCCTTTTTCTATCTTGTTTTGAACCCTTTTTTTGGTAAGACTCTATTTTAGAGCTCTAAATAGGAACAAATCCGGGCAGCATCTTATGAACAAATGAGTACACCCCAAAAGTTGTATTTGCCTATATCGTGTAAGCTGCGTGGGGTTTTATTGCGATTTAATACAATATATGAATCGATTCCGTCGTTAGGAATCAAAGGTAGTAACTTTAACCCTAAAGACTAAATTTGATTGTTCGGATTTGGATTAGGATAAAATAGATTAAAAAGGGAGTTGAAATCCTTCAAATATCATCAAATTGTAAAAATATCTTATCATATATTTAGTACAGCCTAAAGTGGGATTTGAAATTATTAAAAAAAATCTTTAAATTTTTTTGAAAATCTGCTACCTAAAATAGATTTGAATTTCAGCAAAACAGAATAGATTTGAAAATCTTTAAAAATCGCTCTGGTTTGAAAATTTTTAAAAATCTTTGAAAGTCACATCTTCGATTGGCTCATCCCGTATATGAGACTCAAGCCCTTCCGACGCCATATCTAAGAAGTCGATCCTGGGAGCATGACGACTCTCAACCAACACAACCCGATTTGAACCTTAAGGCTTAGTAATTATCTTGAGGATTATTACACCTATGACAATTTATCATCTGTTATTTTTTGTTAAATTAAATTAATATCATAAAGAATCACAAATTGGTACACTTATGACAAATGAATAATAAAACCTTAAACTGGTACATTTATTGATTGTAATGTTTCATTCAATTCAGTAATTTATCGATAAAATTTAATGGAAAGTAATAGAGGATAAATTTAGCGTAAATATTATTAACGCCAAAAATTGGTGCAGCAGGCCATGGGTGAATAACAAGGCCCGCTAAGCCTAAGACATGTAAAGCAGCTCCACAAGGGTCTGGGGCATTGACGATTTGGTGTAGACTATCGTCAAGGGCATGTCGCAACCTCCCCTTCGCTTCCCGGGAGGCTAATGGCTCGGCTGAACGCCTTTCATCAGGGCTTCTGTCAGAGCTCTCCCAAGCCCACCAATTCATGACTTAAGGGTCGAGTCTTAAACCTGCAATTCAATTTCATTTAAAAAGGAGTCGCCACTAATCACTTTTGGGTGGGTTGATTAGAAACCCAAGTAAAATATCGGGAGAAATATTTTACTTTCTGCAAACTGTAAGAAAAACTAGGATCGGGGACTTGATTACACTAGTTAATCACTAATGCCCTTCCTAGGTGCCTAATCTTGTTTAAACCCTCGGGTTTGATATTTTTTGCATTTTTCAAGGATTTTTCATGCATTGTTGAAACAAACATTTTTTGCTTTTTCCCTTCTTTTTGGAAAATATGAAATATTTTTGGGTTTTTCTGATTTTTAGAAAATATAAAATATTTCTGAATTTTCTGGTTTTTTTCTAGAAAATGTGAAATATAAAATATTTTTGGATTTTCTGATATTTCTGAAAAATATAAACTATTTTTCGATTTTTGATTTTTCTGAAAAAAATAAAATATTTTTTATTTTTTATTTTTTTAATAATATAATAATATTATATTATAAAATAAACGGACCCGGGTCGGACTCTCGGATCCGACCCGGGTCTGGCCCAACTCGGGCTCCCGAGCCCTGGGCCCCTCGGCTGGGCTGAGTCCGGCTAATGGGCTCGGTTCGCCTGGCCCAGTACCTGAAACAAAAAAGAAATAATTAGTCAAGTCCAAGCCCAAATAAAACAAAGACGGGCCCAAGAAAGCAAAATAAGCCCAATGGGCCCAATTCATTTCAGCCCATAACCCATGAAGCCAAACCCTAGCGGGTCGACCGGGTCCTTGTACCCGACCCGGTCATGACCCGACTCCGTGTGCCCCCTCTCCGTTGCAGCTCCTCCGCGGCGATGAAGGGGGATGGCCGAGCGCCTCCCGGTCTAGCCGCAGCAAGCAGCGCCGGTCGTCGCCGGACCAGCTGGCGCGTCGACGAGGTGGCAAGAGGAAGCAAGGTCGACGGTGGTCGTAAGGCTAGGCCGAAACCAGTGGGCAGTTGGGTCGTGGAGATGATGAAGGCAGACAGCCCGGTCGTCATTGGCTCCGGCAGTGGGTTGCGAACAGCGGCGACTTGGGCTTTGCGGTGGTGGCACGAGCGGTGGATCGACGAAGAGCAGCAACTTGGGCATGCGGTGGCGACACGAGCGGTGGATCGGTGGAAGTGGGCGGCCTCCGACGCGGTGACACGGCGACGAGGCCTGGTCTCGCGTCTCTCTCTCCTCTCTTCTCTCTCCAATCTCAATTGCAGCCACAAACTCAGATCTCTCTCTCACCGCAGCTCTCTCCCGGATCGGCAGTTGCTCGGACGCGACGGTTGGGCCGAGATCTGTGAGCGGCAGAGTCGTCGTGGGTCAGAACACGCGACGGCAAGGCGGCAGGCGGCGACGCGAGCGGTGGATCTGCAGGAGAGACGACGGCGGGTTGAACGGCTGGCAAGCACGAACCGTCGTTGGTGGCTGACCGGTGGAAGTAGGCGGCTTCCGACGCGGCGACACGGCGACGAGGCTCGGTCTCGCCTCTCTTTCTCTCCGGTTTCTCCTTCAGATCTCTCTCTTCTCTTCTCAGATCAGGAATTTTTCCAGAACTTCGACCCTCACTTTCTTCTCCGCCTCTCTGCAGATCTCGCTCACTCTCTGTGTTTTCTGTGTGTTGCTGTGTTTTTTTGTGTTTTCTCGCTCGACCCCCCTATTTATAGGCGGAGGAGGACCGGTCGACGGAGGTGCTCCGACCGGTGGTCCTCGGCGTGTCAACCGGGCTCTCCCTCGGCCGAACCGGTGACCTCAGCTATCGTCGTGCCCCGCCACTTGCTTCGCATTGAAGATGAGTCCCATCCATCCGGGTCTCCCGCCGGTCTTCGCGCTACTCCGTTGGGCGGCATTAATGGCGCCCGCTAGACGTCCCCATCCGTCGCCGGCCACCTTATCCTCCGTCCTCCGCTCCGCTCCTCTGTTTCTCGCGTGCAGCAGAAGAAGAAGGGAAGGAGGCAGGAAGGAGGAAGAAGAAGGAGAATGGGGCCGGGCCAAGGAAAATCAAAAGGGAAATGGGCCCGTGGAAGAAAGAATGGGAAAGACGGGCTCGGGCCCGGGCCTGCATGGACAAGAAGAAATGAGGAAGAAGAGGGCTGGGCGCGAAAACCCAGCCCCTCTATGGGCCTCTCCTTTTTTCTTTTCTTTTTTTATTTTATTTTTATTTTTTACTCGAAAATAAAGGAAAATAAATAGGAAAATCAAACTTAGTAAATACAAATAATATTAGTACTTAGGTGATCAAAAATCATTTTTGTTAGGGTCAAATTGAACCCTAATTTTCTATGCAATTTAATCTTAGTACTTAGTCAAAATTCAGGTGTCAACAGGGCAGAAGGATAAGAACGAAGGTAATTTCTAAAGCGCTTGGTTCAAACGACTCCATGGATAATTATTGGCACAGTACCGAAGATTCCCGGTAATTTGAAATTTAAAATTATAACAGCTAGAAGACGGTCATTTGCAATACCTAGCTATAAATAGCCTAAGGGATGTAAAGGTTTGGACAATTGAACAAAAACCCATTAACATTTATTTTTGGCTATGTTTCTTTATTTTACATCTCGCGTTTACTTTTGATCACATAGTATTTATTTATTTATTTTATTGACATTAGAATAGAATTAGGAACTTCCTTTTTGAAAAAACACATGATCAATATACAAGAAAAAAAAAACGAAGATCTGCCCCTTTAGTCAAAGATATTTGTCCAAGGATACTCTCGGCCAAATAAGTATACAAATTTGAGATTTTTAGTATTCAAAAAAATAGTTTATGGTAAATTTTCATAAATGAATCGGTATGGATTTTCTTAGCAATAAACCTTATTTTAAAGAGATTCAACCCTAAACATGAGGCTTTAAAAAGTACTCCGCCGCTAAGAATACAGAATTCAAGAGAAATTAATTATTCACAGGCATTTTGTCGTTTGCTTATGAAAGGACAATGCTTATTTTGTAATTACTATTAAAACAAGAACTTAATGGACCAAAGAAATGTCCAAAATGAGATTCCCGTGAATGCAACCGACAGCTAGTGAAGAGTCACGTCCAATTGAACCCAACGTTCTTCGTGAGTTTTGATGGGGCCGTTTTACTTCGATGAATCCCATCTAAAGTTCCATAAATTGTAGCTCATCGATTCTGACAAAAACATCTAGAATTTCTTAAATTTCTTCGATAATACTTAAGCATGATGATGTGTTTTTCCCAGAATGTCTTCGTAAAATATGAATATCCTCAACAATAGCTGGACATAGGTCCAATCACTACATGCATACATACACAACCACACGTGATTTCGATAGCTTTTTTGTTCGAATTCCACAAGTGAACACTACGAGTTAACACGCATTTGAGACAAATGAATCGTACAACATGTTTACTTATTTATTTACAAACAAAAGACAAATCGATTAACTTTGTTTTAGCCAACACGGAGCGTGAGAGACTCTATATAAGCACCTCCAAGGTCTCTTCTCTCTCTCCAAATCAACCAGAACGTTCAATTTCGAAAGTTTAACGATGAAGAAGTACTCGGCACTCTTTCTGGCTCTTCCAATTGTCATTAGCATCACTCTCTTTTCGTCTCCTTCACACGCCATCTCCTCATGCAATGGCCCTTGCCAAACCCTAGACGATTGCACCGGCCAATTGATATGCATCAACGGAAGGTGCCGTGACGATCCCGACGTGGGCACGCACACGTGTCCCAATACTCCATCCCCGTCCAATGGAGGATGTCGACCCTCGGGCACTATGCACTGCGACGGCAGCTCCTACCGTAGATATCGTTGCTCGCCCCCGGTAACGTCTTCCACTCGAGCGACCTTGACGAACAACGATTTTAGCGAAGCTGGTGGTAGCGGGGCGTCGGAGTGTGACGGCAAATTCCACAAGAACTCGGAGCTGATTGTTGCACTGTCGACCGGGTGGTATGCTAGCGGGTCTCGATGCGGAGATAGAATCAAGATAACATCTACGAAGACCGGGAGCAGCGTAACGGCCAAGGTAGTTGACGAGTGCGACTCTATCAATGAGTGCCCGCCATGCAAGAACAACATCGTCGATGGTTCGGATGCGGTGTGGCACGCTCTGGGGCTAGACATAGAAGTGGGTGGAGAGGATGTCACGTGGTCCATGGCATAGAAGCTTTTGCGTTTTCCTTCCCCAGAGACGATCGAAACGAGGAGAAATAAATTCTTACGGTCGAGGGTTGTGACCGGTGGTTTGTAACTTGTTTGAGACCGTGCGTATATGGAGTTTAAATGCGCAAAATAAGATGTCAGCGCGATAAAGCTGTAAAAGAAACTTAGGGAAATGCTTGTGAGAGAAGATATCATGCAGAGGGTGAAATAATAATAAGTCGTAGTAGTATTCCTACGCTTGTTCTTTAAAAGATAATATAGTCTCGAGTTATATATTTGGGACAAATGAATTGGAGATTCCTTGTTGAGTATTCAATCGGGTCTCTCAAATTCTTTTTTGCAACTATACTTTTTTTTTCCTTTCGAATTGGTGATCCTTTCATTAAAAATATAAAAGAAGATGCTGATGTGACTTTTAAAATATGACGTGTCATCTTACCTAGTAATTAAAGTATAAAAAGTTATTAGGGGCTGACATCCTTGGCCAAACTTAGTCAAAGCCACATTAACCCTCACCGTCACCTCCGCACAGGGGTGGGGGGAAGTGAGAGAGGCAACTCTCATTGGCCTTGCCACTTGACAGCTAAATTCGCCATGACCTAATTGCATCGTCACTCCACCAAGTAGGGTTGTCCCCCTCACTCAAATCTGTGGCACGGGGACAACCCTCGCCATCAGGGTGGTTAGGTAATCATGGTCTCGAGTTCGATTCCACTTCCATAGGATTGAGATCGACTTTTATTGGGCGACCAAGGGCGCTGCTATATAACAAGATGTTGTAACTCTTCTTTTGAGAGTCCCTTATGCCCCTGTTCTTACAAACACGTGCGTGCATACATCCATTCGTACGTACACTTATATTCCAAAAGGAATCTATTCGATCAATGCATATTTCAGGATATAGTCTTGAATTCGTGTTACGATTGCTTCATTATCTATTCGATCAATGCATATTTCAGGATATAGTATTCCCCTACGATTTCACCAATGACTTTTCTCCCATAGAATACCGCACTTATCTCACGGGGCTCGAACTAAACCTGAATGATTGACCAAATGTAGAATTGTTTGCACTTGGCGGCACATGGAGTCAAGCATCGCCCTACGTCTCAAACTGATATTTAATAAGGAATGTTCTTATCAAAGTATTGACTACACTTAATACAACGAAAAGTACTACAGAAAAACCGTATACTCCCAGGTCTTCGGTCTAATCTTTTTCTTCGCACAAGCACGGTTGAGGTGCAGATGTCGTTTCATCGCCCTAAAATGCCTGAGTATACATGTCGTGATCTCTGGAGCATTCGTTGTAAAGAAAATTTCAAGTTGTAAATGTACACCTACTCTTATATATGATTATATTTACATGCAACTATGTGATAGAAGATTTCCAGATTGAAGTGGAGGCAGAAGCATGGTGATGCTGAATATGATCTCTAGTCATGAAATCCAACCCGATGCCTTTGATCTTTGGAGCTAACGCAGGTAATTTAGACAGAAAGCACATAACCATCTCCACGCGGTCCCTCTCTTCCCACACGATAGGTCATCCATTTGCTATGAGTTGATCCCCAGAAGACAACGCATTTATGAAGGGGGAGGCTAAATTTTCCAGCATGAAGACTTCTTTCACACTTCCAGAATTTTTTAAAGCTTTGGACTGAATTTCCGGCCAAATGATCATTCGAAGTTCTATGTAATCATTTATTTTCCCAAGTTCAAAGTTGGTTTTCAGAGGATTCATCGAGTTGCTCGTGTTGTCTGCATTCAAATTGACTTTTACAGTGTTATTGCCATGCAAGTTGATTTATAAATATAGAGTCGGCATTTTTTCCACTCCTCATTTAGCTCAAATACTCCCATTTACTGTGCATTAATCATATTACCTCTCACTTTTTTCTCCTTTAAACGGTGAGTCAAATGTGGGCCCTTTTTTTTGAATATGTTTCTTCTTTTTCTTTCACTTTCCTTCTTGTTTTCTCTTGTGTTGAAGCGTATAGCCAGTGCTTCTTCATCTTCCTCCTCCAACACCTCGATGAATGCCAACAATTAGGCAGCCTCACAGAGCCTCACGAGTTTCCTCTCTATCTCACCATTGCCCCTCACAAACTCTTGGCATGTATGGTAAAGCCACCCCTATGCTGGCACGATCTTCCTCTAGATTGATCCTTGCAATGAATTATTGTTGACACTTAAATTTTGGCGATTTGTTTTAGCATTTATTAACTACATTGGAAAATTAGAGATTAGTTTCTAATCTCTTAACAAAAAATTATTTCATTAAAATTGCATCGCATATAGACATTAGGAGCACTTGCATTAGTAGTATTAAAATTTATCAAAAATAATAATTAAAAAAAAATTAAAAAAATCGAAAATTAAAAAAATCGAAAAAAGAGGACGGGCCAAGGCTAGGGCTGCCTAGCCTCCCCCACGTGGCCCATTCCCTTTCCTAGCACGGGCTCGGCCCATTTCTTTTTTTCCTTTCCTTTCCCGGCCCAGCCCGTCCATCTTTCTTCTCCTTTCTTTCTCCTCCACGCGTGGGACCTGCAGCAAAAGGAGAAGGCAGCAAGTCAGCGCAGTGGCAGCGAGTCAGAAGAGCAGCAAAGCAGAAGCAGCAAGTCAGCAGGCCAGCAGCAGAAACAGCAGCAAGTCAGCAGAAGCGGGGGGCAGAAAGAGAAAAAGGAAAGAAGAAGAAATGGGGACGGACAGAGAGAAATGGACGGAGAACGGGGGAGAGCAAAGAAGGAGCAGCAAAAACAGGAGGAAGTGAGAACCCTACCAAAAAAAAAATCGAGAGAGAGAGACGGAGGGCCCGAGCGAGAGAGAGCAAGAGAGAGCCGAGGGCGGTTCGAAAAAAAAAAAAAAAAAACAGATTTGAGAGAGAACCGGAGGAAGAAGGAAACCTCGAGGAGCAGCTAGCTGTCGCCGGAAGCTCGTCCGTCGCCGTCGTCCGCCGCAGCTCGTCTCCGAACGAGGTAGGTCTCTTTGAACCTCAGTAGCTCTATTTTCCGGAGAATGCCGGGCCGGAGCTCGCGGCCGACCGGCTCGCGCAAGCTCCGGCCCTCGTCGTCCTTTCATTTCGCTCCCCTTTTCCTTGTATTACATGTCCGAAGACCCCTAGAACATGTTCGTGGTTCGGTCGAGCCGGAAACCTTTGATTTTGGTATCGCCCGCTAAGTGTTCGACGAAATGCCCCAATGAGAAAACCGAACCCAATCCTCGACCGGAGCACGGCTTTCGGTTTCTTTTACGTCATTCAGAGTCATACCGTTGTCGTACACCGTCTCGGTCACTTTCTCAGCTTTTCGATAGGTCATCCGCGTCGTTTGGGTAGGCCGAAGCGCGCCCTCGCCGGAGTCAGTCCGGCGACTCTCGGACGCTGGCCAGCCGGCGACCGGCGACGCTCGGCGTCGGTCGGGCGGAACTACCGACGCCTGGCGACGGTATGGCGACTCCCTTAGGACGGTCAGACCTCGCGGCGGTGCTGGCATCGGTTCGGCGAAGCTGCTGCAGGGACGTCGGGCGCATGGGAAACATGCGGGCGTCTGCAGCTGCGGGAGAAGGGGAACGAAGAGGCTGAAGGCGCTGCATGGGGTGAGGGAAATCTGCAAGGGAAAAAAAGACAAATAAAAAAATAAAAAAAATAAAAAAATAGAAAGAAAATAGAAAAGACAAAAAAGGCCAAAAAAATAAAAGTAGGGGAAGAGGATGGGCTTCGCCGTGGGCCTGCTTCAGTTGGGTTGAGTTTGGTCATGGGCCGGTTTTCTTAGTTGGGCTAGAAAAATTAGAAATCAAAATTGGGCTTTTTTTAAGAAATTCGTGTGGGCCCTTTTGTTTTGTTTTTTAGTGGGCTTAAGGCCGGTCCGGGTCCTTTAGCCCAACCCGGACCGGCAGGGTCCGAATCAGGTCAGCAGGGCCGGGTTTCCTGACCCGGTCCGAATCATTTCCTTTAAAATATTTAAAAAAATCGAAATTCAGAAAATCATAAAAAAACATAAAAAATATTAAAAAATCATAAAAAATTCAGAAAATTCAGAAAATTCATGGAAAATTCAAAACCCTGAAAATTTATAAAAAATTTTCAAGAAATTTTTTTTAATTTAAAAAAATATATATATATTAAAATATTGAGAATTCCAAAAAAAATTCAAAAAAATCCCAAAAACCCCAAGTTGATTTTAGAGTTTCCTAAAAAGCTCTAAAATAATTCTTGGACCATTTTCTCTTAAAAAAAAAAAGTCAAAAAATCATTGGTCTAAAATTGTGTTAAAAATTGAGCAAACCCTTACGGCTTTACCTTAGGGTTTTGAGTATCCTCGGATACAATTGCCCTTGATTGCACGCTTATGATGCGATGATTGTGGTTTCCCCCTTACTATTTATCTTTTAATGCCAGGTGTTTATTTTTCCTTGCAATTTATTTAATGATTCCTTTAATTGCTTATTGCTATTTTGATGATTGTATACTCGCATGATCACCTCACATGTTAGTGGTTAAGCATAAAATCAATCCTAACTGCCTGACAATTTTTTTTTTTGAAATGAACAAGATTAGGTACCGAAATGGCACTAATTGGTTAATTAGTGTAATCAAGTCCCCGACCCTAGAATCTCTAGTTGCGTAGAAAGTGAGGCCCACTCCCATGTCTCGCTTGGTTTCTAGCCGACCCCAATGGGCTAGTGGCGACTCCTCATTTGAGCATTTTCATGAACACCCAACGTCACGCGGGGTATGGGCTTGGGAGAGCCCACGTCTAATTAAGGGTTCTGGACCCATTCTCTGAACAATACCCCTAAACTTATTTATTTATTCAGATATTCCTTTCCCCCATTCGGGACGGAAAAAATAGGTCGCGACAATTATGAAAATCCAAACAAAATAACCAAAGTGCTCAAGTCCACAGGCAATGTGAACAAAGGCTTGAACGTGAAGAGGGTAACTCCAATACAATTACGACCAGCCATCCGGGAAAATAAAGAGTTTGACACTTTCATCAAGGAATCACCGTGGGAGAAGATGACATTGTTAAATTTAGGAGTCCTAATAAACAAAACTTCCAAGATGAAAAAGGAAAGTGAAAGAAAAAGAAGAAACAAATAATTAAAATCCCAAATAGGTCCTCACTTTTGACTCTTTGCGGGTACAACATAGAAAAAACAAGGGGGTAATGTAGTCAGTACATACTAAAAGGAAGTGTCAAAGCTAAATGATGAGTGAAAAAAGCGCAACTTGTAAATATAATATATTCTCATGTGTGGCATGATATATGAGTTTCACTTATGCACCAAATAAAAGATCTCAATATTTTACATGACCATCAAAGAAATTATGTGGCTGGACTCATTTGAATGTAAGAAATAAGTGGAAGTCCATTTTGGGTGGGCGGAGAATGAATCCGCCGTAGTTAGGTAAATCTCTAAGAACATTTAATTTATAATCATGATTATGATGATAATGACCTCATCAGAGCTTCCTTTCTCAAACGATGTTACCCTTTTCTACGAAATGAAATATCACCATGGAGGAAAATTCATTCTATATCTAATGGCACATAAAATGTGCAACGCACAGAATGCACTAAATTCTCGATTGATCGATGGATCAAGTCAAATTGAAATATCATCTTCATCGATTGAGTCAAATTGAATTGCTTTTTGCACCAATTTCTCGTTGAAATTTACCGGTAAATGTGAAGATGGTGACTCGCATAGGCATGGGTATATTGATACATATCTTTCATTCTTAATTTAAGGTTTTTCTAAAGCTTGAAATTTGCTTTTTCCACCAAGTAATATTTTTTTTCTTAGGCCAATGACATTTGCAATGATGCAATAATACAGAACTTTAATGAGAAAGCATAAAAAAAATCATAAACAATATCAATTCGGTTCTAATTCTTTCCACATTGATATCAATTTAATACATCTCTCTAGAATTACAATCGTGAACATCAGCCGTCTTACGTGACACGATCAGTATTAACTTGGACATTTTTAATAATTTATTTTTAATCTTTACCCCTCGTTAGATATGGGCAAGGGCTAGCTCACCCATGACTGGCATTGGCCCCATGACTGGCATTGGCCAAAATGAAGGGAAAAAAACAAAAACAAAAAATTATAAACAAAGTAAAAAATTATTAAAATAATGTTATAAATGTCCACATCAACACTAATCATGTAATGTAGACCGGCATGTGTCCATGTCAGTAATTTTCAACTTAAATTGGCCAGATCGACTAAATTGATACCAATTGAAAATGTTTATGACTAAATTACCCCAACTGAAAATTTTAGAATTAAATTAGTAACAATACAATATGTGTAGGGCTTTTTTTTGTACTTTCTCCAAACTTTAATGAAGCAAAACACACTTGTCCCCAAGCGAAGAACTTCTCAAAGGCTTGCCAAACACGTTGACTCTATCGTCATCATCGTTTGCCTAGAGAACTTAAATCAATATACTTGAAAGAACAATGCCAAAGTATGAATAATTCGTTCCTAAAGTAGTGACGAGTCAAGTTTGTATACCGATCTCAACATCTGTAACATCTCTCATTAATTTAAATTAGAGGGGTTCTGTTTTTTTTTTTTTTTTTGGTAAGGTATTAGAGGGGTTCTGTTTGAACTTGCTATTGCCGGAATTAATCAACTGTATGAGCATCGACATTTGCATAAATGATGCTGATACTAAATACATAATTTACTTTTGTCCCCTGCAAATCATGAATGGATTTAACAAAATATGAAATTTTCAGCTGTTAGTTCCCCTTTATAGAATTCAACTTTAGGCAAGTCTCTTAATGCTCATTCATGAGTAGAGATCTCAATGACCCTTGTTGTTTATGATCTTCAAGTGCTTCTAGCTCATTTTTTCACAAGCGGAAGCAGAACAAACACGATTTCTCTTTCTTTGTCCGACAGAACATCAACGAACTCGAAGTCCTTTCTTTGACTTCGGTTGCCTGTTGTATACATCATTTGACCGGAGTTCAACGAGCCTCGTCCTTGACCCATTCACCTGTACAGACCGGTTGCTTCCGGGGAAGAGAATTGGGAAAAAAAAATTTCTAGTCTTTACTCCTAATTCCCGAAAGACCCCGCCTAGCGCCGTTCCGCACCATTTGTTAGATTTCATGTCCAAATGAGGTCATAACGAAGAAAGTGAAATATGGTTTAGAAATCTGACTTGTGTCTGATGAAATTGTGTGCTGCAAACAGGACCCCGATTTTCACCACGCCTGGAATTCTAGAGAACCTTTTGCGCATTAGTTGCTTGTAAGAAGGAAAAAGAGTTAGATGATTAAAGCGAGAAGAACGAAATCGTTCATTAAAATAAAGTTGGTCTTGTTTGTCGATGGGTTTTATTTATGGACTTTGAAGTTTCTCGTCGATATTGCTTCTCACTTCTTCAACTCGAGAGAGTATTTACAGACAAAAAAAAAAACACGAGAGTATTCAGTGAATCTAATACAAATACAAAATTGAATCTGGACCATCAAATTGGATGAGATCGACATATAATTGGCATGGATTGCCTAACACTACAGGGATTGTTTCATCATTATTGGCATTTGGCATGAATCCCCATATAATATAATTGACAAAACATATGACAAGAACGGGACAGGTGCCATTAAATTAGAATAAGAACATTCGACGTTAGTATCAGACCTTAGCATCAGATGGACTCATCCCCAGTATGTTCAAGAAGAGACAATATAGAAAAAAGAACAAGAAGAAAAACCAAATGAATGTGCTCTTCATTTCTTAATGTGCTCTTCATTTCTCTTTTAATAATCTTCATGGTGACGAAATGTTGACCGGAAATATCAACTGTCTCACACAATCGTCAATGCATTCAGACTGCCAAGTCCTCTCAACGTCGTATGTTCAAGCACTCCGTCCACTGTAACAAGTTTTTCATTCCACTCTTTTTAAGTCCTATATAAAGAAGCATCTCTCCACAACATAGGACACCCGGCATTACAAAAGAAGAGCAAAGATGAAACTCTTGTTATGCACTACCTTCCTCGTTCTTGCTCTTCATGTTGGTCTCACAATATCAGAAGAAGTAGGTGGGTATCGGCCTGCAAAGGCTTCACCCCTTTCTCAGTTCATACGATTGTGAGCGTAAGGTGGATTCTAGTTACATTTGGTCTCTTTGATGTTGCAGAGGATGAGAGCGAATTCAGCTACGATGCAGGGAGTGAAAGAGGTCCGGCTCGGTGGGGACAGCTTAGGATGGAGTGGGGGATGTGCAGGAACGGATCGATGCAGTCACCGATCAATCTCTCAAGCGAGAGGGTTCAAGTGGTGGCCCATTTGGGAAGACTGAAGAGGTGCTATAAAGCCTCAAATGCCACGCTCAAGAACAGAGGACATGACATCATGGTAGGACTAGACTCACTGTCACCATTCTCGGTTTCTGTTATGACTTTGATCAAAGAACAAGAAACGCTTCGATGCCTTTTTTCATCTGTAACTATGAATTTTAATGTTATGATGACATGCTTCGAAGACAAGTTTAAGTGACCCTCGAAAGTTTCGTCCACTCACAACTATGATGAACGAGGTTTATTCTGTGAGTTTATGCAGTTGAGGTGGGAAGGAGGTGCAGGATCCATTTATGTGAAGGGAACCCAGTATTTGCTGCAGCAATGCCATTGGCACTCGCCCTCCGAGCATGCCATCAATGGCAGAAGGTGGTCTCTTTGTTTCTTCCTTACATTAATTGGCCACTATTCTTCTACGGAAATCAAAGACCCATGACCGCATTACTGAGAAAAGTTCAAATTTTTCCCCCATGACCGCATTACTGAGAATAGTTCAAATTTTTTTCTTACTAACTCAATTAACAGGTTCGATCTTGAGCTACACATGGTTCACGAAAGCGCCGAAGGCAAAGTTGCTGTGGTAGGAGTCATGTACAAGCTGGGCCGACCAGACACTTTCTTGTCAACGGTTGACTCGGGATCTTTCTGTTGTCAAAACTTGGTTCTCGGTTTACTCGTTCAAAACACAAAATGAATTTTTCAATGACTTTTAATATGTAGATAATGAATCATATAGAAGGAATCACAGATACCCATGAAGTCGAGAGAGCCATCGGAATGGTGAACCCAAAACACATAAAGATCGGAAGCAGAAAGTACTACAGATACGTGGGTTCTCTTACGGTGCCTCCCTGCACTGAAAATGTTATCTGGACCATTGTTCAAAAGGTTTGCAGTTCCGTTATCTTCCTCTTCAAATTTTGGTTCTTGGAGGGGAAATATAGATCATTTTATCAAGACAAGGTATAATTTCGTTATATTAAGACAAGTTTTAAAGAGTGAACTTGCCCTACTTCCATTAGCATCATCTACAATATTATTCGGTTTCTTGTGGTGTCCCCTACTGTAATATTTTCGGACTTTCAAGAAAAGCCTAGTACATGACGTTCACTTTCTGTTTTGATGGAGCATCAGGTGAGAACTGTCGCAAGAGAGCAAGTGAAGTTGCTGCGCGAAGCTGTTCGCGATGTGAGTTTCGGTCTCTTAACTAACTTCCCAAACGTAAGCGACCAGGTCGAATCATTGTGAAAGCAAGGATTTGTCTATTGGTTTTGCAGGACGCGGAATTCAACGCCAGGCCGTTGCAACCCATAAACACACGCTCAGTGCAGCTATTTCGTCCGATCAAATGCGAATGAGAAAGCGAGAATCTGTGAATTCGCTGTTAATGCCCTCATCAGTGGACAATGCGGAGCTTTCAGTGATATTCTGATGTAATCGACAGGGTATAAAATAGTTGCAGAAGTTGGTTAAATAAAAAAATACTTAATCGTATATTGGAGCAACCGGAGATTTTGCTCCCCTCGTGTATGCTCATCGATTTCTCAGTTCATATAACTACTCGCAGTTACCATGATCCGAGGATTCTTTTATTTTGATTTCATGGCAGTTATATGCTCTTGAGACAGGAAAAGAACTTGCAAGCTACCACTCTGCAATGATAGACTGAGAAAGAGTTAATCGTGGGTTGATATTTGATAGCATACTAAAGCGGATCTCCATTAAATTGTAGACGGAGATGCTTTCGTGGCCATTAAAATCTGAAATAAAGAAAAAGTAAAATCAAAACAAAACGAAGGAGATGGAGGGGACAAGTTGCTGCAGGTGAGGCGGCGGTGGCATCACCGCCACCCTCGCATCGGCTAGGGACCGCTGTCCCTGCCTGGACTCAGGCGAAGCCGATGTGGCCCTCACCGCCACCTCCATTAGTCCGCGAGGTCCCGACTCTCGCAAGCCTCCCCACTTGCCAGCGACGTCCATTGTGACCTCGGCACTCTCGAAACTATGGTGGAGGCCCACAACCCTAGCTCAAATCTGGAGTGAGGAGGCGGCGGGTCGGCCAAATTCGTGAGTCGACGGCCCTCACTACTGCCTGCACATTGAAGAAGATCGAAGAGGGCAATGGTGCTCAATCACGAGATCATAACGTGTCCGTGGACAGCTCGTTGAAGAAGAATCCGTTCGTTCAGTTTCAGCCGAAACTAAGAGGAGACTACTCCAATTCTCTGGTTCATATTCTATAAGCTAGATTTGTTCCGTCTAATTTCAGGCAAAACGGATGCATTTCTCCTTAATCCAGTTCAGAGAAGAAGTGCATGTGCGAGAACAACATGCGGATTGTACTGCATGAAGCATGTTACATGCAGAGAATTTGCACATGATAATAAGCCGACTTTTGCCTCGTTAAAACAAGGGAAAGGACCTTTAGATTTAGACCAACAAGCGCATGATACAATTTCTGTTCTAGAAATAAATTTATGGCCAGAAATTAATTTTTCTATTTCTATTTTCCGGGTAAATTTCTGAGACAAAATAAGCGCTTGATAACAATATAAAATTTCTGTTTTCGGAATAGAAATTTGTTTGACAACAATATAATTTTTTTCCTTCCTGAGTGGTGGTAGAAGGTGACTAACAACAGCAGGTGACAGGCGACAGGCAGTAACATTCAGAAATGAGCGTCAATGACAGTCGACAACCGACGGTGGTGGGCAAGCAGGTGGGCGGTGGGCGATGACAAAGGCGAGTAATAAAAAGAGTTTTTATTTCTCACTTTTGTTCTAGAAATAAAAAAGTAAAATATTTTAACTTTTAATTCTATTCCAAATCTATTCCTAAAGTATAAATTTGTTCTAGAAATAGAAAAATAAAGTTACATTACCAAATGAATTTCTGCTCCAAACATTTTCCCGAAAATAGAAAAATAGGGAAACGTAAATTATATCATGCATCCCTTTCTTAGGTTCAACTTTTTTTTTTCCGATCTTACTCTACTCTTACTCTAATTCTTACTTTTAGACTTTTGTCATGCCTCATTGCAAGGTGTGGGAGTCAAAATCCACATACGCTAATATATCATCCCCACCCCAACTCCCCTAAAAAAGTGAGATTTAAACTCTTTACCTTCCCTTTCCATGTAAGAAGGGTAGACACTAAGGCAAACCCTAGTGGTTATTTTGGATCTAGTTTGAGAGGACATCTATTGTTACTTTGGGTAAAAAAAGAATATTAAAATAAGAAAACGAGGTTCCTTAAAATTGATCATGCCGTCTACATCTTCTTTTCTTTTCTCCAATCTTTATCTCAATTGATGATTCTACATACAAATTATTTGATGACACAGTGCATGTTACGTGGGTAGCCGTGTCATTCGATAACGAATTCTTAGTAAGAGTTTAGTGTATGTAACATTATTTTTGCGGGGAAAAAAAAACACTTCATGATTAAGATCATTAAAATAGTTTCGCAATAAGCACATACGCTAATTATGAAAAGGATTATTTTCACAATACAATATTTTTCCTTGTCTTGTTTCGAACCCTTTCTTGTCAGGTTCTTGATTTTGAAGCTCTAAATGGAAACAAAAACCGGCAGCACCTTATGAACAAATGAGCACACGCCAAAGTTCGTATTCGCCTATTTCGGGCAAGCTAGGTGCAGTTTTACCGTGTACAATATAGAAGATTAAAGGTACACTAAAGTGGCTGTCACCCTAGATTATGATCATAACATTATGGCTTAATAAATATTTCAAAAGAAGTACAACCGAAACATGAGGGGTTATAAGTATTCTATCTTCTCTTAGAAGATATATTTTAACCACTAGCTAGTAAGATTGATGGCAAACCCTAATATCTTCCTATGTTAGCAGATAAGGAGCAAGAAAATTTTATTCATAACCTGTTTACACCAATGTATATTTCGACAATCAAATACCAGTCCACGAGAAATTCTTTTTCCAATGACATCAACCGTTTGCAAGATCATTACCAAATCAGTTCTTAACCTATTTTCATATATCGATTCAGTTCTAAAATTTTCCACTTTACTAACATAATCCTAAATTTTTAGGCAAAATTCCAATATAGTTTTTCTGCCTAATTGTAGCTGGAAATTCCTGACATGGTGTCCAGTCATCGCTGGCCCTCCTATTGGCATGCTAACATGGATGACTTGTGGATTGCCATATGAGCGATTTCTCTCGATAATTGACCAAAAAGATTATATTTAAAATTTTATATGAATGTTTAGTACTATATTAATACAATAGAAAATTTTATAACTGAATTGATATTCGTACAATAAAAAAATATTAGTTATGATTTGTTTACGAAAGTCTCACGCGAAATGAACCAAACAAATGTCACGGACGAGGATCCTGGAATACCACTGACAGCTATTCAAGACCAGTCCAATTCCACCGACGTTGGTGAATTTTGGTGAGGCCCTTTCGCTTGGAGGAATCCCGTCTTCTTTATTTTTCTTTTTTCTTTTTTGTTTCGGAAAGAGGAGGAATCCCATCTGAGGTTCCATAAACTTGTATGCATCGGTTTTGACAAAAATTGTCCGACTTTCTTAGATTTCTGGTGATAATATTTAAGCGTAATATGCATTTTTTTTTGTTTACCGGAATGTCAGCTGCCACAAAACAATTCTCGAGAAATAGGGATCCTCAACAGCAGCTGTACATAGGTCCAAACGCTATACATACGTATACAGCCAAGGAAAACATGGGATAAATAGAGATTTTTGTTTGACATCCACTAATGGAGACCACACTTGATACAAATATACTCTACAGTATGCTTATTTATCTGAATACATAGGGCGAAATGAGTAATTAAGCTTTTTTTTCCTTAGCCAAGTTGGAGCATTTGAGACTCTATATAAGCACCTCCAAGGTTTCTTCTCTCCTCAGTTGAACAATGAAGTACTTTGTGGCACTCTCCCTAGCTCTTTCCAATTGTCAAGAGCATCGCTCTCTTTTCATCTCCATCACGTGTCATCTCCTCATGCAATGGCCCTTGTCAAACCCTAGATGATTGTTCCGGACAATTGATACGCATCGACGGAAGGTGCAATGATGATCCCAACGTCGGCACACAAACATGTCCCGATACTCCATCACCGCCCGGTGGTGGAGGATGTCAGCCATCGAGCACTATGCACTGCCACTGGAAGTCCTAACCCTAAATATCACTACTCGCCCCCTAATATCTTCCACTTGAGCGACCTTGATGAACAAAGGTTTCAGCGAAGGCGGTGATGGTGGGGGCTGTCGGAATGCGATAAACCATAACAACTCTGAGCTGATTATTGCACTGTCGACCGGATGATATTCCGGCGGATCTCAGTGCAGGGATAGGATCAAGATAAGATCCACAAAGACCGGGAGGGCTGTGATGGCCAAGGTGGTCGACAAGCGCGACTCTATACAAGGGTGCGATGGCAAACATGCTGATCAGCCGCCATGCAGGAACGACATTGTCAACATTTCGAAAGCAGTGTGGCATGCCTTGAGGCTGGACATAGAAGTGGGTGAAGAGGATGCTACGCGGTCCATGGCATAGAAATCCATTTGTTTTCCTTCCCCGGATACGATCAAATTAAGGCTAAATAAGATATTGCAGTCGATGGCTGTTGACTGGTGTTTTGAAATATGTAGTATGCATATATGTGGTGGAAATGTGCAAAATATAATTTGTCAGAGGTGAAAAAACTGTAAAAGAATAGTTCGGAAGTGCTAATATGCAGAAGTTGAAAAATAATAATAATAAGGCGTACTAGTATAACCATGCCTGTTTTTTAAAAGATATTATAGTCTCTTTGAGTCATGTATTCGGAATAATCACTCGTGATCTTGACCTATCGCAAAATGCTCAATCCAGATCTCTTGATATTTTTTATATAATTAGGTCTTTAGACCATGTACTTTTTTGTTTGATTCGAGTTGATGATCTTCCCGTTAAAGATACAAATGGAGAAGTTGACGAGTCCATTGAATACTAACGTGGCACCTTACGTGACATTTTATGAGGCAATTCAAATAAAGAAAAAAATTATTTTAAAAGGTATAGAATAATTAATACTTGGAAAAAAAAATCAAAACAAAGGCAAAGGAGGGGGCAGGTAGTTGTAGTTGAGGAGGGGGCGGAGGCGGTGTCGCCGCCTCACTATTATTGCCCCCCAGCGATGAGGCATTCCGTAGTACCATCGCTTCTAA
Organism: Corymbia maculata; assembly: GCA_014182735.1. NCBI lineage: Eukaryota > Viridiplantae > Streptophyta > Magnoliopsida > Myrtales > Myrtaceae > Corymbia > Corymbia maculata. Next base: position 26,134,269 of record CM024683.1, on the reverse strand, counting down.
GCGGTCCTTCTTAGACATTTACCGAAAGTGATTCAATTAAATGAGGGTGACAAAATTGCAACTAGACCGGGACCATCGAGCCACCAAACGCTTTCAACTTCTCCTTTTTAAGTCCATCATTAAAAGGAGTAGAAAAAAGCACAAAGACAAGTATTGCAATTTTGAATTATCCTCCACACTTACCACTTTAACCGTGGGTTTCCTCATTTCCAACCCACAAAGTCTCAAAGCACGAGATTGAAAAATAGGAAAGTGCTGAGACGACGGTCTCTGTTGAACGTTGGAGCGACGGTCAGTGGCCGGGCAAAAAAAAATTTTGTGTGGAAAACAGTAAACTTTTCCTCAACCGGTTTCAATTCTATGTTCCCTTATTGCAAACTCGAATTGAGAAACAAAATCATAAGAAATAAATTGAAACCAGTTGATATATGAAGAAACAAATCAAAATGACAGTATTCCAATAACAAGAAACGAATCGAAGTGATTATATTCAAACAATAAGGTTTCCTTTGTTTTATGGAAAATAATTTTCAGGAAAACGTTTTCAGGATTTTCCGACGTTCATTTCATAGAAAATAAATTTATTGGGGAAAATATTTTCCATAAAGAAAAAAAAAAAGTCTTCTGAAATGAGGGAAAATGTTTTCCATTTTTCAAGTTAGGAAAAACATTTTTCACACTTACTCTCTCTTATCTCACATCCCTTATTAGTCCTCACTTCTTTCTTTATTTTCTTTTTCTTTTTTTCTTTCTTTCTTTTTGCTCATCTTCTTTTTCGGCTGGTCACCGACCATAGCGATGGCTAGCGACTAACCACAGGTGAGCCGAGCTCGTCAGCGAGCTCCCAACTCATTGATCTAGCGAGGCTCGAGCCTTACTATCCCAAGCTTGGGCCTTGAGCTTGCCTCCCCCGTGAGTTAATCAGGTGAGCTCGCCAAAGGTAGGCAAGCCTCAAGCCTCGCCGACAAGGCAAGCAAGCTTGCCTATGGCCAATCGTTGTCCGTCACCGATGGCCAGTGACTGATGACCGGCCAAGGAAGAAGAAAACACAGAAAAAAAAAAAAAAAATTAAAAATCGATTTAAAAATAATAAATTTAAAAAATAGAATAGTAATAAAATTATTGAAAAAGAGTGTATAAAGGAAAATATTTTCCCTACCAAACAGCAAAAAATATTTTTCACTTCATTTTCAAGTTTCATCCAAGCACTGGAAAATAATTACGTTTTCCTGAAAAATGTTTTCAAAAATACTACATTTTCTGCAAAACGAATGGAGCCTAAGAAATACATGAAGAACTCAATTGCAACTTTTAAAATAGTGGATATTATTCTCTAGCAAAAAAAAAAGTTATGTGAATATTGTTCCCAAATAAAAAAAATTAATAAACTAAGAAAATAGGAATATAATTATTTCGTACACTTTGAACTTCCAATTATCGTAGGATTCGTGAAAATCCCTAGATAAAACTTTAGCTCGGAGACGGGTGATAGGACATGGGCTGCGGTGATGCTGATCAGTCGAGATCGAAGAAAAGGGAGAGAGCTCAACAAGATAGTGCTTCGCGATGGTGGAATTAAAGAAGGAGATAGAGTGAAGACCTCAGATCACATAAGTTGAAAGTGGATTTCTAATTGAGTTACTAACACTCATCTTTTTTGGATTTTACTTTTCAAAGCCCATTTATAATTTATGCTTTAAGCTTGATGTGACTCATATATAACCTGTAATAGTAATTATGAAATAAAAATATGAATTTACCACTCATTTTGATAGCCCTAGTCCATATATGACTGCATTCCAGTTCCTCTTCATAATAAAGGGGATAAGCCAACCAATCCGTGGAATCATGTTCATTGTATATTATGGAGGTTTTTCTTAATGACGAGCAAGCCTTCCTCAGATTAGTAAACTCCCAGTCCATGAAATGCCCCACTAATTTACTATGGTTCAAATCAAAACTCGGTCACTAGCCCGGATATAGAATTGTTTGCACTGGACAACATATGAAAACATTTGCTCGGCGCCTAAACATGATATTTAATAACGAGGAATGTTTTGATCAAAGTATTGACTACACTCAATACAAAGAAATACGGTACATTAAAAGTGCAGACTCTTTATATAACCACATAGCAAGTGTCGGGAGAACGACCAAACCTATGTCGATATTCGATGCGTGCGTCCAACGCGTGCATGAAGAGAGGGGACATTCCCTCCTCGTTAAAAGACCGAGTAGGGAGACTCGTTTTGAGAGATATTGGAGTAGAGGAACGGAAGATAACCACGAATTGCACGAAATCCCAAAATTAACTCTTCACAAAAGTTGTAGAAAGTTAGTAAGTAAATGTGGCAAGGACACTAAATGAGACTATATGGTTAAGGTTCATCGACAATAGCTCCCACAATTTCTTTTATTTAATTGTAGGTATACAAACATGAGCAAGTGTTGATCTAGCATTTCTCTTCACACAAGCGTAGTTGAGATTCAGAAAAATTGACAAAAAAGTTATAAATCTATTATACTTGTGCTAATTAAGTCGTAAACTTTTCAATTGTACCAATTGAATCATAAATCTTATTACGTTTTCCCAATTAAGTTAATCTGACCAATTTTAGCTGAAAATCGCAAACCTAGACACCTGCAGTGTCATGAAAGATGGTAGGTGTTGATATGGATAATTTTTTATAATTTTTAAAAATTAAAAAAATATATCTTTTTCTATTTTATTATCTTTTTCGTTTGTCCTTTCCCTTTTTTTTCTATAAAGTCCAGCGAGGATCACCACCTAACCCTTGTCGCTCACAAGTAAGGGTTGACCAACCCTTGCTGGTCACTGGACTAGGGCATCATGGCCCTTGCTTGTGACCGACAAGGATTGGCTAGTGACCCTCGTGGGGCTTAGATTGAAAAAAAGAAAATCATAATAATAATAAATCAGGATTTATTTATAAAAATTGTTCGGGTCAATGGCTATATCATGTAGGATGATCGAATTCTATGTCAAAGATTCCCCACTAAAATTGGTCGAATTGACTCAATTGGCAAAACATGAAAATGTTTAGGATTCAATTAACATAATTAAAAGATTTAATACTTTATTGACACAAATGCAATTGATTTAGAATTTTTCTCATAGAAAATCATCACCGTATTTGGTAAACCCCAATGAGCATACACATGACGATCTCAAGAGCGTTTGTGTAAAGAAAACTCTACTTTGTTGACATACGCTACTAAAATTTTATATCAGACCGCATGATAGAAATTTTCAAATTGACACGGTCACTAAAGTCCCTATCACTGCACCACAATAATTTCATAGACGAAACATGGTAACATTTAAAGTAATCTATAGTGAAGGCTTTCTTTTTTCTGTTCCCTCGAATTTTGTCATGAAATTCAACACTAAGTCCTGGCCGTTCGAGCTGCGGAAACTTAGGTGTAATTTAGTCAAGAAACCCATTACTATCCCCCCCAACATGAGTCTTCTCTTCCCACAGAACCTAGGTGCGATTGGATTGAGTTGATGATCCCCAGAAGATAACGCATTTATGAAGCGGGCGGCTAAATTTTCCAGCATGAAGATTTATTTCACACTGCCAGAATTTCTTAAAGCTTCGGGCTCCGGCCAATTACGGCAGTTGATCTTTTGAAGGTCCATGTATCATTTTCTTTTCCCAAGTTTAGTGTTGGTTTTCAATAATCAATTGAGTTACTTGTATCACTTGCATTCCAATCGATTTTTCCATTTAAATTTTGAAACTTTTACCGTGTGACATGACATGTAGATAAAATATATTTTTGTGTGTAGCATGACAAATTTACGAATTTCACTAACATACCAAGTAAAGATTCAAAAGTTTCATGCAACTATCGAAGAAATTAATTTAATTCAACCAATTTGAATGGAAGAAATAAGTGGAAGTCCATTTTGGGTGGGTGGAGAATGAATCCGCAGTAGTTGGTAGATGTCAAAAGCATGATTATGATGGTTAATGACCTCATCAGAGCTTCCTTTCTCAAACGAAATTGCCCTTTTCTACAAAACGAAATATCATCATGTACGAAAAAGAATATTCACACTACGATATTCTCATTGAAATTTACAGTTAAATGGGAAATGGGCCTTCATGTGAGAATGGTGACTGACATGCTGACCGAGGCACAAGCGTGTTGGTCCATATCTTTCATTCTTACATTAGGGTTTTCTTTTTTCTAAAGCTTGGAATTCAGCTTGGACACGGGAGTCTTCTTCTACAAAAGTCATATTTTACTTAGGCCATTGACATTTGCCATTACGCAATGATGCAGTAATACATAACTTAAATGAAACAAAACAAATGCAGTCTTTTGGCATTTCTTCCCAAAATAATATAACAAATTATTTATACAGGACCTATCCAATCACTTATGCTAAAGTGTAAAAGAATTCTTAAAAAACTTGTCAAACACGTTAACTCTATCTCCGTCATCACTTGCAAAGAGAGAAGCCAAATCAATTTTTGTGAAAGAATAATGGCAAAGTATGAATAATTCATTCGTAAAGTGACGAGTCAAATTTGCATATTGCAAATGAAAAAAAAGAGTTTGTGTATTAATCTCAACATCTTTAGCATCACTCTTTAATTTGAATTAGAGTGGTCATGTTAAGATTCATTGATGTTGGAATTGATCAACCATATGAGCATCGATGCCCGAATAAATGATGCTAAAATTGAAATTATGATTTATACTTGGCCCTATGCAATTCTTGAATGGATTCAGCAAAATATGAAATTTTCAGCTCCAAATTCCCTTCACAGGATTCAGCTTTAGGCAAGTCTCCTGATGCTCATGGATGAGTAGAGATCTCAACATCCCTTGTTGTGTATGATCTTCAAGTGCTTCAAACACAATTTTTCTACAATTGAAGGCAAAAACCGACACGATTTACATTATGCAAATTTTTCGTATGATCGAAAAAGTGGGTATTTCTGGCATTTCATTGAGTGGGCCGTTGAATGAAAGCTCCTTTCTTTGTCTGACTGAAGATCAACCTTTTGTCCTTTCTCTGACTTTTGTTGCCCCGGTTGTACACATCGTTTGACCCGGAGTTCAAGACAAGTGGGGTCGTGGTCATTACTCCTAATTCTCGAAAGACCCGCCCTGCCCCGTTCCGGAACATATGTTTGGACTCTTCTTCTTTCTTTTCTTTTTTTATAACTCAAGAACCCCGCACCCTCCCGACAGTTAGGAGAGTAAATCCTAGGGGCACGCCAGGTAAGTCACCCTATGACGAAGTTGGAATTTGAACTCTCGACCTTTTGCGAGAGGAAAAGATCGCGAACCAGCAACACCACCTAGGTGGATAGTAACATATGTTTGGACTTCATGTCCATATAAGTTAATGACGAAGAAAGTGAAATTCGATTTAGAAATCTGATATGTGTTTGATGAAATTTTTTGCTGCAAACGCGACCCCCATTTTCACCAGACTTGGAATTCTAGACAAGCATCCGAACTCAAATGATTCTGTGAATTGGTATGAATTTGTCATGCGTATTAAATGCTTGCAATAAGAAAAGAGTTAAATGTTCAAAGTGAGAAAAACGAAATAGTTTGTTAAATTCAAATCAATCTTGTTTTTCATTGGGTTTCAACTATGAACTTTGTAGTTCCTATTGGATTGTTTGATTCTCAACGTCATAACTCCATTAGATTGAATTGCTCCATCCTTCTTCAACTCGAGGGAGTATTCGGTGAAGCTAATGCATATACAAAATTGAATTTGAACCATCAATACTGATGAGATCCATGTAGAATTGATTACTCAACAGCACGGGCATTGTTTAATCACTATTCGGATTTTGCATTGATTTGATCAAGCAAGCACATGCATAAATCCCCATAACATAAATGAGACAAAAAATGACAAGAAAAGGAACAGGTTTCATTAATTTAGAATAAGAACATTCATCTTCGGTCGCTATTGAATTCGTCACCAGAGACGTTAGTATCAGATGGACTCATCCCCAGTTTGTTCAAGAAGAGGCAATAGAAAAAAGAAAAAGAAGAAAACCTCAAATGCACATGCTCTTGTTTTCTTGTAATGACCTTCTTTGGTGACGAAATGTGGACCGGCAATTTCAACCGTCTCCCCCACTTGTCTATGCATTCAGACAGCCAAGTCGTCTCAACGTCATATGTTCAAGCACTCCATCCACCGTAACGAGTTTTTCATTCCACTCGTTTAAAGTCCTGTATAAAGAGGCATCTCTCCCACGACATTGGACACCCAGCACTACAAAAGAATAGGAAAGATGAAACTCTTGGCGACCCAAATCTTGCTTTGCACTTTCTTCCTCGTTCTTGCTCTTCATGTTGGTCTCACAACATCAGAAGAAGTCGGTGGGTATCAGACTGAAAAGGCTTCACCCCTTTCTCAGTTCATATGATTTGTGAGCGTAACGTAGATTTTAGTTACATGTGGTCTCTTTGATGTTGCAGAGGACGAGAGCCAATTCAACTACGATGCGACGAGCGAGACAGGTCCGGCTCGGTGGGGAGAGATCAGGAGGGAGTGGGGGATTTGCAGGAACGGATCAATGCAGTCGCCAATCGATCTCTCGAGCGAGAGGGTTCAGGTGGTGGCCCATTTGGGAAGACTGAAGAGGTGCTATAAAGCCTCCAACGCCACGCTTAAGAACAGGGGACATGACATCATGGTAGGACTAGACTCACTGTCACCAAGTTCGATTTCTGTAATTAACTTCATCAAAGAACAAGAAAGGCTTCGATGCCTTTCTTGATCTGTAACTATAAATGTTCACGTTAGGATGACATTCTTTAAAAGACAAGTTTTGTAGAAGTGACACTTGACAGTTCCACTTTTATCGGATGGGACCGTATTGAGCATGGTTCGTTCTGTGAGTTTATGCAGTTGAGGTGGGAAGGAGATGCCGGATCCATTTATGTTAACGGAACCCAGTATTTGCTGCAGCAATGCCATTGGCACTCGCCCACCGAGCATGCCGTTAATGGCAGAAGGTGGTCTCTTCTTTTCTTTCTTCCCCTGGTTGGCCGCTATTCTATTACAAAGATCAAAGACCCATGACCCCATTACTGACACAAGTTCCAACTTTTTTCTTACTAACTCAATTAACAGGTTCGATCTTGAGATGCACATGGTTCACGAAAGCGCCGAAGGCAAAGTTGCTGTAATAGGAGTCATGTACAAGCTGGGCCGACCAGATACTTTCTTGTCAGCGGTACACTAGGGTTTTTTTTTTTGTCGAAATTTAGTACTCGGTTCACATGTTCGAAACACGACATAAATTTTTTCAATGAATTTTAATTATGTAGATGATGAAACATATACAAGGAATCGCTGATACCCATGGAGCCGAGAGAACCGTCGGAATAGTGGACCCGAAACACATAAAGATTGGAAGCAGAAAGTACTACAGATACGTGGGCTCTCTTACGGTGCCTCCCTGCACTCAAAATGTTCTCTGGACCATTGTTCAAAAGGTTTGCAGTTTCGTTTTCTTTCACATTTTGGTTCTTGGAGAAGAACCATGGAGCATTTTCGTTTTCGTCAAATTAAAACAATCCTCATAGGAGAAACAGTGAAATTTCTAACTTTTTTGGGACTGCTCAAGTAAAATTACAAACATGATGGCTCTGGTTCTCTTGACGTCCCCTAACGTAATGCTTCCGGACCTTTCACATAAGCCTAGTTCATAAAGTTTTCTTCTGCTTTGCTGTGTCATCAGGTGAGAACTGTTGCAAGAGAGCAAGTGAAGTTACTGCGCGAAGCTGTTCGTGATGTGAGTTTCAGTCTTTAACTGACTTTTCAAATGCAACAGGGTTGAATTGTTGTGAAAGCAAAGATTTATTTATTGCTTTTGCAGGACTCTGAATTCAACGCCAGGCCATTGCAAGCCATAAACAGGCGCGCGGTGCAGCTATTTAGTCCAACTGACAGCGAATCAGAAAGCGAGGATCCATGATTTCACTGCTAATGCCCTCATTAGTGGACACCGTAGAGCTTTCAGCGATAGTATAATGTAATTGACAGGGTAGAAAATAATTGCAGAAGTTGGTTAAAGGATACATAATCATATATTAGAGCGACCAGGGATTTTGTTCCCTTCATGTATGCTCATCGGTTTTGCGGTTTATCATTACCTGCAGTTACCATGATCCGGATTATTTCTCTGATTTCGTGACATTTTTATGCTTTTGAGATAAGAAAAGAACTCGTGGGCTTCTTCTGCAATTATGGAGCGAGAAAGAGTTAATCGAGGATTAAAATTTGGTAGCATACTACAGAAGATCTACACCGAATTCTCAGTCATGTGTTCTTGCAATTACATGGCAATTTCAGTAGTTCTGATCCTAATATGACATAAACGATTTAACTTAGACAAGGCAGATTTAGTCAAACAGCCTGTCTATGACATGTTCACGGCCTAATGTCAAATAGTTCTGTACATGCACATAACCTTTCTTGAACAGAACAGTACAAGGAATTGAATAGGACATCAATTGAATCGCGAAACATCACAAAACTAAGTGCGTTTCAGGAAGAAAAGAACTTGATTGGTGCTTAACCTCAGTCAAGTCTTGAATATTGCACTTTATCTCCCATTTGACAATTTATACAGCACTTCAGTTAAAATTTACCGATGAATGTACCATGTAAATGGGACATAGTGTAAACTTTGGACCTAGAGATCAGAATGCGCATACAGTCTCCAATCAGACCATCCTCGCAAGCACTTTCATCACATCTTCCATGGATGGCCTATGCATGGGGTCATCTTCGACACAAGCCCTGGCCAAAACTGCTAAGCACAAGGCCTCGGCGAGCGGATAATCCTCCTTCAGACACGGATCCATGAAGCCCCTCAGTTTCTCGAAACACCTGCCTTCATTCCCTCCCCCTGCCAAAAACCAGATGGACTCCTTGAACTGTTTGCCGTCGATGTCCACTTGGCCAGAAATCAGCTCTAGCAAGACCACTCCGAAAGCAAAAACATCCACCTTCTTGGAGACCAATCCGTTTAGCATGTGCTCCGGCGCAATCCAACCGTCAAAACTGACTGAAATGTCGGGGTCGTTACCATTTGAGGAGGAGCTAATAGCAGTCTTTGGGGCGATGTTCCCTAGCTTCGCTCTCCAGTTGGAAGCGATGAAAATGTTCCTACTGTTCACATTCATGTGAACATAAGAAGGAAATATGCAGTGATGTAGATAATGAAGCCCTGTTGCAACATCAAAAGCGATTTGGGTCCGGCGGTGCCAATGGAGAGGATTTCCCAGCCGAGACAAGCAGTCCCTCAAGCTCCCGTTGCTCAAGTACTCAAACACAAGGTAAGACTGAGAATCGTCACTTGTTTCATCGTAACAAACGCCAAGCAAATTCAGGACATTGATGTGATTGATCTTTGAGTGCACGTCGATGACCCGATGGGTCTCTTTGACATTGCTTCCTTTGATCATCACTTCGGCAGTATCAATCAACCCCTTGTAGACTGATCTCTCTATCCTGGTATCGTTCCTAAAGTTCCCAGTTGCCTTCCTGAGCTCCTCGATGCTGTATTGGTTCAATGAGTACTTGATCCCGATGAGAAGATCTGGGGACAAACAGGACGTCCTGGAGCTTCTATCCGTTTGGCCCGACCTCGGAGAGCTTAGCGTGGACAAAAACGAGAACTGTGAGCTTCTTGTATTGAAAGACTGCAATTTCTGGCCTTTCCATCTCTTCAAGGCCTTCAAGTGCAGACCACAAGCAATCAACGCTACGAGCAGTAACGACAGCCCAACCACGGATCCTGCAATACACAAGTTCCTAATTTTCTCACTATCCGTTGCCTTCTCCACTGGAACTGTAGGAAGAAAAACTGGAGGGGGAGGCGGGGAATATGGTAATGTGAAAGTGAGAGATGGTTCTTTCGTTAAAGGGACAAGAATTGTGGTGTTCGTATAAATTGTCGACCTGTAGTCTAGATGGTTAGCTGCCCAAATGTCGCTCGCGGGAATACCGAATTTCTGCGCGATTTTATTCATATCGTCTCCTTCTATAATGGGGTACGTCACGAGGGACTGTACCATCCCACTGCTTACGGAAAAATTACCAGGACAAGCACATTTCAGGGGCACGACGAGCTCAGACCCAGCTTTCGTGACAATCCCAGGAAGGGGATGGTTGTCTTCGACAAGCGTGACCAATTTCACTAGGCCTTCAAAGACTCCGCAAGCAATCTCAGAGAACTCTGTGCTTCCACTGACGAGATAAGTCACATTTTTCTGGGAAAACTCACCGGCACAAGAGCAACGGATCGGAATGAGAATTTCTCTACCTGGTTGGAGATTCTCAGTGGGGGATCCGACCCGGTTCAAACTAAGTACTGTATCGACATCAGCCCCGAACAGCTTGGTAATGTTTGAGACTGTCAGGTAGTCCTGGTTCGCCCGGTACAGCAAGAACGCCGGACAATTCTCTTGGGGATGATCAGCACAGCTGTATCTTGAACCAGGAGAAGCTGCTTGTGAAGAACAGGCGTCGGCGTCATAGTACTGCTGGCCCTGGCTTGAGACAAAGAACACCCAGATGAGAAACAACAGACGAATCATGGCACACAAGATCAGACACGCGACGCTTCTCATCTCTGCTCGAGTCTTCCTAAACGAAAAGTCTTAGGTCTTTTTCAATCACTCAAGTGTCCTGATCTGAGTCCTGAGGCGGCCAGCTACAATTTCAGAGTCATCAGTGACGAGCGAGGGATCGAATGGCATTGAATATGATCGACATATATGCCGTCCAAGCAAAATCGACGGTCCAAAATTGCAGCTGACATCATCTTGAGGGCCAAAAGAAAACGAAATGCGGTGCCGCGTTGAACTTTAGAACTTTGGAAAGCATCCATGGTCGGCCTAAGAGCGGATTGGCCCCAGAGATTCAATTGATGACATTCGGTGAGAATTCGTTTCTGCTTGTAGTCTTGTGATTTGGAGCTTTTCCTTAGACTACACCAATTGTCACATTCTCAAATCATCTCCTAATAAGAAAGCAAAATAAGTGATAAATAAATAAAGGAAAAATGACAAAAAGGGTCCCTTAATTTTGATCCAATGCATAATGTAATACTTAAACTCTTAATTTATTCAATACAATCCATAAATTATTAGTAAATGTCTAATGTAGTTATTCCGTTTGCTCAAATGACATATCAAACGTTATTTGATGATGTGGATCATCATATGTTGAGTTGAATTTTTACAAATGACGCTATTAACATGTTTGTCTTTTTATCCATCTACTTTAGAAAAAGAAGTAGATTGGGCATTAACATATCTATAGTTATTTGATGATGTGGGTCTTATATCCTAATTCAAGATGAATATTTTACTTTGCTAAACCTTGTGTAACTTTTTATTTTCACTATTCACCGCTCAAACTTAATAGATTGGGAGTCTCATCAACAAATTCTATAAACTTGAATTAATGGATGATGACATTGATCATTTTCATGTAATTTAGGGACTAGATTAAATATTTGTTAATAATTTAGTACTTAAAAGTTCAGGGACAATAGATGGAAGTTCATGGACTATTTGTGTTGTTTTCCCATCCATAAAAGAAAGGAATAAGTTTACTAAAAACTCCAAAATTTGTCACAAAAGTACATCAAGTCATAAAACTTTTAAAAAATACAATTAAATATTAAAACTTGTCAAATCGATGCAATTGAGTCCTTCTATTAATACTGTCAATTTAAATAACGGAGAATGTTGACGTGACATTTTAAAATTAATTTATCTCTCATATGTGGCATTTATTATTATTATTATTATTTTATTCAACTATTATTTAAATTAGTTTTAAAAACTAAAATAGATACACTAAAATCTCTTTTTTTTTAAATGAAAATAAAGAAAGGGAAGGGCAGGTTCACTGGTGGGGTGCCATTGCGGCTGCCCATCATCGAAGGGTTAGCAAAGTTCGTTGACCCCAAGCAAGGGCTTTGTTAAGCCTAGGCAAGGCCTCGTCAACCTTTGTCTAGAATTAGTGGGCCTACAAGGCTCACCTGGATCTAGGCAAGGCCGGCCTTTGTAAAGGGTCGGCAAGCCTGGCTAGTTGCAAGCAAGGGCCAACAACCCTCATTAGGCCAAGTCAAGTCCTCACCCAAGGTGAGCGATGATTGCTGACTATCACCCATATCTAGAAACTTTAGCCCAAGCCTGGTGAGGGTCACTAGCCCTTGACGACAAGGTTTCGCCTTGGCTGGAAGGGGTCTAACCACCCTCGCCCATGGCCAACGACCTCTACCGACCCCTCGGGCAATGGCCACAATAATGCCCCACCGATGAACCCCTCCTTTTTTATTTTTAGCTTTTTTTAAATAAATAAAATTTTAGCATTTCTTTTTTAGTTTTTTAAACTATTTTAAATAATATTTGAATAAAATAATAAAAATCCCACGCACAAGAGAGATATTAAATTTTAAATTGCCACATCAACATTTTTCATTAATTAATTCGATAGTGTTAATGAAATGACTTGATTATGGAAATTTAATAAATTTTAGAATTTAATTGTACTTTTTAAAAGTTAAAAGACTCGTGTGTATTTTTATGATAAGTTTTATAAGTTATGGTGAACTTATCGCATAAAAGGAACTAGGCTCAGCCGTCATGGAATCTAGAGATGTCAAAATGGGTCATAAACCCATATTATGACTTATTTTTAGTTAAATGGGTCAAATATAGATCAAGTGAAAGTTGAATATGGGTCAAATATGGATCAAGTAAAAGTTGAATATGGGTCAAATATGGATTAAATGAAAATTAAATATTGATCAAATATGAGTTAAGTAAAGTTAAATATATGTCAAATATGAGTTATGTGAGTCATTTAACATAGAGTTTCGAGTGAGTTTGGGTTTCTCTGCAATAATAATCGCTTTTAGCAATACGGGTCAGGTCGGGTATGGGTCATTAAATTTACATTACATGAATTTGGGTCAAAATGGGTTAAACGGGTCAATATGGGTCGGAACATTTTCAACCCGACCTAAACCCGACCCGACCCATCCATTTGACGGGTCTAATGGAATCTAAGAGCTTGCTGGGCCTAGAGGAGTGTTTTGGCAGGGCCTGCTTGTCTCGCCCATCATGGCCAGTCTTCGACATAACCTTTCGGCCAATCTGGAGTCCGAAATGCTTCTCTAAGGCCCAACCCGAGCCTCGAGCCTAACCCCTGCACAAGTTAACGTTCCCACTTTCGAAACAGCTACGGTCCTTCGAGATATAAATATTGAAAAATAAAGCGCTGGAAACTGAATTTTAACTACTGAAAACATAACTCGATAATAACTAAAAATAGATCGCCGACTATTACCAATTTTTTTATCACGCGTGAAATTGCGACCGTCATTTATGGTAGCTCTTAGTAATATAGTTGGAAAGATTTAACTGTTGTCAATTACTTTATTTATTTATTCAATTTAGTGACTCTTCCTTACTTATTCTGTTGAGTCGTTTTTACTTGATTGATTTTTTTTTTAAATCGTGATCAAACAAACTTAATCTCAACTAATGTTGATTTTTTTCAATTCTCAACGCTTAATTTAATAATCAAATAAACCCTGAGTATCCTTCAATTTCAGTCTATCGTAATATTTGGGCATCCACCTACTGAACAAGGTAGGACCATGATGCTGGGATCGGGGATCAAACTCTAATAAAAATAAAGCTACGTTTAATTGCAAGAAGACACATTACAATAACATAGGATAATATAAAGTAGAATAAAAAATCTCTTGATTGCATGTATTAACATATTTGATCCCCTCGAGTATTTGGTGCATTTAAGTTAGGTTTGAAAAATCATCGAGCTCACCCTTCCTAGATAGAAAAGATGAAGTAGAATATTCAAATTTCCATATTCTTAGATAAATTTTGAATAAGAATAATTTAATTTCAAGTGTAAATTTTAACTCCAATATCCTATAAGGACTAAGGAGGTAGGATAAAGATTTGAGAGTGAAAGTTATGAAGAAATCGACGGGAAGAGGAAATTAGGATTAAAAAAAATGAAGGAATGAATGAAATAATTGAATAAGGCATAGAAAGAGAGGAGCTACCTAAAACCGGGAGCGACCATGACAGAAGGGTCGAGCCTATCATGAGTTGCCACGTAAATCATGAGGCTTGCAGGCATCGTGGCTCTCGAGCAGCTACCTTTATTGTGGTGATCACGGGCTTTCAAGTGACCTCTCTGTTCACCAAAGGCACTACCTCCATTAGATCCCACAGTCTTTAAGAATATTTAATAATGTCATTCCATTAGTTTAAGTTCATTGATAGCATTTAATATTTTCATGTAATTTAAAAATTAAGTAAAATATGTGTAAAGATTCAAGAGTCACATTAAATGCCATATTGAATAAATTAAAGTTTATGAATCACATTGCACATTAAAAAAAATTCATTAATTTATTTGTGTTATTTTTTCCTTTTTTTGTTGTTGTTGCTATTTCGAAATAAAGATTCTTATTTTATCTGAGTGCCTAGCATAGATAAGTAATTTGTTTTTCTCCTAACTTAGCTCATTTTGAGCACGTCCTTAAACGCATGATAGAAAATATAAACCACATTTAAAATTATATTTAGTTTCTTTAATTATAGTAGAAGTTCTCTTTATATTCATCAAATCACATGTAAAATCTAAACACATAGACAATTGAATCCCTTTCAAACAACTCCAACTAGCATCAGTTTCCAAATTTATGAATGAAAAGTGCTTGCTTACTTGATTTTCATTGACATGAGGAAATCGAAATATAAAGGAAAATAAATGGAACGTAAATAAACAAATTTAAATAGTAAATTTCAAATCAAATAGGTAACTATGTTTTGAATTTTGGCAACTTTTATAAGAAGAAAGGACTCGATATGGTAAGTACATATTGCGACTTTATTGATTTCATATACAAGTGTAAATATATAGCAAATTACCATCACAATAAACATTGAAAGAATTCGTAATTTTCCGATTGTCTAATGAGTCTGATAAAATCTAATCCCGTTAGGATTAAAATAGCGAGATAGGTTGGCTAGAAGAAAGTTTGCTAATCCTAGTTGTGCCATTAAGTAATATGCTTGGATTGGGGGTTCATGTTGCTCTTGTGTTAGGCTCTCTAATTGTCAAATCAGTGCACCGACCCCCTCAAAATCAGTCATTCCCTGTCCTTAATCAACTTAGATTGTCCGATTGCCAAAAGTGGCAAAAAGAGAGTGTACATACATATGTATATATTCCCCGCATCACCGCCAATCACGCCCCGGCCCAAGTCGAATCGACCGGTAGTCTCTATCTCTCTCTCACTCACTCCTGAGCGCGCAATCTTCCTCGTTCTGCAGCGAATCCCCACTCCTCCGGCGCGACACTCCTTCTCTCGCCGGAGCAGGTAATGCCTCTCTCCCTCTTTCTCTCTCTCGCTCGGTCACGCCGTCCTTCGGGCGAGTCGTTTCCTTCGTTGGGCCTGTGCGCCGTGCCCTTTTGCCGCCCCCCCCCCCCAACCCATCAAGAGTCCTCGGCGCGAGCTGCTCGGTCGGATTTCGCCTCTGACGTCGGCCATCTTCCTGCATTGGTCCTAGGGTCGAGGTTTCCGGTCAATGCGCGCTCGCGAATTCGCCGGGGGTGGGTTCGAATTCCTTCGCCCGTTGCTGCAATTAGGTCTGGGGCCGCGGCCGGGGACACGAATTTCGGCGCCCGCGCTTAGGTTTTTTGTGGGTCGGTATCGGATTTGGCGTGGGTTTCGAGCGGCGTCCATGGCTCGACGTGGAGATTTAGGGGTTTTGTTTTGTTGTGTTTTTCCTCCAGTAAACTGATGTTTGTTGTGACTGAAACTTCTTGCATGCAAATTATGTAGGGAAGAAGTTTGTAGGGGGGATCAAAAGACCCGGAATTTCTTTTTCGTTTCTCCATATCTTTGCTTTGAGTTGAGTAAGTGCGTTCTGTTTGTTTCTAATCACCTTGGCCCGTGTGCTCTGTGTATGCCTTCGACCGTCGAAAGTCCAATCCATGCCTCATCAATGCACATACAAGTCGACATTGGATATGGTGACTGGTCGGAAGAGCAGCTGTACTTCCTTCTCTTTGAAAACAAAAGTCTTATTCAATCTCGTGCTTTAAATATAGCAGGCGCCAGGTTCTGATGCCGAAATAAATTAGAACGACTCTTGGTATGACTACTTGTACAATCCAAGACCCTGCTTTTCAACCTTAAGACAATTCAGTTTTTCTTTTCTTAGCAAGACACAACTAAGCAAGAAGCCAGAGGAAGCCTAATTACTTTAATTTCTGCAGTTGAATCCACAAGAAAGGCTTGTAAGTGGTCAAACATTGCATATCTTGCTGTGTTGCTCCCTGGAGCTTACCTTCAAGGTTGAATGGTAAGCCAGGGCATCAATGACACTGTGCTCTTGTACCAATAGACTCCAGGTATTGCTTGATGGAGAACACGGCACGTAGGAGAACTTTTCTCATTTGCAAAATCAACGCATCCAAAGATCTGTGAAAACTTTCATCAGTCATGTGTGATAAATTGAAAGAACTAAAAAAGATTTGAGCGTCAAAATTCTTGGAAGTTGAACTGTTAGTTGCCACTAGATTACAAAATATTTTTCTTGCATCTCTGTTGGTTTTGCTGCGGGATACTTTCCTTACTTTTTAAGTAAGGGTGTGATTGTTCTGTCTTATTTTAAGCACAATTTTACTTATTGACTTTCCTAACAAAACTCTGAATATCATTAAACTCTACAAAATAATGAAAATAATATATGTGAATCCATTTGTTAATCTTTTTATGTGTTGAAATAGGTGTTCTGTGCTAAATTAGAGTCAAATTGCATGAGCTGGAATATTTGAAACAAATTGTCAAAAAGTTCAAAAGTAAATGGTAAAAGCTCACTCCTGACTGATCCTTAATTGGTTCTGAAAAGAATTTTTGAATGTGAAGGTTCAAGTTTTATCCAGGTATGTTTCTTATAGTAAAGGGTTTACAGCTGAGTCTGGGCCAGAACAGTTGTAATTAATGCAAGTCAAACTGTTACACTTATGCATGTAAGATGTCTCTTGCTTTCTAGATTTCTATTATTTCATCGTACGTCTTGTGGTTTTGAATGGGGCATTCGTTTCAGCAATTCTTCTAGAAATTCCACATTGTCTGAGTTCCACCTTGATTTCTGGTGTCTGACCTGTGAAGAAGGATTGAATTTTGGGTTGCTTTGATGTCAGTGGCTTCGTGTTGCACCAGAGTATTGAACCAGAATGGGGCCTAGTGAAGTAAGGTTATTATTAATCTTTAAAAACATGAAAAGACACGCATATCAGAAGTGACAGTACACATATAATGCTCATTGGATGCCTAAAGAATGCAAGGCGAGAGAAAAGATAGTGGTGGATCTCCATGGTACCTTTGGTTGCTGGGGTGTGACTAATGAAACAAAAGAACAGGATTTTGAAAAGTGGGGAAAACTTTGGGCTCCATGAAGCAGTATCGATTTACTCTTGTTTTGACAGTACAAGTGCCACTGTTCAACTCTTTAGGGATTTGACCAAGAAAACTCTTTAGGGCTACGTGTTATTGAATTCGCAGGTGTACATGTTATAAATGTTCATGTAGTGTGGAGTCCATGAATATCATAAGAATAGTCAAGTTCTGTGTATATTCTGGGTTGTCCATCTAGCATACTTCTGTAGTTTGAACTTTGAGGCACTATTTATTGATTATCTTCAGGATTGGAAACTCTGTAATTAGCTATATGTTTTATATAGAGATTTTCAAAGAGTATCATTAAGGACACATTGAACCATCTATTAGGCACAGATAATTTGTGATAAGTTTTTGATTAAATTTTTCATGAAATGATAAAAGAATTGTTGTGATGTTTGGTGATTTGCAGATAAAAATATGGTAAATCAAACTCGATCCGGTTGCAAAATTAGGGATGAATGTACAAACAAGGTGAATAGTGGTGGTAAGGGATCGAGTACATCACACTTTGCATCAGATTCATATAGACTGAGAAGTTCAACCAGGGAGTCATCATCCAAGAAACCAATGGTTCCAAGCTTTCCAACTACTCGAAAGTCGGAGCGACTTGAGAAGCAAACACCACCTACTTCAGTTTCTAAGAATCCTGAGAAGGTCAAGAGACAAAGGACGCCAAGTCCAGTGAGGAGATCAGAGAGATGCAAGAAGCTGCGGCATTCCTCAAGTTCTCTTATATCAAAGAAGTCTGCTAGAAGGTCTGAGTCATCTGATAGGCAAAACCAAATGGAAAAGAAAGAGAATAATGCAAAACAATTGGAGGTGGAAGATAAGGAATCTAGCAAAAGTAATGAAGAAGAACCAGCGTCTACCAAGATGAAGAGAGAAAGAATGAGTGCTCGTGCTTATAGAGCACTATTCAGGAGTTCAGGAAACAAGGATAAAGCGGGTAAATGAATGCTTGATAAATAAAAAAGGCAGTTAAATAGATCATCACGTGTTTTGTGAAGGTTATATTTATGGATGTGGTGAAACTGTTAGAATACAATGAACCTGTTATACTATCTGTATGAAGGTTTCATATAGGTACTTTGGCTGGAGTCATTGTGCATGCTCAAATAATTTATTTAAAGATTTTTTGGACAATCTGTTTGAAGAAGATCTTCTTGTTGTTATACCATACTTCCATCACATGCTAAATAATCGTGAAATGTTGTGCATTGGTCAACTTCTTGTCATTCATATTAAAAGTATAAAATTATAAAATTTTTCGGCATAGTTTTTGCAGGAATTATTGTTGGATAAATGCCTGTCATTCGTTCATAAATTTGTGGGTTAGATGCCCTAAATGAAGCATTATCTCATATTTGTTGCTTTTATATGTTGAACTTCCAAATTGACGTAGATGATCATAAGGGGCAAGTTTTTCGAGTTTACTTTTCTCTTTTCCAGTGGGTTACCTTGCAGATAACAATTGGGGCAGAGGACTTTTCTAGTTTAAACTTTATATTATCATTTCTTTGGTGGAATTCACAGTTCTCATCGTCAACCTTGTTTAACTGGACATGTTTTTTCTTTTAAGAAGTAAGTTTAATTGTTTTGACATATCTGTGGAATGCATGTGCATGTGCAACACTTGCAGTTTGTTTTATTTGTGCGCCTGTGGAACTTAATAATTTATTGACTGTGATCACTGGGCTTGTAGATTGCCATGAGGAGTTGATTTGTCCAGACAAGTCCTTTCGGCAGGAACACAACAATACTGGGGCTGTTGGTCTAGAGGAAGTTGATGCAGTCCATGATTGTAGTGATCATAGTCAAAAGATCAAAGACGAGGTGGAATCCATGACACAAACGGTGGAAAAACGAAATGAGGCTTGTCTCAGGCAAAATAGCCATTCTTCTCAACAAGGTAATGAGTCTAAAGATGCAAACATGGTTTTTCATTAGATCATGATATCTTTGTATTTTCAACTCATGAGTAGTACTGGCAGATGCATATTATGACTCGGGAAGGGTAGAGAACTGTTCCTCACTGGAGAAGAAGTCCGAATTGACTGATTTTAGCAGGAATGGAAGGTCATTAGATGGTCATGTTTGTTTAGAAAAGGGTCAAGAAGATGTCCCTGATAAACGGAGTGACTCAGCCTACTCAATTTCCGATGCCTCAGCCATGGCTGGATGTCAAAATGTTACCTCTGCAGAGAGCAATTTTGTCGGGATAGATGGCATAAATTCAAAGGGAAAAAGGTATTAAAGTCCACTATAATTTACATCTGGTTCCTTTCCTTGGATTGATAATATGATAAGCCTGCAGTATATCTGGGTTATCGGTGACAAATCGTCCTTAACTCTGTAACATATCTGTTCTTTTCACCAAGTGGATGTGTTGGTCTTTTGGCCGTTTTAACTATACATATCTTCTCTAGATGTCAGTGACCTTGGCATGATGTATGCTTGTGTTTGTTAATGTCATGTTAGGATAGTGGGGAGCCTGAAGCCACTGTTAACTTGGAACTCGGTGAAAAGCAGAACCTGCATGTGTTGGTAAATATTGATGCAGAAAGTGGACAGAGTACATGCTTTATCTGCAAGCTTGGGGGAAAACTCTTGTGAGAAATCCTTCACTCTTGGCTATATTTTTTGCCCTTTCTCCCTAGTGATGTTTGCCTACTGTGCTTTTGAAACGTAATCATTTTTCGCTGTTTCTTCGTTAGTGCTTCTCGGCTCTGCTTTATTGTCATGAGCTTGTTTTAGGTTATCTGTTTATACTCCCTGTATCCTGAGGTTATCTGTTTATACTCCCTGTATCCTGAGAATTATGCTCTTCCTGTCATACCTTATTCTTTCTATATACTTTCAAAAACATTAAACTGAGATATGTGCAAATCTGGGAGTTCTCTTCAGTTTTATCTTTGTTTCTAAAGGATGAATGATGAACAAAACAGGGGGTGGTTAGACAAGAGTTTTCACACAAGGAATGCTTGCTATGACTATTCTCTGTCATAATGTTCACTTCATGAAGATAACTATTACCATGGCCCCACTTATGGTGCTTGACTTTAAGACTGCAGCCTTGTTTGCTTTAGTAATAACAGAGTTTGAAGCTGATTCATTTCCTTAGATTTAGCTGAGGGTTTTTTCACTTTGCATTGGTTTTGCTCTGTCAGAGTTTCCGAGGAGCTTTTATCTTGTAGTTTTGTATAGTAATACATCTTTGGCAACGCATTTTAGTACATCCTCAAGGTACATTTGGATGAGATGATTCATTCCTTACTGCCCATTGATGTGAGCAAAAAAGCAGGCAGCTGAATTTGCCATTCTGTGGGCTGTGCTAGTAGAAACCAATGGTAGTTGCGAATCGTTTTCCTGGCCTCTGATACATCTTTCACAATGTTTGATGATATGACCAGCTCTTTGTCCTATTTAAAATCTACTCTCTGAGCTGTTTCTATAGTGTAATTCAAAATGTAATATAAGATGTTTCCTAGATTGTGAAGGTCTTGTAGTTTGGCAAGGTGATTTCTAAAATAGTACATGCAATTTTCAGGTGCTGTGATGGAGCTAAATGCCAAAAAAACTATCATCTTTCCTGTTTGGATCCTCCTCTTAATGATGTTCCCCTAGGGGTTTGGCACTGTCTTGCATGTGTTAGGAAGATGATCAAGGATGGTGCCTATTCAGTCTCTGAAGGAGTAGAGTCCATTTGGGATTGCAGGGAAGTGGATGTATTGGATGCTAATGGTATGGGGAAAATATCATAAGACGATATTCATTTACATTGCTTAATTTATGTGTCCATTTGCACTTGTTGATTTACCTACTCCGTTGTCGTTTTGTATCCTTTGAGTAATCTTACTGTTGTTTCAATCTCAGGATGTCAAAAACAGAAGCAGCTTTTTGTTAAATACAAAGGACTCGCTCATTTTCACAATCGATGGTTACCGGAAGCTGAGGTGGCTGCTCAATGCCCATCTCTAGTTGCTAGTTTTCTTCGGACGAAGCAGGTATATGGTTCAATTATTTCTCCATTGATGACACTTATTAAATTGCTGAAGTGCTTGTCCTTAATCTGAGAGAATTCAGTATTGTGTTTATTCTTTCATCCTATTTGGCTGTTCTGTATGTCTTTATCTCTTCAGGTGGTACCGTGGAAGTCAGAGTGGACTTTACCAAGGCGTCTACTGCAGAAGCGATCAATAACTTCTCCTCAATTTCATAGTGAATGTGATAGACAGGAGGAGGGTACTGACATGTCGACGTGCCATTACCAATGGCTTGTAAAATGGTGTGGCCTTGATTATGAGCATGCTTCATGGGAGCTGGAGAATGCTTCCCTTTTTCTCACTTCAGAAGCTCAGAGTCTCATCAAACAGTATGAAAACCGACTTGAGAGAGCAACAGGAGCTCATAATGTTGAAGTGACTAAGGTAATTATATTATGTTTGACAGTTGGAATCAGACAAGCTTATGAAATTTCAACACATCATCTTCCTTTCGGATGTTTGGTATGAGATTTTGGAAGCGGCATACATTTTGATATACGTCTTTTGTTATTTTAGTAATGAGCTTTTATCATTGTTGCACTCCAGCAGCGATAAATCCTAGTAGAGAATTTCTTATGACAGTCATGTTCTGTTTATGGGGCTTTTGCCTGCACACATTCATTTATTTTTATAATATTAAAGAGCTGACGATAATCAATATTGAAAGACAATCTTTCCAAACACACGATATATTTTGTTAGTTCCTGAACTTCTTCAGTTTTGTTTTATTGAACT
The DNA here is from genome assembly GCA_014182735.1 of Corymbia maculata. Taxonomy (NCBI): domain Eukaryota; kingdom Viridiplantae; phylum Streptophyta; class Magnoliopsida; order Myrtales; family Myrtaceae; genus Corymbia; species Corymbia maculata. The sequence continues at coordinate 26,111,939 of CM024683.1, read as the reverse complement.
TCATGATATTTTACGAGTAATGCTCCAAGAATTATACTTAGAAAGTTTTTAGTCAATTGTCAAAGCAAGATTTGGGTAGAAAAATGAAACTTATGATACCCGGTGCATGAAAAGAAAAGCAAGATAGAGAAAGTGCATCTGCTTTTTATGTTGTATATATTTTTACTTTGGCTGATGCAATCAAATCCTCTTGTTTGATGGAATGCTGATTGTTTTGTGTACTTTATTAGTTGGCTGTCGACTCATTACCTGCTTTTGGCAGCTTCCAGCAAGAAAAAAAAGTTTGAGGAATGAAATGTCAAAGCTTCCAGCTGAAGTTTCCCCGGGCCCAGAGAACAATCATGTAGGTCCTGTTAATAGACAGTTTGATTGTTGGAAGATAAGCTGTAATGTTATTCTAGTAGATGACTGAGTGAGAATTTTTTGTTCTTGACCTCCTGGTGATCTCTGTGGTATGCAGTAGAGAATGGTAAAACCTTTATAAAAATACTAAGGAGGTGTTTAGAGTGTTATGCAATTTGGTGCAGCCTGTAGGATAAGATGGTATCAGAAAGGTAGAATGTGCTGAACTAATCTTTCTACTTAATCTTTTAGTACTTGTCTGTATCTCTTTTTATTTCTTGTCTTTCTTTTATTTATTTATTTTTATTCCTTTCATCATTCCTGCATCTAGTGGGGAAAAGCTTACTTGATGTCCTCATTATTGTTTACTTTATTTCATATGACGATTCAAAGATCACTCGTTGCAATTTATATCTATATAAAGGCTATGGAAGACCCATGGATTATATCAATGAGGCTGAAATTCCTTGTGAGAAAAATGGAGAAAAGGCTATTATGTATGATCATTTAAAGAATCTTTTGTTTATTGCATGCACTTGTGGACATGACTTGAAAATTTGCTGCCATGTTGGAACTGGTGGTAGATCATAATCTAACATGTGGTCATGGCTGATAAGGCTACTTGCAGGAGCACTTTTTGACTTTAAAATTGGCTGCTGTGTTGGAACTGGTGGTAGATCATAATCTAACATGTGGTCATGGCTGATAAGGCTACTTTTTGCCTTGCAGGAGCACATTTCGAAGGTCACATCATTTGTTTTATTTAGATGCGATGGCTGTCGTCCCTGTCTTATCATTTCACCTTCTAACTTAGTTTATTCGTGGGATGCTGAGTTTTTCCGTCTGGCACCAATTGTTGATGTTGTGGTTTACAATGGAAGCAAAGATGCTCGTAGACGTATTAGGAACCTGGAATTCTCTGAGGAAGGGGCTTCCATAGCGTTTCCAGTGCTTATATCCCCTCCAGAGGCCATTGTCGAGGTGTTTATATTTTCTCTTTTGTGCTTTGTAAACAACTTCGAAATGGGCAATTATCTTCAGGGGCTAGGGCTATAGCTGTTATCTTTTCATGGAGACATCTCACCTCTGTTATTCTTCCTTCATTTTATCTTTCATGTGCGTCATCTTTGATATCATTTTGACGGTATTCCCAGTTTACCTTGCAAACTGAAAACCCCTGCTGCATAGAATATTATTTACCTTTTGTCATGTCTAATAACTGTCACCATTTTCTCTGCAGGATATGGATATTCTGGCACAAATAGAATGGGAACTAGTGGTTATCTATGATAGCCAACAACCTAGAACTTTCGCCTTTTTTGAAGAATTTAAGAAGCTAAAGACCCAAAGGGGGCCTTTCCTCTTTAATGGGAATCTAGAGGTTTATATTTTAAGTGCACAAATATTACAACCCAGTACCATGTGCTGTCTTACTTACTGGTACCCATTTTTGTAGGAAAATCTCTCCGAATACCGTAATCTGCTCTCTGTGGTTGATAATTTTGATGACAAAGAAAGTATGAATGCATTGGCAACCAATTCTCATGAGACTGTGCATGAGCTGAAGGGGCGGCTGGTGAGCTGTACCGCATTTGAGGGCAAGACGGATTCGTCTAGATTTGTGGAGTATTGGGTTCCAACACAAATATCGAATGTGCAGCTTGAACAATATTGTGCTACACTACTTTCAAACTCTCTGTCCCTCTTTTCATCATCAAAAGGTGACCCTGTTGGTGTGCTACATGATATCCTTGTCTCTACTCGGAAGGTTTGGCGGGTTACCTTTCTCCTCAATTGCATTATGGCACCATTTCTGGATGATCGATTATTATATTTATTCCATCAAGGCTTAGTATGTGATGTTAATCTTCAAACACCCGAAGTTCCCCTTTTCTGCAATTCATTGTTTATTGCCCTTTTGGCTATTCAACTTTTTTTTTATAGTTTTGAAACATTTTCTAAAAAAAGAATGGGAAAAAATAAAGTTGTTTCTTTTTTGTATTTCATGTGGCCGAAACCTATGTGTTGCAAAACACCCAGCTTTTTGCATAACATGATATGGTGTGTCATCCAGGGTGTGGCTAGGCTGCAGCCCTGCCTGCACATGTTGCATCTATACTTTAGTTTTTGCATTTGATGTGTCATTTAATTTGCATGAGAATGTCTGCCTTACTTCCTCTCTCTATGAGGATCTTGTCAATTTTAGTTCTATCTCATTGATTGCTGACATCTTACCCTTATTTTGGGATTTGAAGAACCGGTTTCTTAGATCTTAATTATGTTATCATAGATTTTATGGTTATATCCAATCACTTAGTCTTTCTTTTGGACTGTGGTAGTATTTATCTTGAGAATTCTGAGGCCCTGATTTCATATTGCAACCTCAGAGTCTTTGGGTTTTTTTCCCTTGTTTTACTCAATTTCTTTATGCATTAGGTTTTTTTATCCTGTTAAAGTGGGGCTGACATGTTGGAAGGACAAATCTGATGACTTTGCCTCTTGGACTTGATGTCAACAATTACTAATCATTTCTTTAATTAGTAGCTGTGTGTTTTAAGTATGTCAATGTAGTCTGTGTACTTGTATATCAGTGAAGCAAAAATGACAATGTCTACTCTTTGAACTTAGGAGATTTGTTAAGCAAGTATGTTGACTTGAGTGTTTTAAGGACAGTTTGCCCTTGAATAGCAAGACTGCATGTATCTAGTTCTTCAGTTCAAAATCTAGATCTTTCTATTCATTCTTCACTTTGCTGTTTCCCAATGGCTAGTGGACCATGTATCTATCCATCCAACCAACCAATCAGCGAGTGCAAATTGTTATAAACTTCCTTAATTTCCTCTAAAGAATGTTTTATATAAAGCTATGGCTTGTTGTGATTGTTTGGGTGGATGTACAAGTGAGTTTCTTACAGTAATTGACACGAGTTGACACTTTTGTGGAAGCAAATTTTGATAATTTTGAAGACTATGAATTAAAAATTAACCATGTTCAACAAAAACCTAATGAATTGATAATTCATATTTGACACGTGAACACAAATCAACAGCTGAGCCACATGATAAATCAGGAGCGCTTAAGAATCTCAGTTTTGGCTGCTGATAGCAAAAATTGTTAAATGATCTAAAGTTTTGGGCATTTAAAAACTTTCTCAAGGTTCCTAAATCATTAAACATTATATGGTAGAGCTCCCACTTGAAAGTTTTGCATGGATATGGAATTTAATTTCTCAGTAAGGTGTGATGAGAAGACAAAAAGGCTATTTTTTTGAGATTTCAATTCTCCTAAGGTTTTTAATTTTGTTATTATGGTGCCTGTTTTGACAGTGTTGTAGTCATCCGTACAATGTTGATCCATCTCTTCAAGCCTCATTGACGAAAGAAGTTCAACTAACTGAGTACTTGGATGTTGGAATAAAAGCTAGCGGGAAACTTCAGCTTCTTGATACGTTGCTTTTGGAGTTAAAGAAACAGCACCTGAAAGTTCTTATATTGTTTCAGGTGAGGATGTTGAAACTTATCTGAATTCTGACAAAATCTTTAAATTCTGTTAACCCCACCAACCCAGCACCCTAATAGAATAAATGAAATTGAATCCTGCTCTTGCTGCTGCTTGAGTGGAGGTTTTCCAATTATAGGAGTATGACAAGGTTTGCAGAAACTAGGGCTCTTTAGATCTGATGATGTTGTACTTTTTGGTGGCAGCATATCAGAGTACATGGTGTTAGTGGGAAAAATATCAGCAAACTGTGCTGTTGCTAACTTTTAGAAGAATAGAAAAGGATTGAAAGTCAATAAGCCTTGTTCGTTTTTGTAAATCTTAGTATTTGAAGATTGTGTGACTTAAGATCAATCGAATGCTATGTTAGGTGCTGGGAACAATCTAGTCGCAGAATTTGATGTGTGGAAGAGGCACATACTTTTGGGAAGAGATTTATGGTTTCTACACTTTTCTTTTGGTGTTTGGAAGTCAATTTTTTTCAGTTAAGCTGAAATGGGGAGGGACCTGGTGATATTAAACTTTTTATTGCCATATAGTGCAGTAAGCAGGGACCTTATGAGCTGTTAGAAGCTTTTGTACTGACAAAAGTCTTAATCTTGATGCGTTTTGGGGTCAGCAAGCTTTTCATAATTTGGTTTTGTCCCCTGATGGATAATGATGACTGGTCATTGATAGGCTAGTCTACTTGCAGGCCTGTAAATCAACATAGAGGATTATCCTTAAAATGTCATTGGGAAATGTATATACTTTACCTTGTGCGGGTTTCACTCATGCTTATCTCATGGAAAGAGGAGAATTTCTCGTAAATAGTATCTTACTCTGATAACGAGATACTGGAATAGAGGCCAAGTATTGTAAATCCTATTTGATCAGTTGTTCTCATCAAAAGCAAGAATAATAGGATATTTAATGAGATTCCCCATAAAAGTTGAAAAAAATTTCAAAATTTCCCCCGGAGAGCTTTAACCCTGGCCTTCTTTGATCCTAACTTTGTTGCTTATTTTATTGAAAAACTGATAATGGCCATTGGTGTTTGTGGTGACCATTTTCTCATTTTCTTGGTTGGCAGTCCATTGGTGGTTCAGGAAGAGATTTGACTGGAGATATTTTGGATGACTTTTTACGTCAGAGATTTGGTGCAGATTCATATGAACGTGTTGATGGTGGCATTCTCCCTTCTAAGAAACAGGCTGCTTTGAATAAGTTTAATGACAAGGAGCTGGGAAGATTTGTGTTTTTGTTGGAGAATCGGGCCTGTAATTCTAGCATCAAATTGTCATCAGTTGATATGGTGATTATATTTGATAGTGACTGGAATCCTGCTAGTGACTTAAAAAATTTGCAGAAATTAACAATCGAATCTCAAGTCCAAATAAAGGTACTCCGCTTGTATCTGTCCTGTACGGTGGAAGAAAAGGTGTTGATATGTGCAAAGCAAGGCATACACCTTGAAAGCAAACTGCAAAATATAAATCGAAGCACGAGCCACATGTTACTGATGTGGGGAGCATCATATCTAATGCGTAGATTGGATGAGTTCCATGGCAGCTCTAGTGTGTCTTCCATGGTATTGTCTGATCAATTGCTTGCAAGTTCTGTGGTTCAGGAGTTTCTGGCTCTGCTTCCCCAGAATGAAAACAGTGTTAAGAGCAGATCTGTCATTGTCAAAGCGCAGCAAACTTCAGGAACTTACTGCACAGATTTTCCTTTGGTTGGTGAGTTAAAGATTCAGTCCACAGCTGAAGATTTACCACATATGTTCTGGACAAAGTTATTGGAAGGAAAGCATCCGTGCTGGAAATATCTGTCTGCTTCAACCCCAAGGAACAGAAAAAGGGTTCAATCAAAGGTCAATATATTAGAAGAAGTTGAGCCTGACAGTAATCAGCTGGACAAGAGACGCAAGAAGCTGACAAATAATAGCATATCTCTGTCCTCTAGGAAGCAGCGAATAGATGGGGAGAAAAAGGTTGCTGCTAACAAGGAAGGTAACTGATTGCAAAGGATAGTTACATTTTGTGGCACCAGTACTGGATTCTCTTCTCTTTACAATTTCATGGATTAATATGTTTTGTTGGACAAACTTAGATTTCCTAGGGTCTTTATGTTTCCAAACATCTTTTTTCAGGGACTTCCAAGCCATTTATTAAATCTCTTGGAGGAGAAGATTTGGCAGCTATACCTGAAGGTAAAATGGTTGACTCTGATGAGGGAAGAAAGTTGCGTGATGCACAGAGGGGCCTCCATCTTTTGCTGAAACTAGAAATCTCGAGACTTAGTGACTTGCTGGATTTATCGGTATGGTTTTTCTCTCTCTGGAAAAAGAAATCTGTTACTGATGGGGAGCATGTTGATTGAGCCTTGCTAGATTCTATTGTTAATGCACCCCAAGTTTCAGATAGTTTGTTGGCCAAGGTTTTTTTTTTAATTTAATTTTATAAAGACTGGATTACGTAGGTGTGTCTACTGCTGAGGACAATTGGTTGTTTGAATGGTCTAAAAATGATTCTTTCTCAATGTATAATCCTGCAAAGGTGAAGACACTGTTCCAAGCATCCGATAAAATACTCTCAATATGTTAACATCTGTGTTCTTCTGCGTCCAATTTTTGTAAATGTCACCTCCTTCAGTAAATAATTATTTTCATTAGCGGTTCCTTCCATCCTCATGTTGGTTGTGGATGGGTCCTGTTTGTCATTGATGCTAAATAAATTGTGGCTAGCATCATCTGGTTCCATAGTATACTAGTGCAGTGCCGTGCTGTGTTATTTTGGATCCTGAGTTTTATGCTCAGAAATCATGGGTGTTATAATAGCACCAAGCTGATTCAGAATTTCCGAATATCAGTATCGTGAGTGTTATCTTATCTTTTTGACCATTACCAACACTTTGTTAACTTCTAATACTTCTTTATATGCAGGACAATATCAAGGGTATCATTGATATGTTCCTTGATTATGTACTCAATAATCATCACGTGAGCCGGGAACCAGCGAGTATTCTACAAGCTTTCCAGTTAGCTCTGGTTAGAATATTATTATTTTCAAGTTCTTTTGTTTCACTAACCATTAATTATAAATCAATGTGTTTTGGTTAAAACATTTGTGGGAATATAAGATTAATATGCCTTTGGTTTTATTTACTCTTTGTTTTTTGTGATGTCCTCTATGATCATTGAAACCAAGTCACATTCTCTTAAAAGTTCTCTCAACTAGGTGTTTTATCAGTGGTTTCATAGTCAACTCTGACTAACGTGTAACTTTAAGTAAAATCCCTCTGTATCGTGTCAATAAAGAGCCATGTTTTTCTCCAACCAAGGTTGGAAGAAAGTTCCCCAGCCAGGCTTCAGATTAGTTAGTTAAAGTCACACATCAGTGACAGTTGAGTAGGTAACCACCACTAGAGGCCTCAGTGGAGGAACTCTCTCTCCAACTCTGGAGAAAACAGTGGCCCATCACCATATGCCTCATTCTTATCTGATTGCCATTTTTTAGCTGATTTCATGGTTTTTCAATGGATTTTATGGGTTTTTTTTTTTTTTAAATCAATTGATTATTTGAAAGTTGGATAACTACTTTTTCTGGTCAACCATTTACTCCTTATTCTACGTGATGTCTTCTCTGTGGCTTAGATACTACTTTGATGTCTGTATCTTTTGAATCTTATATCGTCTTAAAGGCTATTGTTGTTTTGTTCCTTTAGAGGATGTCTTTAACTTGGATTACATGCAAGACCATTTGGCATTTTGCTTCTGATATCAGTACAGCATAAAGAAATTCCTTTATATGCATATTAGATGATTTCTTGGTCTTCTAACATTGAAGAATAGCTAAGTTAGGCTCTAACTCCTCTTCTTTAGGCCTGATTAAAATTGTCACTATCCGTGCACTGTCACATTCCCAAATAAATGGGTAAAAAAAATACATTATTAATATTGGCAGCTTCAGTGTCATTGTGCAAGCGTACTCCTTTTGACAAGTCTACTGACAAACTTGTTAAAATCCAGTGTTGGACTGCAGTTTCTTTATCAAAGGAAAAAATAGATCACACCAAATCTCTTGAGCTTGCCAAAAAGCGTTTGAACTATCAGTGCAAGAAAGAAGAGGCAGACCATGTGTATTTGATGTTGCGACGTCTAAAGAAAATGTTTCTCCACCTTACAAAGAATTCACTGGTCGATTCCTTGAAATGTGGAGAATTGAAAGACAAAGTGCTTGAGATGGAGCAATCTGGTGTGAAGTTGCCCCTGTCAGCTATGCCTTGCCTCCAAACTGTAAAAGTAGAGATTGAAGATTGTACCTTTCAAGGATCCTCCAGTAATGAGGTCATTTCTAGTCCTAAATTGATGGATGAGTTTGGATTGACATTGGGAGATATTTCTGAAAGTGTCAGAGAAACTCAGAACCAGAGTGAGATACGGCTGGAGCTAGAAAGGAGGAAGAACGAAATCTGTAGGGAATATGAGGCACAGAAGGTGTTGCTGGAGAATACTCTTCAAATGGAGGCTGCAATTGTCCGTTTGCATTGTCCTGGTTCAATAAAATTAGAAAGGCTGGAGAGATTGGACAGGGAGTACTCTATGAAAATTGAAGAATGCTCACGTGAGATGGCCGTGCGCCTTAAAGAAATTGAGGCTGAATATCTAGCCTCAGCAAATGTAGTTCAGCAGGATCCTTCCCTTGTAGAGGGAGACGGGCGCTCAATGCAAGTGCAATTGCTGAATAAGCTGCCTGAAGCCAGGCATGGCCAGGAAAGTCCCAATTCTCACGATCAACTTGATAACCTGGATCCTTTATCGAGGCCCTCGTCTGACCATAGTGCTGATGCAATTGTCTGTGCTGTAAAGGACTGCCTTCCAGTGAGGATCGGTAGTGACAATGGTGAGATGAGTATCATGGTTTCAGGAACAGTTTCTACAGAGGTAGGGCCATGTGCTAATGGAATACCAATAGACAACCAAGGGAATGCAGTTTCTCTAAATCCCTGTTTTCAGGAGAATCTTCCTGGTAATTCACAAGGTGATATTATCAGTAGCCGTGCTCCAGACAATGCTAGCACTATGAATACTTGCACGTTGGTGGATCGGATTCCCGATGATTCAAGAAAGGAAGCAATTGATGAGCTGGGACCAGTGGAGGTGCGAGAGAGTGTTCATTTGACGAATGTACTGGAGAGATCGAGTACTCTGGATCCACAAGTATCAGAAATGGAACCACTTAATGGATCTGAATCTGGAGTGGCTGATAATGTCCATCATGGTGATGGACCTCATAAAGCTGCCTTGGTTGATCGATCAATATCAAGGATGTCTGATGTTAGAGACGGTGTAGTAGCCACTGGTCATGCTGTGGAGAATATCAACTCTCCAATTGCTTGCTCCTTGGATGATCAGATTCTCGATGGTTCAAGAAAGGAAGCATGTGATGAACTAGTTGCGCTGGAGGTGCAAGAGAACATTTGTATATCAGGTGAACTGAAGGATATGATCTCTCCAGATCCATGTGTATCAGAAAAGGAGATATGCAATGGATCTGAATCTGAAGTACTTGAGAATGTCCATCCCAGTGATGAACCTTGTGAAGTTACTTTGGTTAATCAATCAAAGTCAAGTACAGTGCCGCCAGCAAATACCTTTGCCGAGGGAGCTTCTGTGTCATCTCATCGTGTATGTTTATCTATGCTGTCGGTGGTGTTAATAGTATCCTTGTTAGAATTTACCCAATTCTTGAAATTAATCCTTGCAAACATTAGTGGGCATGCGCCAAAAAGAGTAGAATTGCTTTGGCATAGGACAAATATTGTCTCCTAATTACTGGAGTGTACATTGAAATTTGGTAAAGGACATGAATTTTCGTTGAACAAATAGTGTCTTGTAAATGCTGGAGGGTAATTGAACTTTGGTAAATGACATGATATTTCTTTCTGTTTGATTATTACAGACCCTAACTGACCAGGAGTTGCGAAATGATTGTAATGCTACATCCACCAGCAGGCAAGAGAGAAATGCACCCAATGAAGAGCAACATAATGATGAGGTTTCTTCTGTGTCATCTCATCATGTTTGTTATCTATGTTCTTGACAAAGTTTATGTCCATCTCCTTTGTATATCTGTTTCTGACATGAATAAATTCAGAACCGTTATTGGACATCTCTTGTTTGCATTTTTAGCGTTTATGAATATTAAACTAGCTTTTTTGTAGAACAATATTATCTCAGGAATGCCAGAGTATACTTTAAGATTTGGTGACATGATTTTTCTATTTGATTATTACAGACCCTACCTGATGAGGAGTCAAGAGATGATTGTAATGTCATGTCCACCAGCATGCAAGAAAAAAATGCACCTGGTAAACAGCAGCATGATGCTGAGGTTGCTTCTAAGACATCTCATCATGTATGTTAATCTATGCTCTTCACAGTGTTGATATTCATCCTTTGTTCCTTGGCTTAATCAGTTCTTGATAGGAATGCATGAAAACCATGATTTGGACATATGCTGTGGTGCATTTAGCATGCATAAAGAGTGGAGTTTTTCTCTTTTTTTGGCCGAGAAAAAATATATTCTCGTAATGGCTTCAGTGTATAAATGACTCTTTTATGTTTATTGTAGAGTGCACCTGACCAGGATTTGAGAGATGATTTTAACCCCACACCAGCCATCATGCAAGAGGGAAATGCACCTGATGAAGAGCAGCAAAATGCTGAGGATGCTTCCATGCCATATTATCTTGTATGTTTTTCTACGCTCTTGACCATGTTTATTATGCTGTACTTTTCCTTTGAAGCTCAATTCTTGACATGAATGGCTGGAATGTGGAACAATGATTGGGCGTATGCCTTTTCTGCTGTATTTGCATTTTAAAGAGCAGAGTAATTTTTTATAGAACAAACCTTTTCCCATAAAGGCTTGAGGGCACGTTAAAATTTAACATACGCTATGATTTTCTATGTCTATAACAGACCTTACCTGGCCAGGAATTGAGAGATTATTGCAATGCCACATCCACCAGCGTGGAAGAGAGGAATGCAACTGATGAAGAGCAGCATAATGCTGAGGTTGCTTCTTATGTAGCCTCGATATGTATTTTTATTAATGCTCTTGGCAATGTTGATGTCCATCCTTATTCCCTTTGAATGCTTGATTCTCGATATGAATGCCTGAACACCCGGATGTGGACAGATGCCTTCTCTGCATCATTAGCATTCACAAATAGTAGAGCAGGTTCATTGTACAAATATTTTCTCATAGAGGCTTCAGGGTAAAAATGACTATTTTTCTGGATATCTCTATTACAGACGTTACCTGAAGAGGGGTTGAGAGTTAATTGTAACACAGCATCCACTGGCGTGCAAGGGAGAAATGCACCCGATGAAGAGCAGCATAATGCTGAGGATGCTTCCGTATCATCTTATCATGTATGTCTTTCTATGGTCACCCCAATGTTGATAGCCACCCTCCTTTTCCTTTAATTACTTAAGCCTTCACATGAATGCATGGCAAACGTGTGTGGATCTATGCCCTCTCTGCTTCATTAATGTTTTTAAAGAGTACCTCGTAGAGGTAATAATTTCTAATAAAGGCTGGAGGGGATGCTGTAGTTTTATAAATGTCGTGATTTTTCTTTTTGCTCATTACAGACCTTACCTGACCAGGAGTTGGGAGATGATTTTAGTGCCCCGTCCACCAGCATGCAAGAGAGGATTGCACCTGACGAAGAGCAGCATAATGCTTCTCAACTTCTATCATCTGGTACTAATAATGCTACATCGTTTTTCTCTGGAGCAGCAGATATGGAGCCTCCAGTGCTTCCGCAGCCACAAGATCAGCCTCTTAACCACAGTTCACATGATTTAGCTCTAGGCAGAGGAACTGCAATTCCACTCCAGGGGGTGGGAGAGACTTCTAATCTAACTGTTCACTTTCTGTCGACACAAGTTGATGACAACCCTGTTGTGCCTCTTAATCAAGCAATGTCGGGATCTGCAGTCGGCATTCCTTGTGGTAGGACAGTGGCACAGATCTCAGGCAATTCAACTGCATCTGTTCCTGTGGAAAGTAACACTCAGCCATTACAGAGTCCATTTCCAGTGGCACAACCCAGAGCGCCTCTGAAGTTTTACTCGGATCCTCTTCAGAATGAGCTGGACAGAATACAAAGGGAAATTGAGCAAATGGACAAAGCACATGAAGATGTGGTGAGTTACTTCTTGGCATTGTGTTTAACTTGTGAGAGGTTCCACTAGTTCTTTATGGAATTTAACATTTGATAACCTAATCATCGTAAATTTACATTTCTTTGAGCAGAAAATCCATCTGTTATCTGATTGTGGCAAGGAGATAGAGGAAATTGTTGCACAAATTCGCAGGAAGTATGATTTGAAACTTAAGGAGATTGGGGCAGAATATCTTGCTAAAAAGAAGGAACTCGACATGAATCACCGCAAAGTTCTGATGAATAGGATGCTAGCTGAGGCATTCAAATGCAAGTATTCGGATATCAGGGCGTCAGGTGCAAATGGAATCCAACAAGGTGCGTAGTATTGGATATGTGTGCACACTCTGTCTTTTCATTTGCTAGTCATCATACTATGAAGAGAGCTATTAAGTAAATACATGCCTTGTAGTTGATAGATCTTTTCATATGTAAATGTGCCTTTCATATTCACGAGCATGTTAAAGTACCCTGATCTTGCTTGTCCATTTCTTAGCGTGTGCATACTCGCGCACCACATGTGCTATGAAATCACGCAATCTCTGGAAGAAATTTGCATTGAATTTATATGTTGCTTTCATCCCATTGTCTAAAAGGGGTAAGATCCTTCTTACATTGCGGAAATCGAGGTTTTGTTTGCAGTCTTAAATCCTTGGCTAATAGAGAAACACCTATCCCATACTATGCCCTTGAGAGCAAGTAATACGTTATTTACTGACAATCGCCATTAGATAAGGCTCAATTAACAGAAGGATTGTTAACAAGTGTCTCAGGGAACTTTTTAATGACCAATAGAGAAAGTTTGATGTTTCCAGTGCTCAATTATTCTCATGTTATCTGTGATCAATGTGTTGGGATTCAAACAATTGATAATAACAAAGAAAAGGCTTCACTTCTGTGAACATGTCAGTTAAGTGTGGTTGTGGTCATAATACTTTATTTATATTTGATGAATGAGCTAACCAGAATTTTATGTAATAATATCCTGATGAAGCTGATATTCCTATAAGCAAGGCAAGGCCTGCGTGTGCTTCATAGTTTGCACTTGGAAAATGAATCGCCTAATTATGAAGCAATCAATTTATAACTTTGTAACGCAATTCAATCTTCGAATAAATTGACGCAACTAGAAAAGAGCCGAGTATATGGAATTCTGGATGATGAGAGTAATTTTTTTTTTTGGTTGGTCCGACTCTACGTCTACTTTAAATCTCACTTTTAGACTTTTGTCTTGCCTCTGTGTAGGGTGTGGGAATCGAAACCCACACCAAAAACTAAATTGTCCTCACCTCAACCCCCCTAAGAAGGTGGGGATGAATCCCTACTCCCTCTTTCCATGTGGGGAGGGTGACCACTGGGGCAAACCTCAGTGGTCATGAGAGTAATAGTTGGCTACTTCATTGAGACTCCATGTCTACCATTGAAGTGCTATTGGTACCAAAAGCATAGTTATAATCATTTGATCCAACTTGGATCTCTTCAAGCTTTTGATGGTTAGTGCTCACCATGACTACTGTATTATTTTGAACCTCAAGATTTGTGATTTGATCGTTGGAGATTGAACGATTGTTACTTTGGTTGTTCAATGACGTCAGATTCCTATGCATTACACGAGGCAAGATCAGCGAAGCAAGTATCTATCTCTGTAAAATTTTGGGTCTCTGACTGTCAAATTACATCATAGTAGTGCAACCTAATTTTTCCTACCGTTGGTCAAAGTGATTGGCTTTCTTGACGTGAAGGTGCAAGAGAAAGTGAAAACATTTAAAAAAGAGCGCATGCTGTGATTACAATTGGCTGGTCAGAGGGAGAACATGATGAATTAACTACTGAAGTAGTTTAAAGTATGGCTAAACGAGAAGAAGTACAGTGTTTATTTGTCTTATTGTTCAGTTAAATGGCACACGAAATTAAAATACAAATTGAAGGCTCTTTGAAATCTGATCATGATAGTTTGATGAGTTTATAGGTACAGGCATCCATAGATTGGTTTTTTAACTCAGATTAAGAACAATCTGGTTTCATTATGTTTTGTCCCTTTCTTCCTTGCACCAAGAAACCCAGTATTTTAAAAAATATCAAAAGAAAAATGTGACCTATGGCAATGGGTTGGTTTTCTTCAGGCCAAAATACTTTCAGTTCAGAGATCCACTATTATGTGGTTTGATTTTGTTCTCTCTTACTATATTGCATTGAGGAACAAGTATTTTGATATTTCATCCATCGGAAATTACTTTTTAATTTGTGAAATTAGATTTTCACGAATTATTAGCTGCACCTCTTAGGAAGTTCAGAAATTGTTGGTTTGGTTCAGGTTACTTTTGCTTCAACCAGTTAAATTTAGCTCACGAGAGATTCCAACTCCATTTGCTGCTAAGAAGTTCACAGCTGCCATAACCTGAAATACTTCTTGTTAATAGTCAAAGGATTAATATCTTTTGATGCTTGCAAATCGCTAGATTTTTTTTTTTTTCCACAAAAGCATCTATAATGTTTTTGCCCTTTTGATTTCATAGTAGTGTGAGCGGCATCTCATCATCTCATGAATGATCTTTGATGTCAAGAATTTGTACTTCTGATGCTTATGTTTTTTCCCTCAATTCACCGTGACTGTCTTTCTAAAATCATTTGAACTGTTGTTTTTTTATTCATTATGCTTTTTCATGTTTCTTATCTAGAAATTAGTGGCCTAATAATATTTGGAACAGTAAAATACTACCTGGAACTTTCTGTAATAATGCTTTCAAAGATTGCTGTCCATATCAAGACTCAATGCCATGTGAGACTTATATATGTATTCCAGCAGCATTATTTCTGTCTATTTTTTTGTTTTTGTTTTGATAAAACAGCCTCTTTGAAAAATTAGGGATAAGGCTGTGTGCATTGAATGTTCCCCAGACCCGAGCTGTGTGGGCAGCCTTGTGCACTGGGACCCTGGTTTTTGTGCAGTTTTCTTTGTAAAACTACAAAGTAAAATAGTCATCATCATGCATATGTCATCATATTAGCATTTTGGGTTTTGAACATGTTAATAGGCCTGGTTTGCATCACTTTTGATGCCAAATTGCTCATGGCAACCATTTTCATGCAGATGTAGCTTCTGGTTCCACGCAACCGTTGCTACAGTTATCATCACAGCATAATGCACATCAGTCTTTGCCGGTTTGTGGCCCTTCTGCCGGCCTTCAGTCAAACGGGGTTGGCACTGTTGCCACTCCATTCACAAGCTCACAGAGTTTTCCTCCCAATGTGGCAAGCTTGCAGAATGTTGGTCCGTCTGTAGTTTCCATCCTCGATACTTTGGCTGTTCCCTCTGGTATAGCATCCAGACCGCCTCAGATCAGCCTCAGCATGCCGCCACCGTCAACAAACATTCAAGCTCTGAGTGATCTTCGTTCTCCTGCCCCACATCTCCAGACTTTCAGACCTTGTGTTGCATCTTCAGGCACCCCTTTGCAGGGCTTGCCAAATTGGCAGCCACCTAGCAACCTACCTCCAACTTCTGCCCCTCTTCAGCAGTTTCCAGCGGCAGCAGCACCACCTCTAGGCCCAGCAGGTCCAAGTAATTGGCATCATGGTGGAGGATCTGCAGGAGGGTTGACATCTAGTGAATGGGCGAGTGATCTTCTTATGGATGTCCCTTGTTTTCGTTCTCCAACCTCCATTCCTCCTTCACAAAGGGATAATTTAACCTCCTCTACTAATGCTACTGATGGCATTGTGTGCTTATCCGATGACGACTGACCATTGGCCTGTGGTCTAACAAGTAGGCATCCTGTGGATCCTCGGCATTTTTGGTTGTGGGAAGGCATTGTATATAAGCCTACAGAGACAGAATCGGGGTGTCTATTTTGTTGGAAGGGGGCCATTTTCATATACTCTCCAAGTGTATATGCATAGTAATTAAGTTTTATGTCTGCAGCATCATTCCTGTGATCAAATTCTAGATGGGAAATTTTGCAGAGGATGCGGTCTGTATCTCAGAATATTGACATGGGTCTCGCTCATTTCTGCTTTCTGTAGCTTGTTCATAGTTATGACATTGGGCCTTTTGATGAATCTATAGTTTCATTTCATCCTGAACGTCCGACATTTCCATTGTAGATGCTAGACGCCCCAACACACTGAAAGCCCTAAATAAAAAAAGGGGACAATTTCGGGAAAGTTTTGAAGCGCCGTCTCTTCTCATTTGGCATTCTTCATTGTATCAAATAATCGTCTGTCCCCCTAAAACTCCAGAAAGCCTTTCTGCTTCGATCGCTTTGCCATTTTCTACAGGACATGGAGGCACATTAAAATCGTTTAATTGACGACTCACTGGTCAAGCAGAGACCGGCTTCTCCTACTCTGCCTTTTACCTTCTTTTTCTCCTTCTATGCATTTCTGTCTGCTTGTTTTTTTTGTGGTCATTTAAAAATTATAATTATATAGGCATTAGCAAATCTTGACATGGTACTAGGGGTGTGTAATGAAAACTGTCCAACCTAGGAACCGCACAGACCGGATTGGCCAATTTTGGGCGGTTCCCACAGCCGGTGGTCCGGTTCTCGGTTCCCATTCTTGGAATCAAGAATCGGACTGGTAGTTTTTAATATATATATTTTAAAATTTCTTAAGAATTCGAAAAAAAAAATTCTTTAGCATTTGAGAAAAACGCAATTACATACGGATTAAAAGGGCAAATTGATAAGGCAGTGTATAAACGAAGTAGGTTGTCTTTGAGAACGTATTGTAACATTAACAAATATTTTCTTGAAAAGGAAAAGTTATCAGTTCCATTAGACCGGACCGGACTAGTCGGTTAGTCCAGTTTCCAATTCCAAGACTAGTTGGTCCGGTCCACAGTCCTAGAATTTGGGAACTAGTCCTTCCGGTCCAGTTCTCGGTTCCCGATTCCCGATTTTACCTTGAAATTAGACCAGACCAATCACCCTTATATGGCGCGATGTAGCACTAGCAATGCCTTTCCTGCGTAAAGTTTAATGTGAACGCATTTCTTTTGCACTTAATTTTGCCTTTTCATGTGTCACATGCAAATGACAGTTGATCTTGACACAAAATGGACAAACTGTATTCCATTGTCAACTTATATCCGCTGATCTTATGTTAATATGGCATTTCTCGATCTATATATTTTCTATGTGCTTATCAAGGTGAGTCTGCAGTGATCTTTCTCATGAAAAGGAGATTATTAGCTGTTTTGGCGTGTCAAGTTTTTTATCTAAAATGAGGTGTGGCGAATTTCTTTTTTTGAAAGTATAACAAGCAAGAAAACTTTTACTGAAAAGATTAAAAAGAAGAAGAAGAGCGGGGCAGTATTTTCAAATGAGTAATGCGATACTGTAAAGTGTAAAATATTTTTGCACAAAATGTGAATTCTTCACTTATATATTCTTTACTCCTCTACATATGTTTACCTCAAAGGTCATTTATGATGTAACTTCTTAATTATAAAGAAATTTGATTACAACGATTGTGCATACTATTATTCGCACCACGCTGGAGGCTTGGGTTTTGGCGCTACTACACTACGGAAATTGTTTTTATTTAACATCAAACACCCATAGTTATTTTAACGGTTCTTTTCAAAAGTTAGAACAACTTGTCTACTTAGAAGCTAATGGGCTTAATGTCATCAAGACTACAGATAGTGTGGTATGGAAGGGGGTTCGATTTGAGCTGGTTGAACTTATTGGTTAAATTTGTTTTGATAATAGAATATCTTAAACTATGCTCTTTTAGGTACAAAAGGAGGCTTGAGATCTGCCCTAAACTTGCTGAAAATACGACTTCTACTTATACAAAATTAACTACATGACATTAGTTCATATTATAACTAGAAGTTTGTGCTTTTACTCTATTTCGCGTCTTTTAAAGAGAACCAGATGTGTAATAACCCGTCAGAAGATTGTTCAAGGATCGAAGCTTTGATGGGTTAGGCCATCGAAAACTCATAAGTTGAAAAGATAATCCGAATTTGAAAAGTTATAATTATCATGGTGATTGAGCTACCATTACCCGATATCCTATTATAATTTGCTTAAGCTTGGCAACGTCAGATGTTCAGATTGTGTGGTCTGACAGGGATCTAACTAAGATCTGGCTGCACGTATTTCCAGTTCAATTAAATAAGAAAGCAACAATGTCTTTGATTATTAGCTTTTGACTCTAATGGTCAAACATTTGTTAGCTTTTTCGATGTCTCTGCTCCTCTCTCTCTCTCTCTCTCTCTCTCTCTCTCTTCTCTTCCAAGGGAATAATAAGATAGAATTTGTCTTGAATCCTGTCATTGCTCTGCCATACAGAATATCTTGAGCTCCACAAAGTATCCAATGGTATGGAAAAAGGGAAACGAGCAGCCCGAGGAATTGAAGCAATGTTCAGATTTAGTTCTATAATATGGTCAACATTGCATGAACATATTGATATTATTGTGAGAAATATTGGATGTAACCCCCAACATGTGTAATTTTAATTCAAGGAGACCTTTTTTTTTTTAGTGATTGCTTTAATAAAAATAAATCAATTGTGGAAGATTTGAGTACTAAATGTAGAGTGTTGAAGATAAAACTAAAAGGTAGATGACGATAATTGAAAAGTAATATCTACTTTTTGTTATTGTTAACTGAAAATATAATGATGACTGTTATCGCTAGGTTTTAGCAATATATTTGGCAAGATTTTAGTTGCCGTAAATTATATTTTGCTATTGCGAATGAAATGATCTCCCCCCTCTCTCTCTTTTTTTTGAATTGATAAAATGACCTCTCGTTTACTTACCAAATTAAGTGGATTCTATTACTTAATTGAGTCTATTATGTCGATGCTTATTAAAGTTATAGAACAAGCTTAACCTAATCAGTTTTCAACATTCAATTGTGTTATTGAAGGAATCCTTATGGGTTGAATTATTCTTAGTCAGCAAAATTAGCAAAACCATTCTCCCTGGGGATCCACCAGGGGCCAAAAGCTAACCAATTGAAATTCTCCAAACTTCTTTATTCAAAGACCAATGCATGATGGTAACACAGCCTGTCAGTGCATCCTCCCACAAAGGGTCAAGGAGAGGCTACGAGTTAGGTTTGATATTGTTGAAAGTGTGGAAAAGAAGCAAAAGCTGTCGCATTACATCCAAATTCCTAACCCTCACCAATATTGCTTCCTTTTCCGTCAATACTTGCATTTTGTTTTACTCATTGAAAGTCCACTCAACCGTGCCTTTTGCCGACCGAGGACACTAAACATACTTAATCAAACACGTGACGCCATGTCAACTTACTGAGTAGAGATATTTGATCGAACGATCAATTTTCTTTTCATCAATAATGTGACATCTTCTTCGCACGGGATGAATTTAACTCTATACTCGTCCTCAAGAGAACATGCGCCACGCATCTTTCGAAATCCCACTGAGCGATCGTTTCGGCGAGACATCCCAATAGCTTCCGTGAGTGGTGAATCTCTATGTTGGGTGGCGTTGGTTCTCCTTCTCTCTTCGCCTTTTGCTCGACATGGTGGAAGAAGAAATTATGAAGGAAAGCAATTCCCCCCCACTCTTTTGTGGGTCTGGATCTTTTCTCAATTCGCTGCTTTCTAGGGCAAGCCAATTGGGAAAAGGTGAAGAAGGAAAATCCTTTTTAGGGGAGACATCTCTTCAGCACAGTGAGATATGTCTCTCGGTGGGATTTTCTTTCTCTACCTTGCCATAATGCCTCTCGGTGGATCGCTAGGCCCTTCGTCATGATTCAAAGGATCGAGCTCGAGAGGGATTTTCTTTTGTTCTTTCCTAAGTTTAAGATCCCCATGTTGAATTGAATACATGATTGACATGGGATCTTACACTCAGCTTCCAGTTATAATCCCTGAAATGCTGATTATTATAAGCTTCCACTTTATTTATTGTGGCGCGATTCCACTTGGGTGCGCACACAACAATCTTCTTTTCAAGGATACGTTGTGGTTTTGTAGTCATTAAAAGACATGCCAAAGGCCGTGAAGAGAAGTCAACTTTTTGCCCTAGTGGCATCCACTGTTTTGTCACATGAAACCGTTCGAGGTGGGTTCTAGTCCTGGCCTTATGTTACTGAACCCTAGGGGAAAAAAACAATGAGGGTTGAATGAGACAATAAAGATGGTGAGAATTAGAAAAGAGGGCGAAAGCAAAAACAAAAATAATAGAAAGAAAAGGGTTCTTGATAAATCTTCTAAAATAAAATCCGGTCCAATGATGACCGTACAATTAGCATCTATTGTCTCAACAACATTAAACGAAATGGTGTGCATGTAGCATTCGTAATGCAAAACGTCGTATTCAAGAATAATGTCGAGGTGACGAGATTAAGCTGGGATGAAATTGTTTTGAAGCTTACTTGATGCTCTTGCACGCAGGAGTATATTACTATATATATCCGTGCAATTGTACATGATCATCGACCTATAAAATGAGACACCATGAATCTATATAGGCAAATAAATACCTCGTGAGTTGTAGACATTTTACGTTTGACCCATACCAGTGCCTCAGGCTCTCATAAATGCTAAACGCGACACGAACCTTGAAATTAGGGTTTTGGGGAGATGGAGCATGGGTACCTTATCATCATTTACGTAACCATTAAATGCAGTAGCTGTATCATTACGACATCTTGGCTTGCTCGTAAAGCTTTGATGACCATTAACCAAACTTAGTTTTGACTAGAGCATGTCGAACAAAATTCTTGCTCGGCAACAGACACACGCTTGAAATTTAGGGTTTTCTGTTGAGTGGATTGCACGATAGTTGCAAGTCCTCTTTTCATCAAAGCCGAAATTGAGGAGGGTCCGATCTCGCATTCCCGCCACATGACTGACTTTTCTTTATAGGTATGATTCATATCATGATGGAAAAGTATAGTGCAAAGAACGTAATTTTTATATTTATCATGTAATTAGGCTTTGATTGGCGGTGGGTTTCTTTCATTCAAGAAAATTTTGAGATGGCGCAACTATCGAGAGAATTAGCTGATTAATCTTAAACATTTTGTGCAGACACCAATTCAATTCTAAATTTTCTAAATTTATTAATGCAAATCCTAAACATTTTGAAAATTTTTCAATATTATCCTTCCACCCGTTTGGCCTGACCAACACCGATTGGACCTCTAGGTTAGTATTTCCTGATCTAAATTAACTGGAAAGATTAGATTAAAAATTATAAAAAATTATAAAAATTAAATTTGCTAAGTCGGAAGTTTGAATTGATCATCCTATAATAGATTTAAGATTAAGTAGGTAATATCCCCGTGAAATACATAGTTATTTATGAGATGTACGTTTGCGCTCCACCGACCCCACAAAAAGTAGAAAATAATCAGATGAGGCCCATTAAATGATGTAGATGAAAGACTTTTTACATTGATATTATTTATTGTTTTTATTATTATTATTGTCACTATATATGTTACTATTGGCCAGCTGAAACAATGGAGGGACAATCCCCACCCTCGATGAATACCTCTCAATGATTCAAGAAATGGGGCCGGGGTTCGTGCGCTTTTTCTTCTCATTTATCATTGTTTAGTCAGACTAAAAGGAAGCACCCACAGAATATTGAATATTCGATTTCTTTGATTTTCTTTCTTTTTTGTGGCGATTTTAGTGAAAGGGACTTCAATATGATCCTACTAAAAGGTGAATAAACCTAATCCCTAATGAAGATGTCTCCAAAAGGCCATGTTCTCATCTTCCCCTTCTCTTCTTTATTGTTTTGCCAAGCTGTGCATGAGGGTGAAAGGGGGACCTAGTGCTTGTTTCCTCTTCTTCTTTCTTTTCTTTTCTTTTTTTTTTTTAAAAGTCATTTGTATATATTATTTCTCGTGTTGGTTCCGACCGCTTCCGTTCATTTCGATAATGAAAAATAGGGTTGTCGAGTTTTCTCTTATTTTGGTGAAGAGATATGACGAAAGTTTTCAATGAGATTAAATTCAATCCGTTCATCTCTTTCTGCAATATCGAATGCTAAAAAATCTAAGACCGTTGGATTATATTGTATTTGCTCGTGGTATTAAGATGAGAGCGTACGTGAAAACGAAATCTAGAAACCATTTTTCAAAGTCTACATTTTTAACAAGAAGCTTAGGTCACGTGGGTTTCATAGGGACAAATAAAACAATTCAACTCTTATCCAACTTTGAATCATTGGAACTGTTCAATGAAAAAGACCTAAACGTTTAAAACCCAAAAAAGAAATATCAAGTTAAAGAAAGTAGAAATCGGGAATTACCCCATCTTGAAAATCCAATGCGATCCACGGAGATATTGAAATAAGCACCATTCACCTTAATAAATACATTTCAACTCGATTTCCGATCGTTCCTTATATCGCTCGCCCCTTTATGACGTCATATTCCCCGTCATAAGCATGGGATGACGAAACCCATCACGAACCATTCAAAAATTACGAAGAGGGTACGGAAAGATGGATATCACAGTCGTAAGCGCGAATACATTAAAAGAGATGAAAGGTAAGATCTCGGCACCTCACGCAAACCCTAATTTCCGTAATTCTTATCGTCCACGAAGGCGAAAAAAGAACGTTTAGTCCACGGAGGCATGGGGAATGGCGAAATGCAGACGAGGGAGAGGGCATTGACTAATCAAAAGGAGGACGACTTCGACATTAGAGAAAAGACAATGCAGTCTTCAATGCAAAATTCCTTTTGATGTTTATGGCTCTGTCCACGCCAGCATTTGATTTTGCCTCCATCGCAACTAACTGGTGGAGAAAACGTAAGAGCCGATGGGGCCCCATTCGATTATTTATTAATTTAAAAAAAAAAGTGAAAATATGCTTTGACCATTATGAACTTTTCTTTAATCCCGTTTTTAATGAAGAAAATGAATGCAAGAACCGATAAGGAAGATGAACCCGCGTCAGCGTTTGCCATAAAAGAAAGGAGTTGGAACCGTTTCACCAACCTCAACATCTCTCTTCCGCAAGCCAAGAAAAAAGAAAAAGGGTTCATCTCTTAATTCGACTCGGCTCGATTCCCATCTGATTCTCCACACGTTTATTTCATAAATCAGGACGAGAACTGAGCATATTTTCTCCTCGTCGAGGCATTAGCGATTCAAGAGAGATGGGTTGAAATTCGAAGTGGACAAGGAGTACGGCGACGGAAAGGTGGCAGTGGCGGTGGTGGCGGTGGTGCACGAAGATAACGTGACGAGAGCTTGGAAAGAATAGGAAGGCATTTAAGTTTTTGCATACGGTAAAAGGGTTGTTGGGGGTGGGGGGCGGATGGTCCACATTGCGTGAACCCGAAAATGTTGAAACAATTAAAGGATGGTACCTGACCTAACCAGACCCTAAAGTTTTAAAGGAATTTATGGCCGTTTTAATGGAATTTGTCAGTGCATGGCGATGGAGCAGAGGCGGAAGAGGAAGAGGAAGAGGAAGATGCCGTGGAAAGTCGATGGTTCGTGCTCGCGGCACGATGCGAATATCTCGAGTATCCTCGTTCAAGGAAAACGAAGGGAGTGAAAAGTGTACGCGCAAGGCGCCGCGCCGCACCAGACGCTCCCTTGGACCGTACATAGCTAATCTGGGAATACGCTTCGAGAATTGGTCAATCGGGACATGCCGAGATTTTGGTTCATCGCGTTGAGGATATATTAAGGGTGAACACGAATCGTGTTGGGTTGATCCAACACCTAATCTAGGAATCACTTCACACGGTATTGATTTTCGATTTTTTGGACTAAGAACCAACTTATTGAGCCTAGGATCGATGACCAAACTAATCCTATGGATTTGGTCCGGTTCCAAGGTTAATCCGAGATTTACCGATTATTTTTTTATTTCGTTTTTTGTATCTATTGAAATGACAAATATACTATTTCAAATTACATATTTATCAACAATACGATATCGAGCGATCAAATTATAAACACATGAAATGCAAATATAAAATAAGATAACAATAGATATTCCACACTTGCTAAGAGCAACAAACTATAAAAAGAACAGATGAGGCGAGTGAGTAGAGGCTAGAGGTGAGCAACAAGGCAAGCGGAGAAGGTTTCTACTTCTTTTTTGTCAAATTAGGGCTGGTTTTTTTTTTTCTACTTTTAATTTATACAACAAACTGAATTGCAAAAGAAAGAAGAAAACGGAGAAGAAAGCACTAGGATTTAGAGTAGACAAAAAATATATATATATAAAAGTTCCAACCCTAAACTCTTAAAATCGAGAACAAACTCGTATAGTAGAGGGTCCAAGGATCCTAGGACCACCCGGCCTTCTAGGAATTGAACCAAGATTTTCTGGGTTGGACCGATCCAGAGTTAACCTTGGATCGATACTAACCCCTAGGTTATACATTACACAAACACGACCCAAAGATTGATGGGTCGACATTGCACGACAAGTGTAGCACGAGCAGAAATGGGTTCGTAGGTTGATGCAATCCACTATGACCCAAGATCAAGACATTGGCATAGACCTGACATGAAACATTCTAGGACTTTTTATGAAATGTATTTTGAATAGCAGGAAAGGATGTTCTTTGAATTGATCCTAATCCAAACGAGTCGCGTATAGATTGTGTCAACTTCGAACAAGTTGCATGAGTTAGACTCTGTTGCTTGCAAGTTAGACACGACCACAATACTACAATTCATTGTGTTCGGCATGTCGACAAGAGATTGATTTGTATGCGAGCAACCCCAATCCAAACCTGCTGATTCCGTGTTGCGTTTGAGCTTTGTCATCATGTCATGTCAAAAATTATCGCCCCTATTTGGGATAAGAATGGAAGGAAAGAAATATGGTGAGCAATTGAGAGAATAACGGAGAGAATGATAATCAAATATTGAAGAGAATGATAACCATTATATTCTTGGTAATAATTTTTGTCTATAAGTAGATTTTTATATTTTTATGTCCTAGATGAGTTTTTGAGTAAAAAAAAATGTATTTAATAACAATACAAAATCTTTATTCTCGAGAAAGAAATTCGTTCGATAGGTTTATCAAATATCTCCCTTCCATGTTTTTTGTCATTCATTATGCTCCACTATTTCATGAGATAGAACATTCGTAATCAATCAAATTGAAAGTATCGATGTAGAAATCGTACAACAGTGGATGGTGGTGACGGTGGACAATGAGAAATTTTTTTTAAATTTTATTTCAGTTTCAGAAATAAAAAAAAGGTAAAAAGAATTTACTTTTAATTTCTGTTCTAAATTTTTTTGAAATAAAAATTTGTGTCGAAAATAAATAAAAGAAATTGAAGTGAGGGAATGGAGGGGGCAATTGGGTAAAAACGGAAAAGACGTAGGGGGGCGATGCTCTCCGCATTGCGCTGTCACATCGGCTCGGCTGTTATATTGAGCCGCGCTCTCTCTGTCTCTCTGTCTCTCTGTCTCTGCAAATCGCAATCAGAATCGTGCAAGGTCAAAATCCACTCGCCAAAAATACAATATTTTCCTTCCCAAAATAAATAAATAAATATATAAATAGAAAGAGCAATTCAAGAAATTCGAGGGTGACGCCAAAGAATATTAATCAATGGCTTCCCTTTTTTTTGGATTTTTCTTCCGGGGGGGGGAGTAATATTCGAAAAGGAAAATGAAATATAAGAGAATGGAAAATACGATTCGACGCGAAGGAAGGATATTAGGCCCCGATGGGGATCGCGTTACAATCCGAAATCGCATCCCATTCCGAAACGATGACCCATTAAAAACAGTAACAAAAGAAGAAGGCACGAGGCAGAGCAGGCAAAGGCGAAGGGCCAACAAAAACAACAGCACCACCAACAGCACCACCAACAGTAGCACGAGCAGCAGCAACAACAACAATAAAAACCCCCCAAAAAAAAAAAAAAAAAAAACAGCGACGATTACGTTATTGCCTGTGCCATATCTTTCAACCACCCCTGGTCCTTTTCCTCTCTCTCTCTCTCTCTCTCACACTGAGCGCTCTGCAACTTCCGAAGCGCTTTCCTTCCTCAAGCTTCTCGCGCATCGACGGCCATCCGTAACGCCACATTCCCTCCCCTTCACTACCCATTTTTTTTTTCTCTCTTGGCCCTAGATCTCGGCTTCTTGTCTCTCTCGCCCCGAATGGGTAGCAAATGGAGGAAGCTCAAGCTCGCCCTCGGCTTGAACAACAGCGCCGCCGCCTGCCTCTACGTCCCCCAGACCCTCGACGACCCCCCTCCCTCCTCCGCCTCCGCCTCCGCCTCCTCCGCCGCCGCCAGGTTCTCCGACGCCGCCTCGTTCTCCCCGACCGACCGCTCCCTACTCCGCCTCCCCACGACGCCCACCCCCTCGTCATCCGGCCTCCGCTTGTCCAAGACCTCCCCGAAAGCGTCCAAGGTCTCTCTTTTCGCTCGCTCGCTCGCTTTGTCTGTTTTTCTTTATCCTGTTTTTTTACCGGTCTTAGCTCTTTCGTGCGTGCTTGTTCGTGCGCTGTGCATGTGTTCATTAGTGAGGGTCTGCGTCGAAGATTGAAGGAGCGGCTGGTGATTTCGGGCTCCTTCTTCTTCTTCTTCTTCTTCTTTTCTTTTGAATGAAATTTCCTTTTTTGGAGGTTTTCTTTTTTACTGTGCCATTTGCTTCGTTTCCAGATAAGATTTGATGGATTTTGGCTTTTACCGTCCGATCTATCCTTTTGTGCCCGTTTCTTCTTCATCGGATCTGATCGGTAGATTCTTGATTCCGTAGCGGGGCGCGTCCTTAATCTCCCATTAGGATCTTTTTCGTTCTATACTGATCGCTCTCTTTTCCCTGAAAGATAGACCCATTAAAAATAATAAAAAAATGGTCCCTTTTTTCAACTTGTCCTGGAGGAGAGGCTATGGACATCAATTCATGTGCAGCCTCTTTGTTTTGTGCATATCTTGTTCGCCGTCTGTGGTCCACAAAGTGGGCTGGTGTGACAAGTTGATGCAATGGCTGAATTATGTCAAGTTGGTTGTTTGTTGTGATGTTGTTTTCGGGTCTCCAATTTTTATTTTTTTTTGGGGTGGTGGTGGTGGTGTGTGTGTGTGTATGTGGACTGTGGGGGCTAAAGTGGACTAGTCCCTTCAAGGACCATTAGCATTTGGCATGTAGGAAAAAAAAGGAATCGCTGCATTTTACCCTCGCTTTTCTTCTTCCTTTGAACTGGAAAGTGCTTTGTCTGGTCAGCACAAGTTACATCTCTCTCTCTCTCTCTCTCTCTCTCTCTCTCTCTGCTTTTGATGTAAATTTCAGGGAACACCATGGTCCCTTTGTCATGAGACTTCTTAATATTATCTTCGAGATAAAGGGGTGCCTTTTGAGAATTATGATGAAGATAAAAAAATCTTAGACTGTACCTTTTCTTTTTTTCTTCAATAATTTGTGTCATTTGGTTTTCTGTTTGGTGAGGATGTGACCAACCATTTGTTTTTTCCCCTTGGATGGTTGCTTCTAAGTAAGTAACTCCTATAGGATGGATACACATGTAAGTGACAAGAGTCGTCTTGTAGACTGCAACTTTTTAACTGACCTTTGCCCGTCATTTTCATTAAGTGATTTGTCAAGCCAGGCTGAATATTAATTGACTCACAGTGTTCCACAATAATGAGTTATGTGAACGGGTCTTCTTATCTCTCTCCTTCTGTGTTCTTCTGTCGATGCATTGCTTTTTTCAACCAAAAAAAAAAAAAAGAGCATTGCTTTCAGTGACAGGTTCATGCACCCTCGGAAGAATATCTAGCAAAATCACATAGGAACCTGGATTCTTTGAATACTGATCATGTAGCCTTCCATGTAAAACCAGCATATTTTTGTCACTTAGTAAGTCAAAAGGCTAGTTCAATTTCAATGGCTTTATGAATTTTTAAATTACCAGGATCTACCGATCTCTCTTTCATTTCCCAATTTGATTCTCAGAGATCCCCCTAAATGTAAGCAGGGTCCCGTCTCAACAGTGTTATTCATAAGACTATGAAAGTGTTTCAATTATTGATGAAACTTGTCAAGTTCTTGTGCTTGTTTACGGAATGTTCTTACTTTTGTGATTAATTGGATTCAGCAAATTCTGAGGTTGAGTGAGAGGCATTTGGTTTATTGATGTTCATGTACAGTGGTGAATTATGAAGACGGTACTCAGATTTAGATTCCAATATCCCTACCTTTCTTCTTACACTTGGACTTTAAATATGCAGAGGACCTGTGCAATATGCCTAAACACCATGAAACCAGGAGAGGGTCATGCTATTTTCACTGCGGAATGCTCCCACTCTTTTCACTTCCATTGCATTACCTCCAATGTGAAACATGGAAACCAAGTGTGCCCTGTTTGTAGAGCAAAGTGGAAGGAAGTTCCCCTTCAGAAAGCTCCTTCTGGCCGTCCTAGTGGAAGGTTGAGAATTGATCCACTAGGTCGGGCACAAGATGACGGATGGGTGACTGTTTTGCCCCGGATGCATCAGACCAGGTTAGATGGTGGTAGGCCAATCTCATCACATCTGCATGGCCCTGAGCCTAGTCGTTTTGACGATGACGAACCATTGGATCGTGAACCAGATAACAGTGAGGAAAGTACATTGTGTACTCCTGATGTCTGTAACACTTCTTTTGCGACTATGGAGGTCAAGATGTACCCAGAAGTTCCAGCCGTTCTGAGATCAACATCTACTGATAAATTCAATGTTCTAATCCATATTAAGGCTCCCCAAGCCAATAAGAAAAGTGAAACTCAGGCCGAATCCCTGCAAACTCAGAATTCTCGAGCTCCTATTGACTTAGTAACGGTGCTTGATGTAAGTGGCAGCATGGCCGGTAGTAAACTTGCTTTGTTGAAACGAGCTATGGGGTTTGTAATACAAAACCTTGGCCCATCTGACCGTCTCTCAGTCATCGCATTCTCCTCCACAGCACGCCGTCTCTTTCCTCTGCAGAGGATGACAGATATTGGGCGGCAGCAGGCTTTACAGGCTGTTAACTCTCTGACTTCAAATGGTGGGACCAATATTGCCGAAGGCTTAAAGAAAGGTGCCAAGGTCTTATCAGAGCGAAAGTTCAAGAATCCGGTGGGTAGCATCATCTTATTGTCTGATGGACAAGACACATATAACGTCAGCAGTCCGGGTGCTTCGGCTGCTTCCCATTATCGAGGAGCTCAGCAGTCTCTCCTCCCCCAGGCAATCTTTCAGAAAGATGGCACAGGTTTGCAGATTCCTGTACACGCATTTGGATTTGGCACAGACCATGATGCTGCCATGATGCACTCGATTGCTGAAGCATCTGGGGGCACATTCTCCTTCATAGAAGCTGAAGATGTCATCCAAGATGCATTTGCACAATGCATAGGTGGACTTCTCAGTGTGGTCGTACAGGAGCTACAGGTGAAGGTTGAATGTGCAGACCCAAGTTTGCAATTCAGTTCAATTAAATCTGGAAGTTACCGAAGCACCTTGTCATCTGATGAAAGGGCGGGATCCGTTGATGTTGGGGATCTTTATGCTGAAGAAGAACGGGATTTCCTCGTGACAATCAAGATTCCAGTAGATGAGTCTGGTCATGAGTTGTCATTGCTGAAGGTTACATGTCTTTACAGAGATCCTATCACAAAAGAGTTTGTGAGCATGGAAGAAGCTAGTGAAGTAAAGATCCAGAGGCCAGAAACAGCTGAGCCGCTAGTGGTATCCATGGAAGTGGATCGGCAACTCAACAGACTCTGCGCAGCCGAAGCAATGGCAGAGGCTAGGGCTGCTGCTGAACGTGGTGATATGGCGGCTGCGGTCTCGATCTTGGAGAATTGCCGGAGGGTTTTGTCCGAAACTGTCAGTGCACGAGCCGCGGATCGCTTATGTACTTCCCTATGTGCAGAACTGAAGGAGATGCAGGATAGAATGGCCAATCGCCGTGTATACGAGGCATCTGGTAGAGCTTATGTGCTCTCAGGATTGAGCTCCCACTCATGGCAGAGGGCAACTGCACGAGGCGATTCAACAAATAGCAATAGTCTCGTGCAAGCTTACCAGACCCCAACAATGGTTGACATGGTCACCCAATCTCAGACCATGATTTTAGGGAATCCAATGCCTCGGAGGAAACTTCGGCAGGCTCTATCCTTTCCTGGACCTCGTCCAAGGTAATTGTGGAGTGATCTTCAATCCCCATGATTGTTGCATTCTTTTTGCTATTTTGTCGTGGTAGTAAGGTTTTGCTCCAAGCAAGTGGTTAAAGTGAGTAAGCAGTGGAGGAGTTTTGGGTGGGTTTGAAAAGCATGTGCTTTCTCCTTTGAACATGGTTTCTTCTTTGAACATTGTAAAGGAATAAGAAACGTAAGGCTCAGGGGTAAAGGTCGACATGGTAATTGTGGGATACTGGGTTGAGTTAGTTCTAGGACTCTTGGCATTGGAACCGTAGTTTTAGGAGTCTTGGTATGAACTGATGTACATACAAAGATCAGTTTATGGATGTCTTACATTTTTTTTTCCATATTGAGAAGGGAGGTGGGTATAGCGTCACTGTAACCTGGGGGCAAAGTTGGATTTGTTTTTCTCTGGCAATATGATGCAATCTTCTAAATTCTTCTTTCAGTGATAAGAGCTTTCCCTTCCTTCCCTTAACACTTACCTGTTTGCAACAGGGAAAAAAAGAGAGTGGATTATGGGGTTTGATTTGTCGGTGGAGTTTCTTGAATGCATGAGATGCTAATGAAATCCATCTGCAGAAAGTGATTATTCTGATTGTTTAAGAAACAGGGTCGATCTAATCGGGTCATTGATGTGAAGCAATTAGTCTTATTCTGGCATCTAGTTACTCGAAAGCGACGGGCATTACTTATTTGTGTTTGGAGGTGAATGATTGATTGATGGCGCGATCAATTTTTCCCTGGAAAGCCAACCCTGAACTGATTCTGCTGTCAAAATTTGGAAGATCCTGGTCGAATCGGGAAGTTAATCCCCAACTCTTGAATCGTTCACCCTGTGATAAAGCGTGTTCATTTTACTCGTGGAATCATTACATACGTTCTCTTGAGATCGCCCAGAAGGTTGAAACGAATTACGAAAGATAGTTAGGAACAGATGGGCCTAGCTTCTGATGCATCGAATCAGGAAAAACTGCGACATTCTTTAGTTGGTAATCTTTTGTTGATCCGTGGTGGACCACGCCGGTGATTCGCCCGGTCGATTCAAAATTGGTTGGAGGGCTTTTTACTTTTCTTGGATTGCTTGAGAGGATGAACAAGCTTTAGGATTCTGGCAGGGGACTCCTGGCTTCTACTCATCTCTCATGTACCGTCATTAAGTTAATTCAATTATGCAAATATTATATTTGGATTTGTCTAATCTAATGACGGGTCAAAGGTTAAGGCTCTTGAGTTGCAGCGATATTGAGAAGCGTCTCGACCAAAAAGAGAAGAAAGGAAAAGATGCCTACACTGTTCTACTCCAAAAGGCAATCTTTCAAATTGCCCCGGGAAGACGGGGGCTTTAAATTGAAACATAATCACCCGCCGACAGAGGGCAATTAAACGGGAAGATTAGTGTTAGGGTTTACTGAATTACGACGTCATATAATACGATATATATCAGGCGGCCTGACTTAAGTTTCCACGAAGTGGTGTATGCATCAATCATATATTTTTTGTCATATGTATGTAACTAGGAAGAAATGACGATGTGGTGGATAATTTATCTGTACAACCCATTAATTCGAGATAGGAAATTTAGAATGCAGGGTGCTATACATTATGTTTCGCCCCTAGATCTCGTTACAAATTACAATGTTTCGATCAATTATGTTAAAAATAAATATGGTTTCTTTGAGATAAATTTCCCATGTTGAAAATATTTTTAACGATTCTAAATTATTAGTAAGATTGCACACATATCTTTAATTGATTGCGCGTATCTTGTTTCATATGCTAACTTAGATAGAAATTCAAAAAAATACCAAAAATAGGCTCGTGTCATTTCTTAATACACATGGAATTATAGAGAGAGAATCTTTCAACTCTTTCTTCTGCGTTATGATACCCTTTTTAACTGAAAATTGCAAATACAATTTGGGAAACGAGAGATAAGGTGCCGTGCATGCACGAATTACGAAAATGGTCACGATCCACGAGCACGAGATCCCGGTCACAGCCATCATTGGTTCACAAGGTTGGGTTGGGGGAAGGGGGAGAGACTCACCGACGGGACCGTGGAGGACCGCGCCCAGCATCACGTGCTCTGCAGATTGGTAGGCAGAGCAGACAGACCCGTCGGAAGCAAAAATCGACGATACGAAATCCTTAAAAAAGTGTTGGGAAGGGAGGGAGATAAAAGGGACAGAAGCTCCCTCCTCCTGCCGGGGACGGGGGGGTCCACGAGGCGAAAAAAGCAGAAGAGGCCGCTACCTCGTCATTAGTGCCATGGGAATTCTCAATCACTTCACTACCAGAATCCTCGACACGTTCTCTCTCACTCACTCTCTCTCTCTCTCTCTCTCTGTGTATCTGCCAAGCTGCCATTTGCGCTTTTGCGCTTTTCGCTTTTCTGTCGTCTGATTTGATTTGATGCACGGTTCCGTCAGATTGAAAAACTCAAGTTCGTTCGCGCACTCTCCATTTTGAGCTCACGCAGCAGATCACTGAACTCCTCCAAGCGCGTCGGAGTCGCGGGCTACTCCCGTCGCGTCGGGTTTCGGGGTTCTTTCAGGAGCAGCCGGTTCTCTGCGTGTTTAGCCGAACCAGGAGCGCCAGAGCAGGAACTCGCGCGCTTCTGATTTTTGAGGTAATTTCGTCGCTCCTTCCTTGCAACGCCTAACAGTTGAAACTGGGGCGGCATTCTCTGAAATTTTCGGTGCGTTAGATTAGTGCTGCAGCGTACGTGAGTGAATGAGAATCGATCGAGCGTCTTCCTGTCGAAGTCCTCTGAAAAATCTTCTTTTCTTGTCGGTGATGATGTCGCGTTATGCTGATCGAATGATGATGAACTGGTTCGGCCTGCGTTTTGAAATCTTCAGCAGTCCGCACCATCCGAATTGGTAGTTCCTCGTCGGAATTTAAAAATGGGAACTTCCTTAATTTGTTTTCGAGTTGACCCACCGATGGCCGACGTCATCGATTTTGTCTTCAACCTCATCCTGGACCGGTCTAGCTGCTGGAGACGTGCCATGCCATGACCTTTTCGTTGGATCGACGGTTCCCATCGCCTGATCAGTTTCCTTGTTTTTCCATTGGATCAAGTGTTCCCGTCGGCTGATCGATTCCCTTTATTTTTATGTTGGCTTCGCATCGTGCGGTCAGCAACAGAGTCCCGACAGCCGACACAGCCTGGCGGGCCCCACAGGCTGAAAAACTCTACTTTACCTGTCGCTATTACAATTCCAAATGGTCCATCCCCCCCTGCAACGTATGTTCAATGTCTTTGAAGTAAAGTCTTCTAACCGTTGGGACTTTGGGTTGTATTCTTCAGGAAATTCATCAGAAAGCTTCCCATTTTCACAAGGAACCGAGGCATACGGTCGTTGGAAGACCCGAAGGAAAGAGGGTAACAGAGCCCCTGGAATTAGTTGACCCATCTCTTTCGCAATTACAAATTGGTTGCTTTCAGAGGGGTGGGTGATGGACTTATTTTCTAGCTTCTTTCCCGTTAATATATTCCTAAAACGCCAGCAGTCTCCATCTGACTCTATCTGCTGTCAGATAACTGTTCATCATTGCCCTTGTTTGGAGTATGTATTTGTCTTGAAGAAATCTTATTTGAATCTCTCCTTGATTGGATTGTCTCAATCTATCAATATTCTTCGAACAGACTCAGTGACCTCCACTTTCACTGAAGCAACATCCTCAGAAGTTTCACAGCCGGAGAGTAAGTTGGTCTTCATGGCTTCAATTCAAATGCTCTAGTCGAATGTCTAGTGCAGCCAATTTGTTTACTTAAACAGTGGCACAATGAATCGTCGCTTTAATTTTCTGCTTCTGAGACATGAGTCTTTTATTCCCAACATCTCATTCTTACCTCAACTGTAATTGTCAACTAAACTCCGGGAGTAGCGTAGTACTCATTCTGCAGGTGGGGGTCCTTCCCTTCATTAATGTTGTTCTTTTTAGTTTGGAGAGACGTGTCTTGACAAGCCTCAATAGACCTTGTTCTTGGCTGACCAAAACTCCTTAACTTTCTGAAGCACCAGAGCTCCAAAATATATATAGTGACGTATTGCATCTGCAGGCATGACTGCACCTGCATTTAAGGCATACAGTTGCGTACCATCATCGGTTGGACAATTCTGGTTCCATCAGCTAAACCAAATAATTCACGCTGCCTGTTTTCCTCACTGTTCAATGGTGACACGCCACTATGTTCCGTCCACTTTGAATATAGTCCATGTTGATCACCTGCTTTCCACTGTACATTGAGATGAATGAGCATGTTGGTTGGCCAAACATGAATTTGTGTTCTTGTGCTCTCTGCAACTTCAAGTCATTGACTATGGAAACCCCAGGACAATTACTGATCTTAGATTTCCTTCCACAGACCTTGTCTCGAGAAGATGTTGGATTACTTCTCCCATCTCTATCATTTAGAGCTGGTCTCCAGCTCCCTTTAGATTTAAGTGGCATTTAAGCAGATAATTAGTCTTTGAAAGTCTCATGGACTTTCACTTGGTTTCTTTCGCTTGTTACAGTGTGATAGATACTTTCAATTTTGAAGTTCATTATCACTTAGGATTGTTCCCTTACTCTCAGATGAAGTGCTTTTGAATGTTATTCTTAGCCCTGCTTGTTATCTTCTCTGGACAGATTGACAATCCATGATGAACTCTGACAAAGGAACATTTTATGGCTAAAGAAGGATATATTTACTCATTGGTAGGTGTGAAACACTGTTAGTATCAGTTTATTGCTTCAGCCTTGTACATAATAAGGAGAACCTGTGTAGAGCATTTACCCGGTTGTTTTTGTGGAGAGGTGATGGTTATCAAGAAACAAAATTTGATTTTAAATGAAACCGACTTAACCAAAATATGCTAGGAGAATCTCTTCTTTGTTTATTTACCTTTTGAGCAACTTAAAGTTTCAGCTATAATGTCTGGGGAGTACTCATTAATTTTCTGATCTTTCACTTCAATCTTTAGGTTGATATAAATGAGGCTTCACGTGGAAGTTGCAGTTATTTGTCTCGCCGGCTTCCTCTCAATTCATCATATTGTTTGTGGTTAGTATAGATCTGTTCGATCATTGCTTGTTACTCTACTCTTTGATCAAATGAGTGCTTGCCCTGCCTAAAATGTGGACATCCTTGGGTCCTTCATCATGTATGCTCTTTTCCTTTTAACAACTTTTGCACAAGATAAACCTACTTATATTTTTCCATTTGACGAACATGGCAACTCATTTGCCTCCATTAGTGACTTTGCTTAGATTTGACCTCTGGTTGTTAGAAAAGCTTACATTGCTCTTCTGGCTGTGGCGTTGATGGTGTTAAAGCTTATTTACATAGTGATTACTGCAAAATTAATGAATGAATGATGTTCATTTCCTAGCCAAATCTTAGAAAAGAACCAGAATGCCTCTGATTAAGTAAACGCAAATAGTTTTTGGCAACTTCTTGTTCTCTCCATATTGCTTATGCTGTCTATGATTTTTCTGTGGCTGACTAAATGCGACTAGATTATGCAAAAAAAAAAAAAATGGCCACATAATCTCATTTTATAATTTGTTTTTCTGTGGCAGATGAATCTTCTAATGCATTTGGGTCAATCAAATGGACATGCGCATGCTTATTGGACCGAGGGAACCAAAACTCTTTTCTCTCATCAAACTGCTCCACATCCTGTAATTGCACTTCAGGTATGTTTCCTATCTTTCAAGGAAAAAAATTGATCTAGAAGCTTGAAACTTATCTTGATGTTGAATGGATTCTTCATAATGTTTTACCTAATTTTTTCATGTTATCCAATGTCTTTTATCAAAGAACTGGTTTCTTCTTTGTTTGATTCCTTTCTGGTAGAAACTTTTGGCAGCTTACTGTTAGCTGCAAGGGGTATTCACTTTGGAGATGTCATCTATTTTGGATGTGTGATTCTGTATAAATGAAATGGAATAGAAGGTTCTACCTTTTGGTAATCTTAATCTACACGATGCTTTCAATCCTTTGGGAGGTTCATAAGATTTATCTGGGAGTAATCGTTGACAAGAGAATTTCAACATCACACATTAGCATTAGCCATTGTTACTTCCCTAATTGACAGATACTTCTAATCAAGGGGCATGTTTACATTGAGGAAGGTTTGTTCATCAAATGCTAACAGTTGTCTGATCTATGAGAATTCTGATGTTGATGTTTCCGCAACAGTGCTACTGCTTTATGCGTAGGGTGACAGATATTCACTATCTGCTCTCTCTCTCACATTGTACCTCTTCGTATTTCAACCTGTAGCTTGCAAGTATGGATCCAGAGTGCCTAAATACTAGACTGCTGTCTTATATCTAATTGCTGACTCCGTTGACTTCTCATGCAACAGATGGAGAAAAGAGTGAAAGTATGTGGACATGCAGATGCATTGACATTTTTCCCAAAATAGCATCTGTGAGTAATGACACCAATTGCTTCACAGCCTGCAATTGCACTGCTGGTAACACAACTGACCTTTCCTTTTGCACAATCCTTTTGAATTTAATGAAATAGTGTTTGTTTAGGAGGGCATTGGTAACCCCCCTCTCCCGGGGAAAATAAAAATAAAAATAAAAAGAGAAAAGGAAGAATAAAATAAAATTAGCTTCTCTTGCCACGGCGTGTGTTTGGTAGAAGAAACCCTAAAGCTTATGAAATTCAGGACCCCCTCCTTGGTTTCTGTTGATGGCTTTTGTACAAAAAAGAAATGCACAGTAGGATTTGAGTTTGACAGCAATCTTAATAAAGTCAGGTCTTCCAGACATGTAATTTCATTAAAAGTTGCAGCTACAGCCAAAAGATAAAAGGTCACAGCCTCTCTGAACAGGCCCTTGCAGAATTCTATCCAGTTGTTTATATCAACAGTCAATACAAATTCCTAAATTTTAATTGGGTGGCTACTGCTGAAACTGCTCTTCATATTTTCCCCTAGACAATGAGTTAGCTTTTATTTTTGTCAGATCTATAACTGTAAATACCTAACCTTTTCTTTTTCTGAGGACTTCCATGACATCTAAACCTCCTATAATTTTTTCCTTAGATTTTCCATTTTATCATTTTCATACAGGGTCCCTTTTTCTTATAACTTTTTTTCCAATACCTCGATATGTTTTCCCGGATTGAGATGGTTTCCGTGTCCTAAATACACTACTTCTCTGGATTATGCATGAAATATAGAACAAACATTCTGACTGATATTTTGTTCTTACCAGGTTCTCCTAATGAGGCGCCAGTATCAGAGAGGCACAATTCAAGCAGAGCTGTCATAATTGTCCTATTAATCTGTATCCTATTCACAACTATCGCATTCCTTGGCTCGATCATATTCTACATTTTCCGAAAGGAGAAGTGCCCAATCCAGTCATCTGTGTTCTCATCAGACAAAGAAACGAGTTACAATAGCGGCACTAATTTAATCCAACATAAGATCTCATCAACTCGAGAAGCTAAATTTAATATTTCTTCCCCTATCAATTCTTTCATGGGTAAGTAGGTTGGCAATACTTTTTTCCTTATGGAAGAGGAGTTGCTATTGGCTTTAATTTGATTCAAAGAGTTGCAGTTTGCTAAATTTTGTTGGCTAGAGATTTTTATTCGTGCTGATGTCATGAAATGCTCTGGTCCTGCTTGCTGTCATCCAATATTTGTATCTTCGCTTCCAGGGTGCTATAAGGCTGCATTCTTTGCTAAACACGAATCCGGAACTGTACATGGTATCTTATTTCAGTTTGCATACTCTGAACTGGAATATGCAACCAACAACTTTTCCAGCTCTAATCTCATTGGACTTGGAGGAAGCAGTTATGTGTATCGTGGACAGCTTAAAGATGGCAGAATTATCGCTATTAAGAGACTTAAGCATGAGGAAGGTCCAGATGCCGACTTAAAGTTTTCAACCGAGGTACCTCATCAATGCACAAAAATTTCTTTTATGTGAAATTATATGTCTTTTGGCATTCATAATGAATCTTTTTGCTCAGGTGGACCTCTTATCAAGACTTCATCACTGCCATGTGGTGCCTTTGCTCGGTTACTGCTCAGAATTTCAAGGGAAACATGTTGAAAGGCTGCTGGTGTTTGAATTTATGCCCAATGGTAATCTAAGAGACTGTCTAGATGGCACAATAGGAGAGAATATGAGCTGGGATACCCGTGTTGGAATTGCAATTGGAGCTGCAAGGGGTTTGGAGTATCTCCATGAGGCAGCTGCTCCAAGAATTCTGCATAGAGATGTCAAATCCACAAACATTCTTTTAGATGAGAATTGGAGGGCGAAGGTGAGAATATCTTCTTGCATATTTGTAATGCTAATGTTTGTCTGGTTTCTTTTTTTTTTTTCTTTTTTTGGGGGGTGTGTTTGTATTTTATCAAGTATCGTGTGCATTAACCTTAGAATTGCATCTGATGATTCTAGTCATATCACTATTTAGCTTCTTCTGGTATCTGATGGATTGCTAGTTAATATAGTGGTATGCGCCTTCTTACACTATGATAACAATTAAATTTGATGCAGATAACTGATCTCGGTATGGCTAAACGCTTAAAAGCTGATGACCTACCCAGCAGTTCCAATTCTCCAGCAAGGATGCAGGGGACTTTTGGCTATTTTGCTCCTGAGTATGCGATTGTTGGGAGAGCCTCCCTCAAATCTGACGTTTTCAGTTTTGGTGTGGTTCTTCTTGAGCTCATCACTGGTCGGCAGCCAATCCAAAAATCAACCAGCAGAGGAGAAGAGAGCCTTGTCATATGGGTAGAGTTACCATTATTTTACTATTATGCAGTGAAAAGCCGATTTCTAAGTTAATTTTTCTTGCAATAGGATCTTCTGTGCTGGTTTTACTTCTCAAAACTCCATCATCTTATTTAATTAGTTGGAAGTCATCATAACATGGTTCCTTGATGCTTCTACTTCTATCATTTATAGCTGGGTTCCAACAATCTACTGATGCTTTTTTCCAACTTAAATGGGATATCAACAGTCATGTTGTCAATTTCATCTTCTGATGTGTATTTATTACATCAATAGATTAACTAGATTTCTCTCTATAATATTGCAGGCTACACCACGTTTACAAGACAGTAGCCGAGTGATTTCAGAGTTGCCTGACCCGAGGCTGAAAGGAAACTTCCCCGAAGAAGAGATGTATATAATGGCTTACCTGGCGAAGGAATGCCTGTTACTGGATCCTGATTCTCGGCCAACCATGAGTGAGGTGGTTCAAATTCTTTCAACAATCGCACCCGATAAATCTAGAATGAGAAACATACAGGCCAGCCTTTCTCAGGTAATGACTCCTGTCAAAATTGCATGGATCTTGCGTACGAGAAACATACATGCTACCATCAATATTTCTTTCTGGTTAATCCCAATAATACATTCGGCTGTTTTAAGGTCATTACTTCGCCACTTGATAATTGTTGAACCCCATTTTTTGTTTCATTGCATTCTTGCATTTGCCAGTCACTCTAATTGAATTTTTGGTGCTTCTCTGATGTGCAGTGGTCCTCTGCCAGTATGAAATCTGATTCGATTACAGAAATACCTGGCGAACTGGTAAATAGTTCTATAGACACAGAAGGGTTGAAAAATATTGTGCCAAACGGGTTGTCCAGCCCATGTTCTCTGCCAGTTGATGTCCGGCAAGATCCTTGGGTTGCAAATAATGAAAATGATATTTCCTCTAATCATGTAGAGAGATTGATTCTGCTCTCCTCTAAAGCCAGAAGCTGGCGTTCCCATGAGGATGATTTAGTGGACTTAGTTGAACCTCGGTTTGAATCCTTCTGCTTGGCAAATACAAGTCCCCTTGAGAAGACACATTGATCGATTCATGTTCACGGGGATTAGAGCAGCAGTGAGTACATAATTTCTGTAATCTGCATTGCAATGTGTCGCTTCTTTTTGGCCTATTTGTCTGTTGAGTATACATAGGTTTACAAGATACATTAAGCTTCTCTTGCTTCTTTAATTTTTTTTCCCCTTTCCCTCTTAAAGCATAAAATGAATTAGGTGGGTGAGTACCGACCTATGTCTTTGTTGTTTCATGCTTCATCAAATTGCTTGTACAGAAGTTAAACAATAGATATCTTAGGTTTTTTTTTTTTTTAAGTAGAAATCTGAACTTCGATAGAAGAACGAAATTATGCCACTTTTTCATAAATGTGATATGTGAAAGATGCCTCGGAGTTCAGTGTCACTGGAACATTGTGAATTTACTACATGAGCGACATTGCACAAGGGAGTGTAGGATGATTGAGGCGGAGAAAAGCACAAGCCTTATTCTTGCTAGTTTTTCTCTTTGCTGAATCTTTTTTTCTCGCTCAAAACCATTTTTCTGAATCCATCGCTGCAACACCCGTAGACATATATACGTGGATAGCACATGCATAGCTTGGGCTAGCAATAAGATACCACGACATCTGAGATGAAAACTTAATCTATACTCAATGACAGAGCTAGTTTGAACCGTCAAGACACTGAAGCAAATCAACACGACTGAGCTATCGGTCCGGTCAATACTCGAACATTTTTTAACGCAAGCAGATCCAGCCAACAAAGCCTTACGGGGCACATGCAGTAGGAACGAGACTTGTTGCTTGAAAAAACCGGAACAGAAAAAGAATGCCAGGATACTGTACTGATCTTCTCGCACAGATTCAATCGAGAAGTGAAGAGGCATTGACAATCCACATTGCCTCGCGACTCTTCTTTAATAATTCCCTTTTTTCTGCGAGTATCCGTAGTTGTGGTCCGCATGCATCTGAAACTTGTCTTATGTCATACGTAACTGGTTTGACGTACATGTCCAAAACCTGGGTAGTTAGTCCCATGGCTTGACTGGTAGATGAATGCCCTTGCCTGGAGTAAGTAGGAGCTCTATGATAAAAGCCGGCATAACCTCTTTTCAAAGGATAGGAGTCTCATTCACTCAGCTTCCTGTTCTTACTCTTCTCTCCTCCCAGTCGGCCATGGATCCACCGCCACCGAGTGCACCGCTCCTCGCGCCCGCCCCGCCACCTGGTCCGCCCGCTGGAGGAGGATGCTTGGATTGCCTGTAAGATGATTCTTTCTTCATCACTCTTTTCAACTCTACATGTTAATCCCAAACAATATAAATAAATAAAAACCTAAACATGTATGTTGAGGTCCATTGTCAGTGGAGAAAAGGTTCTACTGCATGCAAGAGATAACATCGATTCCATGACACGGCATATGAAAGTGCAAATGTAATTGCTCATTATAATCGATTCTTTTCTTCTTTTGTTGGCCGGTTGTGCAGATTGTGGTTTCTGTGCTGCTGCGGTCTGTTCCGGAGCTGCTGCCCGCCGCTCTTCGAGCCAGGGCCTCCCCCGCCATGAGGCTTTCCGCATTTCCCAGAAAACCCGCCATGATTGTTTCGAAAACTCAATTTTTTTTCCTTCGTACTGTTGAAATGGGTACAGAACTGTGTGTTGATCTGAATCCACTTTGAAAAATGCTTAGACATTGTGTGTCCCTAATTGAGTCTGTTGTGTTGGTGTAATAGCTCGGATCTTATGCCTTTCTGATGCTGAGCCTCTTCTTTGTCGCGTTTTCTTGTCCAGCTGATGTACTTGTGTTAGTAATACTGATGAAGTTAGAAATCATAAATGTGAGACTGGTCTAAACTGTGGAGACTCGTGATTTTGCAGAGAAATAGGCTTCTTCCTAGTTTCATCGCTAAAAATTACTCCCAGAGATTTAGAGTTAATCGGCACTTTCATTCTCTAGTTAGCGTCGGAACTGATCTTCCGGCTAGTTATAAACTTGTCATCTGGGCCTTGGAACACGAACTAATACCAGTTGGCTAATACGACAATGGCTCGTCGAACACTTTGACTAACCAATGAGAACACAGGGGTTGCATTTTCTTCGAAATTCGCAGATATCAAAAGAAATATCTAAAAATATGGACATCTCTGCCGATGTGCCAAAAATTGCGAGATTTTACAATCCATATGTTGTAATGGGATCGAATTGGAGACTTTGCTATTTAAGTAAAGATCTGCCCCAACATTATTCGACTTCGAAGCTTCGTCCGGTCAAGACGATTAAGAACTCCAGATGGTTGAGTAATACGATAGCAGTATTTGCACCCTAAATCGATCGTGCTGTACGAATTGCACGCTCCTCGTAGCTCCAGGACTGGTGATGAGGAAAAAGCTGATATTAAACTTCGATTGAGCAGAGATTGACTCCTAAAAGTTCCTTGATGGGGCTAGAATTGGACTAGGATTATATCGATGGTAGAGCGTTTAAAATTCCTTTAATGGTCCAATGTCCTTTCAATTTTAAATTAAGACATAACTTGACCTCGGAAGAGACGTACCTCATTATAAGACAGGTCTCTGTCTTTGTTTATTTGATCTATTACTACGTTCCGTGTACGCGCCGGCGAGAGCTCGAGCAAGCATTTCTTGTGCTTAGCACGCATATTAAATCAAGCCTGGAATGTCAAATTTTATAGGATTTATTCGAAATTTATATTAGATCCACTATTTCTGTGATCTGAATTTTATTATTATTATTTGACGCTAAAGATGTAAATTACGGGTGATCACAGTCTCGGGTTGCTTTAACTTAGGAGGTTAAATTTAGATTTGGGTGTCATCTCTCCTATATAAAGCAAATTCAGTAACATCATAATTAAAAATATTCAAACTTTACCAAAAACACTCCATTAGAATACGTGGCTAAACCGTACTTAATATGTCACTATAAAATGGACTAAATTGCAATCCAAATGATATTCGGTTTTTTCTGCATTAACCTATGCATTCCTAGCAATTCCACAATTTCATTCCCATCTTTTCTATCGTGTAAACAATTCAATTATATTCCCAAAACGCCACGAACTGAATTCTCACTTTCCCATGATTTCCTTCCTCCATTATTTTGAGATGCATACATACGATTGCATTTCCTTTTTTTGTTTTTTTGGGCACTGCCAAATGGAAGAAATTGAAGAAAATTGGGTGGGCTATAAATGAGAGCAAAGGCATTATTGAAGAGGCGGGAGGTGAGTGAGAGAGCGAGGAGAGGACATATCATTGAATTGGGGGGGTCATTTTTAGATGTCATGGGTTCAAATGCTTTCAACTGTACAACAAAAGTGCTGGCTCGGGCCGAGATCTCGTTGCCTTGTCTGCATTTTATCTTAAATTTTCATCATTTCCAATATAAATATACAAAATAACATATCGGTCCCCCTAAAATTGCATAATTTCAGATGTCTTGTCATTGCAAATTAGAGGTAATTGATTCCCAATTCAATCCGGTTTCAAGATAAAACTGGGAACCAAGGACCCGATCGGTCCATTTCAATGGAAACATTTTTTTTTTCTCATTACTTGATGCTATATGTCAAAAAAAAAAATCGATTACTTTTATTTTTATAAGATATAATAATTAAAAAATGTATAATTAGTCGATCCGATTCCTACTTGGGATTGGGAATTGAATTGACGCTCGTAAGAATCGGATTAAACTGATCGGTTCAATCAGCTCCACTAAATAATTCTCGATTTGAGTGATCCGTTTTGAACATCATTATTGTAAACGGGGGACTGTTTCAATTATCTGCAAATAGTGGGACTGATGAGAAAGTTGAGTCTCTGGACAAGAAGAGTTGTGTGCTTACGTTTGCAAAGACTTTCCCCACCGCCAATCGCACAGGGACGAGGAACATTGAATTTTGTTGGGGGTGGGGGACTTTACTTCCGGCCAGGTTGGATAACCTGTCCCACCAATCAGTGTCGTATCTGTCATCCACTTCATTCGATTCGTGCAAGAATTTAATGCTTTGCTTTCGAGAGTTTCACACCATGCCCCGATCTCATTCCCACCTGAGCCCATGTTAATACGAGCGTCTGTCCATCTCGGTCCAACCTAAATGTAGAATAGCACCGAGTCGAATTAATTGGTTCCAAGTGACTCTCAAATGACTAATCAGATTTCCAATTTCACATAAGAAATCAAATCAATAACAGATCATTCAAAAATTTTCAATATTTTTATTATTTTATTCTGAAGCAAATCTCAATTAGTGAATTATCTTTTCTTTTGATATCAGAAAACTTCCATTTATAGAAGAAGAAATTTTTGGTTTCAGGATTGAGTGAACCCATTCTAGATTCCATAAATTAGGAATCGGCCTACCGGATCTTATTTCATCTTCCGAGATGGAAATTGAGCCATCTTAAAATCAATGTGTTGATCGATTGGTACACCGTACATGCAGTGCAGAATGGATCTGAGTCAGATCCAAAAGATGAGATAATGAGAAATGTTCATTCGAGATTGGTCCGGAGGGAAGTGAAGGACATATAAACCCAGTACGAACGATAAATCCAGAAAAAGTCATATTCTTCTGCCTTGGGATTCCCCCCGTCCCTCTTCTCTCTCTCTCTGAGTATTGTGGAGGGACATTAATAGCGGATCATTAGAATAACAGCGGACATCAAAGACCAAAAGGGGTTGCTTCTTAGGGTGAATTCAACGAGGCAACAGCAAAAGATTTGTCTTTTGTACATCGCCATTCAAAGAACCGTATGTCAAACGGTTTGGACTTTGATTTATTGTGCATA
Source organism: Corymbia maculata (assembly GCA_014182735.1). Taxonomy (NCBI): domain Eukaryota; kingdom Viridiplantae; phylum Streptophyta; class Magnoliopsida; order Myrtales; family Myrtaceae; genus Corymbia; species Corymbia maculata. The sequence goes on along the minus strand of CM024683.1, from coordinate 26,067,144 downwards.
TGTCCCAACATGTTTGTTCAGAGGACAATATTATAATGCATTCCTCTCGCCTCATGTCTAGATGGTCAAAAAAAGAAAGAAGTTACGTTGGAGATGCTGTTTCGCAATTAACTTATCGTATCGGAAAGATCGATAGGCTCAGTGCGGTTGATCATGGAACTTGTAGACGGGTTTGAACCTCCCTGTCTCTACAACCACTTTCTTGTTACCCGTCTTAATTACGAATTAAATGCTAAAACGTGCCATAATTAACAAAAGGAGAGATATAAACCCAGCGGAGCAAGAAGCAGCAGCAGCAGCAGCAGCAAGTTCTGTCACTGATGGAGGGTGGAGCACACGTGTCAAGATTCCATAGGTTTGCGTATCAAACGAAGTCAACGTTTGATCTTTGCAAAAGGAGAAAGAAATCCACGACCCGATGATTTCTTTTTCCTGTTGTCACTGTTTCTTTGTCCTTTTTCTGATTTGTCTAGCGTGGATGCAATAAAGAAAAACGAGCGCCAGCTTTTAAATGATGATGGATCAGGTGCATTGTCATGTTCTTGAAATTCTGAGGAAATGTCTAATTTAGGGGTTGCACAACTCATGGGTCGTAAGTGTGTGCAACAAGCGAGGATCACAAGGAGGGTCGGCCTTGTGCAGTCTGCGAACAATGAAAGCTGATCTTCGCTTGCTTCCCATTTTGCCAAAGTTTCCGCTTTTGGCATCTTCCTTCACTCGTCCAATCTTGGAGTTGAAATGAAAAATATCTTGCCGAATTCTTTCTGAGCTGATCTATGCCTTCTCAGCGATATTCGACTCTGCAAGTTCGTGACTTTCATGGTGTCAGCTACTGAGAAAAGCAATACACTTGTGAGCTCTCTCTCTCTCTCTCTCTCTCTCTCAGCTCATGCTTGATTACCAGACCGAGGAATTTGAAGTTCGATGTCAACCTGGGTCTTGAATTGATTGGCCTTGCCACTTTTATAGCCCAAGAGTTTTTTCTTGTCGAACTTTTTCTTACTGCGAATTGGTTTCTGAGGTTTCTTATGCAAGTTGTTCCTGTCCAAGCATCTGGGTTAGTCTGCAGTCTATGTGCGATTTGCTCTGTTTCCTTTTTTTTTTTTGGGAGATACTTAAGAGTCATGGTAACGCGTCAGGTTTAAGGTTCTGCTCATTGCAAATTTCAAGAAAGACCAAAAGTTCTCAACTAGTTGTTCACACTCTAAAAGAGTATATAGGACACACGTTTTGACTCGCACCGTCACAGAAAGGCGTTTTGATCCTCAAAAGGTCCAGCCTTCAAGTTGCTGCATCTTTATTTTATTTCGTCACATGATTCATGGCTAAAGAAAGCCATACAAGGGCTTTTGACTCTCGTGGCTTCAAGGGCATCCCGAGTCACTTTCTTCTGATTTCACAAGCTGATGGTAGATACTTGTAAAGAAGAAAAGGATGGTTCTTTGATCAGTACATAAATCAGTCTTCTTGTGTGATAGATTTCTGTGATCAATTGCGGCTTTCACCAAGGAACAGAAGTTGTACTCAAGCACTATGGGATATGATAATTCAAGATCTGTCAGGTTTGTCTCTTCCTTGTTCCTGAATCTATGCCAAATTCTTGCTCTTTTTTGGATTCTAAATACCATAATCAATCCATTTGCCATTTTAGTACATGGCCATTTCTCAAGAATTTTCAATCTTCAATATCTGACATTCACTCTAAACCAACCAGATTTCAAGAGGATCATCATCTAGCAAAGCTCCCTATGGTAAAAGGCGATGGAACCATTAAACTGAACTACAAGATTCATGGAAATAAGCTATATGAACCAAAAGCCACGCCTGAGAAAACGGGGAAGTCCTCGAAAGCTAAGCTGCTAAGAGTGTTTTCTGAGGATTATGAGAGAGTGAAGCGAAAGATATTGGATCCTCGAGGACGAACCATTCACCGGTGGAACAAGATTTTCTTGGTGGCATGTTTGGTTTCTCTGTTTGTGGACCCCCTCTTCTTTTATCTGCCTGTAGTTTGGGAGGAACAATGCATAGATATAGGGATGCCGCTTAAAGTTGCCCTGACTGTGGTAAGGTCGGTGGCCGATGTGTTTTACATGATTCAGATGTTCGTTCGGTTTCGTACCGCTTATGTCGCACCATCTTCCCGAGTCTTTGGGAGAGGTGAGCTTGTCATTGACTCATCAAAGATCGCCTTGAGGTACATTCGCAAGGACTTCTGGATCGATCTTATTGCTGCCTTACCACTTCCTCAGGTAAAAATCCGGAATTTCTAGTACAAGTCATCTTCTGGCATGCTGAAAACTTACTTGCGCACAATGGTTTACGGTTTTTTTCATTTTTATCAATGTTCCAGGTGCTGATATGGCTTGTTATCCCCAACCTCAGGGGTTCAACAATGACTAATACCAAAAACGTGCTCCGTTTTATCATAATTTTTCAATATATCCCGAGACTCTTTCTTATATTCCCACTTTCATCGCAAATTGTCAAGGCCGCTGGCGTCGTCACGGAGACAGCATGGGCCGGAGCAGCTTATAATCTTATGCTTTACATGTTGGCAAGCCATGTGAGTACAGAAAAATAGAGAATCTCAAAGCAGTTTTTTCATACAATCTAGAAGTGATTCCATTGATAGCTAAATGGAAGCTTTGTATTTGATCATTTATGATCTCCCACTGCCATCTTTTACGCATCCCATTTCGATCAAGATTAATTTTGACTCTGTTAATGCTCTTCTTCCTCTTCTTAAACAGGTTTTAGGAGCTTGTTGGTACCTGTTATCAATAGAACGTCAGGAGGCATGCTGGAGACAAGTATGCAACGATCAGAAGGCATCTTGTAAGTACAGTTTCTTCGATTGCCACAGGGCACATGATTTCAACAGGAATGCCTGGTACCAGTCAAGCAATCTCACTGGCTTATGCAATCCCTCGAGTGGTTTTTACGAGTTTGGCATATATGGCGATGCGGTGACAACAGAAGTGACAGTGTCCCCGTTCTTCGAAAAGTACTTTTACTGCCTTTGGTGGGGCTTGAGGAATCTGAGGTGAGACAACAGGAGATTACTCTGTTTCTGGAGTTAGTAGTTTGTATTGATTTTCTTCTTTACATAGGTACAGGGTTTCGTGTTTGACTATGATCAATGAACATGCTCTAACATTCTTGCCTTACTGTATACATCTGAAACTGTTCTCTGGATGCTTGATTATATCTGAGATTTAAGCACTGTGGTTGGAAGCGACAGATAGATTTCCCGAGATGCATCTTCTCTCTTTCTATCTCTACATTTATTAAGTCGAATATCATTCTCGTTCAATTACTGTCAAGTTCAGATGATCTTTTGATCGCACTTGCAGTTCTTTGGGACAAAATCTCCAAACAAGCACATATGCCGGAGAAATTCTTTTCGCCATAGTCATTGCGGCTCTAGGGCTGGTTCTCTTTGCATTGCTGATTGGAAATATGCAAGTAAGAATGGATGACTCACTATTTTTCTTTGCGATGCTTCGGATTACTTAAACAGGTAACGTTAGAAACTAATGTACTCATCTAACAGACATACCTCCAATCTACAACGGTCCGACTGGAAGAGTGGAGGATCAAGAGAACAGATACAGAACAGTGGATGCGTCACAGGCAACTACCTCCGGAGCTGAAGCAATCCGTTTGGAAACATGACCAGTTCAGGTGGATTGCCACTAGAGGTGTCAATGAGGAAACTATCCTGAAAGGCCTTCCCGTGGATCTCAGGAGAGACATCAAGCGTCATCTGTGCCTCGATCTAGTTCGACGTGTAAGTCTGAAACTATTGCCTCTAGGCAACTTCATTAGTCATCCATATGCGTCATCCTATGGTTCCTAATTAAGTCGACATGACTAGTCGAGCCTCAACATGACCTGACAACAAGAAATAGCTATTCTGATGCTAGTCAACTTAATCTGTGGGAAACCAAGATATCAATTTGGCTGCGGATTGCTGATACTCATATTGAATTGATGATTCGACTCGTTTCTTGCTGAATAAACAGGTCCCGTTATTTGATCAAATGGACGAAAGAATGCTCGACGCAATCTGCGAGAGGCTGAAACCCGCCTTGTGCACCGAAGGCACGTTCCTAGTGCGTGAAGGCGACCCTGTCAACGAGATGCTCTTCATCATCCGAGGCCATCTTGACTCTTACACCACCAACGGTGGACGCACCGGTTTCTTCAACTCTTGCCGCATCGGACCTGGTGAATTCTGCGGAGAGGAACTGCTCACGTGGACCCTGGACCCGCGCCCGAGCGTGATCCTCCCGTCATCGACCCGCACAGTCAAATCCATATCGGAAGTCGAGGCATTTGCCCTCAGCGCGGAAGACTTGAAGTTCGTGGCATCACAGTTCCGGAGGCTGCACAGCAAGCAGCTGCGGCACAAGTTCAGGTTCTACTCTCATCATTGGCGGACTTGGGCAGCTTGCTTCATACAAGCTGCATGGCGCCGGTTCAAGAAGCGCAAGGAAGTCGCCGAGCTTAAGGCTCAAGAGAGTCTCGTGCAGTGCGTTAAGGCTGCGGAAAAGGTCTCGACTGGCTCAGGACTGGCTTCATACGTGACTAGGCTGGCCGCAAGCACGAGGATAGGCGGTGGGAATAGTCATTCTGGCTCAGACTCAAGTTCCATTGCATCGCTACAAAAGCCGGCAGAGCCGGACTTCTCCGTCGATGAGGATTGAGCGGAGAACTAATCAATGATGTATGTACATTGATTGCCTTATAAGAGGTTGACAGAAAGGGACGACGTATGGTGATTCTTTCATTGATTGGGAGGTAGATATAGAAGAGATAATTACATGTTAAGAGAGACCTATTGTAGCTTATGCATATTGTAACATCTTGGGTTTACCACTGTACACATATTGTATGTTTATAAGCTAGTCTAGGACTCCCTCCTTAGGCGATGTGTAACAGGAGACACGCTCCCTCCCTATGCATGTCCGGAGATTGAGGTGCAGATGCACCACCGTCCCTCCTCCTTGTACATTGCCTCCTTGGGCCGTCACACATATTGTAGCTAAGACATTGAAGATAGCTTGTCCTTCATTTTAAGAGTACAAGCAGGAGCTTCAGAGGCCATATTTGCAGTAATTATATCATTCATGTTTGACAATGGTAAGAAATGCAGATGCTAAGTCTTGGAAGATCAAAGTTGTAACATAATCAATGCGCTCCTTTTTCGATTGGAGGAGTATAGGAAAATCACAAACATGCATGGAAAATTATTACCGCTCATATTAATTTATCATATCATATCAATCACGTATCAAGATAAGTTCAAGCCACTAAGATCCCAAATGAGCTGTACAATAATGATGAAGCTTTTCATTCCTCGTGAGTTCACAACCAATCCCTCGATCTAGAGTTCAAATCCGAATGAACTGAGACATAATAAGCTTACAAGTAGCCCATGACTCAATCAACAGTAAAACTTTTTGACCAAAATTTTTTTAAAAAAAAAATCAACAGTTGAACTAAATCATGATACATTTGGAAGTGGCTCATGACTAAATGCTACATCTGCGCGCACGCGCTTGTGTGGGTGAAAGAGAGAGAACCCATAAAAAAGAAGCAAAATTGCTTTGGAAAGAAAAGTACATTCAATCCAATCACATGGGACATAAGCAAAGCATTAGGAATTTAGAATTAGGCCCCTTCTTTTTGAAGTGGGGAACGCAAACTTGGTTAGTTATTGAAGATGCGCGGGTCCCTTTCGTGGTGTTTTTTGACTAATGGCCTGTTTTTTCTAAGTCCCTCAAGTGATTATTGAGAAGAAAGCATGTAGTTTAATCATCATCATCATCTCCCATCAAAAGTAAAGCTCAACTCCACTTTGTTGAACGGAATATCAAAAGGGTCGTCGCGGTTCATAATTCCCTCTCCTATCGTGCATTATTATATGCTAATTTTGAAATCGAGAGTCTTCGTCGAGGGTTGCTTTTCGAGCATTTTTTTGGTGATTATGTTGACCATTCAATCGCTCCATCACCAGCTCGATACGATCTGTCGATAGCTTAAGCCAATTGATTCCCAAGATGGCGACTCTCGAGGTGAAGAAAGTGGTCCCCCCAAGCTCCATGCAATGTCTCGATTACGTGCATTTTTCTAGCTTAAATTCGATTCCGACCATTAATTCCCAAGACCCTTCTGACACGGGTTCACATGTGCGGTGTCGAACTAGACATATCAATTTGCGTGTGCGCATTTGCTTCCCCTGAAATTAAGCCCTCTTCTGCTCTGATGATTGAGGTTTGATGGAGCGAGAGAGCAGCCGACATTCTCGATAGACAGATCAAAAGTCGGCCATCACCATTTTGATTTTGAATGTTGCTTTCTCGTCGTTGAAATTGAATCGCTTTCTGGGCTATGCTTTATCTTCTTGATTGTGAAAATTTGTGGACCACTCCAACTTGTAGTGATAAAAATCTTGAGTTCAAATCTTTTCAAATCCCATTTGCTTCCTCAATTATATTTCTATGCTTAATATTAGGAAAAAAAGACTAGATTAAATGTGATGGGGAGTGTCGAAATATATGAATGATATATCACACTTTCATCTATAGGTCTAAATTTTCAGAATAGTTGGCAACTGTGCTGAAGAATTACAGCGGAATTAAAAATCTTGGGGGCCTTGGAACGAGAAACGTGCTGCAGCGCAATGCAAGTGGGAACATGATTGGAAGGAGATTCATCCAGAGTCAAGCAAAGCAACAAAGAGATTCCTCCACTACTTTTTTTTTCTTTTGCAGCAGCAGGGAAGGAGCTGAATACTTGTGGGGGGGAAAATTCCCACTTGACAACCTTCGACAAATCGCTTTCGAATGACGTCGAGAAAGCAGCAAAATGCCAGTGCGAGCTGTTCTTGTTGCCCCACTAAGAACATTCCCATAAAGCCAACCTTTCAGTCCAATGTGCCCTCGCCATAAAAGTTGGAGAAAGAAGGATGAAAAAAATCCAGGGTTGGCACTGCAGACCTTTGTGGGAATAGGAGGAGATGATGTGCCCACATTTATGGAGGGCGAGTCCCATTCGTTCTTGCGCCAACTCACCTCCATGGCTATGGTGGGTAGAGTCATTCCAGCGTCAAAAGGGATGAGCAAAGATGGCGACCACATAATAAGTCTGCAGTACCTCCCTCCTCCTTATCCGAAGAAAAAGCAGTCTCGCCTTTAGAACAAGACAAGTAATTGGATATCCTTCTTTGTCAAAAGGTCTCTTTGAAGCTCTTGATTGGAGGTGCTGTAATTAAATCATTCAAGACTTGAATGTTGGGATCGGGGGATGTTCCAATACTAGTCACCACCTTCCCAGGACGGGCTTGCTTGATCCTACTTTGGTTTTGTGAAACGATGAAGCACGAGCATATTGATCTCGATCGAATTAGTCTTAGAAACTGTAATAATTGCACATGTCTGGAGGGTATGTACACCTCATTAGTCAGCCAAGAGAATTTCAGTAAGTAGTATTTTAGACCCTAAAACGAAAGTGGGGGAAACAGAGAGCACACGAGGAGATGGCTGTCTGCTTTGGTCCAATTGAGAGTGAGAAATAGAGTATGGAGGGGAGTCTCCAGTGCATGGAACGATTCTGCCCACCGTGGGGCAGGTGGTCGAGGCTTTGATGGTGCAAGAATATAGATAAAAAGAGTCATTCATTCATAGTTTCTAATGCCAACATATATAAAAATGTTAGGTATCATCTAATAACTCGATTGGTCACATCATATATGTTTTATTCAAAAAATGGAAAAAAATAAAGCATCTTATCTTATCTTATTCAATCGAGGTAAATCATAATTGATGTTGCATAAAACGAATATGATGAATATTTTTTTTAAGTATGCTAGACATACAATTCCTACAATTCCTAGCCTGCGGATGTTTGTTCCTACCGACTTCAAATCAAATGTATTGAGTCTATGTTTTCATTGTTTCAAATGTACGGGCATGTATGTCAAAAAAAAATAAAAAAATGTACGGGCATGTGGCTGGCAAAAGTTGGATTAGAGGACAATCCCAGAATCTGTGTGAAGGAATTGGGGAGGTGGAGCCCGCGAGAGATAAAACAAAGGTGGACCCTACATGCATGGCCTTGTGACTATGATTGAAGCTGCTGGTGCTAGCGCTGTGTTGATTTACATTGCCATAAAACGAGAAGAGCCATAGAAGAATTCTTCTGTCCTTCGGTTTGTACACAAACTCGGCTCCTCTCATGTCAGTCTCAGCCCAGTCATAGGAAAGGCTTTGCATCTTTTCATAATCACCAGAGAGAGAGAGAGAGATGGAGATGAAGCAATCATCAAAGTTCAAGAGGGTATGTGTCTTCTGTGGGAGCAGCCAAGGGAAGAGGAGCAGCTATAAGGATGCTGCTATTGAGCTCGGCGAAGAACTGGTCTGCTTTGTTCCTCCTCCTCCTCCTCCTCTTCTTCTTCTTCTTCTTCTTCTTCTTCTTCTTCTTCTTCTTCTTCTTCTTCGCTTTAGCTATAATCCTGTAATTCTCTTTGTTTTTTTTTTTTTTTTGTCCTGGCAAGTTCTTTACATGAGAAAGTAAATCGATATTGCAGTTCAGTCCATCGAAATGACGAGTAATGCCTAGTTGTTTTTCACTGTTGAAGGTGTCGAGGAATATTGATCTGGTATATGGAGGAGGGAGCATCGGATTGATGGGTCTTGTCTCGCAAGCCGTCTACAACGGGGGCCGCCATGTCATCGGGTGAGTGATTTTTGTCATCGCCATCATCGGATGAAATAGTGCTGAAAAGGGAACCAAAATCATGAAGATAAAAGAGGTTAAGTTCGGCGGTAATCGATTGCTTGCGTGTTTTGCAGCGTCATTCCCAAAACTCTTATGCCTCCAGAGGTACGTATTTCTTCTAGTATGCTTACCCTTCGACAAAGCATCTTATGCATCGCTTGTTGTGTCGCCAACTTTCGAGTAATACCAAAGCCAATCACGGTACTCGCACCGTACGAATCCCGACAGACCCGTAACAGGTGAACGTGGAAGCCTTGTCCAATCGAGTTTGGGGCCAAACGTGAGGGAGGGGCATGGAAGAAGGAAAGAGCCTCTCTCTCTCTTTCTCTCTCTCTTTCTCTCTCTCTCTCTGCTTGTTGGAGCCTAGAGTAGGCTCGGTTTGTCTGAATCGCAGAAAGCTCCTCCCTCAAATTTGTACGCTTGTCCTGGTCCATGGCATCTGTCTGCCTCTGCTAGTTTTCACATGCCCTGATTAGATTCCGTGGTGCGAAGCATTGGCACCCCTGTATGAACCTTCTTTGCACCCTGCCTTTTACTCGTGCGAGCGTGTCCCCTCTTCACTTCTGTCAGCGTCCCACCCACATGAGTTCCGTATTCACCTTCTAGGGGCTTGAAATCCCTGCATGTATCCGGCGCATGCGAGCCCTATTCCGCCATCTCGGCTTTGATCTGCATAGTGGAAAAGTTGTTCTGTGGTGTGGCAGATAACTGGAGAAACGGTGGGAGAAGTGAAGGCAGTCGCCGACATGCACGAGAGGAAGGCGGAGATGGCTCGACGTTCGGACGCCTTCATTGCCTTACCTGGTGGGTGCACCTCATTAATCCCCTCGAATCATGTTCATGTTCATGTTCATGTTCGGTAGTAAATTCCATTCCAATTCCTTTCGAACCAAGATCACCATTTCGGGCTTAGTTTCGACACCCGGCCCATGTTGAACCCAAGTGGTCTGGCCTGAATCTGATCCGCAGGCCTTGACTTCAATTTTGAGCCTCCTCCCGGAAGACAGAAGTGAATAAATGGCAACTCGACTTACCTACTTAAAAGGGGGTAAAAAAAAAGGGCTTGGTATATAAATTTCCATCAATTAATTAATCTAAATCGGACTAAAGTTTCGCAAGGTCGGTAAATTTTGTGTATAATTTTTTCGCAAGGGGGTTACGGGACGCTTGAAGAGCTTCTGGAGGTGATAGCCTGGGCCCAACTAGGCATCCACGACAAGCCGGTAATTCATCTCTTCACTTTAGTAAATATTTATCCTCCATTTTGGTTTTCTAAATTGTTATCTTGATTTGAAATTTTTCTCTTCGTGCATTCCTTAAAATACTAAAGATAAATTTTGCAGGTGGGAATGTTGAACGTGGACGGGTACTACAACCCGTTACTGCAATTCATTGACAAAGCAGTGGAGGAAGGTTTCATCAGGCCCAATGCACGCCACATCATTGTGTCTGCCCCTAGCGCCAGGGACTTGATCAAGAGGATGGAGGTAATAAGGAAATCCCATTCAAATTAACAGTTCGATTTTAGCAATGTTTGCTGTTTCATGTTTAGTTCACTTCCAATAGATTTTGCCCCATTCATATTAATTTGGTAAAATTAAAAATTAAAAATCAGTGAGAAAAAGGGATTGCTGATCATTTGAAAAAATTGTGATATGAGTATTCTACAGGAGTATTATCCACGTCATGAAAGGGTGGCTTCGAAGTTAAGTTGGGAGATGGAGCAACTGACCTACTCTACAACCTGCGGCATCTTCAGATGAATGAGAAAGAAAAAGAAAGAGGAAGAAAATTGTAAAAGAAAATCATTGTGAATTAAGGAAATCAACAAGATGACTCAAGAATTGTGAAATTTTGTATCCTTGTTATTTCTGATGTAAATTAAAAGTTGGCCTCAAGACAATGGGCTATAATCTAGACCATGCATTTATTTAGCAGTATATTTTTCCAAATCTATCTGAATTTGGTACAAGGAAATGATATAATATTTTAGGGAATCACTACTAATTATTTCACTAGTTTAAATAATTATTGTTTGATCATTAGGGAACTGGATTTATTCACTCATTCCTCCAAAATCAAAGTCAACTTCCTTTATTCATTGAATTATCTCTTGTCGTGATCTTCCCAAAGGTGAACTACCGAGGGAAAGATAATGAATTATTGAGCAAACTTTTAGTGTGAAGTCTTCTAAACCCATACCAATCGCAACTTTTGGGTTTTAATTAAGTAAACGTACAATTTTAAGTTTATCTAGGAATTGTCACTAATATATTATGGATTGATTAGAAACCCAATTAAAATGTGAGAGAACTTTTGTGAACTAGAGATTTCCTTATATGAGACTTGATTATGCTAAATAAATCTAATGCCCTTTTCGGGACTAGGCAACACTGCGTTTGGGCTTTTCTTTCTTGCATGCTCTCTAATGTTGTGAACCTCTCTTTATTGAATGACAACCACCTCTAATGTCCAAACTTGAGGTACAAATCAATGCATCACTTCCCTATTTTGGACCAAAGAGATATATTGACTTCCGTACCTTAGGAAATTAATATATCACATTCTGATTATCTCCCTATAATTAAAATTGTCAAAGATAATATCTTTATTTCCTCCGAATTGAATTAGATAATGCAATCTCTCCTAATTTGGTACGCTCGTGTGCTAAGCACATCCAATTTTTGGCCATAGGGAATATTCAATAGGCTTGATCAAATTTCATGATCCTGTGGGCTTAGCTTAATTAAACCCATAGCCTTCCCTACTCAAACTCATTCAATGCCAATCTAAATGCAATTTTTGTGGGCTTCATTACTAATAAAATGCTCCTAATGTGCAAAGGCAATTAATAATATTTTTGTTTGGGCTTTGCTAGAATAGTGTTTAGGCTATAATGAGAATAACTGCTTTATCATGAATCTCAAGTTCTCTAGGAAGTGAGGCCCATAATAATTTACAATTACTTGTTGTTTAGTTTTTGGTAGTTCAAAATAAACTATTATTCTGATGGTTGATTGAAAATTATCATCTAATCATTTCTTTTCTTGTTTAGAGGTAGAGACTGATTCCTAAATTTCTACACCAGGGTCACCAAAATTTTAGTGTCGACATATCTTAACATTTTACATCAGGAAATAATAGAAAAATATTTATTCCATGCCCACACTTATAGCAAAATCATTCACAAATTTTCATAGGCTTGCCACCTCCTCCGCCTAAGCCTTGGGGAGTCAAAATTTATGCATCATCTTTACTTAAAGTGCTATTTGTTTACTTAGAATCTCCATAACATCAAATTGTGGTACGATTTTTTTGGTATAGTGGCCGGGGTATCTTCAATTTATAGCTTGAACTAGCCCACCGAATTTGAATTGAACGGCTCCAAAATTGTTTTTTCGTGCCAAATGACAAATGGCACACGCGTGGCCAAAACATCTGATGCTTGTAAAAGAAAAAGCTGTCTCCCTAATATCAATTGGAACAAAAACGAAAAATCAACCGCGTGTCATCTTAAGAAAATTACTTGTTACCAACCGGCGTTAAACATTCTCGGTACAAAAAGTCACATTACTGTCGAACGGGTTGACCCGGAAATGAAAGGGTTGGTTTGACCTTTCAGATGCACCGTCCTCCTCTGTATAAAAACGATAATTCCGTACTTTGTTGGATTTTGGATCCGTTAATTTCATATGCTTGGCAACCCCAAAGAGCAAAGGACAAAAAGAATGCAATTGATATTATTTGACTCTTTCATTTTTTTTATTTCGATTGTCTCGAAGAAGGCGGTGCACCGTACGTCACATCCGAGGTGATCAACTCGAGAGAGACCCCGGCGCACATAAGAATCAAAAGCCATAGAAAAACCCATGTGAAAATGCCTCGACAGAATATAATTAGGCGTCACTCCACTTAGGCGTCGTTCTAGACGTGAGATCCAAACCCATTCTCAAGGACTTCAGAATTCAGATACAAATGCACTTTCAATGTAACGAGGTCGTCCTGTGCGGAGTAAATGGGGCCACATGGCTGATCTTCTCCCTTTAGAATTCCATTTTATCTACATTTGACATTTTCTGATCTTTCATGTTAGAAAATCCTTTTGAACGTTCTTTTGGCTGCAAAGGAGAAAAAAAGAGATACAAGCTGCTTCATCCTAAAGATGTCCAGCGCCTCACAAATCAGAAAATTAGCAAATGACTTCGTTCCCATGACAAGAGGGTCCCTCTGATCGGCTGCCAAAAATCAGACGGTTTCCTAAAAACCGTGTGCCGTAGCTCGAGTGCACATTCATTCCTGTTTACGATGGAAGTTTGGTGCAGCACGGGTTCTTAGCTCGACCGATCCAGGTTCCCATGCCGTCATGTCAACGGTGACCATCTATATCCCGAGAGGAGCTTCGGGACCGAATCTACCATTTGCATCACGGATAAGAGACCTCGTGCTGTCATTCTCAATGAGGAAATTTCCCATGCAATCGTCCTCTCTCTTTGCCGGTCTCATCATTTCGAAAGTCGAAGAGGAGTCCGTGTCGAAACCTACAGCGTTTGGATTGCTTGCGATTCTTGGCCACGGTGGTTCGGCTTTTTCTGCTTAAAACTCCACACTCAATGATAATGATCCGAGACTATACTCAGCGAGTCTTTTACGACAAAGTGTAAGTTTTCAACCTGAACATGGATGGATAAATGATAGTGGAATCAAGGGTTTGGCCTGCTCGTTGAAATAACTAAGAAAACAGTAAACTTGGACCTTAATAATATTAAAATGGCGAACGGAGACTGCTAAAAAAGAACGATGTAGAAGGAGAAATGTGAGGAGTGGGGCTCGAGACTTTTGAACTAGAAATCGCGTTACCGTATCCGAAACTTTTGAGTTTGATACTTTCTAGGAGAGCACGCATACAACCCGTCTTGAACACGTATAATAAAGTAGGATTTGAGCTGCAGTGTAGAAGATGTAGCCCTCGATGTTACTCCGAGTAGAGAGAAACTATGATTCGATCACGTGGCGAGTGGTATTCGAAGAGCACACCAGATCATCTGGTCAACTCTTTCAAAAGCCTATCCAAATCCGTAATCTCTAAATCAGTAGCATCACATGATACTTCTTGGCGTTCTCGCATATGTCAAAATAAGGGTATCTGATTACTTTGATCGAGAACTGCACTACAGCTCTTAAAACGCGCTAATCAAGCCCGCGATGCTATACCTATCCATTGAAATCAAAATTTTCTTCTTCTTCGTCTTCTTCTTTGCTTGTTTGGTCTGCCTTGCTGGGTTCCACGAGATCTGCAGACTCAGATTAGGCGGGGTCAAATTCTGCCATCTATTCGGCTCAAGTCAAAGGGAGGCCAACGCAGTGCGCTTGTCAGCTCTCTCACGAGAAATGATAATTTAGTTTCCGTTACGGGACAAAATATGGGTTGACTTTTTCCTTCTCGGGCCGTAGAGTTTTGACCCACGGATGATTCTATTCCTTTATTAGAAAAATAAGGATAAAAAGATTAATACCAAGAAAAACATCAAATTAATACACATAATAAATTTATCCAAAACTAATTATTTAATCACAAAATGCTCTTGAGTGGTGCATTTGTGATAAATTTACCTTCCACTAGTTTATATTAAATTAGATTAATACATATTACAAAAAACAAAAAATTGGTAGCAAACAACGAGTAAGACACTAAACCGATATACTCATCAAGTGTCACATGTCATTCGATTTAGTAATTTAATAAAAAAAATTTACTGTAAAATTTAACAAAAATTAACAAAGAGTAAATTTGTTATAGGTGTACTAGTTTATGATTTTTAATTGTCAAAAAATTAGTTTGGTTAAATTTATATAGGTATATCAATTTATGATTTTTCATAATATTAGTCTCTTTTTTTTTGTCTATGATCTTTCGGTATTCGGATAATCCTGACTAATCCAAAAGCGAGCACTATCAAGGACCCACAAGGAGGGCAGCTCTTCCAGCATCATTTGCTCCATACACAAGGCTCAAACTCAAGACCTTAAGGGAATCCAGGCTTCTTACCACTTGAGCCACCGAACGTTGGTCGTAATATTAATCTTTATGAAAATTAAAAATGAAATGAAGTCGCAAAGAATAAGCGAAAATCCGGAGGCAGAAGGGCGCTCCTCCGGTCCTGCCGCTAGCGATACTGAGGAGATCTCGCGGATTCTGCCTTGAGGACACACAGGAGACGAGACTGACGCGTGCACGTGTGCACGGAATGCATGGCATGTGACATCTCCTCGAGACGTTTAATGTGGAGTGTTATGGCACTTCGGCAAGTTAAAAATTTGATGAGATTCCGATTGACATTCTAAGTTATAATGGAATTAAACATTGGTCAGAACATTGAGTAGTTTTTTCTTTTCTTATTTCCCTAAAAACATGAATTTTAATAATGTTTTAGGAGAGTAGTAGATATCTCGCGGTCCTAATGGTTTATGTGAAAGAAATTTCATGCCTTTCTTAATTTATGAAGGATTGGTTTTAAGTAATAAGTATGACCTTAAACTATTTCGTTTGAACCACCGTGCTAGCCTTAACATCCCTTGGACATAAAACACACGGAGGGTATTTCCTTCTCTTAAAGGGGAAAAAAAGATATAAGAAGGATTGGAGGTTGAGGTGTAGTTCTTAATTTATAAAGGGTAATCCTTAATCTCATGCTCCCGGCCTTTTTATCCACACCCGAAAATTGGGAATGCCCAATGACTGATCGAGTTCTACGTGTATGTCAACTTCTTTTGTGCCGACTCGATCTCAATTCTCTAAGTGTGGAAAATTGATTCAAATCAGAATGATGAACTCGACAATTGCAACATTATCAAAGCCATATGCATCCCATCACGATATTATATGTGTAGGATATATTTTATTATCCTCACTCTCAATTTCCTTGGATAATTACCAAAAATGTTATTAACCTATTACATTGTGTCAATTAGGGTCAAAACATTTCAATTTGGCTAATTTAGCTCTACATATTTTAATAATTTATTAATTCAATTAATTTGACTAATTTTAGTAGGAAATTATTGACATAGACACTGACTGTCTTACATAGTACAATGCGCTAATGTGGACAATTATTGCAATTTTTTAGTTTTGTTTATAGTTCTTTTGTTTCCTTTTTCCTTTCCTTTCTTGTCTTTTTCCTCTGCCGATAATTGCGCCTTTACAATGGCTGGCAATTGACCATAGGTGAGGCTCACCCTCGTCGACCTCACAAACTTTAGGCTAGGCTCAACAATGGTTGACCCTTGCTCGGCTTGAGGACCTCACCAAAGACCGATGATGGTCAGCTTTGCCAGTTTCAAGCGAGGTTGCCCTTGCCAAATGTTTGGTGACCTCGCTAGCCTTTAGCAACCTCACCTCAGCAAGGGCAAGCCTTGCTTGACGGGCAAGGTTGGCCCTACTTGGCACTTGCCTATAATCAATTGTTGGCCATTATAGAGGCCTAGCAACCAACGAAGGAAATAGAAAACAAAACAAAACAAAAAATTGAAAATTTTGTCTAAGTCAATGCTAGCCATGCTACGTAAGACGATTGATATTCACGTCAATAATATCAAGTAAAAATTGACCGGATAGACTAAATTGGTAAGTTGTCAAATCATTTAAAACTAAATTAATGCAAGTATAATAGGTTTAGGAAATTTTTTTCCATGTAATTTTCCCCTTCTATCCTTTAGCCGCCAACGAAGTAAAGGGCCTTGTTTACTTTCTTGATTTCCAAGGATTAATTGACACTCCTCTTGGAGTCTACTACTTTGTCCTGATACGTTGTCAACCTGCGCAAATCTTTCCATCTTAGAATGGTAAAAAACTTTGACCAAAAAAACAAACGAATGGTAATAAACGAATAATCATTAGGATGATGAGCGAAGTCTTAGTCGACATGTTATCATATGGACAACTAAACCCTTTAATTAAGCACGAATGAAAGAAAGTCAACGCCAGAGCGCCATCTTCTCCCAACCACAGTGCTTCTTAGAAAAACCTCTAACATTTGGTCCAAGTCAACGAAAGGCGAGGGCTTGTTGTCTTTTCTAACACATTCCAACTTCTAATTAAGTTGATTAGTAAAGTGAGAGAAAGCACAAAATTATAAAGCGAGCTCAACTTGGAGATATTAATTAAAGGAAATTAGTCGATTGCTTCTTCTCATAAATTCGAAACAGACCCAAAAAATAAACTCGAGGAATCACTTTATATGATGATGTTACTATATAAATATAAGGCACAAAAGGTATCCGAGGAGTTGAATATGTGAAAGTAGCACGAAACCTATGATATCTTTTGCAGTTGCCTAGCTTAGATTCAATGCCATTATAGGCAGATCTCTCTTCATATGTGCGGGCACATAGAATTACAGGTGTGTCTTCAGAGCGCTAAAAAAAGATGGTAGGCATAGGCCGTAGCCAGCCATTTCTACGGAGATATACATGCACACGGACATTTTACTCCTATATTGACTCCAACTCATCAGATATTATATATATATCGACCATTAAGTCAATAAGCTGAATTTTGAAGAGGTGTGATTAAGCAACTATGAGTCATACAAATGAACAGTCCAGTTGAAGCATGTGATAGTAGGAAAAAAACATTGAAAGACACAAGTTGGTGTATAAATTCTTTGGCTCATACAGGTTCAATGAAATAAGAAGGTTCTAATAAGTATAAGTTCATATGAATCTCGACATGAGTTCACATGGTTCCAAAACATCCCACCCGTTTTTAGGTACACCCATCATTCGAGAACTCTTCTAATCAATCATGTGTGTGGACAATATCGATTATAATCCATGATTTCACACCTAAGAGAGGCCACATAGGGTGCATTTCTTTTGTAGAAAATGAATAGTTTAGAAAAGATTTTCTTAAAAATGACTTGTATCGCTTAAGAAAATGATGAACAAAATATATCTTCACCATTCATGAAAATGTCAATGAAAGCATTTTGCATCAACTAATTCAAGCAATACAAGTGATTATTTTTAGGAAAATAATTTTCAAATTATTCATTTACCATGAAACATATGGAATCTTAGAGACTACTCAACTTTGTCATCTATGCAGGAGTCACACACTTATGTGAAACAAATGAAATATATCATATTCAGCTTTTCCTAATCATTTTTTAAGGGTTTTTTGCCATGTCTAAGCGGTTTCTTCTCCCTAGTAAGTTGATTATGGTTGTTCCGTTATCCTGATCCTATTTTTTCTGTCGTTCCTCTTTCTCCCGCACGTTCTGCATTTGTATTGCCAACTTACCGGCCAAAGAGAAAAACCAAAGAGACTTGACCAACGAGGAAAAAATATATGTGGTCTTTTTCTTTTTATCTAATTTTCCGCAGAATTCTTGTTCAAATTCCTTGAACGAAGCCATGCCAAACCCATTTGTACTCTTCTCCCCCGCAAGCTAAATACAAACGATCCAGTCATCTGTTTTCTTGCATTCAACTTGCCCATAAAGTTAGGCGAGATGGCATTAACAAAGTCCACATCTCTGCTAATTTCACCTACGTATCTTCATGCAAAGTCAACCTTCGCCATACCATAATCACATATATATCTGTTCTTTACATATCTTCCCACATTACTCAATCAACCTTGCCCAATATTTTTCTTTTTTCATCTCTTTCTTCTCATGCATCTTCGCTTAGACGGTGGTGTGAGGTGGAGGTCCCTAGCTCAGCTTTTAGCTTGATGTGCTGAAGAAGAAATTAAGCTCAAGCAAGCCCACTTTTCTCTCGTGTCCCAGCTAATCGGATCGATTTTTCTTCCTCGTCAAGGTACTCGGTTTTGACTTCTTAATTTTTGTTTGCTGTTTGCCTTTAATTTGCTTCATATCTGTTCCAGTTTTCCTGTTCTCAGTTCACATTCTTGGCCAATTGTCGCTTGCATTTCGTGTTCTGAACTTCTCCTGGTGGAAACTTGAGATACCCATCGAATCTTGTTCTTGGAAAGCGGGCTCGACGAGAATTGGGGAACTTAATTGGAATTTGGGTTCCACCGATCTCTTTAACTTAGTTTAATGAAAGAAGAAAATCTAATGAACCTGCAAAATTAGATAATATATTGTGTTACGTAACACTACTAACCGGGTTAGTAATACAGACAAGTGCCATTAATGCAAATGACACCTATAAGTACCTCTACAAGCAATTTATTATGCATTTTTCGACTTAGATTCAAATGCATACACCTTGCATTGTCTCCATCAGCAGTGCCTTTTCGGGTCCAGAAATCTTACGTCGTTTTTTCTATTGGCCTAGAATTCTGCGGAATTTAATTCAATCTCTCCAGATGTCAAACTCAAAACCAATTTAGAGAGAGAGAGAGATCTTTGCAGTAGAGAGAAGAAACGAAGTGCCAAAAACGCAAGGGAAGCCATATTCTCCGGCATCAAAACCGGCTTTAAAATGGTGTCTGGAGTGTGGGAATGTATGGGAAGAAGTGAAGATAACGCGTCCTCACCTTCTTCTTTCTTTCTTTTAATCAACGATCAATTTTAAAAGTTCTTTTTTTACAAGCACAAACAAGTTTAGCCCATGTGACCTTTGGTGCCACTTCTCATGGGGGTGGGCTGCTTCGTTTCTACATTTTTCTCGCTCCCTCTTTTTTATTATTATAAAGGCACAAGATCCATGGCTCTCCCAAATGCAGTGGTCTACCACTTCCCAAAATCCATCAAAAACCTCTTGGCCCTCAGCCTTCTCTTCTCTGAATCAAAAACAGAGATATCTATCAATCATTTCATCGTAATCGGACAAAGCCGTGCATATCAAACAGTTATTCGCCTACTTTGGATTGTAGAAGTTGTGGGTCAGTCTCAAAATTTGATCTTTATGCACATTTCATGCCCCAGCTCATTGAGGTAGTTAGTAGGCTGAATCCATGGTTTCTTGATTCTGTTTTGTTTCCTTTTCCTTTTTTTTTAGTTCCTTGCAGGGTCTTGCATATGCTCTCGGACTAAATTCAAGAAATGGGTTTAGTCCGAAACGCAACCATGAGAAGCGGGGATTACTTGGAAGGCGTCCTGACCGACTACGTTAATGGCAACAAGGCCAACAAGATGAAGCCCCAACGGAGCTACTCAGGCCGCCTCGTCACGTGCCTCACCTTCCTGCAGTTCGCCTTCGCAGTCTACGCGACCTTCCTGCTGTACTACATGAGCCCCGCGATCGATCTACGGTCCAAGCCGGACTTCACGTGGGCTACGCGCATCGCGCAACAATGGAAGCAGTTCATCATCCCGCCCCATGTGCTGAGCCACTACCAAGAATCAGCCAACTTGGTCCTGGGGGGCGAGATCACTCCGCGGGTCAGCCCCACGGAGGTGTGCGAGCACGAGAAGATCGAATTCGAACAGAAGAAGTCCAACGATGGGATGATGATCAAGCTCAAGAGAGAGCTCTACGACGAGGTCCTGTCATTCCAGAGCAAGAACTTTGGGACCGAGACCCTGGCTCAGCTCATGGCAATGAAGTCCAAGTGGGACTTGAAGGGTCCGAACCGGCCGAAAGTGACCGTGATCTTGAACCACTTCAAGAGAAAAACGCTCTGTGCGCAGCTGGACTCGCTGCTCCACCAGACCCTCCCGTTTCACCACGTTTGGGTCCTCTCCTTCGGTAGCCCCAACGAGCTCTCGCTGAGAAGGATCGTCGAGAGCTACAACGACTCGAGAATCAGCTTCATCAGCTCGAGCTACGACTTCAAATACTACGGGAGGTTCCAGATGGCGCTGCAGACGGAGGCCGACCTCGTGTACGTCCTCGATGACGACATGATCCCCGGGAAGAAGATGCTGCAGATCCTGTCCCACGTGGCCGGGACGGACAAGTACAAGAACTCAGTCCTCGGGAGCATCGGGCGGATCCTCCCGTTCCGGCAGAAGGACTTCACGTTCCCTAGCTACCGGAAGTTCCGGGCGAAGGAGGCGGGGCTCTATCTGCCCGACCCGGCCTACGACATCACGGTGGACCGGATCGTTCAGGTAGATTTCCTGTCCAGCTCGTGGTTCTTGTCGGCCGAGCTCGTCAAGACGCTCTTCATCGAGACGCCCTTCACGTTCATGACCGGCGAAGATCTCCACCTGAGGTACGAACTAAAATATTTCGATCTCTTCTCTTGCTATCGGATCACGAGATTTCTCATTGGTTTTAGAAACTTATAATAAACGGAGAAGCGTCTAGCGATTAGCGAGATTTGATGCATCAGATAGAGTCAAATAAATGCGGACTTTGAGTAACCCAAAACAAAGAGTTTCTAGGCTGCGCATATTATGGTGGGAAACGGAACTTACTCATTAAAATAGGGCTTGAGATCATCAGAAATTGCTAAACTATGCTAGGAAAAAAAAGGAACTTTAATGAGCAGGTGACCTGTTCATCATAGTATATACACGTAATGATACCGATTTCTGGCTTGACGGTCTTCATCCATGTCCAATTGTGCTCAATCAATTGCGGCTAGTGACGATAATTTCGCGTACTTGTTTGATTTTCCGAGTTAGATTAGTTAGAAGCTAAGACTGAAATTAAATAGAAAAAGTTAGCACGGGCAAAGGGTTCTGATCAGGTAGAAATTTGAACTCGAGAGATTGGACTGAAACTAGGCATTTTCTACTCAAAGGGGTTGTTAATATAGGGTGCATTGGAGGCTTTATTTTATCTGAGAATCTTCCTAGCCGAGGCGTACATTAATGGCGGGGTCAACGATTAGGATTTCCTAATTATACAATTCATTAAATTTCCTATTTATTCATTAATGTCCCGTTACCGCTCCTTCTACATGTAGCAGCATCCCCTAGGCAATCCTCGTTTTCTCATTCATGTTGACTTTAGAAATTTGGTCGGCTTGCCAAAATTAATTAATCGGATTATTGCTCTCGCGCATATTTTGGAAACTCTAATAAGTCCATCGTAGGAGAAAATCAAGCTTCGCATAACATGCCACATAGTCCCATATGACGTAAATGTGTAACTAACTTCTTTTGTTTAGTAGTGATTGCGAAACATTTATTTCCATAAATTGAAAAAAATAAGATGCTCGAATTGAATTTATTAGAAATACTTTGAGATGTATTCTCACACATTCACTTGTTTCTCTGGATTTAAATGTTATCACGGAAGTGACTCACATTTAATTTAACCTTATAGTATTGTAGTACACTTTCACTAGCTTTGCAAAGTTCACATTCGCTTTCTTAATTTACCGATGTTAGTTTCCTAGTCCTTTAACATGAATATGCTCTTGACGTTGAATTTGGCAGCTACCAGCTCCAAAAGTACAGAAACGCCTACTCCTACGTACTGCCGGTGGACCCCAGCGACAAGGACACGTGGGGCGACAGCGAGCACCGGCTGGCCTACGTGTCAGAGACGACGGTGATCTTCAAGGACATCGTCCAGGTCCGCGACGATCAGTGGTGGAGGGCCCTCGCCTCCGGCTACGTCACCCAGTGGGCTCAGATGTACCCGCAGCGGATCGACGCCCTCTTCTACGCCCACTCCGTCGCCGAGGTCAAGGCCCTCGCCCCCCTCCTCGAGAAGTTCCGCTCCACCGTCGGCAAGAAGGCCTACCTCGCCGTCTCCGGCGGCAACTTCTGCCCGTGCGAGGCCGCCGCCGCCGCGCTGCGGTGGCCACCGGCGGTGTGCAGAGAGAGGAGGTTCAAGGTGTTCGACCTGGCCGTCGGGGCGACCTCGGGGGCGTCGGACTCGGAGGTCCCGGTGCTCCAGGTGGTCTACTCGAGCGTGAAGGGGCTGATCCGGATCCACAACCCGAGCGTGGTGGTTGCGGTGGCCGACCTGGACGCGAACGTTAAGAAGGCGCTGAGGATGGCTGCGGAGAGCAACGGGAATGGGACGACGGCGGTGGTGCTCTTGCCCCGGGCCTCCGTGCCCAAGGTGCTCTGGATGGCTGATCTCCGGTCGACGGCGCTGCCGAGTAGGATCTCTTACACGCCATCTGTTCTTCCCCTTTTTTCTCGCCATTTAGCATTTCTCTTATTCGACTGAAATCCCGCGAACTTTTGCGATGAGCAGATTGGAACCGGATGCGACTCTCCGTCAACATCATCACGCAGAACCGAGCGACGTCCCTGAAGCGCCTTCTCACGTCGCTCAGCAATGCCTTCTACCTCAGCGACGAGGTCCCGATCAGCTTCAACATGGACAGCAAGGTCGATGAGGCCACCATAAAGATGGTTAACTCCTTCGACTGGCCGCACGGCCCCAAGACCCTCCGCCGGAGGATCATCCAGGGAGGCCTGATCCGAGCCGTCAGCGAGAGCTGGTACCCGGCGTCCGACGACGACTTCGGTCTCCTCCTTGAGGACGACATCGAGGTCTCCCCTTACTACTACTTGTGGATCAAGTATGCTATCTTGGCCTATCACTATGACCCGCAGGTCTCGCTCCCCGAGCTCTCGTCGATCTCTCTCTACACCCCGAAGCTGGTCGAGGTCGTGAAGGAGCGGCCGAAATGGAATGCCACGGAGTTCTTCAAGCGCATCCACCCGAACACGCCGTACCTCCACCAGCTACCGTGCAGCTGGGGTGCGGTCTTCTTCCCCAAGCACTGGAGGGAGTTCTATGTGTACATGAACATGAGGTTCACCGAGAACGCCAAGGAAAACCCAGTCCAGATCCCCAAGTCCCGCACCAACGGCTGGCAGGCGTCCTGGAAGAAGTTCCTGATCGACCTGATGTACCTCCGGGGCTACGTGAGCCTGTACCCCAACTTCCCGAACCAGGCGAGCTTCTCTACCAACCACATGGAGCCCGGCGCCCACATCAGCGCCAAGGACAACGTGGTGAGGCACAACAAGGCCGACTTCGAGGTGCCGTTGCTGGAGGAGGACTTCCGGAACTTCTTGCCCGGCGGGAAGCTGCCTCCGGCGTCGAGGCTTCCCTCCCTGAACCTGTTCAACCAACCGCTCTCGCTCAAAGGGCTGAAGGCGGCGGGCGCCAAGCTGGGGCAGGACGTGATCGGCTGCGACAACAAGACCGAGATCGTGGCCGTCGATCACGGGACGGGTCTGCCTGCGCGGTGCGCTAAGTTCTGATGGGGCGGCGTGATCAAATTTGTTATTCTTTCAACGGATTTATTTTCCTGTAAAATCTCCAAAAAAAAGCACACACACACTTCCTTCATCGCATCTGGGTCGGTGGCTGGACTTTAGAAAGTTTTTTGTTCATCAGTTGGTTCTTGTGGGGATACTGGATCCGTAGGAGGGACCAATATAATGCTTGGTCAGTGAACTGACTCCCCTTCTAACGCTTGGGGGATTAAGCATCCTGTCGATTTCAGTGAAAAAATGATAAATTGCAATATGCTGTTTCAATGCAAAATCTCACTCTCTCTTCGTTATTTGATGTTTCGCTCGATGAATTTCGGCTGTTTAGGGCCAGAAGTCTGGGGAAAAGAGTCGAAAGGCCTGGCATTTTGTAGCAGACTTTTGTTCAATTGGGTTGACGTCGAAGGTGTGAAACGGGCCAAAGCCTCGGGCCTCCGAGAAGGGCCCTTTGAGATTCCCGCATGGTGTCAGTCATCCGTCTGCATCAATCCGAACCATACCGAATTGCAAATTGACTAGTTTCGGCTGCTGGTCCATTAGCTGAATCTGGAAGAGATCGGATCACGCACGCAATGCGGGTTAGAACATCCCTACCGCGATTTGGTCACCTATCTGAATCTGCATAGGCAAAACCATTAACCGCGGATCTTCTGGAATGCTCATTTGACAATCTTGCACAGCTTTCATTCGATGACGGGGACTGGTGTTCCCGCTTTGATTGAGCAAAACATTGAAGGCCCTATTCTTGAAATGGTCCTCCTCGAGAAACGGCTCACTATTAATAGACTTGGGACTTACCGGCCGTCCAGCATGATTTATTTAGTGATCTTATACTCATTTGTCTTTGATGAAATTGGGAATTTGGATTCTTTAGCAAGTGAACCTCTTACCTGTTTATGCTCTTGCTCTTGGGTAATGCTACCTTAGTGTAAAAACTTAAAAGAGAGCTAAAATCTACCAACATATCAGTTAGGTTGTTGTGATGGCTCGCCAACTCCAAACCTTTGTGACTTGGGTATTGCTAAATAATCATTTTTCAAACTATATATTCCTCAACGGGTGTTAAAAAGTTGTTAATCTAAACAGATGTTGGTAATTATTTTGGCCAGTAAATGATTTAGCTCATTCGCTGTTAGGAAATTACTAACTTTTATATAAAATAACCGAGCTTTTTGTGTGATACTTTAAATTTATTCACAATTATGAAAGCTGATAGCGTAAACCTAATTGATGTAAAGTCAACAAAAAATTCATAGGTGTCTCAGATTTGGGTTGTTAATCGACGGGAGACATGCTAAATTTAAAACGTAGATTAACTATAAAAATAAAGACAAGAAACTTGTTAGAAAAGTTGTTCACTGATAAAAGATTATTTGGCAGGTACACTGTCAATGTAAGAAATTACTCGTCGCATATTAACCATCCAATAGTTTGACCCAAAAAAATAAGAACCATCCAATACAATTTTGTATACCAACAATTAATCTGATAAGAGTCCATTTACAAGCAACCATACTAACATTGATAAATAAATTCAATAAAGGTTGGTAATATCAAACTAAATAGTAACTTAGGGTGCATTTAGTTCAGCTTTGCAAATAAGCTTTGAGTCCAATTCAAATGCTTAAAGCTTAAACCTACTTGGGGAAATGTAATTGTGTTTGGTAAAAAATTTTTGCAAATGGACTTTGAGTTAAATATGCGTTTGGTAAAAAAAACTTTTGCAATGGGTTATATATATATTTTTTTTTTTTTTTAAAATTGAACTAAACCCTTCTCCGGACTGATGAAGGGCTACAGTCACTCAAGGCCGAGTGACCTCTGGAGAGGGTCGCGTGACCCGCCGACAACTCGCCGACGACCATAACCCTTCGCCGGTCCAACGAAGGGTTGCCTCCTTTTCCAATTAAAATAATAATAATTAAAAGCAAAAGTGGAAATATGAAGAATTAGTGAATATAGTTTTGGAAGGGAAAAATTAATTTTAGCATTCCATCAAATGTTGAAAAGCCACATTTCTGGAACACCTCTAACAGAAGGACAATTAGTCAATTTGGAAAGAACTTATTGTCAACCTTTTTCAGATATGAATCTGTCTAATTTAGAAGGGAAAAACTTGTATCAGTATCTCAATTTCAATTCAAACATGGGTTTGATTCACACTCCATGTTCTGAGAAGTATTTACCATCCAAAGAGAGGAAAAAATAGAGTATTTGTCTAAAGAAATGCGTTGAGAAAGGACAGATGTATAGAACCTTTTAACGAGATAGTGCTTTTTTAACTCTCTCAAAATGGAATTTATTCCAAACATATATGCCATGGTTCCTTACCTCGATAGGGTACAAATATCTAAATTGGATATTTTTAGATACTTTTTCAGACCTATTGCCGATACTAAGTAGCAGTCAAAAATTTGTATCCATTTTTCATGATATTATGCATGGATCAGATATATCATGGCAAATTCTTCAGAAAAAATTCTGTCTTCCACAATGGAATCTGATAAGTGAGATTTCGAGTAAGTGTTTACATAATCTTCTTCTGTCCGAAGAAATGATTCATCGAAATAATGAGTCACCATTGATATCGACCCATCTGAGATCTCCAAATGTTCGGGAGTTCCTTTATTAACTTCGAGCTTTCAGCATTTTAAAGGCCGACTTTCAACTGAAAGCTAATTCCAAAGCTGAACCAAACAGTTTAGTATTTCCCCAAGAGGCTTTCAGGCCTGAAAAATCTCTTGGAAATGTTGAACCTTACGCAGCCTTAATCAAATAACTGTTAATACATCATTTAGGATTGAAAGTTGCCATTAAGGCATTTAAGTGAGTGCATCGTTATTTTTGGTCGGAAGGAAGTGCATTATTAGAAAATTGATAATATGGAAAAGGGAAAACTGGACCACGTCGCATTTTTTAAAGCCATTATGGACCAAATTGTAACGTAAGGCATTTTTGGATCACTAGAACAAATTTAGGGGTATAGGTGAGATGAATAGAAGTTTGGGATATTGGTGTGGCACGAAAAAGATTTGATGATTTCTTGTGAGATTATTCCTCTGAAAAATCAAAACAAATGTAAATAACTTAGATAACTGTTTATAGTCATTTAAATTGAGGTTGATAATTTTATGATTGTTTGGTGGTGCCATTGTTGCCCCTTAAGTTGAGATTTTTATTTAAGGTTAATCTGGCTACTTTCAATCTTTTATTTAAAGTAATGTTTAATTTGTATCCTTACTTGAAAAAATGACTACATTTTGCGTCACTATTTTAAATTTTCCCAAACTAACTATGCTTTATAATAAGAAACCATAAATAAGTGTTTCCCAAACATTATGCGGCTTTTATGAAAATCCTTTTGCATAAATACAATATGTTTGGTTCGAAAGTTGAACCAAAAGCTACCCGTAATTGTCGTCACCGAACTCCAGACCGTCGTGGCTTCTCGCGATTGGTCATTGACCGAAGGGGGGGGCAATGCTAGCGTGACATCCTGCGTGACACGAGCTTTCCAGGTAAAATTTGTTGTCACGGAGGCAGCGACGCCGGCACGCGAAAAGGGACGCGACAATCATCCCCACACGTGGAGCCTCGCCGTTGGCCCGCGGGTGCCGGTGGCGATTACAGCGGCACGCACGATGATGGGAGGGACTCCGATCGGGAATTCAAAAAACCAGAGCGGGGCAATATGGTCCACGCGACATCACCAGGCCATTTTCCTCCCCCTTTTTCTTTTTATCTGTTTTCGGAATCATATTGGAGCGAAAACAGCATCCATTCTCTCTCTCTCTCTCTCGTCCTGAAGATCTCAGAGCAGGTAAGCGTCGATTCTTCTGCGTTCGTCTGTGCTTCTGCGGTTCGAGATTGATCGACGTCGTCGCGAATCAGCAGCTCTCCTCGTCCGGCCGCGGTGTGTGCTGCTGTTGGTTCGATACGGCCGCCGCCTCGCGGTTGCTTGCCTTTTTTATATATTTTTTTTGCTTCTCTTTTCAATGGCGACGGAGGATCTTTTGGAATGAAAGGGCGCCTTTTGCGATGTTTAAGTCCGTTTTTTTAATGATTCCCTTCCCGATCGTGGCGTTATTTTCCGTGTTCGCTAACATTCTGGCGGTCGCTTAGTTCGCCTTTGGATCGGCGGTTTGCGATCGCGATGGCTCCGCTGAAGTGGAATGAATGGCGTGTGGGGGTAGTGTCTCTTCAGCTCGGGCGTCCGAGGTGGTTGGAGCCTGGGGAAATTGGGGTTCGGTTGCTCCGAATGGGCTCGGACTTTTATGGTTGGACTTTTGAATCGGAGAACATGAGGTGATCTGGGTTGTCATTTGGCTCGTTTAATGTAAAAGGATGTAGATATACTCTCTTTTTTGTGGGGCGGGACTTTAGGAGGACAAAATAGCTTGAATTTAGAGTAGTTTAGTCTACCCTTCTGCTTGAATGTGGGAAGATCTCCATTTAGTACCTGAGCATATCTTATCTACAACTGTCCCAGAGCATTGAGATTTACTGGCAGCTTATTTCCACACATTCAAATTATACGTGGACTCGATTTATACTTCTGTGGATGAATTGCCTTGTTTTTAAGTTAAGATTCCGACTCATTTAGTGGATTCAATCATATTAAAAATAAATAAAAAAAACTCAATGAGGGAGACAAGAGTAATGACCGACCTGTGAACTCGTGAATTAATTTGGGATGATGAGGGATTTATATAGCTGTCAAATGAATTGGTTCTGGCCCTTTGCCTGAGTTCCTTGCAATCGAGGAATGAAATGGAAGCTTACTGTTTTCCGTTGCTCCCACGATGTGTAATCTAAACTCAAAGTACTCTGGTATCATTGTGTCTTGGTATATGTGCTACATTGGGGACTTTCTTTGATCTAGTTTTGCCATTTTTCCATTGTTAATGATAATTTCTTAACGATGAAGGGACTGCATATTTTGTCATCGGTTTTTGAAGCTGGAAACACCTTTTCTACAAGAGGTGGACACCTCGGAAGAACTGTTGTATTGTTGTGTGGATAGTCTCCTCAGAATTCATTGAAGTAGTTAAGGTCTGCTTTTTATTCTTGACCTGGTAATGTGAGAGCCGAGCATACATCAGGATGGGGACAATGCACCGAAGGTTTGTTCCACATGCTATATTTTAGCTCATTTTCCTAGCATATCAACCTTGAATATTTTAAGTCTTTCTCATTTAGATATGATGCTCAAGCTTTGAAATTGCCTAAGCTACCCTTGTTCGGTCTGCAGTGGAGTTCTAAAGAAGTCAAACGACAGGACCAGAATTATCATCGCAACTATATTGGGAGTTCTATTTGGGTTCTTCATAGGCATTTCTTTTCCATCTGTTTCTCTGACAAAGGTACATGTTCATTTAATGCTGTTTAAACTAGGTTCACATTGCTTGCTGCTTACCATCATTTATTTGACTAGCATTTAAACTTGCAGATTAACTTCCGTTCAAGTATTATATCATCTCTTGATCTGATCAGTGATGAAAGTAGATCCGTCAGCAAATCCTCTGATAATCTAGGCAGCATCCCCAAGGTACGATACCTTTTTTCTTCTGATTTTGTTTTTCGACAGTTGTCACTGATTGTTGTGTATTTCATACTTGGAAGAGGAGTCATTAGTGACGTTTCACGTTAGTGCAAAAATAACTTGTTAGTTTTAAGAGGTTGATTAGTTTGTTTGGTCTTTGTTCACCTGTTATTGCTAGGATGATGTAGTTGTCAGTTCGTAAGCAGCAAATTCTAGTCTTTTTCAGCACATAGTCTCTGAAGTAGCTGTAATGGGCTAGTTTTGTTTTTCTCACCCTCATGTTTCAAATTCAATGTGCTTCTATTCAGTTATATTGAGGTAGCTTCGTTTTTCACTCCTTTTGCAAACTTTTATTTATCACTAGTATAGAACCAATAACTTTTAATAGGTTGAAAATGAGTTTGCCTTTGCACATGCATTTTGGGAACGGATACTGGATTTAGCTAATGACACTTGTAAAATCAGTTATCTTCATTTTCTGTTGATTCTAATCTTGCATGTGAGGCAGGAAAATTATATGTGAGAAACCTACCTTAATTTAATCGATGCCCATGAACAAGTATATGTGAATAAAAGTTTGAAATATGTATTAAGGCTTAATGTTGTTGGTGATCAGTTGCTTTATATTTGGCTGTTTTGTGGCATCCATGCTTTGTGCTATGTAGTGCAAAACTGGATCCCTAATCAGAATTATATGATGAAGGGCTTATCTTTTGCTGGACTATATGGTGATGGACATGGCTTTTGATCATTATTTTCTATTTCCAGATATATGTTCCGACAAATCCCCGTGGTGCAGAGTCTTTGCCTCCAAATATTATTGTATCGGAAACTGATTTCTATTTGCGCAGATTATGGGGTGACCCTAGTGAGGTATGAGTTAAATTTTGTCATCCAAGTTTTTCTCATTATTTCTGCATATTTTTACAAATGGATAATGAGTCTTTGGGAAATATAGGGTGTTTGTTTATGGTTGCTCATCAACCTAATAAACTTGTAACATGCATACCTAATTATTGAGGACGTATTTTGGATCTGCATCATGCATGAGATGCCCTTAAAATGTTCTGTTTTTTTATATGAGGAGCTTATAGACGATTGTTGCTGTTGTAGAGCAATAACCCTGCAGTGAAACGTGCAGGACCTGAAGAAGAAACCGAAATACTTGGTTACATTTACAGTGGGTTTTGATCAGAGGCGTAACATTGATGCATCAATTAGAAAGGTTCTAAGATTGCGCTTTAAACAATAGATCTCCCATGCAGAGTCATCTAATTCTTAAAGAGTTCTGAGATAGCATTTTTTTCCATCTGTTTGGTAGTTCTCAGAGGACTTCCAAATTTTGCTCTTTCATTATGATGGTCGGACAAGTGAATGGGACCAGTTCGAGTGGTCAAAGGATGCAATTCATATCAGTGTGAAGAGGCAAACCAAATGGTAAGTCAACTCTTATTTCTCACAGCATCACTTCTTAGGTTAGTACTAAAAAGTAGATAGTCTCCTACCTTAACAAACAAGTTTTCTGCAAGTTCTAGTTAGCTCTATGTTTTTTTTTTTTTTATGCTAAAGCTAGCTAACTATACGTTTGCTTTCAGATAGAATATTCTTGCAATCACTTTTTCTCACATTTCTAAGCTTTATCTTCAGGTGGTATGCAAAAAGGTTTTTGCATCCAGATGTTGTTGCAGCTTATGAATATATTTTCATTTGGGATGAAGATCTTGGAGTAGAACATTTTAATGGGGAAAAGTAAGATATTTAAAGTTTTCACAAGCTATCTTGAATTATCATTTGGACTAAAGTGATAGGTTTTTATATACTTGTTACATTTAACTTACCAGGTACATTCAGTTGGTCAAGAAACATGGTTTGGAGATATCTCAGCCAGGTCTCGAGCCCAATAATGGACTGACATGGCAGATGACAAAGAGGAGAGGTGACCGAGAAGTGCACAAGTACTCTCTCTCTCTCTCTCTCTGTGACACTCCCCTGTGTGGACATGTTTTTTTGTGTATCTATCTGCATGGTTGTTCAATAGTCCAAGTGCATTCACATTTTTCTAATTTTCATTTGTCTTGATGAATAGGGATACAGAAGAGAAACCAGGCTGGTGTAGTGACCCACATTTGCCTCCTTGTGCAGCGTAAATCGCTATCTTTATCTTAGGATTGCATGTATAGCTCATTTCATGACTTCTTCATAGTCATGAGGGAATGGAAGCAGTTCAAGTTTTCTATATTTCAGTCCTCACGTTTACTTCTGATATAGGTTTGTGGAAATTATGGCTCCAGTCTTTTCGAGAGAAGCTTGGCGCTGTGTATGGCATATGATTCAGGTTGCTGCTGTGTCTAAGATGATGCACTACTGTTGTGGATAATTGGATATTCATTATATATGGTTAAGTGTATACTGATCAATATTCTTAATCATGCTTTTAGAATGACTTGGTGCATGGATGGGGATTGGACTTCGCTCTCAGACGATGTGTAGAGGTCTGTAATCATTGGCTTTTGTAGATTATGCTTTTGTTATTGATTGCTGGCGGCTTTTGTTGGTGAAGGAATAGAGGAGAGGAAGAAAAGGGGGAGGGGGGGGTGAGGTTAGGACAAACTAGCTGAAACAATTTCAAGATCTTACCAGTGCTTTGGGAAGAGTTACATCATTAGAAAGTAATGAAAGAAGGGCTTGAAATAGGTTGTGAAACAGGATTCTTAATTGTGAGCGAGTACAGTGAAATTTGACAAACCTCTTCCAATGTGCTCTATATCTCTGTGTGGCCATTGAGAGTAATGTGGTCCACAGAAAACTAACCTGCTTTTCCCATTCATACCTTTTTTTTTGGTCATTAAAACTTCCTTTTTGTTTCTGCAGCCTGCTCATGAGAAGATTGGTGTTGTTGATTCTCAATGGATTGTTCACCAAGTGATTCCTTCCTTGGGCAGTCAGGTAAGTAGTCCATCAATATAGTGAGGCTGTGGTTTCATGTACTTCACTCCCTACACAATACCCGAAAGAAGATTGGAGTCTAGTGGACCATTATATAACGTCTGTTTTCACCCAATCTTTTGAAAGAGGATCTAGCAATACTTGCTTGCTACTGCTTGCTTGGAAAACAGATTTTTGATGTAAGAGTGACATCTGGAACCATGATAATCGACATTAGACTAATATGACGTTTGGCTTAATGCTACTTTGATATCAACTTCCTGGTGCTGATCTTACATATTAGTACCATGTATATTATTATACTCCTTTCATACATGATGGACATAACGTGAAAAGTGGTGTATTTCCAATTTTGGCTTCCAGATTTGGTTAACTGTTGATTCTTTTAAGTCTTTTTTATGACCTTTTGGGTAATGGGTCCCTCGGAAATCAACAGGATCGTTGGGTAAAGTTTAGTGTCAGGTTGGTCATGTGATGGCCCTCTAAATGAACTATCAATCTGCTTCGTAACTGCCTTCACTAAGAATTTTGTGTGAAGATATATTGGTGGGAGGCTTGGGGCTTGCTCTTCTTTTAATTGTTTTTATTGTAATCTCTCATTGATTCATAATTCCTATTCCCTATATTATAAAGTATTTATTCTATATTTGTCCATGTATTTTTCTTCAACACTAAAACCCTGATAGGCTGATGCATTACTTGATCAAATTGCAGGGACAGTCGGAGAAAGGGAAAGCTCCATGGGAAGGAGTACGTATTTTTTTAATATTGCTGTTCATCTTCTCTTGTCCTGCAGTATATATATCTTAATTGCTCACTCGACCAGTCCCAAGGAAGTGCTAAAATAAACAAATATCGATGTCAGGTTGCTCATTTGTAGCGATTTCTTTATTTCTTTCAGGTTAGAGCAAGATGCAGAAATGAGTGGGCCTTGTTCCAGAATCGCCTCACGGAGGCCGACAAGGCATATTTAGCTCAGATTGAGAAGAACTAATTTTGGCACTCCCTCTATTCCTGTCCTTTCCGGATGGGAATTGTATACATGTCTTGCAACCACACATCAGATCTGTTGAAGAGGTTCATAAAGCCATGTGGCTTTCCGTGAACTAAGGTGGTTGCACTTTTGAGAGCTGCGTTATGATTTTGTACAGACAGTTTTAAGTAGAGCAGAACTTCTCCTCTCTTGTTGCCAACAAGGGGGATGAAGGGAAATACTGAATTAGCGAGGCACCGGCCTTTTTTGGGTTGTCATATTTCTTATTTATCAATGAGAGGAGCCTTATTCTTTATCTGTCAAAAAGAAGTGTGGGGGATTTTGTGCTTGAGATGTATCGTATGCCTGGGTCATCTGTGGCTAGCAAGGAGTGTTATTTATCAATGCTCTACCGAGCTATGTCCCCTCAAGCCAGCTAGAGCATCGACCCTTTGTCCTGATAATCGTAGCACGTGTTGCCTAGGGCAAAATAGGCAAGAACCCATGAATCGCATTTGTCTTCGATCTGAGTTCCAATCTCCTGTGGAAAGGAAAGGGGTAGATCTGGGTGGGGAAGTCATAGACACCTTTCCTTATTTTGTGTCTAGAGTGCTTTTTGAAAGTATCTAGAGTACTTCACCCTCCCTAATCGAGGTGAAAAGGAGACGTAACAATCTTGAGAAATAGTAAAATCCATCATTAATTACAAATGATAATGATACCATAGATAGACAACATTCGACAATAGCTCAAAAACGGGTTTCCTGCCAAAGCTTGTAGGTGGCATCCTATGGATAACGGTACCATACTCACGTAGAATTATATAGTTTGTTTTTTGGGTCGGTGTAGAATTATCATTTGGAGATGGTCACCATAGAATGATGAATTACTTCAAACAAAGGAAAAGAATATTAGCAAAGATAATAGCAAGCCCTTTGGCCAAGTTACTTGGTCTCGAGATCACCCAACTAAAACACAGCCCTCGATTCGAGATTTGATTCGAATCAAAATAGCAGCCTCATTTGTAACAATCTTGGGTCCCTTGGCACCAATCTCATCTCAATAGAGACAATCTCCAAATTTTGTATAGGTTGGAAATATTCTCTTGAATTCATATATCTCTTCAGATTGTACATTATCTTCCTTGATTGATTGTAATTGATATTGTAATATTTTGCTACTTTAGATAGTTATCCAATAATGCTCATATTCAAACCCAAAAAAGAAGAAGATATATAGCTTATTAACATGCTCATGCACTCTTTAGTGATATGTTGAACAAAAATTACACATTTCTATTTTTGTGCATTATTTTTATTTTGGAAACAGAGCCATTATTATTTGAGAAAGTGTTCATTGAATCCATTTCATGGTACAATACTAGTCGCATAAACCATGTCGTTCACATTTCACCGCCAAGTCTGTGGCTTCACCTGTTGTTTGAGATTTTTGGCTGCTCGTTTTAGAAAATGGACACTACCACCAAACTTCACCCTCGGGCAAGTTAGATTCTAACATTTCGTCACAAACAAAAGTCGGACGCCACCAAACTCCAATTGACTTATTTTATATCACTTTGAGTTTGAGGGGGATGTTAGAGATATTCCCTTAATTTTATGTATCTCTTAAAATGTGCATTATCTTCTTTAGTCGGCCCCGAATAATTGTAATTGATATTGTAATATTCTATTAATGTGCATTATCTTTTATATATGGATTCATATACACTTCAATATGATATATCAAAATATATAGAATTTCACATTTTTATTTTCGGCGTTATTTTTATCTCTATAGAGAGCTTTACTAGGTTACTTTTGCGGAATCTTTGCTAGTCAAACAAAACCCTCATGGTCAGAATTTTTCCAACAGCTCGTTTCACTCGTGAAATTTGGTGCATTTGCCAATTTCCGGTGGACAGTTCCCTTCACTCGTTAATTTGATAAAATAAATAAATAAAGTCCTCGTTTCTGCTTCTCTCGTTATTTTCTTTCTGGTGAGTCGGCTGTTTGGAGTTAAATAGGTGTAGGAATACACATTTCAACAAACGATAAAGGATGTCTTTATCAGAAGAGGTCAAAGCATGGGGAGCGCGTCCCCACAATGATCACGCTTTCTAGAATTTTGAATTCATTCCTCTGCTTTGGCTGCTGTGCAGCGGTAGGATGGAGAAAGAAGTTTTTTATTTTGTATGCCAAGATTCCTAGCGTCAGCCATCAAACGTCGATCAGGACAATGACATTTCTTCTGTCAATTGGTAATAAATGAAGGGTCATTGGAACTTTTTTGTGTCCCCGTTGTGTTTGGTAATATTGGTTTTTGGAGGTCTAATAAATGAAAGAACAAATAAAAGATTATGATTCTGTTGAAGTGAAATGGAAGGTTCGTCACCCAACACTAATTCTGTCTGGTTGGAGAGAGAGAAAGAGAACCCCTTTGCTTGCTTTTGCAGATAGTCGGCTTCTCACAGAGACATCAACATCTCACCTTCCTGTCTTGTCTGCCAAGATTCGTCCAATATGTAGCAACGGCCAGTTCAAGACATCTCAGCTGTAAATGAAACATTTGTCAACTAAAAACCATTTCAATATCGAGCTTAATCTTGAATACCCTTAATTGGAAAATGACACACATACTGCAAACGCACCTAATTTTGATCCGGACAGCCCGGTTGCCATATTTTTGTTGCATGAAAGAAACATGGTCAATTTGATTTCTTCAAAAGGATTGCACCTACACCTTCCAGACACGCATCGGTTGCAAGAAATGCGTCCAATATGTCTGACATGATATCTGAGCGTAAAATTTGCACGAACAGTAAGAACAGGGCTTGCCTCACCGTTGTCTCTTTTAGCTTTAGAAGTGTGAAGGACTTGATCCATCCCAATATTGATCCAAGATCCTTTACCTTCAAACTGATAATTTAAACAATCGTACAATGAACACTTGTGTGTATGTACGTGTGAGGGGGAGCTCGGAGAAAAAAGAGACTTTAGATTGTCAATAGCACGCATTCCTCATGAGATTTAGCCCGTATTGCTAAACGAAATATAAGTACAATAAGTCTCATTCGGCACCATCAATTTAACTTTCAACTCGTCATCATTTTTCTGCAATGGAAGCAGTTATTTCCTTTGTGGAATCTGCCATTTTGACCAGTCCAGAGCGGGAGAGAAGGAACTTGATTCCATGGGGTAAAATCCAGCCGAGACAAATTGGAGGGAAAACAAGTCGAACCTCGATGAGAGAGGAGTGGCCATCTCGTATGAAGAAGAACTCTTACCTCATTCGCAAGAGAATCTACTAGAGAGAGTCATCGACCATGGACGGGTAGTCCTTGCTTCAAGTGGCCGTCAACTCTAACTTGTGAAAGTGATGAGCCATTGCCTAACCGTTAACACCCTTCTCCTATCATCACCAACCTCTCTTTGCAATCCCCACTTATATACATGCCTTTCAATGCCCTTCTCACACAAGCCAATCTCTCCCTCTTTCTCTCTTTCTTTCTCTCTTGAGGGTTGGCTTCAAAGAAGGGCCTGATTTGGTGCTTGACTGGTGATCAAAGACGAAGTTCTAGGAGCTACTGCTATCTCTTCAACATCCGAGTTTTTTGCCTTTTTGGTTTTGGTTTTCCTTGGTAAGAACTAAGCAAGCCCATTTTTGTGACATCTGAGTTTGGTTGTTCTAGTACAGATTCAGTCATCCGCTTTCCTTCTTATCGATGTCTTAAGTCTGATTCTCTCAGGTTTCGTACAACGCCCTCCAAAAATTTTCCAGTTTCTCCAAGGTACTTTTCTGTTCTGTTCATTTCTTTTTGCCGTTTCATGTCCAATAAATTTTCTGATGTAACAAGCAATATATGATTCTCATGTCGGTTTTGTGTCAGCTGCTGGAATAATATTGAACTGCTCTTCAGTTTATCAAGAATTTGATTTTTTTCAGGTTATGACTTCATTGTCGATTTGTAAAACCTATGGGAACCAATGCATTCTGGCTGGAAAGATTGGTTGGAATGACGTGACATTTTCTTTGACATTAGAGCCAAATCACCTATTCAACAAACCTATTCCGAGAGTTGTTTAAACCTAAAACTTGTAAAAATGTGTGAGCTCGAATGGTCACCTAGAAAACAATAAAATTATCCCGCTATGCTAATCGATGGTTGTTGGCAGAGTTTTAGGACAATGAATGAACCCCGAGTGCAACATTATCAAATAATATATTGACTAGTTGACCTTCTCGTCTTTATTTGTCTTCAGCCAATAGAAACTTCTTACTTTCAAGAAACTACAATATTGTTTTTTCTTAATCCCAACTCCCAAGAAACATTAAAAAGGACTCACCAGCTATGCATTATGTGATTTGTCCTCTGAGACAAGTTTCATTTTGAAAGAATTTTTCGTGTTAACCTCGGTTTGTCTGTCAGAAAATATTGAAGCATGGGGGAGATGACAGGCTTCCAGTTGGGTGTGATTGGTGCTCTCTTCCTCTCAGTGGCATCATCTGTGTCCATCGTCATCTGCAACAAGGCTCTAATGAGCAATCTTGGCTTCCCTTTCGGTAAACAAAACTCTCTTCAAGTAGATCCTGATGGTCGATTTTTTCTTAGTTTTCAAGCGTGAACATGAGGTAAAATTCTCTCCTTTTCTTTGGATGAGTGCAGCCACGACTCTCACCAGTTGGCATCTGATGGTAACATTTTGCACACTACATGCGGCTCAACGCTTGAACTTCTTCGAAACAAAGGCGATTGACTTGAAGACCGTGATGCTGTTTGGCATTTTGAATGGAATTTCAATCGGCCTTCTAAACTTGAGCCTTGGTTTCAACTCCGTCGGATTCTACCAGGTTCCTATACCCAGTTGTTTGCCAATAGAAGCATTTACAACGAAGAACATTTGTACAATCTTTTAGTATTCAAATTGCCTCCTCATTCACTTCCTCTAGTTTCTTATTTTGGCAGATGACAAAACTAGCGATTATACCATTCACTGTACTACTGGAAACTCTATTCCTCAAAAAGCAGTTCAGGTAACATACCCTATGATCCAGTTGCTTGAACACGGCTTCCTTTTTCCTTCCATCCATTTTCTGAGACAACTTAATTCTGTTCTTGCAGCCAGAAGATAAAATTATCTCTATTTGTCTTGATTTTTGGGGTGGGGTTTGCCTCCGTGACTGATCTACAACTCAATCTTGTGGGGACAGTGCTCTCTGCTCTGGCCATCGTCACAACCTGTGTCGGCCAAATTGTATCCTCATTCTCACTTATTTTTATCTTTCTAACATGGTGCATCTGAATTCATAGAAGTATAGTCAGTGATGTCTCATACTAAAACCAATGGGGATTGATTTGGATACCCTTCTTGAGAAAACTCAAAAGGGGCAAACATATAAGTACAACTATGAGCTTCCACATCCCCACATATTACCATCTGATTTTTGTGGAAGGCCTTTTCTCTTATGGAGATGAATATAAAGTGTAACCCTTAACAATTTTCCTCTCTTCAGTTGACAAACACCATACAGAAGAAGCTCAATGTCTCCTCCACACAGCTGTTGTACCAGTCAGCACCTTTCCAAGCAGCCATTCTCTTTGTCTCAGGCCCTCTTGTGGATCAATGCCTCACTAAGCAAAATGTCTTTGCTTATAAGTACTCTCCCATTGTCTTGGTATGTAACGCATCCAATCTACCTTTCATCTATTCTTCTCGGTTTTCCATGGTTCACACGATCCCGAGTCTCAGACCCACTCGAATTGATATCGTCCATTATATTATATTCCGGCGCAAATCAAGCAAAAGTCATCATGTAATCGCATCGTGAATGGACATGTTGCAGGGATTCATCATTCTTTCCTGCCTGATAGCGGTGTCGGTGAACTTCAGCACGTTCTTGGTGATCGGGAAGACATCTCCGGTGACTTACCAAGTGCTGGGCCACCTCAAGACGTGCCTGGTCCTGGGCTTCGGCTACACACTGTTGCACGACCCTTTCACAGAGAGGAACATCATCGGCATTCTCGTCGCCATGCTTGGGATGGGCTTGTACTCCTACTTCTGCACCCAAGAGAACAAGAAGAAGCAGTCAACAGATCTCTCCATTTCTCAGGTCCCTCCCCTTCCCTCTCTCTCTCTCTCTCTTCTTGAGAATATGCAGGGAATAGGCCTCTTCATACGTATCTTTCTTGAATTTTGTCAGACTAAAGAGAAGGATACTGAGCCGCTTCTTGATGGAAAGAGCTTGGGCTACCAAGACAAAGAAAGTCAAGATGTCAAGAAATCAAGCTTCGTCTGAGATTCAGCAACAAAGCTGGGATTTTTTCTTTTTCCTTTTGGCTTTTCACCGGGTCCCCTTTTCTCTCTCTCTCTCTCCCCTTTTCCTTTAAGACTTAATCTCGAGTGTAAATGGATTTTATCAAGTGCAATAATATTCTTTCCCCACATTTCAGGGTCACTCCTCCCGCCTATTTTATGCTATGGTATCTTAATACTGGATGATTGCAATCTTGCTTATTGATTTAGATAATAGATTCTCAATCTTAGAAAATGTATATTTGAAACTCGAATGAGCTAATAAAGATCTATAATTAAAAAATAGGGGCATGCATTATTAGCTTAAAATTTTTATTTAAATCTTAATTATATTGATAGGTTATTGGAAGATACTGATTCAACATGTTATTTGAAAAAATATTAATAAATTCATTGGAAATCATGAAACTTGTTAATAAAGTGTAATTTAGTTTTAAAACTTTTTAAAAATTTAATTAAGTTATAAAACTTGTGACAAAAATACAATCATATCTTAAAACTTTTAAAATGTGCAATTAAATCATCAAACTTATCAAATTAATTAAATCAAATCCTTTTGTCAATAGCATTTTTTAAAATTTTATTACTCGATTATACTTTCGTAACAAGTTTTAGGATTCCATTACACTTTTTGAAAATTTTAAGACTCGATTGCACTTCGTAATAAATTTTAAAACTTAATTATACTTTTGAAATTTTTGAAATTTAATTATATTAACACTTTTGGTGCACTTATTCGAAAAAATATGGGTTGATGCATGCACGCTAAGCGCATCTCTATCGTTAATCGTGTGGGCCCGATGGTGGGGCCGTTAACAGTTATTTGTTAGGCTTGATTTATTATGGTATGGTACGACGAGGCAACGCTTTAATTAAAAATAATTAAAAATGATAATATTAATGTGCCTCCAATCTTGGCCTGACATCTTGCACCAAAATCAGTTAACTTTAACAGAAAGAAAAGCCAAGAACTTTATTTTGGATTTTGTCATCTTCTTCTTCGGCTTCCGATTCTCGGAGGTGGTGCTCATCGTCGCCGTCGCCGTCGCCAGCCGCCGTCTGCCAGCCGCCGTCTGCGGAGGACGAGAGCACCCGGTTTCCGAAATCTCCGAACTTCGGTTTCCCCGCCTTCCGAGTTCACGGCACGTAGCTCTTGCGGTGGAAGGGGGAGTTGCGAGGCTGATTCCGAGCGGTTGGAGGAGTCCGAGCGGTTTTCTCGGTCGGATCGGATGGAGGGCTGGTTGTATCTGATCCGCTCCAATCGGCTCGGCCTTCAGTTCTCCAGGAAGCGCTACTTCGTCCTCGACGATCACTGTCTTAAATGCTTCAAATCTGTTCCTTCTTCTACAGATGAGGTCCCGTCTTCTTCTTGTTCTTCTTCGCACAGTGTAGTTTGCATGTGTTTAGGTTCTTCGAAGGTTTGTTTACCTGAGATGATGTCCTGCTGCTTACGGTCGAGGAACTTATATGCCAAGCAGACTTAATGGATTGCTTTGTTTCTAGTGATTCTTTTTTGAAGTCACGAGTTGAAATGCGGAGAAAACAATTTGGACGAGCTTGTCGTCCCGCTTTTTGAGGGGATCATTTGGCAGCAGTTTCCCTATCTGAGATCAACCTCCCTGCGTGCAGATATTGACGAATGGAGATGGTTTTTTTTTTTTTTTTTTTTTTTTCGGTTTCATGTTGCAGAAATGTAGTCTAATGGTTCTATCTAGACCTTATTCCGCCACACACATTTAGGGTGCTCGGCCGGGATTTGTTTTTTACTGTATGGGTTTTCAAATTTGCTAGTGTCTGTCAAATAGCGAATCCTTAGTTGCATCCATTTATACCAGTCTCTTGAGATTTGATGCTGTGTTTGGTCTTTTTAGGCCTCTGCTTATACTTTACCATTAAGGGTTGATTCAGTAATGCGGCAGACACTCCATGTGCCTAACTTTCGGGCCATCTTCTCAGTTCTCACTTCCTTAATTGATTATGGTGTGCTGATATTGTACCAATTTCCACTCCAGGCATGAGAAAGTTGATGTGATGTTTTACATAGGTCAACAACAATCTTCTTCAGTTGTTTGCCTATCGTTTGAATAAATTGCCCCACTAGTTTTGCTGTGTCGCACAAGAGATCCTCCGAGAAATATGTGAAGTTGGTCTCTAGTTGTTACGTTACTTCTAATGTTGCATTTGAATATTTGAATCCTGTTTACCATTTTTTTTTTTAAAAAGAACATCTAATTTTTGGATGCTGGCAGTGGATAAAGGCTTTATCCTGGAGACTTTTCAGTTTGATAAAGATGTGATGCCTTTGATTTGCTCAAAATCAGATTCACAGGGCTAAATAATTGCTACTGTCAGAAAGCATGAGTTCTTAAAGTCTTGGTAGTGTTTTTTCAATTGCAATGTATGTTAATGTGAAAGGGACATGAAGTGAAGGCATTGATGGGTGGTGAGGTCCCATATTGACTATCATGAGGTCTTTTCTTGTAGTTGTTCCATTCATAGGTTATTCCTCGATTCATTCTTTCATGAATTGCTGAAAATGAAAAGAAGTTTATTAAAATTCAAGATCTAATAAAAAAATCAAATAATTCAAATTCCTTTTTCACTTAACGAGTTTTTGACTCCCGAATATCCAGGTGACTAATTAATTCTTTATAACGTATTCTATTTTTCTTTGACAAATAAGACAGCAGTCGTTGGCGTTTTCCCAGGATTTTACGTAAACCTCTCTGAGATAAATAATCTTTTCGGTGCAATTCCAAATGGGAAGTCAGTCACACTGTATGCGAAGCTATCTGACGCAAGGATGTTTCAGGATATTGATCTGATTTAGGCATGAAATTAATAGATCTCAATGCCTCTAATTGAGGGAGGAAACTGGTTAATATGAGGAACATTTCTGGGCCAGTTTATTCCCAGTACTAGGAGCTGTTTAAGAAAATCTTGCACATTTTCCTTTTTTAATGGGACCAGCTCTAACCATAACTTCACATTCTTTCTTAAAATAAGCATTTCATCCCTCTGTAATTGGGTCCTAGAACATGGTAACAATATGTACCTGCAAATTTCACTTGCTCTCAGAACACTTAATCATGTGCTTCTTTTTTATCTCAGGATCCTGTGAGAAGTGCGATTATTGATTCCTGTATCCGAGTTGTGGAC
Organism: Corymbia maculata; assembly: GCA_014182735.1. Classification (NCBI taxonomy): domain Eukaryota; kingdom Viridiplantae; phylum Streptophyta; class Magnoliopsida; order Myrtales; family Myrtaceae; genus Corymbia; species Corymbia maculata. The sequence continues at coordinate 26,024,316 of CM024683.1, read as the reverse complement.
AATGGAAGAGAAAGCATTCATAGAAAAGTATGGTAATTTATTTCTTTCTTTCCACCAGAAGTCAGTCAGCTAATGTTTTTTTTTCTATTAACTGCAGTTTGATGTACTTATAAAAAGCTCTTTGTGCTAACAGGTTTTCTTCATATTTACACTTTATAATACATCAAATCACAATGACCAACTCAAGGTACAAGAGTAAATGCGACTGCCATTTAAAGATTTTGTTGAATTTCTCATCTTTTAACTTGATGTACTATACCAAATAGCTGGGAGCATATAGTCCTGAAGAAGCAGCAAGATGGATTCATTCCTTCCAGGAAGCAGCGATGAAGGTTCAAATTTTTAGCATTAGCGGACAATACATGCCTTATTTGGAGTACAGGCTAATTGCTTTTTTTTCTCTCTAGGGTGGTCCAGATCCTGGTGCTAGTGTTCTGGACTGCTCAACAATGAGCTGGCAGTCATTAAGGTATGAAGAGTTATTGACGTGTCTGTTGTCTTAATGCTATTGATAAGACAAACTTTATCTGATGCTGTATGTTGGGATTGTGCCCCTATTCTTATTTTGGCTACTAATAATCTGTTCATGTCTATAGATTAAGTGGTTCCAACAGAGTAAGCCATGTTATTCCAGTAGACTGGACTAGTGGTACATCCAACAATACAGATCTAGTGGCATCAGATGTTGTTGCCCCTTCACCATGGACAATCTTCGGTTGCCAGAATGGTGATATGTACTTCCTAGCACACTCTTGATTTATCTTTCTCTATTTCCTAAGGCATAGATCTGTGCAGGTTTGCGGCTTTTTAAAGAAGCAAAAGACCGGGATTCTCGTGGAAAGGTTAGTTAGCTGTTCCTTTCTCTCATTTGCTGGTTTCAATGAGCCAGTTGATTGTTGAGCAAGCAACTTGCAACTTTTTCTCCTCCACAGTGGGATGACCATCCTGCAGTAATGGCTGTCGGTGTGGTTGATGGCACATCAGAAGCCATTTTTCAAACACTCATGTCTCTTGGTCCCTCAAGATCAGAGTATGTCCTCTTTGCTAGATATTTTCCATCTGCAAGTGAGATCACTTTTAGGCTTCAACGTTATTTTTGGTATGAACTTCAAAAGGAGCTTATATGGAGATTCAGAAGAATGCTGTGTCTTCCTCCAATTTTACACATTGCTCTGAATTTTGCTTGTCTATGAAATTTCCAACTCAACAGATGGGACTTCTGTTTCTATAAGGGAACTGTGGTTGAGCATCTCGATGGTCACACTGATATCATTCACAAGCAGCTGTATAGCGATTGGCTACCTTGGTCAGTTGAAAATTTTAGCAATCACAATTTTCCCTAGAAGGCATCTTAAAATTTGCTTTGTTTGCGGTTCTCTCATTCATGTGTCATGCATTCAGGGGAATGAAATGTAGAGATCTGTTGTTGCGTCGATATTGGCGAAGAGAAGATGATGGAACATATGGTATGCACTCTATTGGATATTACTTACGGGTTACACTTTTTACTGAATCCAGTAATATATGAGGTGACATCTTTGGCCTATTATTTTGCAGTCATTCTCTATCATTCAGTGTTCCACAAGAAGTGCCCCCCACAGAAAGGCTTTGTCAGAGCGTGCCTAAAAAGTAATGGATGCTCGAATTTAATTTAATGTATGCACCTTATTGAGTTCCATTGCTATATCAGCCCTGATATTTTCATCCCCTAGACAAAAAATCTCAGGGAGACAATGGCGAAAATTAACATGTTCATCTGAATCTCTGTTCACAAACATGACTCTAATTACTTGTTTGGGTGGTGAACCTGCATGATCATACTTTGGGTGCTGTGAAGCACACAATCTCTGAGGAGTGGAATTTTTCTGTCTGCAGGTGGAGGATATGTCATTACTCCGGTGAACCAAGGGGAACAATCAGTAGTAAAACACATGCTTGCTATTGATTGGAAATATTGGAAATCTTACATACGAACTTCTTCAGGCCGGAGTATAACAATCAAAATGCTTGGCAGAGTTGCTGGTGAAACTGATCTGTGCTTAATTAGTTAAAATCTAATAAGATTGCTCCCCTATGGACTCTTCCAGTGTTAACTGAAAGCAACTAGCTTTTGTTTTTTTGCAGCACTAAGAGAGTTGTTTCAAGCAAAAATAGGGAATTTTTCCTCAGACTTTTCATCAGGAGAGCTGACAAGAAATGTTATGCCGCATGACAATAGATTTGTGCAATCGTTAAAGGATGGTAGGACAATGGAAGAGATGAGTGATGGATCAGCTAAGGCGCCTTCAGAGCATGCTAGCCTTGTCAGCCTAAATGATGCTGCTGATGAGTTCTTTGATGTACTGGAGCCATCAGATGACCAATCAGAAAGCAGTTGGTCTCATGATTTTGCACCAGAAATTTACCCTCAGGTACCAGCTTACATAGAATGGTTAGACCGGGTGATTTAATCCTAAATCAATAAATCAATAGTTGATGGAGTTCTCATTACTTTTACATCAAGGCACATGGCTTCTCGATCTCCATGTTTTGAGTTTCTTATGTGATTCCTATGCCACCATCACACTGCAGGGACGTCATCCAAGATTATCAACTGCTGCTGGTTTTGTGAGAAAATTACATGACCTTGCAGGTGAACAGAATTATATTGGAGCACCTATAAGCTTATATAATTGTCCTACCCATTTGCTGCACGCTTTTCTGTCTTGAAAGGACATCTCATGAGGACCAGGACCTATATCATTGGATGTGCTGACCATTGAGACTTTTGTATGTTGTAGTTCAGAAGAGGGGCTATGTTGACTTACAAGAGATGGTGACAGAAGACATTGTCTCATGTTGCTATGGAACTACTCTTCCTAAAGATCCGACTTGCATGTTGACTTCCAGCTGGACTGAGGCAGACCCGTCCACTTTTTTAATCCGTGGAAAGAATTATTTAAAGGACCATCAGAAGGTGTGTACAGTGCACTGCACAGATTAGCCAGAGCGCTAGCTCAGGATGGCACTTGCTCATACATTGCCTGATATACTCATATATATGACCCACTGAAGAGTTAACAGAAACAAAATGGTGTCTACTGGCAGATGACTCTAATTTTACATTGTGGATCTGAGTTGAAAACTATGCCTGAATAAGGTTTCCTCTCCATCATTTTGAACTCATCATTCTGAACTCATGATCCTCTGTAGGAAGTTCCACTAGCCACTGAATAAGGTTTCACTGTCACCTGTTGGCAAGATGATTTTATTTGTGATTTTATTAACCAATTGCCTATATCGACTTATGTGCTTTAGAAATGCAAAAGGAGTAGTTTTTGCATGATAAAATATTCTCGAAGATTGAAATCACTGTGTTGTTCATTTTGAAACTATGGCAGTATATATAGTTGGCCAAGGCACTTTTTCTATTCCTTTTTTATTTTGTTTTGCCATAAGGCCTTGGGATCTTGTTTACAAGACCACTTTCATTGTCACCTCAGAGAACCATTGATTAGTTGGCTTCTGTGGACTCTGTTCATGCAATAGATCCACATAAAACAACATGAATGAATTGACAGTTAACTCTTTGGTGGAAGTACCTAGTCGTGAAGATTTTTTTCATATGACCAAATCTTCTTGTCGAGTCATTTCTCGATAGAATTACATCATATTTTACTCTCTCTGATGTTATTGCTTCTGAACTGACCTTTAGGTTAAAGCGAAAGGAACCTTGATGCAAATGGTTGCTGCAGATTGGCTAAGATCTGACAAAAGGGAAGATGATCTTGGAGGAAGGCCAGGGAGTATTGTTCAGGTTCAAACTTAAATTGAATAATTTAAATAACCTCTTCGCTAAATTCACAAGTGTTTACCTCAACATGGTGGCATTTATGAGTTTTCTGAACATGCTCACTTTGTTATGCAGAAATATGCAGCCCAGGGTGGAGCAGAGTTCTTCTTTATTATAAACATACAGGCAAATATTCTCTTATCTATGTTAACTGAGCTTGATGTCATTGCGTTATTGCTTATAAAGATTTATTTCCCGTGAAGCAGGTACCTGGATCAACAACCTACAGCCTAGCACTATACTACATGATGAGCACTCCCCTGAAAGATGCACCCCTACTGGAGAGCTTTGTCAAGGGGGATGATGCATATAGAAACTCAAGGTTCAAGCTAATACCTTATATCTCAAAGGTCAGTATCCTTCATGATTGCTTTAATATTTATGAACCTAGCAGCATACTTTCATGATTTTCACTGAATCACCTGACAAGATGGTTTATCCACCCCACGTGCTGCACAGGTAACCATAAATAATTCACTTATTCTGCTCAAGTTTACCTTGCCTTTTGTTTTCTTGAGGGTCAATCTCACCTCAGTTAGACTATCCTAGAACACAACTAGACAGAAAAATATCTGCCTCCAATTAGGTGCTATGCTATGCAGATTAGCTCAATTTGATGTATACATTTTGTTTAGTGGCTTGACCACCTTCTTTTGTATGTTCCGTAAACCTTGTTAATTCTTTTCCTTATTTTTCAGGGTTCCTGGATAGTTAAGCAGAGTGTGGGAAAGAAAGCCTGTCTTATTGGTCAAGCACTGCAAATCAATTATTTTCATGGGAGTAACTACTTGGAGGTAACTCTAATGCGTTTTTAGCTTCAAGGGATTGGATTACTTGAACTTGGCATGGCAATGTTAGATATGTATTGGAATACAATGGTGCATTTGTATCGATAGTTTTAAAAGAATTCTCATCTTGGCATTCAGATGTTCTTTTGACCACTTTGCCACTGTTCACAAAGAGCGGTTTGCTTAGCCATTTGTCATTTCTTCTTGTATTCATCGCATCTGTGCAATTTACTTCGTTGATCATGTAACATTATCACAATGCTTGTGCTGGGGCTTGTCAGTTTTGAACCCATTCACTGCATTGGAAGACTGAAATTATAGATCACAAAGTTGAGACATCATGTTGAAAATTTTCGCATCAAAGCATGCTAACCCTAAATATGCATTACAGCTTGGGATCGACATCGGGTCATCAACAGTTGCGAGGGGAGTGGTTAGTCTGGTACTCGGTTACCTTAACAACCTGGTTATTGAAATGGCATTCTTGGTGCAGGTAAAAGTGTTCGTTTCATTTGGCCGTCTTAATGTCCACTGTGCAATTGTTCCACCAACTATTACTTCGTATTCGTTTTAGTCCCTCTTATTTTATTTCTGAAACACACCGATGCACGGATTGTCTGTTCTCATCAGGCTAACACGGAAGACGAGCTGCCAGAGTATCTTCTGGGAACTTGCCGGCTTAACTATCTGGATGCAGCAAAATCGGTTCTCCTCAAACAGTGACACGGTATCTCCTGTTCTCTGTATATAATCAGGCAGCATAACAAGCCTCTGCTCGTTAGAGTTGCGGAAAAGGGAGTGTTGAAGTTTGTAATTTTAGTAAAGATGGACATTCGTTGATTCATTCACATTGAATATGGGAAATTCGCCTTCTACCAGAAAAACAACAAAGAAAATCGACAAGCGTGTGGGATTCTTCACTTCATGGTGCTTTTTTTTCCTTCTCTTTTTCCAACGAAGAGGCGCTTCTCACGGTGACGATGCCACATGTCCTCATCATCTTAAATGAGTGGGATATAGAAAAGAAAAGGGAAATGGCGTTTCTTCCCTTTTTTTTCCCATTTTCTAATTATAAAAATACGAAGATAATGGCCACAACCAACCTACAAATCCACTAAACATTATATTATGGCCAACGCGGTTCATGTAGATAGATGGACAGATGGATGTAGCCGCTTGTGGGTCCATTCCATGTTGACTAAACAACCCCCCCCAAAAAAAAAAAAAAGCAAATTAATCCCGACATTCCATAGTGGGCAAAGCATCGGAAAGGACAGTGCCCCGCAATTTCTGTTTCGTTCGCGGACGCTTGGGTCGCCCCCTATGAGCTTCTTTCGTTCCCAATGCAATTCCCTCGATATTGACCTTTCCTTCTATTCCAAATTTCAGACCCACGAAGAACTGAGTGGGGCTGGCAGTGGAGTGGTGCGCCAGATTTGAATATGAACAGATTATACCACTAAAATGAGTGGACAACCCTAATTTTTGTTGACAATATAAAGAGAATTGTGTATAGGTGAAGTCGAAATTGAGAGAATATTTTCTTTTAAACTTATCGCATGGCACTCAATATTATTTTTGTGATTACCACATGGCATAATTGTGCCACATAACCCCGTACTCGATCAATTAGCATTAGTTTGTTATTCTCAAACTTCCATCACTTATCAAATTTTGAATTTAAGAATGGATAAAGAAAAGCGTGTGCAAATGTATAATTTGAATATGGGTAAAGAGAAAGCACGTTCAAATATATTGAGTTGTAAAATAAATAAATAAAAGGGGGAAATTCTAAATAATAACTTAAAATACCATCATATTTTCAAATAAAAGTTCAAAAGAGATATTTTTTCAAATAAAAGCTTGAAGTACCTTGATTTTTTCAAATAATGACCTGATATCAATCTTGTTTCAAATAATAGGCTAAAGTGGTCATGTTAGTCTCAAAAAATGATCTAAAATGGTCACGCCAATTTTAAATGAAGACCTAAATCATTGACAAATAAGGGCATTTTCGTCCTTTCATTTGTATATTTTTCTTTTCTTTTCTTTTCATATTAGATGAAAAATAAAATTCAAAAAAAAAAAAAAAGAAGGGAAAGGGCCTAACTCACAACTGACCCCCATTGGCAACGACCGTTGACTAAATATGGGCAAGGGCTAACAACCCTCGCTAACCCTTAGCTAACCATCTCCCACCATCGTCGGCCCTTCTTGGCAATGGTGCAGTGAGAGCCTACAAAGCCCTTGCCATTTTCCCTTCCCCTTCCTTTTTTTAATTTTTTAATTTTTTCATCTGATATAAAAAAAGGAAAAATTCAAAAAAAAATACAAGACGAAAATGTCCTTATCGGCTAATGAATTAAGCCATTCTTTAAAATTAATATAATCACTTCAAATATTTACTTGAAATAATACTCAATCAAACCCTTATCTGAGAAAATGATTTGAAACAAAATTATTTCGGCAAAAAATGAAAATGAAAATAATTATTTTTCAAAACCCACTTGATTTTAAATTGAGATATTGTTAGAAAAAAAAAATCAGATTATAAGAGATAAGTTCATGAATTCTTATTTACTACTTCATCTTTGATAATCAGTCAATAACATAAATTACAATGATATGTATTTTAATAATTTGAAATAGATTGAATATTAGTGTCCTCACAAACAAAGACATAATGTGGAATTTTGATATTTCCTGGTGCGGATTTCAAAGAAGAAAAATGCTTTCATTTGTTTTTCCTATTGCATATCATACTTATAATGAACATAACTTATAAATAGGCTACAAAATAGAAAGGAATAGGATTTGATTTCCTACCATTTCAAATATCAAATACATATCTTCAAAAAATATATATATATATACCAAATACGTACGAGATTGAGAAAAGTTATGCATTTAAACCGGCCTTATCACGAGTGTCCTAAATTACTTGTTAAATATACTTAGTATTTTCTTGATTGGTTGCCTCCCGGGGCAGTCTAACAAAATCCCCTTAACCTTTGCAAATTTGCTTTTGGTTTACTTGGCAATCCGTCCCTCTCCTCCTTCCGACACTCCCAATAAAATTTTATTTAAAATAAAAATAAAAATAAAAACAAAAACATGCGACCCGCCCCACTCTCACCGTTGCGATCGTCGTCAAAAGCATTTCAGACTTTCCATCGCATCGCTGACTCTCTCTCTCGTTTTCCCTTCTTCTTCTCTTTGCTCGGAGGGAGGTCGGTCGGTCGGTCGCCATTACAGGGGGGCGACTCCGTCACCTCCCTGTAGATCTTCACCGCATCGATCCCTTGTCCGGAGGCCGAGAATATTCACTGGAAATTGTGAAAGTGGTGGTGGTGGTGGGACGCACCGGTTATCGTGAGACTTGTCTGGCGGAGCAGCAACGGAGATCGAGGAGAATTTATGAGCACGAGACTTCGGTAGAGTCGTCTATGCACAGAGGGTAGGGTAGGTCCACTTCGCTTTGTTCTCCTCTGTGTCCTTCTCTGGAGTGAAGTCTTGTTAAAAAATTTGTTTTTTCTTTCGTGCCACTCACACATTTCGACATCATCGCAATGCTTCGGTTTTTAGCTTGTCTCGAAATTCTGTGATCTGGGTTTCCTTTCAGAAGACCCTCTTTATTGGTATGTCGATTCTGGGTCTTCAATTAACAGGACGTGGGCGATTTTTTCCCTTTGTTTCTTACTCCGTTTAATTAAAGGTCGTGCCTTTCGTTTTGGCTGGTGTTCTCTTCTTTGTTTGAGAAGGTTGCATGGATAATCCGATGATTAATTTATTTTTTTTAGATGGGAAAGGTGTTATTTGAGCTACTACTAGGTGCTAAACGAACTGTGGCATTGATCTGATATATTTGAAGTAAAAGCAAAGGAATAATATCCAGCGTTTCAGTTCAATTTTTTAAACTGTTTTGGTTGTTATGGTTTAGTTGGAGAGACTTATAAGAACTTGTTTGTCGATGTTTGGTCAGATTTTGTTTCTTGACACCGGTGTTGGGGTAGGATGAGGCTGAAGGATCCCACTCTAAGCCTGAGGCTTGCTATTTTGCTGTTTCTTCTTGGACTGGGTAAGTGGGAGCAGATTCTGAATCACCTTCATTTTTCAGCTTCTTTCCTACCTCGTTATGGTAAATGTTGTACTATTGTTTTGTCTTAAGCGAGAGTGATTTGAAGGGATGCTTTGTACAATCCTTGAAGTCATGAAATTCCATTTACTGACTTGAAACTGAGTTGTCGCTTCCCTCCTTTTCCGCTCAGTTGAGATATAATTCTATTGTGCTTTGTCATATATTACATCATGCCATGAGGATGAAGTTTGTGTGAGTGACCGGATTGTTTGGGAGAAAATTAGGGTTGATCATGAACATTGAACTTATAAGCTTGGCTTTTAGCTGAATGAGGTTTTTAACTTTCCCTGGTTTCTCTATCAGCTAATGCTTCTCCTCACAAAAGGGATTTTGGGCATTGTGAGAATGTAGTGAAGAAGTGGGCTGCTTCTGCACCTAGTCTAGAAGTTAAAGAAGACAAGCACACCCTGCGAGATTTGCTGTTCTTTCTCCATATTCCAAGAACAGGAGGACGTACATACTTCCATTGGTAATTCAAATCTCTCTTGGTGCAGAGCACATAGTCGTAGTTATTGGTGCATTCATCAGATGAGCCACCAGTGTGATTCTTTCTTGCTAATCTGTACTTGCAGTTTCCTGAAGAAGTTGTATCCTAATGCTCTGGAATGCCCTCGTTCTTATGATAAATTGAGGTTTGATCCCAGGTATAACCTTTTTTCCCCTTTTTGACATTTTTATTGTACTCAATTTTTTGTTTAATACGATTCTCTGCTACTATGTAGCAAGCCAAGATGCAGGTTGTTGGTCACTCATGATGACTATAGCATGATGTCAAAACTTCCTAAGGATAGAACATCAGTGGTGACCATATTAAGAGACCCAGTCGATCGTGTTTTCAGTACATATGAATTCTCGGTGGAGGTAGCAGCTAGATTTTTGGTGCATCCTAATTTAACTTCCGCCACGAAAATGGCTGGGCGCTTGCGCTCCAAAAATAAGGGACTTGCAGTTAGTACACTGGATATATGGCCATGGAAGTATCTGGTTCCTTGGATGAGAGAAGACCTATTTGCAAGGGTACGCTTGTTATATTGCATGATGCTAGTTATATTCTCCGATTTTATTTTTGTCTCTATCAATGATCATCGGATGTTTCTGGCCTACTGATTTTTGTTGGAGATCTTTATTAACTTTAAGGCATGCTGCAAAGAATCATTCTGAGGTATAGAGAAGAGGAAAAGTTCATAGTTGCTGTAGATGGGGATGAATGATTCGCTTGTTTGTTTTGAGGATAAAGTAATTTAAACTGATCAATCTCCTGAGAAGGAGCTGCTGGGAAATTCTGGGTGAGAGAGAGCAGGAAGGGGGAGGGGTGTTATAGGAATCAATGCGCCGTGACCCTGTGTTGTGTGCTGTTTTAGTTTTCTGTAATTAAATGGTCTGATTTGTTTTATATGCTTCTGTTCCATATGTGTTTACCATCAACCTTTCTCTCTACAGAGAGATGTGAGGAGGCATAGTGGATCCAGGAATGTCTATGGCAGTGACCCATACAATATGAAGGACATTGTAATGCCATTGCATAAGTATATCAAATACCCTATTGCTCGAGATATAATTCACAATGGTGTCACGTTTCAAGTAAGTTCAATCCTTTTAAATCTGTGTTACTTTTCAATTTCATTTCTGTTTCGTTTTCAGGCTGTTGAAGCATGAATTTCACCATTCTTCCTTCAAATTGTGAGCTTTCTTTGAAAATTAAATATTCTGCTTAAATTTTTTAAGATAACATAGGTTAAAGGCCTTAATCCAAGATGTGATATGTACTTCTTATTCATGTGCCTAAGATTCTCTGGAAGGAAGCTTAGATGGGATAGGGAAGCGACCATTGGTTTGATGATGGTTCTTCTCTTAAATCCTTGAGGATAAATGCTACTCAAGTAAAAATTTGTGCAATGCCTTACATGCACTTAAGATACAATATAGTAATTTGCATCAATTTTCCAAAGAAAGGGGAACAGAACCTTAAAGGACATCAGGAACAGAGGAGTTCCTTTGATTGATGAGAGTGTGGAGACCAATTTCAGGCTAAATTTTCTCACTGACAGATTGCAGGTTTAACTAACAACTCCTATTTTGCGGAGTCCCATGAAGTACGTCACTGTGTTGTGCAGCACAAAGAACTTGGTGAACTTGTCCTTGAAGTTGCAAAGGTCAGTAAAATTCGTTATTGGGTTTTAATGGATTATGCTCTTATGTTGTTTTCCTAATATTGTGTTGCCCTTTTGCGGTTGTGATCATGGTAGATAATTGTAAATCTTGCAGAGGAGATTAGACGATATGCTATACGTTGGTCTCACCGAGGACCATAGGGAATCTGCAACAATGTTCGCAGATGTGGTTGGTGCACAAGTAATTTCTCAACTGAGAGGATCTAGCTCTGGTGTGCAGACTGCGGCAACAAATAAATCAGGTACATGTGGTGCTATTGTTACTGTTTCTAGCCTCTAGGTATGGTTTGTTGGTTCTTTTCAACAGGTTTTGCCGAATATGGTTGAATAAATAAGTTGAGCTTCTGGACCAAATTTGCTGGTCAATTTATGTTCTCTCGTACCCTTCTTCCTTACTTAGCTAATTCACACCAGTTGGATCTGTAATATTCCACCATACCCCAACAGATGCTTAAGATGCATCGTTGCTGTATTCAATGCAATCTTGTAGTTTTAACTTGAACAGGTACTGTAGAACTAGCTTTTCTATCAGAATTCTCGTGTTTTTCCATTGAACTGCAAGTTTATGGTAAAGGAGGGTTTCTTGTCCTTCAGTTTGCTTTGCCATGCTTCAATGGTCTTTTAATCTCTGAGTTCCATAAGAACAAGATACGAGGGTTTATCATCATTTCCTTACCTGAAGTTGTGTACATCTGTTGCAGAACAGAGCTCCTTGTCGGACAGTGAGCCTGATGATGAACACAGTCAGGTAGATAGCAGCAGAGTTTGTGCATTTTGCTTAATGTAAACCTTGCTCACTCGATGCTAATAACTGAGTTTCCTCGTATCCTCATTGTTGTCTACTGTTTTTTTGCAGAATGCCACTTTGGAATTTGAGGTTTCTACAAAGGAAAACAATGAAGCAAGTAAAGAAAACGTAGGGCATTTTTTTCATGTCATATCTTCTACTGTGTAAGGAAATTACATCTCAGATAAGTAAGTTCGTGGTAGATCTTGTATATTTCAGATGACAGTGGGAAAACTTATGGAATCTTATGAAAGCTGCACATCTACTTTGAGGAAGTCCCAGTCTCAACGCCGCATCTCTTCTTTGAAGAAAATCGCCCCTGCTAATTTTACGAAAGAGGTGCGGTCAACTTTATGCTTTTGCTTCTTGAAAGTAGTGATGCTAATTTTTCTTTGACTATTTACATACTTTTGGGTTTGCTGAAAATGAAATGTCTGTCAAAAGAAAGATTATATAAGAGATATAAATTCATATGGAAACGAGAGGCGGGAGGTTGACATTTTATCTGCATGCCTTCCATCACACACATACAAAGTTGTCTCAAATTGACTTGTCTATTAGGTAGATAAAATTTTCACTCAGGAATGTTGCTGTGTAGCTTCTTCTGTTAGATCTGGTTATTATAAATGTCAAAAACAGTGTATCTGTCAATATTTTTAACCGCTGTTCCTAAAAGATATTTGAAGTGTCATGCATGTATTAGTCTAATTCTTCTAGCTCACTTTTTTTTTAATAAAGCTAAATGCTCACTTTGTCCTTCATGACATTTTTACTATGCTTTATTACTTCATTCAAAAGTGTTCCTCCAATCCAACCCAGTTGCAGTCCGTTATTGCTTTGGAAACATCTCCATGTATTCCTGCTAATTTAGGACAGTTTGAATCTGCAGTCACGTCGTCAGGTTGGTGAAGCAGTTCTTCAGGAGATAAAATTACTGAATAATCTTGATCTGGAGCTCTATGAGTATGCTAAGGATATTTTCGCTCAGCAACATAGACGGACCACCCAGAAGTCTGCCGTCACAGTTAAGTTCGGCCTCGTGCAGACATAAGAAGGAAAAATTTTATTAAATTTCGTCAATCAATCCTACCACTGATAAGCACAACCGAGTGAGTAATGTTCCGTCATTTATTTTGCAGGAGAAATTAGAGAACATGATATCCAGTTCATATGGCTCTTCACAGTGGAACCGCGTTTTCTTATTCTTGCCCATCATATTGCTCCTCGTATTCTTTATTCTTTTTGTAAATGCAAGGAGAAGAACATCAAAAGTGAAGATATGAATGTAATTGCTTCACAAAAATTATTACAGATCGTAAGGTCCAAAGTCTCTAGGTGGTAGAAAGAGATTAATTTTGATACGGCGACGATGCAGTGCATGGAGAATGTCTCTGGTCTTAAAAAAAAAAAAAAAAGGGTTCTTCAGATGATGCTTTATTTTTCCGAGAGCAGAGTCCTATTCCTCTTTGCTTCGTAATGTAGCCTTCACTTTGTTTCTCAATTTGTTTGTTAACCCCGCTACCAGGTTTAGTTGATAGCCACTGAATCTTAAGTTAGAGGCTTAACTCCATTCAATGTTTTTCTTTGGTTGAAATTTTTGTTTTAACTTCCTCTAGCCAATACGCTCCATGATCTATAGTATGATATGAAGCTAGCTAATGCATTTATTAGCATGCAGTGAACCATTTGAAAGCAAATTCATGAGGCTCCTAGAGCTGCTACATAGTATTTTTTCAATCTCATTAAAATTCTTGCTTATGTGAATAAGTCAATTTGGTCGGACTTGCTATCATTCTCACACGGAAGGTGAGATGGATGATTTAACTATAAGTGTGGATACCGACTCACATGGAAAGGGAGGTGAGGAGCTTAAATCTCCATCTTATTTGGGGATGATTTAAGTATAAGTGTGGATACTGTGATAAAAAAAATATTGAGAATTATAGTAGAAATAAAGTAAGACTAATAAAAAAAATATTTGTTGAACTACTGGTTTTGTAATTTTCAAGGTTCCTTCCTTAATAATTAGCAGTTTTGTGAAATTAATAGAGGTGAATTTAACGTCTTCTCTCAACAAGGGAATACGACCAAAAGAAAAAAAAAATTAGGTGATACAACAAGGGTATATTCTTATCATTGTTCTAATCGATTATTTTTAAGAAGAGAATTAATTCTTCAATTGGTAATGAATTTATAATGCTACTTTAATTAGTAAAATTAATAACCATCACAAATTCAAGTTATAGCTACGTTTCCCCCTCTCGATACCTGTCAATCTCTCTCCACCCCGCTTGTTGCTCCCAGATTTAATCAGTTTCCCTCGGTTCATTGTCCATCCCTCTCTTGGAATTATAGTGTTAAGGTTCTGGGTTTCCAAGAAAGGAGCGGAAATTACTTCATGAGTCATAGTTGAGCACAACGCTTGAAGGTTTGCGGGATAGGTTAGTCTTGGCTCGAGTTCGTCAAAAAAATTATTCTTTAGATGGTACTATGTTGCTTCTCAGAGTAGACTTCACTCTGTTCCTCGTTGTGATTGTAACCCCATTTCGGGTTGAATTGATAGCTACTGAACCTCAAGTTAAGAGGCTTAAAATCATTCCAATGCTTTTTCCCTTGATTTAGTTTGTGCTTCATATGTGTCATTAATGATAACCAGAGCAAGAGCAAAAGCTTTCTTGACCAGCTAAGGAGATCCTAACATCGTTCGTGGTCAGGTAGTCAGGATCAAAGCTGGAATGAGAAGTTGTAGCCTTACATCCAGCATCATGCTCTCATCGACTATCATAATTGTGTACCAACATTTTGGTAAAATTGGTTGCTGAAATTTAGTATACTGTCGAAACGCCTCAATCACGGTACCCAAATCGCAACAGCAGGTGATTTTTCTCCATTCGGGCTGGTTTTGGCGTCAATGGAGGTCAAGCATATATTCACCATCTTCCTTGATCTTATAATGTTCAAGTGTTCATATACATTTGATCAATTTGGACGCTTCTCGCACTCTTCATGTTCTCTTAGTCGAATTGACACGATAATGTTTGGTCGCGTTTGCACGACATACATGTCATGGATAGACCCAATCTGTACTTAAGCATGGGAATTTAAGAATGAGAAAAGAATGAAAAATCTTAAATTAGTTTAGTCACACGATGGGAGAGGAAAAACTCACTTAATAAAGGATTTTTACAAACTCAAAATTCGGCCAAAAAAGAAATAACAAAGACCCGTGTAATACAAACCATCGGTTTATAAGATCGAAATACCAGTAACCTGTCGAATTAAAAGTGTGCCTTCAATTCAAGCAAGTGGATAAGTATTTTTGCCTAAAAGGAAAACCTACCTTCATACTCGGTACTTTAATCCAAATAGAAATCTAATTTATTAATCCAATTTATATACTTAAAATTATTCTAGCTACCAAATGCTTCAAATTTCATGAACCCTAACTAGGAGAAATAAGTACGAATGTGATGAAATAAACAGCACATTGATTTTTCCCGACCCTAAAAGAATCCTCAATTTCTTCGCAATTAAGAGATATTCCAGGAAAATCTTAGTGTATATATATACACACATGAAAAAAGGGAAGTTCTTTTTCAAATTGTAAAGTGTAAGGAAAAAAGATTCTACCCATTGACTAGCAAAATTGATATTGAGATTATGGATTATCGTGACGTGTACCTATTTTATCCAATTAGGATTTTTCTCGGAACAAAGATTTGGTCTTGCTAGGAGTCCCGGTGGCAATGAATAATCTTTAATTGGATAAGGTAAGTACCAATCACGATAATCCATAATCTCGATATCAGTTTTACGGCAGAATCTTTTTTTCTTTATAATCCACAATTCGAAAAGGAAATTTCTTTTTTTTCGTATATGGTATATACGTGTGAGCAAAGATGGTCTAGACTTGAGTTTTGATGTGCCTCTAGTCAAAGGTGACGCTTTCTTCCGCAGGTCACTTCGTGGGTATGTCTCACTCTTGGTTCCTGACGAACTTCACTGATGTCTCTGATGAATTCTTCGACTGGTTGGGTTTCTTTAGTGATGAAGATGATACCAAAGACCATATAAGTATAGCGGGACAAAGGGATGCTGCATTAGTTCCGGAACATCCTTCAGATTTCTCATCGACGAATCCGACTCAGACAAATGAATTTGGCGCTAATTCCAAACAGCCAAGAAGTCCCATTCAGGTTAGCATTTTTCCTATGAAAAAGATTAAATTTTTAGCATTTCTTCCGGGTCCTAGAGTCTCTTCACTTTGTATTGCACGGAAAAGATTATGCTATGGAGGAAATAACCGTGGCTGTGGAAGTGGGGAAACGTCAAGTTCTGGCGGGCAGGGCGGAAAAGATTTGTTAACTTAAAAGTTTGGAGTTCAAAAGAGAAAAATCAATGAATTTGCGGATTGGATGAACATAGGAGTTAAAAGTAACTGCAATGCCAAAAAGTGAACGTGACATCTAACAGTCAAATCGAAAAAGAAAAGAAAAATACATTCAACAAGCTGTGTTTGTTTCAATACACAATGGCGTGCATCGTTGCAAGGATTTAATTTGCCAAGGAAGCAATAGTTTTACGATCACTTTAGCTGTCTGTGACTGAAGTTGGTTTTAAACAAGAAATATTTATTGTTGAGGAGGAGGATTACTCCTCGTAAATGGATGAACTTGCTGTATGGCTTTTCACATAGGGTGAATGTCCTACATTCCTTGGGACACTCCAAGGACTGCCTGGAAGTGTGATTGTCACGTTATCATTCTCTGTGTTCATCATGAGATCTCTATGCTCATTCGATTAATCATTGAACCCCGGTGGAGGCTTTGGCCCTTCCTCTTATCTTGAAATCTGATTTCGTGTTCAGGTCGAGCAAAGACATATACCACAAGTTCTACCAGGCCAAGTTGAGGTTAATACTCCAGATGGTCGACAAGCCACACTGATCGAGGCTCCAAGTCCAGTCTCAGTCCTGGAGATCAACAGAAGCTTTAACCCATCTGAAATCTTGGCACCCAACACCTCCAGCCTCTCTTACCAAGAGAAACGCCCTCATGGTAAGCAATAGGGTCTAGTTGTAATCTGAGAGTCACTATTCCTTCACCAGCTTCAATCCTCTACTGCTTTCAACTCCTAACAGTGCCCTCTTAAATCATGCTCAGAATCTTCTCTCCATGAGAAGCCAGGGGACACTGCCAAAAGGAGAAGAAGAAAGGAGGAGGATCAGCAGCCAGATCAACCGAGAAGATGTGTGCATTGTGCAGCAACCGAGTCCCCAATGTGGAGAGCGGGGCCCATGGGGCCCAAAACTCTTTGCAATGCTTGTGGTATCCGATACAAGACAGGGCGCCTCTTTCCAGAGTACCGTCCCGTTGCAAGCCCAACGTATGTCCCTTATCTGCATTCCCATTTTCACAAGAAGGTAATTAGAATTAGGGAGACCACAAATTGTGAGGACAAAGAAGTTGCAGCAAATACTCAGAGGCATTGCAGTTGGGAAATAAAGAGTAACGAATCTTGCTAGGTAGTTTTTTTTTTTCTTCTCTCCATGTACATATTGTCTTTAGGCATGCCTAAATCCATACTTGGGCAATGATTGCATCGACAGTGGATCATACAGTGCATAGTTATCAGATGGTTATGGGACATTCACCTGCTTTCCTTTTCATAGTTTTAGATTTTTGACGAGTGAAATGAACTTAGTCTGAAGCCAAGTTAAAAATCTGAAATCTACCGTGCAAACTATGCGTGCAGCATTCTCAAATAGTATAAGCTTTTAAAAGCAATTATTGCAAATCTTACCTTAACACGATATCCAATAAAATCCCTTCAAGCCATTTATGGCTTTCCCTTCTTCAAAAATAAATTGTTTCAACCATTGTCGCTCCCACACGTATCCGATTGACAGTAATGTTGTGAAACCATGTCAATGCTGTCGACCTTCTCCAAAAGAGTGGCAGAGTACATGTTGATTTAGATCCCAAAAGACATACACCAACCACCTCACAGGGAAGAAAATTATAATGCAGAAGACAAGTCACTTTGTCTGTCGCTCCGTCCGTAATGACATTGGTCTTCACCTTCAACCCAACTATATCCAAATGGCTTGACCAATTTTTGTCCTTCCATCACCTTCCTCACTCTTACAGCATCATCCCATCTGCCTGCTTTTGCATATATATTTGCCAATGTAACATAGTGTCCAGCATGGTCAGGTTCCAAGCGAATCAATGCTTCTGCAGCCAGGCACGCGAAATCAACATTGTGATAAGCTTGACAAGCCGCAAGTAAAGCCCCCCAAATTCGCTTGTCTGGAAGACAAGGCATTTTCCTAATAAGCTCCACAGCTTCCTCAAGCTGTCCAGCACGCGCTAGCATATCAACAACACAAGCAAAATGCTCCATTGTTGGAGTGAGGCCAAAGTTTGGCATACTGTTGAAAAGTTGAAGCCCCTCATGTACAAGGCCCGAGTGACTGCAAGCAGACAGTGCAGAAGTGAGAGTCACAGAATTGGGCAGAACGCCAGCAACTTTCATCTCTTGCAACAGCTGGAGAGCAGCTTCACCATGCCCATGCATACCCAAACCTCCAATAATTGAGTTCCAAGAAATTATGTCTTTGGTCCCCATGTTCGAAAAGATGGAAAGAGCGGATTGGATGCATCCCCATTTGGAGTACATGTGTATAAGTGCATTCCACACAATTACACCAGAGAGAGAGCTGTTTTTCTGGATGTAGGCATGAATCTGCTTTCCCAAGGTTAAGTCACACACCGGCAGAAGAGTAGATATAGTAATTTGATCAAAAGCGATTCCCAGGTTTAGCATTTCAATGAAACACTCAATTGCTGGATTTCCACATCCCAGGTCAACAAAACCGAGAATCATTGCATTCCAAGTGACAAAATCAGATTTGTCCATCTGTTCAAATACACTCCTTGCCTCCTGGATTTTCCTGCATTTTGCATACATTGTCAACAGGGCAGCGCCGGCTGAGTTGTAAAATAAACTCATTGATTCCGTTTTGATGCCATGGGCGTGAATTTCCTTACCAATTACAAGAGCCCCAAGATGACGGCATGAGGTTAGAGCACTTGACAGAGTCCTGATGTCAGGGTAAACCTTGCCCATGTTTACCATATCCCAAAAAACCTCCAGGGAGATCTTATGCTTACCAATCTTGCAATAACCCGAAATCAAAGTGGTCCACGAAATTATGTTAGGCTCTTTGATTTGTTTCAACACATTCCTAGCCTCATCAAAAAGCCCCATCTGGCAATAAGCATCCATCACCATATTCCAAGTCACGATATCAGGGTCGACACCATCCAACCTCATGACCGGAAGCGATTCAACAGCCAAACCATGCAACCCATTCCAAATATACCCCGACATCATGGAGTTCCACGACAGCAAATCTCTGTCGCCCATTTCATCGAACACCCGCCTCGCGCTCTCAACATCCCCACATTTACCGTACATGTCGATCAAGGAATTACAAACCTGCACGTTCGATTCGCACGCGCACACGATCACGTCCTTGTGCACGTACGCGCCCACCTCCGAGCATCCCAACTGAGCGCAAGCCCTCAAGATACTCGGGAACACATAGCCGTCGGGCACGACGCCCCTGAGCTTCATTTCGCAGTAAGCGCCGACGCAATCGCCGAACATCCCGTTCCTCGAACGGTAGGCGAGGACGGCGGTCCAAGCGAACACGTTGGGCCGCAGCAGCCTGCGGAAGAGCTTGTCGGCCGACGCGAGATCGTCCAAGTCCGCGTACGACTGCGTCAGCTTGGTGGCCACGAATTGGTCGGCGTGGAGGCCGTGCTGGACGATCCGCTGATGGACTTGCTTGCATTGGGCGAGGGATCTGGAGTCGCAACAGAGCTGAAGGAGGCTGTTGGCTTGCAGGGGATAGAAGGACTGCCATGTTCTCATTTCATCTGCCTGCCTCTGCCAAACAAGAGAAGGAGGTTGAACTCATGAAAAAGAAACAGTTAGACACCAAAACTTCAGCAACTGAAGAATTTTAAAATTAAGTCTGAAATTTTTGTCGAAAAAAAAAGTATTTAAAATTTAAATTTTTATATCTTCTATAACTGTGTTACGTGTATACGTTAAGAAAATATATTTTGTTTGAAGATAAGTAATTTTATTTTTTTAGGAAAAATACTATCAAAATCCTCAAACTTTGCTTAATTTCACAAAGTTATCCCGAACTTTTTTATGACACAAAAAACTTGTATCTATATGATACATTTACTCCAAACTATTTTACATGACACCAAAGAATTAAACTTATACTTATATGACATATTTATCCCAAACTCTTTGAAACAAGGCATTTTTCTATTTGAATTTTAATTTCTTTTTCTTTTCTTTCTTTTTTTCCCTTTTTTATTCTTCTCTCTTCCTTTCACCAACCATGGCGGAGGGAAGAGAGAATAAGAAAAAAATAGAAAAGTAGAAAAAAAACAAAAAAATTTAAAAAATAAAAGACAAAAATACATTTTGACCAAAAAGTTTAGGTAAATGTGTCATGGCTATAAATTTGAGGTTTTTAGTGCCATAAAAATTTGGAGTAAATACATCACAATTAGCAAAGTTTAGAGTTTTTGGTATCACTAGAAAAAATTTAAGGTAAATGTGTCACATAAATATAAAATTGAGATTTTTTGTGATATTTTCTCCTTTTTTTTATGGTTGTTCATGCAGTAACTCTTAGATGAAAGATGCGAGATAGTGGTTTTAGAATTGGAGTTCAATTTTTGCATTCACTGTTTCGTTAATTCTTCAACCTTTACTGTAGGTTACTATCTCATTATTCAAATGATGTGGTTAATATCATAAAAAAAAAACCCTCAAATCAATACATATGTGACAAATTTACCTTAAACTAATTTTTTTACCACAAAAACTCTAAACTAGTAAATTTTTGACAAATTTACCTCAAGCTAATGGACATGTAACAAATTTACCCTCTATTAGTTTCCGTTAAATTTTATTATTAAATTACTAAGTTAGAAGACATGTAACATTTAACTGGTATACCAGTTTAACAATTTAATTTCTGTTTGTCATAGTTGTACCATTTTTAATGATTTTTTATAATATTAATCCAATTTAACGGATGACATAATTTGAGATTTTTTACAATCAAAAAATTATTTTTGAATTAAATTTTGTCATTAATGTACTAGTTTAAGGTTTTTTGTAATCATTTGGAATAAATTGGTCACAAGTATATTAATTTAAAGTTTTTCGTAATATTAACCATTTTACCTTTTCTATTCACATTTTCATTTTGTAGGATATTTAATTTCCTAAACTTATTATGCAATTATTGAAGTTCAATTTTCTGCGCAATATCTAATTTTTCTTAATATATATAAACTGGAATGTAATCTTATGTCAGTGTTATGTAAAATAGAAATCACCGTTACAAATTTAGATTAGTTATGAAGTTAATTTAGCATCATAGGGCATGCTTTGACTTGATAATATGTATGGTCAATGCTTTGAAGCTTTAGCCAAAAGAGAACAAAAACCTCAACAATGAGATGATAACTGCTACGATGATCCTTATCTATTTAATAATATCATTTAAGTTGTGTTTATTTGACTGAAAATAAATTTCTGCAAGTTAGTTTTCTAGACTTTCACATGTTTGATTTTCTAAAAATAATCAGTTAACAAAAAATCATTAATGATAAAAATATATATAAATACATATTTAAAGTTGGGAAAACAAATTCCCTAACTCAAAAGGTAAATGCATGGCTTTTCCCCATTGAACGCGTCATGATAGAATTGACTAAGAAATTCGCATGAACTGGCCACCTGAATAAAAAGGTCACTTTCACTTGGTGGTGGTTGTTAAAGTGCAGAAACCACCGAACAAGGTCATCATCCACATCTGAGCGAGATTGATCCAATAACCACCAAAAGACGGTCACCATCCCCGCAAAGATAATTGAATAATCATGGATGACGGTTTGGAACCGACCATCCATGTCGACCATGCCAAAGTAATATGCCATAACACTTGCCACGAAGCCACCATCAATATCCAGATTTATCCTCTGAGAAGTCATCACACAAGAAGACACCATCGATATGCCATTGTTGAGTAACTTCAATACTGGAAAATTAGTACTTTGGCACAAAGTTGGGAACTATGTCTTAACAGCCCGCAGTCTCTGAGAGAGAATTGCAGTTCACGGGAATCACGTATGTCTGCCTAGTCACAGAGAGAACAATGGGAAGAGACGACGACTTAGTCTACATTGTTCTTGGTAAGGAAATCGTTTTGGTCCTTCCAGTCTAAAATGTAATTTCACAACTTGGGGGTTGGGGTAACTTCTAAGCCACAACAAAATCAAGAGGACAAAATAGGCAGAACCCTAAATCAGCGACGAGGAAAAAGCCCACGAATCATCAATAACATAAGAGATTAACCAGCAACAGACAAATTGACAACCTTCCATCCAAACCCCTATTTGGAAAGCAAAATTACACTGTACATAGCTTGTTCTTCTTAAGCCTTTCCCAGGCAAATGTGGGCGGGTTGAAGATGACAGATGTGACCTTTCCATAATTCAAGCGTCGCACAGAGGATCAAGATTTACCTTACATTACTCCAAGACTGCAACCTCCTGGTCAACCCTCCAATAGTTTGCATCATTAAACTCCTTAATCCCCTCCTCGCCCTCATCAGAGTTATCTTTTTCAGGTGTCTTAGGAGTCATGTTCCTTTTCAGTGGGCCTGCCTCCCCAACTATCCCCTCCTTCAAAGCCTGCTCCATCGCCTTCTCAGTTCCTTCTAATTCCACGCCCACAAATTCCACGTCCTCTTCAAACAATGAGGGTACAGCAGCAGATTTCTGACTTGTGTCACTCCCCCCTGAACTGTCACTGGAGCCACTACTGGTAATTGAGCCATTAGATAGTACAGGTTCTGCGCTTGAGGAGGGACTGACATCTACCGGCACCTCAACTTTACTGCAAAATTTATCTTCTGAGTCGTCATGATCAACAAATGGATTCACACTCGAACCACCTATCTGCAAATCAGCTGACTCGCCCCATCCCACCCACTCAGGTAAAGGTCTGTCACCAAATAAGTCCTCACTTTCAGGCATGTCAAAACGGAAGAAATTTGGGGCCGAGGGAGCTTTTCCATTTGGTAAATTTGAATTTGAAGTGGATGTGACATTGGGGGAGTCCTTAGCCCCAGTTAAGTCTTCATCCTCTCCTACAACCACCTCGTCGTCACTACTGCTGTTGCCGCCATTTGCGGCCCCATTCAGATTTATTTCATCCATCACCTCCATAGACGAAGCACCGACATTTGCATCATCCATTCTGTCATCTTGGAATGTGAACCAATTGGAATTTGTGAACAAACTACTGCACCAAATAAACAAATGGATGTAACATTATCATTATAGATGAGCAGTTCACCAAAAGCAGGTAACAATTGGAAATCACTGCATTAATTAAGCAGCGTAATGCAATGGAGGCCCAGAGAGAGATCTGCACCAAGTAAATAGAAAATCAAGAGAAACCATTCACACATCAAACGACAACAATTTCTTTAGCTGCATGAGTGAAGATGAAAAGCTGTCTTTAACTAATGTTGTAGTCTACTTTAGAATATGTTTCCATTTTTTTAAGCTGTAATGGACCAATTAAGAGGGTGTGAGTAATATTAACCGCAACTTTGCTAGAGAACTAATTCCTACGTCCAGACTTCTTTTCAGGTTATCAGTGGAACTCAACTATTGTCGATCACGTGAAGAATTACCTCCCATGATCATCACCAAGTCTGAGGGATGATATAACAACTTCAGCAGATTCATCATCAAAGTAAACATCCTGCATTATGAACATCAATTCAAAAATGGTTATACAACACTTTCAGGGTTACCCTTGAGTCAAATTATACCAGTCTGACATTAACGCTCTAGATAATTATCATCACCTCATCATCTCGATCAAGAGCACCATGATCCTGCAAAGAAAAAGATGTAAGTTCAGCTGAAAGGTTATGGGGCAGACGATGTAAGTTCAGATAAAAAAGAAAAACATTAAAAGTGCTAGATTACCTCCGTATCCTCATTTCCGTATATTTTGTATCTCAAAGCCTGACTTAAGTTATTTGCTAGGGCTGCTACATCATAATCTCTGTCGTGTAGGTCATCTTCATCGCTATCCTTTGTCCTATCATGTAATGCGGTTGGGCGGCTGCAGGTGTTAAGGAAAAGTCCTTGTCAGCAACAACCAAAGCATGAGAACAATTGCGAAAACATGCATGAAAATTCAATGAGAAAAGACAATTCTGATGGAATTTTTGTTAATAAGAAGATGCATATTAAGATTAAGAATTTAAAAGAGGGGAGGACATTAGGGGAAAAGAACAATATGGCCCTGCACCTGAACAGAAAACAAGAACAAGCTCATGTAACCTCAATTATGCATAACTTAATACTTGGGTGGAAGTGTTTGAATTCTAGAATCGATTTTTCTAACAGATATAGAAAAAATGAATGTAGTAAATACGCCATGACATGACACTAAAAGAAAAATTGCAACCTCTTTGGATGCCATGTCTAAAATTTAACTAAACCCCAGATTTAAGAAAAAATAGAACCAACAAAGTGATTGGCAAGCCACTGATATGGTGACAATTTCTCTACCAATGCAGACCGAAATTTATGCAAGAACTCACCCGCATGCCCAGCGGAAAACATTTTCGACTGCGTTACGTTCCTGAAGAACATTAGCTTGCCACTCACTCCATTCATTATTTTCCTAAAGTAAACATTGTAAACAAAATGTGTCAGCAAAGATCGTGAACACTATGTAAAAGGGCTACCTGAAATAGACGTCAGTTATAAATATCTTGAGCATCTCTTTTTTCCTGTGAATGCAAAGTCAACCTTAATCCCCAAACATTCTTCCACCCAAGCTAGCCACTTATTGAATAATAAAATTACATCTTTAAAAAACAGACAAAATGCCACTGTAGTCTCATGTTGACCCAAAAATCTCCACTTAAAATAACTCAAATCACACCTATTCTTTCTCTACTAACATCTTTTTCATATTTTGCACACACATGCGTGGGAGCTATTTTGCTAGGTAAATAATAAGCCACGCTTAATAATTAAAGAATCAGCAAATAGTTGACCGACCCAAACAAAACTTAAGATCAGAGGAATACAACTGCATGGCCAAATAAAAAGGATACTAATGACCTCCTAGATGATTTCGATTATGAGGATAGCCAGTAGCAACAGTAATTAATTAGTGCTTAAACAGATACACAATGGAATAACACCTAACAAGAACCCTGACTTTTCCAGTGTAGATCAACTGCATAGGAGTAAGACAATTCTCTTAGTAACTTAACATATGGTGCCTTCATAATGGGGCACTAGGGCACATGCGCAACCCCTCCAACTAATAATCTCCATATCAAAACATAAAAGCAAATCTTGAAATATTTCACATAATTACCAATAAATTTATGTTAGTGAAACTAATTAGGTCACATCGTATGAAAAAATCTAACAAATGCATTTGGGAGTACTTAAATTTCAATTCACCCTAATCAAGGTCAATACATAGTAGAAAAGCTAAGATTAAGTAATGATTATATGAGATCTTTGATAACAAGTACCTTTTAGAAACTAATGCAAAAGGAGCAAGAAAAACCTTCCCACCTGAAGATAGCTCTGAATATGACTGTTGATGCTACCCAGTTGGACGAGCTTATTGGAGATCCGAGTAATGTGTCCAAGATTCCCAGCTTTAGGAACTCTTTTTCCACCAGCGGGTACAGTTGGCTGCAAAAGGACAACAAAATCCAGACTTTAGAAACATAATAGATTTTCTATGGAAAATCCTGGAGCCTGTCGATAAACCTTCCACTTTCATCAAACTTAATTCAGAATTAAGTTGAGTCCAGCATTGCTACGATGTTGCATCACTCAATCAAATAATTGATATGGCATAATCTTGCATTTGAAGCATGCATCTACCTTATCATCACCACCAGAGAGAACAGGCTGTTTATCCGTTTCTAACATTTTCTTTATTAGATTGCAATCTCGAAATAGATGATCAGCCAATTCCGTGCTCTTGCTTTCAAAGCATGATGATACGATACTCTCTACGTGATGATGCAATGCATTGTTGTAAGGGTACCTGCAAGCAAAAATACATGTATAAGTTTTTAACAAAGATAACTCTCGCAAGAAGATCACAAAAACTGAAGAGATTAGTCGTAAGCAATGCAGTTTCATGTGCTCAAACTGCAAAAAAGAAGAATCTTACTCAAAGAAAAGATTGAAAACACGCAGAATAGTTCCTGAACTAATTAATTCCTTCTCAGCAGCTTCATTGCCAGTTCTCATCAACACTGCAATGAACTCCACAATCTACAAAAGAGAATGGAAAGAAGAAAAATCACCACCTACTGTCTTACAGAAAATACGATCATTTAGGTCTGCACCAAATTACTCCAGCTTTCATCAACATTAGCATCAAAAATAAGGTAAGTCGAACTCGGTGGTAAACAAAAAGTAAATGCTGTAAGAAGTTGCACCAACCTTTAGACGATGCTTCCCAAGAGGTGGCCTAAGTTCTCCGTATGTTGTGGGCAGTACCCTCTGGTCTGATGACACGTTCAAAAGCACAAGCAAGTCACCTGGAGATCAATTAATTGAAAAGTAAGAAAAAATCACAGAGCCTCAATGTGAGAAGTGACCTAACTATATTAATTATTGTAGTAGATACAAATGCAAATTGATGTACAGAAGCTCTGCTAGAAGGTGGTTATAGGATCACTCCAAACAAATTTTGACACCTCTATAGGCTTTTACAATCTTTCACCCAGAAGGCTCCTAATGACACACACCGAGTCAAACTAAATTCATATGACTAGTATCTTCAACACAAATAAAGCAATTTCAGAGATTACCTATCACCACTATACTAGGTGAGTTGCTTTTAACATGTGATTGCAGCCTACGTGACGGAAATCAGAGGTGGCAGAATGACCTCCGCTTGATCCCCTAAAAACCTCTCTCAACCAACAGAATCCTTACAGGCTTACAGCAAGGAGAGAAGAGTACCAAAGAACGCATAGAGTTCTATTATAATAGGTCAAATCACATGCTCTGCACCCCACACACAGATGACCAGACAAAGTTTTCACTTTACACGGGCATCAATATTGGAGCACCATGACAATTTAATATAGAATACAAGCAATCATAGCAAAAATTCCTCCAATCTCTCTAAGAATTTATAAATCAAAATAGAAATTGCCTTATCATAGTAAAGCATACAACAATCTATTAAACAGAACAAAAGATGCATAAACCTGTCTCATATACCTGAAACACATAAACAACATGCTTGGGATCAGAACAGAGCAGCCTTTCGACATGTTTTGCAAATGATACCAAAGAAGAAAGTATTCAGACATACCAAGTCTTGGAAGCATCGCATTAATAGTCTCTGCATTAACAGTTATTGGGCACTCGTACATGTGTTGACTGCGGAAGGAATGGAGCAAAGAGGAAGAAACCGCCGATCTTTTTGGATCCAGCAAAGAGATGCAGACTGAAAGTGAGTGGACAAGGCCAGATATTGAAGGTGACTCTTCCAACGCATGACTAAAGACTCTTTCAACAAAGCTGCATGGATCATAACAAACATTAAAGGCCGTTTTAAAAGTACTCACAGAGACAGATCCTTACTAGAAATTACAGACCACAAAATAAAGGAAATAAGTCAATGACAATGAGACAAACCTTGAAGACGAAAGTTTGGTGGCCAAAGCTGACGGTGAATTTCGAGTAATGGCACACAGTGTTTCGGCAGCATTAGCTTGAACTTCAGGAGGGCACTGATCGACATAAAGAGCAACGAGTCATTAGAATGTTACTTAGGCTCTGTTGGAAACTGAGAGGGGAGAAAATATGACAGATGAAGATTGATAGTGGGTATGGGACTCTGTTTCTCAACAGTCATTTGCATACATTCAAAAATAAAAATGCAACAATTGTCACTTACAGATGGACTCAGCTTATCAACAATCATTTCCAGCAGATTGCTCTCAGCTAACCATTGCATGACATCCAAAAAATTTGGATAGACATGGTCATCAGCACCTACTAGTCGCACCAATACCTGTGTAGAAAGTTTATTTCATTAAAATATATGAACAAACTCCCCACATGGTTACAGTACGATACCAACCATAATCAAGTGAGTTCATGATTAAGTGCAACTAGGGAGAAATATCAGTTACCTCCATGATTGATGTAATTCCGATCAAATCAACAAGCTTGCGAAAAACATCCTCATGAGCCTATAAGAAGAAAATGTTACCAACAATCTCAAGAAAGTAACATTGGATGCAAAAATCAATCAACCAATTAATCATAAATTGTAAGTTTAACGATAACACTACAAGACATCTGTGACTTTGAAAATCAAGCGTGCATTTATCAATCAACGCACTCCATTTCTCTCAAACAAACTCAACAGGAGTAGAACTCAAGAGACACAGAAGAGAAACCTCTAATTTGTTTTGCTAAGTCCTAGCAGAGATGCTTGTCGTGCAGATAAAAATATGCAGAGAGAGAATAAATTGAGGAGCGTCATGAACGGAAATGCAAAGTCATGGCATTATCATCAGCCATGGGAAAGACACCTGTACATATAAAGTATAAGATGTGAACTATGAGCACACAACACCCTTTGTCATTTATACACCCCAGCCAGCGTCCTGAATCACATTACTCTCATAAGCCCGGACTGAGATGTTTTCCGAGCCAAACTATCACAGACACGGAGAGACACACAGAGAGACAGAGAGGGAGGGATGTAGTACCAATACCCACCTAACATATCCAATCCTAACACCCCACAATCGCACTAGTTCAGGATTGATATCACCATAACAGAAGAACTTCTGAACTATGGATGATAACAACAGAATCTCTAAAACTCAATATCATGCCACAACCTTTTCTATGAAATATTGGATCATTCATCTGTTTAGCTGATTTGACTTAATGACATTACTGATGTAGCAGACAAAAATGATATATTGGATCACAGTATCACACTGTAGTTCCCCAACCAACTTTGCCGCCATGCAAGTGGGATTTCCTGGCTCAAATATTTTGTAATAAGTGGGATATATAGAATCTTCAACAACATCACCAACGCACTAAATGGTTAGTTGACCTCGAATTGAAAGACAAAGTAGAACTTTCCCCCAACCGTTCCCTTCACATCATCAAAAGAAATGCTGAAGAAAAGAGATTATCAAGAACTCACTTGAACGTAATTCATAAGTGGAACAGTCTTCCGTAACATGAGACATACAACCACCTGCAATGCAAAATAAACCACTTTAACTGGAAGTTTGAAGCAAGAACCCGTAGTTTCAAGGGGCGAAATTCACAAGCGCTGAACATATTGTACCAGTAGAGCAGAGAACTGAAAATCCTCATGCCACCAAAGTATTAATAACCCTATTTCATTACTCAAATGGCTATTTGAAGCGCACTGGAAAGAAGGTTGAGCAGGATGCCCTTCACCAAATTATCAAACACCATTTTTTGCATCGCTGAAAAGTATACCTTGCTAAAGTACCCAGCAAGCAATGCACTATGAGGACGGTTTGGATCCAAGAATGAGAAAAGCAAGTCCATTAGCTGGAGCAACAATTGTAAAAAGACACGAATTAGAGAAAGAGCGCCACTGCTGCATACACTCTTAACGCACATAAAAATAAGGACTATCACAAAAACTTGTAAACCAAAACCTCCTCTTCCTCCACTAAAGTCTTGAGAATAACATCGATCTCGCAAGTAAATATCTCACAGGCAATAAAGGGGAACCTGAAAATGTGGCAGATTCCAAATTGTCAAGAAAGAAAGACTATACAGTACATAATGAGCCTTATTTCTCTTCTGTCATGGCAAAGGATCATACTTGAAAGCACGTTTGCTGTCAGCATCTTCAGAAGGTTCTTCAATGATGTACCGCAACAACTGCTCTACTTGACCTCTGTCTCGTAGGCTGAAAATATATATATCTGATAAGCATCTAGCGCATGAATGGAACTCTACTTCAAGCCACAATCAGTGTGGTTTTGCAGGCATCAACATCCAGTGAAGGGTAATTATCCAAATGTATGAGAACTTTGTGCTAAAACATTCACATGAATAGGACAAAAAATAACTGTAAATCCAAGGAAATGTCCTCAGTGATGCAAAAAGAAATTACAAATTAATTAGACGACTGTTTAAAGCTTTGCATTCTTGGATAATCTCTTCTTCATCCAAAAGCTCCTCCAACGTGTAATTTTCCTTGTCGAGTAGCGACTCTACCTGTAGATGCAACAATAAGTTTAGAGGTAGGCTGAAGTTGTGAGCAAAGGCAGACACATTCTCAAACACTTCCTCGAGAAAAAGAACAGGGGGTACAGCACACACTGCAACACTGGGAAAGCAGGACACAGCAGAAACCAAATTCGTCGAAGTCCCATTTTAACTAATGCTTTGTCGTTGTCCGAGACAAACAAAAACTGTTTGATCAGAAACTAAGACAGTATCCACCTAGAAGACTATCTCAGACAAGCCCAAAAAGGAACAAAGAAAATCCTCGGAAGCAATTCAAATCTCAACTAAACAATTCAACAAGAGAAGTCGCGGAATGCATAAGCGTGACACAGCAAGATGCCTGAGTAGAGCGCCAGTATGCAACATACTCGAATATAGACCACTCGGCACATTGACCAAATCTAGATAACTAAAGACAAGAGAACCTCATATCGACTTCAGCTCTCTCGACCGGAATCGCCATACCGAACACGATCCAACACCGCGCGAAGAAAAAACTACCACGCCACCACTGCCGGTACGCACACAAACAACTCGGGACGAATCTAACCCGGCACGGAGCTCGAATTGCCGATGGAAAACCACATCAAGCAGCAAACAAATAAACCAAGAATCCACCGCAAGCTGATGACATCCAGATTCTCGGAAATGACGAGACCGAGACGAAGGGAGCATTCCCGGCTCGCGGGGAAGCCGAGGCATCCGGAGCCAGCCGAGCGAGAGAGGAGGGCGAAATTAGGGATGAGAAATCGGGACTCACGGGAGAGGAGGCGGACAGGACGGGGAGCTTCCAGAACATCTTCGGAGCAGCAGAGGCGGCCGAGGGGCGAGAAGGAGGGAGGCGCGGGGGTGGGCGAGGGAGCGGGTCACATCCAAAGCGCCTCGGGAGGAGGAGGAAGGACAGCGAATCCGGGGCGCGGCTGGCTGACAGGGGAGCGAGCTCGAGAATCGAGAGAGCCGTGAAGAGCAGAGCTGGGCGAGTGCTCGGGGGGAGGAGCTCCAAAAACCCTAATTATTTTTGGGAGGGAGGAGAGGGAGATAGAGATTCAGATTGAGGGGAGAGCGAGCCGTGAAGATCGAGAAGGGGAAGAGAGAGAGAGAGAGAGAGAGAGAGAGAGGCGTCGAGAGGAAAAATCGAAGCTAAAAGAGAAGAGAGATGAGAGAGAGAGAGAGGCTGGAATGATTTTTTTCCTCCGGTTTTTTTATTTTATTTTATTCTTATTTGTCGTCTCTCCTGGATTTGTAATTTCTTGTTGCAGTGGGGATGTAATTCGTGACTTGGCATTACGTTGTGCCCTAAATTATTTCTATTCTTCCCCCTGAATATTTAATTCGGGGATGCGGATTATTTTATTAAAGATCCGTTTGGATTCTTGATCCCAAAAGAAAAAGAAAAAGAAAAAGCTCCGTTCCGATTTAGGTTTTATCTTTTTTTATTGGGTTTTTATTGAATTTGGAGTTTTCTCAAATTTCGTAGCTCAGACGCTTTGAATTTTTTCTTATAAAATACGAATTAATACGTGGATTCGCTTATAGTTCTGCTTGTTATTTTTTTGTGATTTGAACGATATTTTTTAAAATTTTAATGAGAAGATAGAAAATAAGAAGTATTTTTTTATTCTCGAGTTCTTATTTTTCAAGAACGAAATCAAAAAAGGGCTAAAATTATTGAGAACCACATGGTGTCTTGTAGTTAGGGGTACTAAACCAACAAGTCAATTACAAGATATTGTGCAAAGCACAGGTCAACAGTCTTTTCAACATCCACCACCTTGCCACAGATGTAAGAAGAGATTTATATATCTATCTATTCAGCGATAACCTATTTCGAAGAAAAGACGCAATGTATACCTTATTTATTTTAGATCTTAAGTGCCTGATAGTAAGAGCTCGAGAGCTTTTAGTTGGGGCTGACTCGCTCACTAATAAAATAGATAAACTAACAAAACCGTATTCCTTATATTAATATATCAGTGTTATCGTAACAAATGACCCTAAATTTTTCTCGACATACTTTCCTTTCATAGGATGAGGAATACCCTTTTGATACTTTACATTCAAAGGTTACTAAGATCTATGATATTTTTGAATGAAATAATTTAAGAATATGCTCAGTCAGAAAGAATGGAGGAGGAGGAGGAGGAGGAAAAGTACGCAAGAGGCGCACCTAATTTACAAATTCAACTAGACAAATTCAATTAGACGCCACCAGGCGCACGCATTTTCGGAAAAATGGAAAAGAAATAAAGATTTGAGAAAAAGTGGGGAAAAATCAGTTGAAGCCCAAAAGGAAAAGAGAAGGAAAATGATGTGGTACGTATTGGTCTGTGATGGTGTTAACGTACGATGTGGGGGTGGCCAGTTGGCTAATTACGTGTGACCTAGGGGACACGTGCGTGTCATAAGCCCCCCCAAAAAGCTAGGCTAAAAGGAGCCCTAAAACAATATTTTAAGAGTGAATCTTTCCCGACTATTAAGGATCATCCTTTCCGCATAAAAAGAAAAAAAATTAAGATTTTGAATCTTCAATTTTTTGAAAATTTGACATGGAAATGATTTAATTTACAATATTTGTGATGGTAAAATTGGCATTTAGATACTTTGATGATCACGAGTTGGGAAGATAATACTTCGTTAGCCCATAAAGTTGCTTGCCTTAAAAGCTTCATAGCCGAAGAGAAGGAGAATTATCTTGAGCTTTTAGCTTTTATAAAGCCAAATGCTTAAATTATGAGTCTATTTGGCTATGAGGAAATGATTTTAAGAAAATATAAATGCCTTTGTGCTAAAGGAATCTCTCGAAATATTATAATATTTGGTAAATTATAACTTTAAAATGCAGTGAAAAATATATTTAGCTTAAATATCGTTCCGTGAAACCTATATATTTGCGAAGGGCTCTTGCTTTAAAAAAAAAAAGTAAGAAATCTCGAAATTAAATCTGTTAGAGCTCAGCTACCTAAGGTAAGGCAACCTCAAGCGATGCCTTGGGTCCCGTGACCCAACCGACACCTGAGGTTGCCACAAATGAATGGCCCCTCAAGTCACAATCATCCACCTCCATCTCTTATGTGCAAATCGGGAAAGATGAACAATGACCATGGAGACTTTCAGCTTTCACAATACTAGCACTTGGCCATTGGAGTGTCAAAGCACTTCCTGAATATTTCATATTTTCTCTAAGAGGCGGCCATTCATGAAAGCCAAACCAAATAGGGTCTTATGCGACGAACCTCAGAGTTGCCTGTAGATGCCAAACCAAATGGACTGCACGCGCGACCAAAGATTTATGACTGTTTTAGCGCATCGAGAACACGAGACGTTAGCCGCGGTGTCTTGCCCGTCCCGTGTTGCTCACGCGCCATTTTCATTGACAAATCATTGTTCAAACCGAGCAATGTCGGGACAGAATGCACAAGAATGGCAATTTTACGGAGGTACGACGAATCAATCATCCGTGTCGATGCCCTCGTCTCCTCGACATTATTGCCATCCAATGTGATCTCGACAACAATCAAAGAAGCGCCGAAGATATAAAGATCCAAGTTGTCCGAAGCAATTCGGTACATTGCTAGCGATGGCTTTTTGCGACTTCTTGTCTTATTTTCTGTCTCGAACTCAATAAAATGATAACAACAAAGTAACGAGTACAATGATTCGTCACATCAGTACAGCCAAAAATTCATCGATCTCAAATCTAAATAGAACGGGTAAATCTCCTCCAAGTCCAGTATTCTGGCGTGCTATGATTGTCCCAGACATGGATGGAGGAAGGGTTGTCGTAGCAGCCATGACGAGATTAGGGATTCTTTCGCTACAGGCGATGCATGTATGTTGAAATCAAAGAGAGCGAGACATCCGAAGAGGGATTCCCTTCTTTGCTTTTGGATGCTCGGCATTTATGCAGGCATGGAGTCAAAGGATAGTCGAACGACGGCATGTGTTGTGCAATTTGATGTTTCCCCTGCTAAGTTAATCACAAGGTTTAACGATTGATTAACCCACGAGCTTCCCCTGCTATTCATTTTTATATTATGGATGATAAATTGAACACGTAGATGAAATTGAGTGAAACCTGTTTAAAACACGAATCCGAGAATTATGTCTTTTTTCTTTCCACGCCAAAAGTTGGCATTCTTTTCAAAACAAAGATGTTGTTCAAAGAAGTTATTCAATCAGTCATGATTGGGTTGTATTTATACCAATTCAATCATAATTTGGCATCATCGACGCTGAGATAGACAATTTTTAATTATTTTTTCCAATTTTTTCTTCCTTTTGCTTGTGATCGGCCATGGTGGGGCAAGCTGGCCTCATCCAGGCTAGGGTGGCCTCACTGGGAAAGCCGAGCCCACTCAGCCATGCCTAGCGAACGTAAACTGATCGACATCCACATAAACCAGTCAACGTTCACGTCAACAATATTAAACCAAAATCAATTGAAAAAAACTGAATTGACACAAGACCAAAAGGTTTATGACTAAATTAGCACTAACACAAATTATTTAAATATTTAAAGTTAAATTGGCATCATTAAAATATTTATGACTAAATTAGCATCAATGCAATAAGTTTATGACTTTTTCGATACTTTTCTCAATGTAATTCTATTATACCATGTTAATTCACTGTTAAACTTTTACCAATTTCGTCATAAACCCTTGCCTAAAATTTTAAAATAACCACTCTGGCTAATTTCTCTGAAAATTGCCGACATAACAGTCCTATCATCATCGATTACGTTATAATTTGGCGCGAGAGGTACAATAAGCTTAGCACCGGTTGAAAAAACTGCGCACCTAAACTGTTCGATTACCGACGGTTGCTTGAGTTTGGGACGGCGACACAAAGTCAAATGGAAGGGCGAATTCTTTCTACTTGAAGCTTCTTTGAATTTTTGGCGGGGACAAGTGAATCTCGCTTTTCTCCAAATCCTATGTTTAGGACCAAATATTTCCAGCTTTGCTTTAAAATCGCACGAGCAAATCTCGCTTTTTCCATCTTACGGATTTTGGAAAAGGCGTTCAAACTTTTCGTCCGATAAAAGTCGGATCGCACGAATCCGGATACAGAGGCGCTATGCGACGGGTTTTTCTCTGCGTCCCTGGCGTGCAAAGATGACCGTCGGATCCTTTGATTCGTGCATTAAGAAGAAAAAAGAAAAAAGAAAAAAGAGCATACGGATTCCCTCGTCCTCGGAACCTAACAAAAGACTTAAAAGTATCTCACCGTGGATCAATCTCTCTCTCTTTTCGTGTCCCCAAAATGGACGCTGGTCCTTCCTTAGATTACGATTCTCGCCTCGCGAATAATGGGCTTAATCAAAAGCAAAATCGGTTTTTTTCTTTTCTTTTTGGGCAGTCGTTAGTCGGTCGAACAGTTGGTCCGAGAGATTAATACCGAGCCGTCCAATTTTTATTTATTTTTTCTCTAGAAGTCTAGAACGAACGGGCCAAATCAAAGAAGGCTGCGATGAGATTTTCTCGGGTCTTGTCTCGGTGTATTTCGGAATTGATTTTTTTATTTTATTTTATTTTGTATTTCCTTCCCATTGGGTGATTAAAGAGAGAAGTCAACTCAAATGCACGTAATTGAATATGACGGTGATGATAGAAATGCCGCGACCACCTCTTAGCCACACCGCGATTGCCCCTCGTAAACCCTCTTGTCGCATTCAATGCCATGAACACGAAGGGCTTTCAATAGACTCTGACAATGACGAGAGAGGCCATGACGTAGATATCTTTGTGATTAAAAAGAAAAGAAAATAGATAACCAAGTTAATAAATGATTTATATAAATTACCCTGGCCCATCAAAAAATTGACCCCACTCAAATTAACCCGTCTAGTTAATTCTAGCTGCCATGTCAAGATATTTTGGGCTCATTTTGACTTATCTAATTACATCATATTTTACGCAAACAACAATGAAAGAAGAACTTTTACTTACTAATGAAAATGAATACAATTGTCATAATTAAAAGCTTTATCAGTGCCAGCGCCGGAATTTTGCTTGCTAATGATTCTTTTGCACTGCTGGTGTACTGTACAAAAGCCCATTAATCAAT
Organism: Corymbia maculata; assembly: GCA_014182735.1. Lineage (NCBI taxonomy): Eukaryota > Viridiplantae > Streptophyta > Magnoliopsida > Myrtales > Myrtaceae > Corymbia > Corymbia maculata. Next base: position 25,988,097 of record CM024683.1, on the reverse strand, counting down.
GATTGCAAAGAAAGTATTATTCGAAGAGATGTCGATTTAGATTTAGTATTTGAAAATTCGACCGCTATTGAGATGGAGATCTATACATCTCGGTCTAATCGGGAGTTAATGAGGGTTGGAAAAAGTCGTGATTCTCGCTTTCATCGATTTAGCTAGAAGGGTTGCTTCCCTTATATTTATGAGACAGAAAATGGCATGAACAGATATGTAGTTGAGATGTTGATTAAAGGTTGTTTTTGACTTTTTATCATAACTTGCATGCCACAACTGGTTTAACGATCGTCACATCCGAAAGTCAGGTGCACAACTCTACTTATCTTCCAACACCAATCGATTTATATTGAAAAATGCCAGCAGTGCGAAAGGAATTCAGCTCGATAAAAAAGTCATACGATGGGATCTCCTTAGATAAGTTGGTGTTGAAAAATGGCGAAACTTGGCGTCTCCTTTGGATAAAGAAAGCTGTTACCACAGAAAGTTATCTGTCTATACAACTCACGGACTAGTCGAATGTAACATCGCTTTCGAAAACCAATTCAATTTGCTGGTTTTTCTACCAGCAAACTGCTAGCGATGGAAGACCAATAAGGCCAAAAGACCGTGTCCAATCCGACCGGTTTAAACCCGGTGATCTACAAAGTTCCATCTAGTTTAATTTTCCAAGAGAATCGATGAACTCGTAATTGAAAAGGATCAAAAGGGTACAAGAATTCGTTGAATGATGGAGGGACAAGGAAAAGGAACAGGAACAGGACTTCCTCTGTATTCAATGCAAGGAGATCGCATCAGCCTGAAATCTGGAGGACCAGATCAAGTGAATTACTCAGCCGTGGCCACCATTGTCACGTTCCAGCGAAAAAGGTTTCAAAGGCCAAAAAGAGACAGAGACTGCATAAAGCAAGCATTTGAGATAGAGAGAGAGAGATTCAGGGAAAAATATGGTGGACAGCTTTGCTTGACATCTGCAAAAGAAGGGGGAATCAGAAAGGCTTCTGAACAAAGATTCTCGCTTTGACATAAAACGTCTCACCAGCTACCGACAAGGACATAAAGCCGCAGAACCAGAAGGAAAAAACAAAGGTTCATGTTATCTTCCTTTCTAATCACTTATCAAGTTAGCACTATACCAGAGAACATCATTTGAAAAGAGAGCATGGCGCTAGCTACGATGACCAAGAAAAGGACACAGCAAAGAATGGATGTACACTTCCACAATCCCGATGGAGGGACGGATCCTGAAAAGAAACGGGTCGCGTCTACTTTCGCTCCCACACAAAACATGGCAACATGAAAGAATTTAAAAAGTTCAAGGATCAACAAGCTGTAGTTACTCTCTTTTCCCCTGATCTGATGTTTTCACCGAGGGAAGGGGGATCCATTCCTCAAGGATCCTTAGAAACACCCTGAAGCTCCACGCCAAAAGGACCCAACCTCTTAAAGGCAGAGGGGATTATGCACATCACATGGAAAATTTCATTAAATAAAAAATTGGGGAACTGGATGTGTTCTTTTTTGCTTTTCAGTATGACAAAACTCCTAACCCCTCTTGGTTTTTTCACATCTATTCAACAGCAGAAAGAGGGACTTCAAAAAAAAAAAAAGAATATATTAGGCTATGCTCACACAAAAGACCAATTCACGAAAGAGAAAGCGAGGCAGTGGACGGTGTTCTCCTCTGCTGATAGGACCTTCCACGCAATCGCTTGTTCATACGAGACATGTCGCCCCATCGCCGACATGCAGATTCCAGAGGGCAAGTATGCAAACCCCTGAGATGAAATTCCAAGTAGATTAGCCATTTTTGGGCATCCTGTACACTTATCGTCAAGTAGCATAAACAATGATAAAAGTACCTCTTGCATTAACTTAGCGAACTCAGGGCACAATTCTTTGCGGACAGACTCGTCAAATATCTTATCCAAAGTGATATCTTGTAGAGCCACCAAAGTGGTCTCCAACATGTCAAGTCCTGCCTGGTTTGCAAAGATGAAAACTGGAATGGACTGCCAAACCAAAAGGAAGACCCTCATAAATCATATTCCTAATTACATGGCGAGATTTACTTTTTAACAATTTCGAGTAACACAAATAACAGATATTTGATACCTTTAATGAACAACACAATATGGCATCCTGATGATTCCAAAGATTCTTCAACACAGAATCAGCACCAAGTGAATCAGATCCAAGCAATTCAGTTCCTACGTACAAGCTGCAAGAGAACAAAATCTCATCAGTTAGAAACAGATAAGAATTATGTGTCTGGTGTTCTATACTTCCTACAGAAGTTACGTTAGCTATTAAGGCAGTCCACTGATCTCTCTATTCCCCTTGTACACAAAAGAGGGAGAGAGATAGTCGAGCGTCAGCTTTGATGAGTGGCAGATCACAACAAAAACAGAGTGAGATGCACCAAAAGAAGACCAATTTGATCAAATTATAAGAACATGCCTATAGCTCTGGCAGATCCAGTTTGCAAGTGTTAGAGCTTCTGGAGATCCATGTGAAAGCTTGGGGTTGACGGAAGGGCCCAACCCTGACGGAGATATGACCATGGCAACCCGCTGCACAGATGAAATAACGCTACGGATGTACTGCCTTGCCATGGCCGCCACATTATCCTGCGTGTTGGCATCAAATGGGAACTGGAAGGCAATGGTCAGAACGGATCGTGCACCATGGCTCGGCGACGCGTCTCCAACACAATTTGTTGATGCAGGTCCCACCTCAAGACTCGATGTCAGATCAAGGGTCCGATTTGCTGTTAGAGAATCCTGTACATCAGACTGCACAGCAATGAAAACATAACATTAGTGCCTGTTAGGATAACTCAGCTGATTTAGCATCAACGACTTTTTAGAGGATTTCATATGACTTGACCAAAACTGAAAAACTTCAGTAGAGAACTCAGGTTAACTCAACTGATTTTGAATCCAGTGGTATGATACGGAAACCAGAGGGTAGCAATGGAGCATCATCAGGGAACATTTCGTCAATTGGTGCAAAAATAAGTTCAGAACAGACTCCAACTGCATTCTCATCTATCCCGCTGCAGATCTGCACAAAATAGGTAAAGATAAGAGGGCAATTAGGCTGCTGTTAAAGAACTTACAGTAAATATCACTAACAGCTGATGTATTTCTCTTGGGGGTTTAAGGCCTTTTATGGCCTATAGGCATCTATTAACCAATGCGTTATGCAAAAGATAGGACACAACAGATAGAAGATAAAAGAAATGGGAATGATAAAACTATGATCTCTATCCATATATACTCCACATCCGACTGAGAAGAGCACCTGCAAAAGATGAATATCTCTTGATACAAAAGCATCATCTTGAGCAAGAGAGTGGCCTTCAAGACGGATAACTTCAAGCATCTGCATCAGAAAATGAAAGTTAGAAGTATCCCATTCCATAATTAGCAAAGAAATTAAGTTTTCGCCATGCTGCTTTCAGGTTGTCTGAGTATTTTTCCAAACTCCTCTTATGTTAAGTGCTCTTCTAGACTAAATATATATAATATATCTCGATTGCTTCATTTGAAGTTGGTAGCTTCAGGAATAGCCCTTAAGCATATATAAGTTGCTTGATGAATTTTTCAACTACGAGAAGCTTGTACAAGCACTATTTCAGTATCGCCATTGGCATTTTGTACCTCCTATCCAGCCTAAAAAGTACCTCTTCCTGCTCAATTGTGTGACCAAGGGGCATGATGATTTGACTCCCAGTAAATCTCGTGGGCCTCATACCAGGATAGCCAAATGGACTAGCCTTTAATGATGCAGCAGAATAAGCATCCACATTGAAATCAGCCCATTCTGAGCGGTGCTCCCTCAGAAACCGGACCAACACAGCAGGAGGTACATTCTGGCAGGCAAAAACATTTCATCAGTGAAATAGACTCAGTAGGAAGTATAATAGATCCTCGATACTTTTATCCTCAAGATCGGGAGATGGGCAAAGCCAACTGAGGATCATGGTTAACTAGCAATATATTTCTGTGCCTAGTCAAAGGGAACAGAGAAGCCCCATACTGAAAATGACAACTCTCATGCATAACTAATGACCAAAGGAAAGGGATAAAATGTTCGGACATCTCAGTGAACTCATCAAGGAGAAAAAGGAGACCAAAGATAGAAATTAACAAAAAAAAATTACTCAATCAGTACAACTAAATAAAGTCCTAGTCAATCTATCTAAATTCATAAGTTTTAACATTCCATCTTACAGACTGAACTTTAGGTGACAATTTTTTCTTCGATGGAGTCCAAACTCATGTCTCATGTTAAAATAAAGTATAGATCAAGATATGAATGCTACAAGCTTCAATTTCAGTAAATCAAACTTACTTGTAGTAACATGGAAGCTTTGGCACATAGAATTCCTCCCACAAATGAAAGGGGATTAGCAGGATTTGATGTGGCGTTCAATTTTTTAGAGAAAGTAACAGAAATTATGACATCTTCGGCACCATCACCATTCATCAATGACCACCCACCGTCATTGAATCCATTTAGTGCATCATTAAAGCCTCTAAAACAAGTAGACCATAGAAAGGACATATTAGCAAAGCGGCTCATGCATTATGATCATTAGAGAGATATATAAATTACTAGTAGTGGATGGGTGTGCAAAAGAGGAAATAATGAGACAAAATATATAGGCAACCAGCCTGAAGATTGAAGAAATAAAGTTGCACAAGATAGCTACCTGCTCAATCTTTGGCTGAAAGTTCTCAAAACTGCTGGCTGCCTTCCCAAACCATAAACCACCTCCCCACTCGTCTCCTGAGCAATTTGTCGGATGTATCGAAGAGCCTTGACAGAGATTAAAAATATATTAATGGCCATTTAACATTCTCAGTCCATAATTCTCCACCGCCATGCCTCTCTCAAATCATTCCAAAACCATAAACATCCATTCATAATTAAGTTAATGACATCTGGCAACAAAAAATACTTACCGCAATAGTAATTCTCTGGGCCACAACTTTGGATGATTCATAAAGTGGTCGAAGAACCTCAGGAACACTCCAAGCCTGCATTTAGATGCTAAATCAAAAATTCGTTTCTTGAGTAGACTGGCTAATTTCCTTGTTTAGAAACTACAGACCTCGAGATTGAGGTGGTCGACAATGTGAATAATTGATCCTCCACCCTCACAAGGGCGAATCAAATAGCCACTAGGAAGCATTTCAGCTCTCACAAATTGAGCTGCTGAAGCTGGGTTGGGGCCAGCACCAGTTCCGGACAGAGATCTCTCACATACCTTGGAACAAGAAGAGCAAGGGAATAAGAAGATTACAATATAAACCTAATAAGAACAAAGAAAACAAAGCAGCAAGCAGGAAATGTTACCACAAGACTGCCATTTTCTAGAGTCGTGGTATATCTGAGAGTCCATAAATCTCGTGCAGGAGCCAGAGTAGTTGGAGCATAAATCTAATGCAGTTTTAACATACAACAAATCGTCACTACAGCCGGGAAAAATCAGAGAAACTTGCCATAATCAACTAATTGCATAAGCCAGATTTATGACCTGCGTGTAAACAAGTTCGATGGTTCCACCATTTCCTGCAGGAAACATCGTGAAGACTTCAAGGTTCCGACAGTCCCGGAACCACGAAGGACGATCCTTGAGGATCTCGACAATCTGCCGAAATTTAATGAGATTTGAGATCGAGTTAATAAAAAGCTAGCTACTCTGATCTTTCTTAACATACCTAACAAAAAAAACCCACCCGAAAGTTCTGACGCAATGTATGACTTACCTTGGTTGGTTCTAAACTAACAAGACCACAGGCTCGAGCAGCCACTCCACTGCAACTTTGTGAAATGGCGAAGATTCCAACCGAATCCGGACCAGGCTGAAACAACAATTGATAAATCTTATTAGATATGCTTAGAGTTATGGGAACCACATTTCATCCCTACACGAAACAAGAGAGTAGATGCGATAGGAAATCAAGCTTTCTGATAGGCAATGGCAACCTTCATCCCAGGCAATTGAACCCAATCGACAGCAGTTCCTGTAGCCTTGGAGAGGAACTCCGCCAATGTCTCCTCTGCAATGGAGAGGAGCCTGCCGAGAAAGAGTTGAAAATTTAGGTCTAAAATCGCATATTCAGAGATAAAGAAATAAGCCATGTCCACTATTCGGTGGGATTACCCAGCAGGGTTATTTGCATCTCTAAGAGAGTGCTGAGGAGTGGTAACCACAGAGTCGCAGCTAGCATCGGTAGTGGTAGCGGATGTCTGAAAATAAATCCAAACACATATTGCAATAACAGTGTCAAATTGTGGAAAGGAAAAAATTAAACTATAGTCTATTCAGCAAGGAAAGAAGCAAATCAAACCGAAATGGGTGTTCGGAGACCAAAACATCTTTCTCTAGCTCCATTTATAATGCGAAGGGAATAAAAAAAAACAAAAATAGCAATCTCCACGGTCATACAATAATTAGCACGGGCTGGGGAAAACTAAACGCAAAACTCTCAAGGTTTGATTCCAATTCAAGCGTCTCTTTTTCCGGAGATGCCATGTAATATGGAGGAATTATCTCTGGTGCAGGCTATTTTTAGAGTTCAAGATCTGTTTCTCTAACTTCACCGTGATCTTTGATCAAAAAATGAGATCTGACTACAAAGTAGACCAAGTATCCAGCAAACACGAAGTAAGAACATACGGTTTGGAGTTGCTGACGCATGTAGCCATTTTCGCATACCAATTGCGAAACCTGCTTCTGCAGCCGATCATTCTCCTCCATCAAGAGCTTGTTCATGGCCGTCAGTTTCCTATTCACTGTCTGGAGTCTTGAGGCCTCTTTTCTCTGCTTCTCTCGACACCTGCATAGGCCAAACAACAACCTTTATCGCAAAATTACCAAGGAAAACCTGTCAACATAAACCGCAGGGCTTCCAAGACCCTTTTTTGTACGACCTAATAGACTAGTTCGAATGAAGTTTCTTCATCGCGCATAAGCTCGTGCTTATACCTGCGATTCTGAAACCAGACTTTGATCTGCTTAGGCTCGATGTTGGACAAAATGGGGCACTCCCGAATCAGCTGTTGTCTACGCAAAGAGCTGGGCTTAGGGCATTCTGCATAGACCCTCTCGAGAGCCTCCACTTGCTCTGCTGTGTACCTCACGTACTTGCCCGAGTCGGTCAAGTGCTTATTGATGCTTCCGCTGCTACTCTCTCTGTGAGGCACCATCGTCATCGCCATTTCTTTGTCCCTCGACCAAATCCGAGCTTGAAAAAGCTCTATGTACAAGAGTTAAGTTAAAGACTCTTCTCCGTTGAAGCTGTCTTCTGAAAGCCCGTCCCTTTGCGAAAGGAAGCTTGCTGGACTCTTCTTCTTCTGAATTTTGTTCTTCTTTTGTTTTGTTTTGTTTTTTTTTTTTTTTTTTTGGGAAAAGCTTGTGGAAGAAGGGTTCCGAAAAGAGAACCAAGAGATGGGTTCGAGCAGGAGAAAGTTTTTTTGGCTGTGTTCAGACAACACAAACGCTTCTGTCGTGTTTTCTTCTTTTCTCGTTTTTCTGTAGACTGCCGTTACGGGCCAGATAGAGCTACGACCCAACGAAAAAAAACCCTCTGTCCCCTCTTGAAAGAATTTTTGCTGTAAATGGCCAAAAGATCCAAGACTCTTTTTTACCGAGATTTCAAAGGGTTAACTTTTCGGTTCTTTTTCCATTCTCTATCTTTTTCTTCTCTTCTTGAACTCACTCACGAAACTCCCCTCTTTTTTTCCAAGACAAGCAACCAAAACCCAGCTCCTCCTTCCTCCTGAACCCAAGAAACTAACCAGCTAAAACCCCCAGAGCCAGGTGCTTCACATCTAAAAGAAGAAAGGAAGAATAGATAGTAAACACACGACAAAAAAACGAAAAGAAAAGGAAGCAAGAAAAAACTAAGCCAGGCTATATCTACAAAGATCTCTCTTTTCAATTCTCGAGCGAGCAGAAAGAAGAAGAAAAGCTCAGGCTCTTCGTTCGGAAGAAAGAGCCCCGGTTTTTCGAAGCAGGGCTAAGGAGAGGTGGGTAATGTCATGCAAGGCGAGGAAGAAGAAGGAGGGGGAGCAGCAGAAGGAGAGCGGGGAACCCTAATCATGACTCGAGAGTCAAGAAGACAGGAGGAGGGGCGAGAGATTTGTGCGAAAATTCAGGGATTTTGAATGGGATGTCCAGCCGATGAACACAGGTAGAGAGAGAGAGAGAGAGAGAGAGAGAGAGAAGAATTAATGTGAGACTGAGCTGAACAGTGAATGTTGGGTCAGGAAGAGAGAGAGAGAGAGAGACAGAAAGAGAGAGGGTGTGCATTTGTGTGTCATTACAGGAGAGAAAGAGGGGAAAAAAAAAAGAAAAGGAAAAAGAAGAGAGAGAGAGAGAAACATAAGATCATTTCCACGCAAAACGACAGGAGAGTCAAGTCAGGGGCACTGAGGTTTTTTTCTTTATTGCTTGGGTAGGAGAAAGGGAAGGGGAAGGGGAAGGGGAAGTGTGCATTTACGATGAAGCCATCAGCTTTTTGCTGAAATGACATCTCAGGCCCCACTCCCTCCACCCTCAGTCTATCACTCTACTCACCCCTTTTCATCCTACGGCCTAACACCTACTCACTCACTCACTCACTGTCTACAAAGGCTCCCCCCTCCCCTCTAGCAGTATTTCCGATTTTCTAGAAAAATAAATGCAAATATAAATTATCATCCATGACAGAGACATTTTCAATATATTCATTTAAATATTTTTCGAACGCACCAGAACACCTCAACCATTTCACGTTTCGCCGCTTCTTTTATCCAGGAAGTTAATACCGCAAAAGATCGTAAATTAATACATCCATAATAAATTTACATTCAATTTTATTATCGAATTATTGATATGAATTACATAATATTAATTCAATTTTAACAAAAAATAATTCAGTTTGAAATTTCTCTTTATTGAAAAATTAATTTAAAATTAATTTATTATATATATTATATTAATTTGGATTTTTTTTCTGCAACAAAATCTCATGGTTGGTGAGGAGGGACACTATTGCTATCTTTAACTAGCTCCAACATAAGGTACTAAATCAAAGTGAGATGGGCCAACTTTGTCAAAAACATTGCACGACTAAAGTTCACACTTCTCTTCCCTTTTTTTTTTTATTTTTCTCAAGGCCATTTGTTTCGGGGGAAGGAAATAGCTGTAGCAAAAGCCAAAAAGAAAAAAAAAAAGAAAAAAAAAAAAAGAGAGAGAGGAGAGAATTAAGCGTATGAATAATCAACCGAATGAGGAGAATATTCTTCTTGAAAGAGGGAAGAGGAAGGGGGGGTGGAAATTAGAAAAAGACAGGAGAATAAGAAAGGAAGGATATGGCAGTCTCGAGATTCTCCAAATGCAAAGCCAAAGGACACAGCTTATTATTATGAAAAACTCTAGGAGGAGAGGGAGAGGGAGAGGGAGGGGGACCATTCGTCCTTTGGGCCTTGGCTTTCCTACGGTGCGGTTTCTTAATTCTGGACCGTATTATCTTATTTATTACCAGCCACATATGCATGCCCCCCCTCTTCCAAGAAAAAAAAAATTGAAAAAGAAAAAGAAATAAGAATAAGGATATATCAAAAAGTACACGCATACATACCTCTCGTTCGAGTCTCTCTTCCGGCGCTGTTCCGTCCTTCGGCGCACGGCCGCCTTGGTCGGCAGGGCTTGTGGACTCGTCAACAGCATGCGCGTATTACTTTATGTGCCTTTTTTTTTTTTACTTCATTTATTTCTCCAACTTCCCTTTTTGCGCCGATGAAATGTGATTTTTTAGTGATAAGTATAATGGAAATCAAAAAAATTATCATAAAAGTATAATTGAGTACTAAAATTTTCAAAAAGTACAAATAAGTCCTACAACTTATTATAAAAGTGCAATAAAATTTTAAAACTTATCGTCAAAGTTGAATCAAATCCTAAAAATTTAGAGAAATTTAATCAACGGAATGACTTAATTTGACCTAATTTACAAGTTTAATGACTTAATCACACTTTTAGAAGTTTTACTGCACGACTTGCTTCCCCTCTAATCCGCTCGATTTTTGGTTGCTCTTTATGGACCGAGCAACACATCTTCTTGCATGTACCAAAAGTGTGAAGGCGCAGCAAACTGCCATACTTTAAAAACCGACATCCTTGTGAGTGTTAGGGTCTCGAGTCAAGGACCGCACAAGGTGCGCTAGCTTTTAAAACTCCGGATAATCCTACCAGATCTAGCAAATGATTTTCTCATAATGGTTAAAAAAACAGAGAGACTTTTGATGATGCAGAATGCTAACCATCTCGCGAAAATGCTCACTTCCACGTTTCCCGGCGGTGGGAACGGCTCGAGTTTGTTCCATACAATTCGAGTGTGGAGAACAAATACCTCGAATGGTCACGATTTCTTTATCCCTAATAATGTATATTATGCTAAAGACGCGATAATCATCTCGTCAAGATAGGATGCTCCTAAAACGAGAGTATCTACGTCCGTGAATGAGAATCAAATGGGTAATCTTCATCGACCTTTTTCCACCCCAGAGAGCACGGTTCAGTTCTATTCCGACCGGGACAAGTCCATACTCGGACCGACCGGCCGCCGAAAAAACAGCGACGAGATCGATAATGAAAAAAGTCAATGAAATAAAAATCAGAAGGAGAGAAGAGGGAGAAGAGGGTGGCAAATGGTCGATGCAGCGCTCGCCATTTTCGCCCCGTGCCTTTTGGCATGCGCTAAAAGCGAAGCAGGGCTCACATGCCTCCCACGAAACTCTCAGCCTAAAATCCGTAGAAAAAGCATCCACTCCCCCCCTTCCTTCTCCTTATTTTATCTACTTTATTCTAATTCTCATTAACCCCTTTTTTTTTCTCTCTCTTTTCCCATTTAAAGAATTCTCCAAGCCAATTCATTTCGGAAGCAAACCCAGAAAAACAAATTAAAAAAAAAAATAGCGATATAAATAAATCAAATTGAAAAAAAGGAGAAAAAGGGAGTGCAGCAGCACTGGGATTCTGCATTGCATCATAAGCAACGAGCATAAGATAATGTTTATCTTTGCCGATCAAGTTAAAATTAATCTTTTCGGGGTCCAATGATTGTGCATTTTTTATGTGCGACGCCGTGACGATTTTTTTTTATTTTATAAAAACCCCGGAATTCAAAAAGGCCGTGCTTGTATGGATTCCGCCTCATCGGGTTACTGGGCGGGCGCCACTGCCCAAAAGAAAAGATGATTAATTTAGTCTCTGTGGTTTTTGCGTTCAGCCGATGAGGAGCAACTTTTCGCGGAAAAGCTAAAGGTAAAGAGAAGTGGCCACCGGTCAACATCCTCCTCGTTAATTTGACCATTTTTAAAATGACGACACGGTATACGAATTCGTATTCCACCCAACTCCACTAACCCGTCCGTCTTTTTGGAAAACGAAAATCCGAAAGTCTTGTATTCTTTCATGTGTCAAATCGGAGGAAATTCTTTATGGTATTGCCGAAATCGAAACTCTATGCTCGCCGTGGATCCGGTGACGCGAGCACAATTAAGGGCCGATGGATTGCTCAAAGGTGGAACGAGGGTTTGGCCCTACCCTTTTTTTTTATCGTCATGTGGGGAAATGATTGTTTTCGCAACTGATTATCCCCCAACAACTTAAGGTAAGAATGAATATTTAAGTAAGGCTATAGCATGGATTCAAAAGGATTCACCATGATGTTCACTTTTTTCTCCCTCAAGTGGGTCAACTTAAAGAAAAAATAAAATAAAATAAAATAAAAACAAAACAAGGGAAGGGGGGAAGTGGTGGTGGGGGTGGGAAAGGAAAATCAAAAAAGGAAAAGGGAGAAAAGACAGTGATTGAGAATGAAGGAAGGCTAATTGCACCAAAAATGTGTCTTTGAAAGGTCCAAAAAACGGGGACAATCAATGGGGCATGATGAAGGGGGAAATGGGCAAAGTCAAAATGGGTACTACTCCCCCTTTTTCTCTCTCTTAGAAACTTTAAGGGGTTTGATGGGGATCAACATCCTTCCACTTTGTCCCCCTCTCCCTTCCTCCTGTTCGCTCTTTTGTTCTCTTTGCCCCCTCCCCACCCCCGTCTTTTCCACTTGTCCCTCCTCGGCCCCTCTTTTCCCCCAATTCGATCATTCCGGTTTTCACCTCGCGTCGTTTATACGACATAAAAGAGAAGGCGCGTCGGTTCGTGTTGATTTTGAGCTGTGAACAGATCGAATCGACGGTTCGGATAAATTCAAAACATGTGAATTTCATTTACGGGATGAATTTTGGCGTAGTGATGGGTGGGGAAGTGGGAAGTGGGGTTTTTCCTTTATGCTTTAGTTTTTTTTCGTTTTCATAATTTTTTTTAATTAATTAATTATTTATTTTCCGGGGGAGAGCCAATTAGGCTTTTGTCATAGTGAAGGAATGTTTGCCAGTTGCAATGACCTTTTGGGCCCCATCTCGGTCCAATCAAAGCCCCGATCGGTGGGCCAGCCCTGTCTGGGCCGGCTCCATGCACGCACATCGAGAATCAGTGGGGAGAGGGAAAAGAAGAATGGAAAGAAAAACGGAAAAAAAAAGAAAAAGAAAAAGAAAAGAAAAATCATTGCGTGAATCGATGGGCTGCCCACGTGGCAGCGCTTTGTGGGGTTGGTGCGGTCGAAGTGGAGGTGGGCCCCGCTCTCGGACACATTGGGGGGGTGGGAAGAATAGGTCCGAAGCGACACATTTTCGTGTCGTTTGCTGCCGCCTTCCCCTCTCTCTCTCATTTATTTTTTTTATGGATCTTTTTTTTTTTTTTTTTTTTTTTTTTGGGGGCTCCTCCAATTCGACTTTGCTTGAAGGGCACACTTAGTAATTGGAGAAGGAGCGCCCCCCTTCCCCTACTGTGGCCACATGATTTCACTGTCGTGGTCTGTTGTTTTCGCAAAATGGATAAAGATGCCACCACCGGTTTCTCTCATGGGGGTAAGGGGTGTTGCTTAAGCAAAAAAACATGTCCTTTTCTGTTTTGTTCCCATTTCCGCTTCCTCTTTTCTTTCTATTTTTCTTTTCTTTTCTTTTCTTTTTTAAAACCATTGGAGGAGTCTGGTATCACGGGCACGAGATTTTCAAGGCTCGATGCACGAGGAATAATTCGAGGGAACATAATAAGCCTCGAACTAGGTTTCTAGAAAATGTATGTTTGTATTCAATAAATTTCTTGTATTTAATGGGATAGACGGTAGTACTGTATTTATTATGATATACAGTAATTGGAGAGAGTGGATTGCTTCCGTTCGATCAAAGGAAGCAATTGGAATGTTTTATGTATAACTAATGGTGTTCCAATTTAGACCGTATTTATTACGGTATACAGTAGTTGGGGAGAACGGATCTCTATCGTTTGATCAAATGCAGTGATAGAAATGTTTTATGTATATATAAGGGTGTTCTCCCCCTCATTCGTATCATTCAACATTTGAGCAATTGAAGTATATTCTGTCATTGAGCTTATCTCTCTAAACATTCTCTCTCTAAGATCTGAGTGGGCTATTGAGTGAGTGAACGATACATCAAGGAAGGCCAAGCTTCGTTGTCCGAGCAAGAGCCAAAGGAAGCCTAGGTGCTGCACGGTTCAATATTTCAAGTGTTGACTAGTGACAAGTGATATCAAAGTGCGTTGTATAGAGCTTAATTGAAAGAAGTCTGTGGCACACACCAAGCGTTTGAGATAATGTTGGGACAAGATGTGGTCACTATTGCTATGATTCGTGAGAAGGTTGCCCAAGAGAAGGACCCTCGTGGGAGGGCTGAGGGAGTTTCCTTGAAGAATCTCATGTCCTCCTTCGAAGGGAGACTCGCCAAGAAGAAAATGATGATGGATAATTTCTACAAGGAGGAGAAGGAGCAATTTGACGAGGTCAAAGAGTCGCCCTGTGAACAATTCTTGGGTGCCTTGAATGCAGTCGCAAGGTTGTTACGCGAGAGAGGTGATGCCCTTGAGACCTTGATGGGTGACCTTCGAGAGGAGCTCGAGACAGTAAAGGCAAATTCAAAGCTTATAGGCCAGTCGTGACAGGTGAGCTAGAGATGGTCAAGTGTGTGCTCAGGGGCTGCAAGGCAGCCATGGTGCAAGGAGTGGTTAACATGATGCTAACTTCAAGGGTGGACGTTCTTAAGCCATAGAAGTTCAATGGGGATCGGTTTGCCAAAGAGGTAAGCAATACTTTGATGTCGTGGGAACCAAGGACAATGGGATTAAGGTACAAACTACGACTATGTATTTGACTAATGTTGCTTTACTTTGGTGGAGGGGTCAGGTAATGATGAAAGGCGAGGAGCCAAACCGATCATTCAATGGTTCAACTCTATCATCGCTTTCTACGAACAATTCTTCCTAGAGTGTGCTAAGAATGAAGCTCAGAGCAAGCTACACCGTCTCTCACATAAAGGAATTGGAATGCTGAGAAGTGAAAGAGCTATTGGGAACTCTTGCCATAGCCAAGTCCTTGATTGATCTCCATCGGATTAGAGATCCTAAGTCTAAGGAAAAAGGCAGGGGAGCGGATCACCGCCATGAATAGGATGAAGAGGATGAAACTACCCATGGTCGATGGGACAAACGAGGAAGGCCTCCGAGTGGTAAGTGGACAAAGCCACAAGGGAAAGTGTATGGAAAGCCGATCAAGTGCTTCATTTGCAAAGGCCCCCACCTTGCTCGAGATTACCCGAAGAGGGGTAAACTTCTAGCAATTCGATACGAGGAGGAAGAATATAATTCTAAGCAAGAGAAAAGAGAAGTGCAGCTCAAAGCAGTAAAGATTCTTAATTCCATGTAGACTTAAGTACCGCCTGAGAACCCTCCAAGTACAAGCTTGCCATTCATGGAAGTCAAGGTTAATAACATGAAACTTTATGCCTTGGTCAACATGGGTACGTCAAACATGTTCTTGTTAAGCAAAGCAGCGAAAAATTTGAGGCTTCTAGTGGAGCCAATCGAACATCGATTCGAGGCAATTAGCTCATATAATATACTGGGTCATTGGCATTGCTCAAAACGTGGAACTACGCATCTATAAGTGGAAGGACAAGTTCGCCGCCAAATTAATTATGCTTGATAAATGTGATCTTAAGTGGGGTTTGGAATTCTTTGATAGAGTGAATGCCATGATCAATATGAGAACCAAGTCAATTGTTATCACCGACCCAAAATGCCCATAGGTGGTGCCCATGATCTTTAGGTTGACGAAGACCAAGAGCATTTTCACAATATGACTCGTGGATGAAAGGAAGTGAGTTGATGAGCTCATAACTACGTCAAGGGCGAAGCCACAACCTTTGGAGGACTTCAAGGTGGAGTTAGGGCGACCCATGCCACCTCAAAGTAAGATACCAATTTATGTGCTTTTTCCAAAAGTGAGAGACTCTCCGAACAACATGGAAGAAGCTAACAAAAGGAGTTGCTTGTAGAGCGAGTTGGGATTCAAGAGCTATGCAGTCGTCAAGTCAAAAGGCGAAAGACCGAGCAACATTTGAGATAGAAGAATTGCCAACATTTGGTGAAAGCAATGATCCAAGAGAAGGATGTAATTAGGCAAGCGAAAGAATTTGAGTTGAGAGCATTGAAGACATCGCTTGATTAGGCAAGGAAGAATGTCACAGTCCCAAATTTTCAAGGCTCCATGTACCAAGATTGATCCAAGGGAACGGAACAAGCCTTAAAATACTTAATGCCTAGGATTTCTTGAAAATGTATATTTGTATCTAAGATATACCTTAAATTTAATAGGGTAGATGGTAGCTTTATATTTAATAAGGTATACAGTGGTTGGGGTGAGCAAATTTCTACCATTTGATCAAAAGTAATAATTGGAAGGCTTTATGTATAATAGGAGGGCTCCCCCTTTTTTGTACAATAAAAGTACATTATCTCCTATGGCTTCTCTCTCTAAACATTCACTTTATACGATTCAATTGAACTAGTAAGCAAGCGAATGATACATTGGGGAAGGCAGAGCTTAAGCATCCAAGCAAAAGCCAAAACAAACCTAAGTGTCACACGGTTTGTGATATCAAGTTTCGACTCACAACACTAGCCTCCATGGTGAGAATCTTCATATCATTCATACAACATTTGGGTTGAAACATATTTATAGATATTGAAGGATATCGTTACAGCAATTATTAGATTTCAGGTGTTATTAGATATTAAAAATATCGCTTGATCTTTCATTATTTCCTAGGATTTCTAGTTTTTCTCGTCATATTGAGATAGATAATTTCCTTGTTGTCATTAAATTATTTTTATTTTTTGTACATATTTGAGGAAAATTATAAAAAAAGTCATAAATTTATTGAACTTTTGCCAATTCAATTATAACCTTTCAATTTTGCCATTTGAGTTATAAACATTTTCACATTTTACCAATTGAATTATTTTGACTAATTTTGGTTGGGATTTGCTGATATGGACAGTTAGCACTAATGCGACATTTTTTAATGATATTTTGATTTTTTTTATGGTTTTTTTTTTAACTTTTCTTCGCTTTTTGGAGTTAGAGCCAATGGGGGTGGCTAGCCTTGGGCGAGGATGTCTTGGCCGTCGCCCTGATGGACACGATGGCCTCACCTAGGGCCAGTGAGGGTCGGTTGGCCCTTACCTGTGGCCAATGAGGGTTGCCAGCCCTTGCTTATGGTAGGCGAGGGACAGTCGGCAACATCGTCAACCCTAACTTCAAAAATCACTAGAGAAGCAAAGAAAAGTATAAAAAGAAAAAGAAAAAGTATATAAAAATATTCAAAATATTATTTAAAAAGTGTCAAAAATTGACCAGATGAACTTAATTGGCAAATGATGAAAATGTTTATGACTTAATTAGTAAAATTGAAAGGTAGAAAACCGAATTGAAGAAAGTGTAATAGATTTATAACTTTTTAAACAATTTTCTCCATATATTTATATATGTATAAATGTTATTTGGTTGTAAAGATATATGGCCTTTTTGGAATATTTCCTCTCTTCCTCTCTTCGGAAGATCATAGCTTTATCTTTCTTCTTGACCTCATTCTTTTTTTCAATAAAAAAAGAGAAAAACCCGTGACACAAAGACCACCGCTATTCATTTCCCAGTCATTTGTTTTTTGTCGGCCAATCTTCACCCTCGAGAGCAATCGCAGCCGATAATCTTCGAGAGTAGCACCGTCATCCTTTGCTTATCAGGGCCTCGGATCTGCTCAAGTTGTCTACTGGATCAGCTGGTCTCTCCGTCGTCGTCAGCACCAACTCATATTTCATCAGCTTCATATTCTACAAGTTAAAGTCATGCGACAAATCTACGGAACGAAATGTCTTCTGGCGTTAAGGTGAAGATCTACACCAGTCATGATGAGCCTTTTCATCCATTGGTTTTACAAAAGATGGTCCAATGGGTGCGAGACACATTGGCTTGGGTAACAACTTGGTGGATATAGATCGATGCAGTGATTGAGAACAACTGATTATGCACTGGGAGGACATAATGGATCACCAACCAAAGCATCGCATAATCATACCATAACCAGTTAAAATGGATGCAACACCTAACGGAAAGTTGACCCATTTCGACATGGATGGCGATCGTAAGTTGTAGAAAAATAATTGCAAAAGCCTCCTGAAGGAAAAAAAGAAAAAGAAAATGGCAAAGGTAAAAATGAAAGGACGTGCCATGACGTTGGCTCAGGGACGATCATTGTGTCATGGACTAATGAAGCAGAATGATTGTATACTACCTGCATGACGGAACGCATTGACTTTTGTCCCTCTGCTTTTCTCTCTCTCTGTCTTTTTCTTTTTGGTTTTTTTCACCTCATGATCATGAATATTTCGCCACTCTCTTTTGTCCCATGCAACAACCTCCTCGCCACTCCCTCGGCAGATAAGGGGAAAAAGAGAATTGACCCATGAAAAATGAGGGACAAAACGCACAAATTTATTTGAAACATGCAATGGTGACACTAATCAGTTTAATGATAAGGTAATCTTAATCGAGGTGCCAGCTAGAGGTGGGTCGGGGGCTCATTAGGAAAAATCATGTGCATGTGAGTGGGAATGATCATGTAGGGAAGAAGAGTTAATACATGGGAAAGGACAAAATTTGCGCACTTTGAGCATTCAACAAGTCTGGAAACATGCCATGGTTTCGATTCGCTGGTTCCGACATTCATGGAAAAAGCAGGACTGCAATTTGGTATCATTACTTCTGTGCGTTGGGTTCAGGCCAAACTCTGGATCTGGACTACTTTGTGTGTGTATATTTATACATAGCAGACCAAGAAGAAAGAAGTAAGGACAAAAAGAATGGCTTCGATTCAGCTCAGTGAGAGATGAAGATGGAAATGAAGGACTAAATGATGTGCATGCGTGTGTGGATAATCTTAGGGAAATAAATCAATCGAAAGGACAATTTGCACATTTCTTATCTAGCGAGTTGGTAGATGTCGCGGCTTCTCAATTCTTGCTCCAGACATTTATGGAAAGCAACACGAGTGCATCGTCAAAACAGGCACACATTAGGTTTTTGTTGTTTTTAACCATAGGGAAATTGGAAACGACAGTGTCTAACAATGTTTGATGTGCGTGTGGTAATATTCATTAGGTGCCTTGAGGATTTGATTGAAGAAAACAAGCGGCCTCAACGGGAGGAACCGGGGAACTCGGCCAAGAAATGGGGGGAGCTGATAACATTACTCAAAAAAAGAGAGGAGTGAACAATACGGAGAGTGAGAAATTGCTTTAACGATAGAGTAGAATATAATTAACAGGCCAAAAAGTGAATGTAGCTAGGCCGTGTAGTGCTATTGAAGTATGTCGCTAAGTGAGTCTTTTTAGATTACCCTGACAATTTACCATGAACCGTGTCGGATCAGTGGGAGGGGAGCTCATTTAGACAATATACATAGACTTAGTTTTTGGTGATACGACGATCAAAACAAAATCTCCAGGCCATTGCTTTCGCCACATCTACAAATACCCTTTTAAAGCAACGTCTCATCATTAAGACTAAAGAGTCATCAGGGTCGAGGATGCCACGAAGACTACATAGTCTAGACAGAGTTCCACGCATTAAACAGCGCAACTGTGACCGTACAACATGGCACAGTGCGAAAGAGATCGACATTGACTCAAGGTTGCAATTCTCGTGTGCCAGTGCTTGACAATATGCTAACCGAGGGAAGTCCGGCTCTTCCCCGGTGTGCCAGCCAATAGCGGATAGCCCATGCATTGTTAGCTGAGAGACAGGCGGAAGATGGGGATGCACATCTCATCAACTCATCACGAGTAGCAAGGATGTGCCGACCAAAGTCAATTACAAACCGAAGCTAATAACTTTCACTGACTGTAGCTCTTAACAGGGGACTAGGTAGGAAAAAAATACGAGAGAGAGAGAGAGAGAGAGAGAGAGAGAGAGAGGAGGGAGGAGGGAGGAGGGAAGGGCACTCTTATAACGAGAAGAGAACAGAAGACAAACCAAACCTAAGACTGTCCAAAGCCATAATGCTATTTCCTAGACTCGCACTTTTCCAAAACCGCCATTATATTTTAAGTTTATCTATGCTCTGCTGTACTACCGTCGATTCGTCTTGCAGGGTGGTTTCCTTGGGATTCTTGACTCCTACATCGGGGGTGGACTGACTTGGTGGTGTAGAAGGAACAAGGGCCGGAGGTTCCTCTTTTTGGACCGGGCGTACATCTTCCTTCCTAGCTGGTGGAGCAGCAAACACTGGCACAGCTTGCCTAATAGACACGGAGGGGGCAAGCCGCACCACTGGGGCCGGCATTAATGAAGTGCAGATCCCACCAGGTTGTGGACGAGGTGGAGCAGAGTACACAGGAACGGCATTTCTTATCGTCACAGGCGGTGCAATGCCCCTGCAAGATGCCCTAAATTGGCTGAACGGTACATAAGGAGACGCTGCTGCTGCAGGGAACTTCTGAGGTCGGTTTCCATGGCATTCCAAAGATGGAGTATATCGTGGTGGCACAAGATTGTCCTTTGCTGGTGATGACGGTCTGCTACGAGGAACCATTGTCTTTTGGCATATTAAAGGCAGGATCTTTGATGTGCTTGCTGGTTGCGGCTGTGGGCTGGTTGGTCTAGCGTTTTGAGTAGTGAACTTCCTTGGAAATGGTATTGAGCCACGAGGAGAGTTGCTTAATGCTATCTTCTCCTTCAAACGATAATTTAGTAAGGCTCGTGCTACGGTTATCTGTTCAAGCTCATCATTGTTCTCTGCTTCAGGCGAGCTTGCTGATTCCTTTGCCACTGTCAGAAAAAAACATGTCACCACACAAAAACATTTCTAGCCCCGCCCCATGACATTATATCAAGGAGCATTGACCAGTTCTAGCTTTGCATATCTTTGGCTGATATGAAATAATATAAACCTATGCTGTCACTGACCCAATTGTTTTAGTTTTCTTTGATTTTTCATTATCTATCATAAAGAGTTCAGATTGGTGAAGAGGGAGTAGGAAGGGGATGGTAAAGATAAATTTCCTAGCCTTTTCTTCTAGAGGAGAGACCACTCCTCAAATTCCCTTGTGGGTTGATTTTGATCAAAAAGACACAAACTCACATTGTTTTAGAGATGACCACGCTGCCATAGCAGCATTCTTTTCTGCTTGTTTCTTATTTTTGGCAGGCTCGCCAGTGAAAATGATCCCGGCTAATTCTACAGTCCCTGTGAAAACAGGTTGGTGACCAAGCCCTGCTCTGTAAGTTGTATATTGAGGCAATGGAGCTCCAACTCTCTGTGAGATCTCCTGCAAGAGGTTCTTGTATATTCCTGTCTCATCCTGAAACCAGTGGAGCAAGATTAGAAAAGAACAGGAAAAGCTAAACCAAATGATAAACGTTTTCAGGCATGCGCAGAAGGCATTGTGGCGTGACACCAAAAATTACACAGGCCAACTAATTGTTTCAGTACCAAATATTGCATGATTCAATTTTCCCTCCAAAATCAAGTTCTAATTCTCGAGAATACAACAGAGATGCAGGCAGACACGCAACATAAGCAATCAATATGCAAAGAACCAAGCTTTCCCATGGTATCAAAAGGAATTACAAGCCCTATACAGCAGGTCTGCAATTATCCCCAATTTCAACATAAAGACAATACACCACATTTATAGACAATTCAATGCAGTTAATGTCATCAGGATCACTATAACAAACAACAAATGACATGGCTGACAAAGCGAAAATACTTTAACAACAAAAGCAAACGGCCAAATTGGAAACTTTATCACAGTGAGATTGTTACTGACACCAGAAAAGTTCTCACGTGATAAGTAGAATAAAGAACACTAAGTAACAAATCTAAATTTAACAGACGAAAAACCTAGTCTAGTGAAAAAGACCATGGTAAGAAAAGAGAAGGTTCAATCAACATTGCCGGACACAAGACGCTCCTGCTCTAACCAAGCATTAACTGGCCGCTCCAATTAAACTACGATAACTTTCTATCATCCTCACATCGAGCTGATTTTTCTGTGAAGACCCCCCCAATAGTGTCATCACCCCAGTAAAGTTCAACCACCCAGCTAAGCTTGGATCTGAGTGGTTCCTTTACACATAGGGAAACTGTAATCTCCTACTGGGCATGATGGTTGATGCATAATGACTAGTGACTATGACACCCCTTGACTGGAGGGACTCCAAAAAAGGCTTTCCTTCCATCCCTTGGATAGCTAAGAAAGATCATCAAAAGGTGTTTTTAAACAGTATCTACATACACTTGTCAAGCACAACTACATGAAAATATGATGTATCGTATTTTCATGACATTTCAAATGTGAAAAGTCAATTATATAGAGATTAGAAGAGAAATGGATACACAAAAACTACATCTACATTTTACTAGCATGATAATTGTAGTTAAAAAGTGTCTAGGAGCACCTATTAACACTTTTTCATCTCATAGAAGGGGCATGAAATTGCTGTTACTATGACGGCATAAATTTTCTTTTAACAGTCAAAGTTGATAATCATCCAATAAAGCATTTTACAGCTTCAGCATAAAGAAAATCTTCAATTGCTTTGGAAGTTATAGTCCATTGCCACTAATAAAATAAAACATAAAAAGTAAAAAAACTTGAGTGACAGAGTTTAATAGTTGTCAAAAGCAAAGATGTGAACCTTGATAGACAAATTAACATATTGCATCAAAAAGTCACTTATAATTTTGTTGATTAATTACAGCAGAACAAAAATAGAATATCACCTAAATTGTCTTGCATAAAATTTCAAATCGTTGCCAATTTCATAACCATGAATTAAGCATAAACCATAATCAAGAATCTTGTCAAGGAGAGGCAAGATGAACATAGCAGATCATAAAAGCGAATAATGTAGTGAACTTACATGATTAATAACCATGATACAATGTGCAATCATGCAATTACAAAAAAAATGAATGATCCAATACAATAGAAGATACTAAAGCAACAATACAAGGTTGCCTATAATTGCTAAAGGGAAGTCATCTTCTGACGTCCACCAGCACTAAAACATAAATGAGGCCTTTGCTGAAGACAGTATTATGATCTTAAAGCGGATTGCAGCAAAGAGCAAGCAAGAGCTTATAGCATCTTTGATTCTGTTTTTAGTAAACCTTCAATCAGCACTTTTGATTTAGAAATCCCGAGAAGGGAGACTGTCGCAGCTATAATTGCACAAACCGGAGACACCGTGGCTGAAAAGCATGAACCAGAAAACCGAGGCTATTTGGGTACTGTAAAGTTCCCCTGCCTATGGCAAAAGATCACTTCGAATGATTCCATAGAAAAAGAACCGCATTAAAAATTAGTTTCCATTCTTTCAATCACTGTCACAACACCCGAGAGCTCTCAATCATGGGAAGCAACAGTCTCTTAGCATCCCGCGAAGACCCTATTAATTTCAGTTAGAAGCGAAGACACAAGCTTCTGTACGTTCGAGGTTAACGCTACAAGGTATGTCACGCATAAAAAGGGCCTACAGACAGACATCCTTACTCACTTTCAGAAGCCTGCCGTTAACCAGTCGCTACATTATTTTTTTTTTCCGAAATCACCCAAAATGAACCGAGAATTCCAAAACCCTCGCGCATTCTCTGGATTTCAACTCTTATTTGACCTACGCACGCCTGAAATTGAAGCTAGCGTATGCAGCGGCTAAAATCGCACGCAATCAACAGGGGACGAACGTTAGCAACAGCAATCCACAGCAATCAGAAAGGACAAAAAGATGAGCTGATCGGCTGCTTGGCTCAACAGCGAGTTGAGAGCAACCAGCTGGAAAACGCAATGGCAAATGAGCCACCGCACCGAGGAAAAAAGTGCACGGAAATGCGCAACAGTTACCACCAATCACGAAACGGGATCCCTAAAATCTCTGATCAAGGCGACGAAGTCGAGAAACAGAAACTCAAGCTCCGGCGTTTTCACAAGAGAAAAGAAGAAGAAAGAAGGAGGAGGAGGAGGAGAGGCGGTGGGGGAGCTGACCAGGATTCGAGCGGCGAGAGAGTGAGAAGGGCCGCGAGAGGAGAGGGAGTTGAGAGCGACCTCGGCGGCGGAGTGCTCGGCCTGGCGGAGGGTGGAGCAGTAGTTAGGGCTCTCGAAGACCTCGCCGTTGAAATTAACAGTGGCCTTGAAGCGGGGGGCGTGGTCGGGGCCTTCCCGGATGCAGGTGTAAGAAGGCAGGTTGAAGCAGCTCCTCTGCGCCAGCTCCTGCAGCTGGTTCTTATACATTTCGCCCGCCCCTCACCACCACAACCACCACCGGCTCCTTCCTCCCCCCACTTCCTCTCTCTCTCTCTCTGTCTCTCTCTGCGTAGCTCCTCGCCGAAGGAGCGCGAGACTACAGCCTCGGCGGCTGCTGCATGCTTGGCTAAGGGGAGGCGAAGGCGAAGGCGAAGGCGAGGGCGAGGACGGGGCCGGATCGGGGGCGGCGGCGGCGGCGGCGGGGGAGAGGGAGGGCGGCGGGGGTGGCCGGAGGAGGGTGGCCGGAGAGGAGGGGGATCGCCGTGGTTAGGGCTGGGGAGGGTAGAGAGAGAAAGTGGGGTTTGGTAGTGTGGGGGTGGTATTAAAGAGGGGGAAGGGAGGGGGAAGAGTAAATTGTGTTGCTTTTTGGGTGGGGGAGTCAACTGAACGTTAAGGCCTCTCTCTCTTTTTTTTTTTTTTTTTTGGGCTGCATGGACGTGATCTTTCTCTAGATTTCCCCCCCCCCACTTTTTCTAATTTTTCTCACCTTCCTTTTTCCTTTTATTTTTTTCTTCATTTAATACTCCCGATTTTATTATTATAATTTGTTTTATTTTTTCTGTGAGCGAACCCTGTCTTTCCTTTAATGCTAGTGTTGGATATCCAAAACCATGAGTTTTGGCAATATGTGACGTTGTCTCTAAACATTATCTCGATATGTAATAATATTTTTAAATTTTTTGGTATATTTGAATTAATTAAAAGATAATATTAAATATTTTTCATATAATTTAATAATCATATCAAATAATTCAAAAGTTCATGAATCGCATTGCACGGGTTACAGTTCACATATCACTTGCCTAGTTTTCCTCTTAAATTATCACAGCTAATTAATTATCAATGGCTCCTTAATTGGCCCCGAGTCATTTACACGGGAGATTCACCTCTTTGGTCAACCTGATCGATTTAATTTAAAAGAAAACAAAAATTAGTGTTCTTCAAGGTTTAGAAAAATCGAACCGGACCCGAATTTGCCCAATTTTTCAACGTTAATAAGTGAAGTATTCCTACGTCCGAGTATAAAAATCAACGGGGTCGGTATACGAAAAGGAGAGAATGAGCTCCAGTACATTACTATTTTAATTGCGCATTGGTGGGTTTTTTTATTATTTTCTAAACCAATTAAAATCGTCCTAAATTATATATACAAACGCACATATATGGATATGTATGATGTGTTGGTATTTAACTACGGGATTCTCGAGCACCGATAAAAAAAAATTAGTACGTTTCAACAGAGTAATTTGATCGATTAAAAGTATATTCAATTTCCTTTTCAAGTGCAAAATGATACGAGTAAGTTAAATTTATATGCACGATCATCTGTTTTAATTCGTTTTCTTTTAACCTTATTTTTCAATAGCAATATAAAATTGAGTAAAAAAAAAAACGATGTCTAATTTAAATAAAAGTATTGACATGCTACTTAATTATTTATCCTTTGTGTATTTTGCGTGTATTTCAGTTATATCCTTCGGCTCTAGTGTTATTGCTATAGTACAACCATAGAAAGAAAGTCAAATTCACCGTGCCAACCTAACGATAGGGACTTCGATCATCATTCTCATTAATTCATCACCTAACTCTCGGGCTACAGTGTAACAGTTCAACAGGCCACATTGTCCAAATCAAGCGAAGGATTAAAGAACTTACGCATAGTATATATCATCGTTATAGCGATAGATCTAAACCGCTTTAATTACAAATTTAACAATTCATGTGGAAAAATCATGAATAAACCAGACTATTGTTCATGAGAAAAGAAATTTGAAAATACCTAAAATGAACCAACCAAGACTTTACGCTAAAATTAGAAAAAAAACATTATCGTGAGTTTAGTTTTCCCATGGAGATAGCTACATGGG
The DNA here is from genome assembly GCA_014182735.1 of Corymbia maculata. Taxonomy (NCBI): domain Eukaryota; kingdom Viridiplantae; phylum Streptophyta; class Magnoliopsida; order Myrtales; family Myrtaceae; genus Corymbia; species Corymbia maculata. The sequence goes on along the minus strand of CM024683.1, from coordinate 25,962,456 downwards.
GATTAAGTCACGACGCAATAGAACAAGTCAAATGCTTCGAGAGGATAGATATAACTTATTCTCAAATTTCTCTTACGGTCATATTCAAGATGTTGATTTTATTCGACGGTATTTATAACAATCAATCACATAAAAAAATACGCACTATATTATGTAATATTAAACCTATATAATTTATTTTATGTATTTATATATGTATATATATGTGGACACGCCGATTTAGAATGAAAATTAATTTGATATTGAGATGTGGACTTGGGGGAGTTGGGGGTGGTAATGCGGGATGTGGTGGCCTCCACGCGCACTCTTTTTCCATCCCACCTAATGATAATACCCCAACTCAAAGCACCGCGGATTCTCCACCACGGACATGTGAAATTACGTAAACAGCCCCACGGGTCATTTGGCCTTTCGCTGGGGGTGAACCGCCTCGTTTTTTCCAAGGGCTTAGTCGTCAATTGCAGCGGACTTTAATGCCGGGGACAAGGTAAGTGGGAAACAAAGCTTTTTTCCTTTTAGAAATCTCCGAAATTGGTGAAAGCTTTGACCGGTGGAAAAATTTGACAGAAATTCCCCCACCCAAAAAGTCATCTGTATGTCTGGACGCCTCGCATTTCCGATCTTCCTTTTTTGATTTTTTTTTTCTCCTTTTCTTTTCTTTCGAAATTGAAGTAATCGAAATGGAAATTTTTGTTATAAGATTGTAAGCCTTGAGTCATCAATGACTTTAAACTCTTTCGAAATCTCGACATTCATTTAAGATTAAACACTTAAAAGATACTTCCTCATCCTAGGAAAAGATAAAGATACGAGGGAAATTGAGAGTTAAAACGTGCGGATATCGAGACGTAACGGAACGCAGTCTTATTAGCCCGTTAATAATATATTCATTGGACATACAAGACGCCTCTCAATGAAGTTTTGGGGCTCCTGCTCTAGGGTGAGGAACCTAAAAGCCTCAAAGGATCCATGGAGCACCTGGGTTTCTAGGATTGAATTTTTTTAAATTATAAAAAATAGAGTTGGGATCTTTTACGATAGTCCTAAATGCATGACACAAATAATCATTGAACTTTAATCCCATATGTGACGTCGTCCGTGAACTTTAATCAGTTCCTTGTAGTCTTAAAACTTTGATATATTATGTAATGTATTTCGTAAATGTGCAATATGACCCTTAAAGTTCAAAATATTTTCATATAGTTCATGAATTATATTGAATATTTACTAATAGTTTATAGTTCATACTAAACAAATTAAAAATCTAAGAACGATATTGCTTATTGGCTCAAAAATTATTGACTACATTACATATTAGACCAAAAATTTGGGACAATTTATGCTGCTATTTCTATTTTGTTTTTCGATAAAACGAAGAGGGGTCATAAAAGAAGTTGAGGTTCATTCGATTCAATGCGTATTAAATGGTTTAGAACCCCTCATGAAAGCGAGCCCACTCGGCGCGGCCAGAGGAGTAATTGAGCTCGTCTGTCCATCAGAAGATGGGGAAAATATTCTTTTAGCAAAAGGAAAATGCGAGTCCCACCCCCCCCCCACCCAAAAAAATCAGTAACCAACAATGGTGTTTTCTTATCAAACGACTAGCATTTAATTTACATCGGACCATCAAATAGAAACGATATTAGCCCTGCTACACGCTTGAGATTTTACATTCGAACATTTTGACAATTGCTGCTTTCGCTGCAAAATTAGTTATCAAGGCTGGGAGCGAATGACTACCGAAAATTTAAAAAAATAAAAATAAAAGGGTAACTCCCAAACTTCATTTAGTGGGCAAGCAAGGGAAGGTTGAATACCGCCCATCCCTACATATGACCCCTTCTGACTATACGTTGCAGAATAGTTTTCGAATGATCATCTGGTATTGCAATAAAAATAAATTAGTAATCAGCACCCATAAAATTGGGAGCTTGATCATAAGCTGTTAGATCATATCAAGTTGCAGATCGTAGATGTTGAAGTATTAAGTGTGGAAAACTCACACAAGTAGCAATTCAAGAGCTCTAGGAGCTCCAAAGGACAATGTGAGTATCGGTATCAACCGCCGTAGAACCAAAACGTTCACTGCTTTAGAAACGAACCTTACAAAAATTGGGATAACTTTTGGACACTATCGACCTATTTCCCTGGACATTATTTTCTACGTCCAAAAGAGGAAGAGGAAAGGAAAAAGGGTACAAAGAAGTATTGCTCCCCCGAGGGGAAAAAATTGTGGGATCTCGTTAAATTACGTAAAAACTAAGAGAAAAAAATATGGAAAAAAAGAAAACAAATAAAACCTCTACAGCCAGTGTTATATATAAGGCAATACATCACCACGAGAAAGGGCTTGCTCCCAGCAAAAAGATCTCGTTCTCCACATCTTTCACCCATTGACATACACGATTGCAAGTCTTTATTGCGGAGGCCTAACAATTTAAACATCAATCAAATTCAATGGGAACATACCTATGTGAAGAGGAGCAGATATATGCAACTAAGCATGTTCACACGAATGCGCATGCGTCACACACACACACAGTCTATGAGATGATATACACTAACATCTTATTTTGTTGAGAAAGTCCATATAAGTTCCAGAAAGGAGATCACTGCTGATTTGACCAAAATAATGACCCTAAAGTCTGGTAAATAAGAGGCAGGAATTCCTAAACATCTGATAAAAGAAATATTATGACAGCAAAACCAAACCTTGTCCGCAAGTGGATCAAATGCTGCATAAAGTTCAAAATCCTGTGTGACCCAGCAGAGTAATACTGCAAGGAAAAAAAATGTAGACATATTCACCACGAAAGCATTCTAATAGAAGCTTGTATCAAGCATAATATCTAAAGGATACATTTAAATACAGTCCTTTGAATCACTGAAGTCAGCTGCTTTAACAATTTCATGACCATTTACTGTAAGCATCTGTTGACCCCTACATATCGATAGACGAAGGACTAGCTATACAAGGTTCCTTACCGTAGTGTTCATCTCTTCTGAACTGAGTTTTGTGAGCTCCAATTCCTTTATCATGCATCGAAGCATACATTTTCTGGTAAGCCCTATATAACCTGAAAAGAAAAGCATACTCCTTAATTCCAATAATGAGAATATGAAGAGCACGAATTCAAAAGGGAAAAAAGTATCTAAAAAGTTGTTTCATGACTCCCGATTTTACCTCTTCTGTTGTCGGAGAGTGTTGAAAGGCGGTGAAAATTCTGAAGCTACATATTGGTCCAAGTATATGCTGCGATATATGAAATGCCAAAGCCCAGCAGGACCACCAATGCCTGCATAAGCCTCCTTCAAACTTTCTTGAGAATCTGTCAATGGCCTACTTTGACCTAACCGGGGAAGTAAAGATCCAGATCGTGGCAATGGATCAATGGGCAAGTCTTCAACCCGCATCCCACCATCTAGCATGGATCTCTGGACTTCGCTAAGAACATTTGATTTCAACAGAACCGTCTCTATCCGCGTCCTACAAAAGTCAACTACATTTTTAACAAGGACCACATTCGGAAGCTGCTCCTGGGTAAGGTAAGTACAAATTATATATTGAGAAGAAATGAAAACCCATACATGATGATGTTACTTGTTCTAAGCCACAAGCCACTAGCATCAAGCATATGATCAATCTAATTAAAGATGATGGGACGATGCTTCAAGTTCAAATTTATGAAAGAATGTAGTACCGGCAATCTTTCAGGTGGTAAAAGGCATCTGAACTAGTTGTCAGCAACATCAAGTATGTCTCGACCTGCCAAAGAGAAAAATTATAGTCATGCCACAACTCGTGCAATTTACTGGCGCCCAGATTATCAAAGGGGCAAGGACAAGAACCAAGCACCACTCACATCAAGATAATGGACATAAGCATACAAGAATGCCATAGGATTATATCTTGGCAAGCAAATTGGTGAGAAATTTTCAGATGTCCTGCAAACAGAATAGAACTAAATGTCAGGGAATGACCTCCATAATATCCACGGAACAGATCAAAACAAGAAAAAAGGGACAGAATGCAGGAAGTTGATGAAAAGTTCACTTCTACATATCAGCTCCTCCCCGTGATGGAAGGATTGGAACATAGTCATGTAGTGCTACGGCTCAGGATGAAGATGCTATTTGAAATCATTAGATCAAGAATGACATAAGGGATTCTGAGACTATCTCAATCGTATCTAAATAGGGAGCAAGCTTTCAAAAAAAATAAAAATTGCAAAACAGCTATCCAGCTGGACAAGACAGATACAGCAAGGTCAAAACAGTTTAACTATATCACTTATGTTTACCTTGAATTGAAAGACTCATCACAACTCCCCTAGCCATTAAGGAGTCACTAGCTTAACAGGCTTGATTCACTATGAGAGTTAAAAAATGCACCCATAAGCACAAGCATGCGTGATAGGTATATGCTGTACAAATCTTCCTCAAAAAGCAGGTTTGAAGTACATCATTTAGAGTCTAGCAACAAGCAAAGGAGACACCAATAAACACCCTAATCAAAAACCTTATATAATGGGAGCAGTAAAAGACCAAGAATAAAGATGCCTGGTTTTCATGGACCGCGGGCCTTGCAAAAAGCCAGCTCTACTTGCCTGAATGATTCTGATGACATAACAAAATTTGCCAGTAGCAACATGTCATCAGGATGAAGGGATGCCTTTTGTGCACCAACAAGACTGACAACCTGCATATGACCTCCAATCAGCTTCGTGTATTTGTCTATCTAATTATCGACCAACAATTTGACTATGAACAAGCCGATCTGTTAAGCATGACCAGAGGATTCACCGAAGGACAAGGACTCCACCTTGTGCTTACACATCAATATAGCAAACAGGACTCCTGAATCAGCAACATCTTGCAGTACAGCCCCTGCAGCTTGTCTAGTTGCATAAGCAAGTGGAAGGCAAGTGTATGCATGTAGAAATGTAGCAGGATTCCTAGAGAAAATGTTGAAAATTGTCAAATTCTGTAATGATATCCAGCATATGACATTTGACAGCTTATTAGATATTGAAGGTGGCGTAAAATAAACTAAAGCTAAACATGTCCGAAAGTAGGTTAATCTTGACAAAAGACATTACTCCATCTGGCATTGGGAATTCTTCCTTTGCAAGTAAAATTCTTTCTTTAACATGCAAAATCCGTTTCCTCTTCTCTGGATGATTTACATCAACCATTAGACTAAATAGCTTTTCATTTAGCAAACGTGACAATTTAATGAAATCAATATCAGAAACCACCATGGACAAGTTTGTAAAGAATATGAGAAAATTGAGGAGGGTGAAGAAAAACGAACCAACTGAAAGAATGGATGAGGGAAGAGAAGACGACATCTGTTCCTCCCAGCAAAGGTGTCATATCAAACTTTGGATTCTTCTCAAAGCATCTATTAACTGACTTGGTTAATATCAGTATCATCTGTATAAAATTACAATCATCTAAACAATGAGTACAAAACCTTCATGAAGATACTGACGCTCAGTATACCAGAAATGTTAACAATGGAGAGGAGTCGACTTTACTACCTGACCATAGATAAGTTCCAACTGTCCTCTTAATGACTCATAAGGTTCTTCAGTGCAGCTGATGCAGACCAAGTAAATCGGTCCTTTAACAAGAAAAACTACCTGAAATATGGAGGAAGCTAGCTTTAACTAACCAGAGAGTGACTCTTTAAGATATTGATAAGACCCCATACCTAGAGCTAACATCATATAACCCAATTGAGACATTTTAGAATAAGCTAAACCTCTTCTAATATCTTTTTGAGCAAGAGCTAAAGTAGCTCCTAATAATACAGTTTCATTTATAAAAAATCCCATGTGGTGTACAAGTTCATGACCCTACAAACAGGACCGCTAGAGAACACTACAAGGCAACTATCTTTGTAGCATCATCGAAAGAGAACTCAACTTAAAATATTATTAGTACATTAAAAAAAAGTCTTCTATTTATGTTATATTCTCCTTTTCTTCTTCTTTGTCCCTTTTTGGGTTGTAGCATCATCGAAATTAAGAAAACTCTGACTTAAAATATTATTAGTACATTAAAGAGAAGTTTTCTCTTTGGGTTTTATTTTCCTATTCTTCTTCTTTGTCTCTTTTTTGGGTGGGTGTAGAAAAGGGAATGTATTTACCTCCACCACATAAGATACAGCACAAAGCACTTTTCAATAAGCACAAGCAGCATAATGTTCAGTAATCACATTCACACAGACAGTAAACTGCTAATATAAGCAGACACCATGATATCTCCATAGAAGCTCTTCCATGTTTCTTCTAAGAAAAAAGGTATGATGACACTATCCAAGGTGAGATACAGAAGTCCTAGTTGAGTCCATTATTTGATGGCCGGAAGAATTTTACATAAGAAAGAGAAGACTATTAACGAATAAGCACCAGTTAAATCACCTGGTGTTTTCCTGCTCTGACCAATTTGACACGGTCTCCGCTGAAAAGGCGTTCATGAAGAGATATACTCAATATCCTCTACAGTGTCATACAACAATGAAGCAAAAAAACACCGGTATTGAATTAATAAACATGTTCGGTTGATAGCTGACCCATTTTCGACAAAAGAAATGATGGCTTGTAACGTTGCAGAAAACCCAGCAAGCTTGTGTTCGTCTCCATATCTGGAAAAATTTGTGAGAAAAGTTTATATTCTTCTTCTTTTGGTGAAAAAAGAATGACCAACCATAAGAGAGCCAAAAGTGAAACCTGGAATATATTGGTTTGCCAGAGTGACTCAAAATGAAAAAGTGCTTCTTCCTTTTCCTCCACGAAATTGAAGCATCATCCTGCATTTCATTCACAAATCAATCAGGGTGTTTGACAGCAGGCAAGTTAACAATTAATAAAGCAATCAAGCTATTCAAACAGAAAATGGCAACTTTAATGTCATTTTTTCTTTTTGACAGATAAATTCAACTTCCCTGTTTTTATCCAAGAAGCATGACAGATAAATTCCTTTAATGCCCTTATTGCTCTCTTCCTTATTATTAGCCATGAATAAGACCTCTCTTGATCATTACCCTCCTTTTGGTAGTCCAATATTCACTCATTAAAATGTGAACAGTCATCACTTCAAAATAACTTTACTATTTAGAAACTATGGAATTGATTTTTTCAGATTGACTTATGATTGCCAAGTAAATTTTACTGGTAGTCACTGATTATAATAGATTTTGCAATACAAAAATTAAATTTCATTACCCAATTCACTAATCTTCCATTTTTCTTGTAACTGATACATTTTGACCAAAATCAGGCCATTTCCGGCGAAATGCTAACGTCTTAGCCATGTTAGCATTTTTGGTCAAAAAACTGGCCAAATCCTGGTCAAAGTGCACTAAATTCTGTTTTCATGAAATTGTACATAAGAGAGAAAACTCCTCCCATATTAATTACCTTCTTCCAAGTAAGAAACCAAACAAGAATTAATTCCATTATAAATCAGTATGAATTGCCTCATTTGAGCTCTCTAAGAAATAAAAACTTAATGCATTGAGTGATCTGTACAATGATCTTATTGAAGAATCCGCTAAATTTCAGTAACCATCAATATAGTTTACCCTTTTATTTACTGTTCATCTTGTAAAATCGATTATCAAAACTTTGGGATAAAAGTAAAAGCCCCCCCCACACAACACCTCTTCATTGTGCAATATCTCGCAAGGAATGCCACATGTCCATGCCCAAACTTCAACTTTTTATTGCCAAAACATTTTCAATAATCAGCATACATTATGCTGGTTAATTATAGGAAAGAGCATGAGGCTGAATTACTGCACATTTGGGCATCTTTTTTCTTCTAAAGCTGAATTATGGGGCTGCAGGTATGTTAAACAAAAGAGAAACTAAACTTTTCTCTTATCCACCTCCAATTTCTTTGGTCTCGATATACAATATTGGCCCATCTAAAATTTTGACCAGTAAAGCAACTTGTTATGTAAGTACACAAGAGTAACTGCATCGGCAATAGAAGCATAATTGAAGTGAGGCCCATTCTGAGAACATGGAACAGAATGTCTACTCGCAGCACTCAAAGTCGTCCAAATTAATAATGTTGTTTATATTGTGAATGCCTTATCACAAACAATTTTTTTCTTAACTGAGACTAGCGTAAGCCAATCAATATAACTATCTCCACCTCCCAAACCAAAGCATCAATCAAACTATAACCACTACCAGTAGTTTACAGGTTCTAGATCAATGCCATATCTCGAAATCCTAATGAGCCATTTTACTGCCATAACGGAGAATGTTTAAGAGCTGCTAACAGGATCTTTGATCTCGTGAATCCCTCAAATTCAGCAATGCAGGCCTTAAATGGAAAGAGAATGAGAAATGAAGCAACGAAAGCACGCACTAATGCAATTTCCACGGCCAGCGACAGTCTAAAGTTTCCACACTTACAGTACCTCATCAACGTGCCGTTTTCCAGGCATCCAAGCGGCCTGCGAATCCGAGACCGCGTCACTCCTCACTTCCTCAATCTCATCCTCCTCTTCCCCAATCCCACTCCCACCGCTGCTGCTCCCTCTCTCCCCCGCGTAACCGCTGCTGCTCGGGCTCGCCTGCGCCTCCACTTCCCCCTCCGAATTGCTCCTCCACATGACCCTCGCCTCTCCGATCTCCTCAATCTCCGTCTCCCCCGCTCTAGCGCGCGCCGCACCTCCGTCCTCGACTTCACCGGCCTCCGCAGCGATCCCCTCCCCGTCGCCGGAACCCTCAGCAGCCGCAGCCGCGGCGTCGCCATCGTTCGCCGAGCCATTGGCGAGGTCGCCCACGCGGAGCTGCGAGAACCCGTCCTCGATCGGCTTCGAACCGAGGACCGGCCCCGAATCCGTGCCGGAGAAAGTGGAATCGTCACCGTCGGAGGAGGACATTTGTGTGTGTGTGGGGGGGAGTATAGTGGTGAGCTCGCCCTCCTTGCCTCTCGCTTCAGGAGATATTTCGAGAATTATCCGTACCCTGGCCTTCGATTTCGATTCCTGATGTAATCGATCGCAAGGAGGGAGATAGGCGGTAGGGTTTCGAGGTCATTTGACGGGGATTGTGGCCTTGTGGGGGTTCTCCTCTCTTCCCCTCCTACCAGTCCTCCTCTCTTTTTTGGCTCCGTGTCCTCTGCAACTGAAACCTGGCAGCGCGAAGCGACGACCAGTTGGTGGGGAGAGAGGACCGGATAATCGCTTTCGGGCTCGGGTTCGGGTTCGGGTTCGGTCCCCTGGGTTCGGGTGGCGCCGAGGAGCCCAAACGGAGCGGTCCAAAATAGATCGGACCGGGGATTCTGGGCCCAACCGGTTGGCTAATGCGTTTTCCTCTATTTTGGAGTCATGTGAGAGGACGTTCTGATATTTATAGGTATTGATTGTGGTTTTCTTAATTGGGTCCCTAATATCATCACGCGGTGGGCCCGGAGCTAAAAAAAAAAAAAAAAAGCAGCATCCCTTTATTTTCGACCAGAACGTCACGCATCACATCATTACGTCAAAACATGGCTCGTGACTGTTCTACGGTAACCGCAACTTGGGTGTAAAGTAGGGTTGAAATTAAGAAATTGCCGACAAAAACAAAGGGAGCAAAACAAGGACCACTACCAAGAATAAATGGAGAACGAGATGTAACAAAGTAGTTGTGTATGGTGGGGATGATTGATTTCGGGATGGGTCGATTTTCACCTTATGATCTAAAACCATTTTGGGTAAGGTCGGTTTCTCATTTATGGAAATGGACCAACTAGATTGAGCCAGTTCTAAGGTTAGTCCATGAAGTGGTGATTCTTTTTATTTTTTCCTCCCTCTTCTATTCCCTATGAGCGAGAAATTCCCAATGTTAAAAGAAAGCTAAGAGCATTGTTTTCGATTTATTTGTTAAGTAAATGTTTATATGATTGAGGGTGCGGCACTAATCTACAATGGACTTGTTTTCCATTGAATTTTGTAGCCTTTGCTCCATTACATGGCATCATTCACATCAATTTGTCTTAAATAATAAAATTATATATATATATATATCCAAAACTAGCCAATTCGGTCTAATCCGATTCCTCGATTGGAGGGGACCAATGCATGCCTCTAATACATGGCTTTCGTCTTGTGTTGTAAGTGCCAAATTAAGGATATTTTTGACAAAATGAAATGAAGAGATTGATATACCGGTGATGTCAATCTCTCTCATGGGCAAAATTAGACATCATATTCTGTGATGATGCTAAGGTGGATCATTGAAGTGGAAAGCAATTGCGGAAACGAACTGTGTCACCGTCATCAACAGTCGTATATCAATCAGTCATCAAGCGCTAAGATTGAAGTTGCCCAGATGTAGCTCGAACTCCTATAGGTCGAGCATAGGAGTTCGAGCCAGGAAGCAGAAGACCAAAAGGTCGAGTCGCGCAAAGGCTGAGCTGAGCCCAAACGAGCCTGCACGTCGGGCTTCCTTCATGGGCGAGCACCACCGTAACACCTTCCCGCCCGGTGAGGCCCAACCTAGTCATATCAGACCCCACATCCAGTCCCTCCTCGTCAAGTGGCCCCAAGAATTCCAAGCTTTTTACCCTCATCCATGGAGCTTTTTCTCGTTAGTTTGCACAGTACAGATGTCGTTCAGCTTTGATGATGGAGTTGCGACAAACACAGTAATTCGTCCATCATCGATTGCTAACTGTCCCCATAGTCGAGACTAAAGATAGTACTCCGTTCATCATTGCTCGCTACTCCCCTCCTTAACCTCGGCCTTTTTCATGGTCGTTTCGGTTCTGTTTTCGGGTTACAAACTCAGGATGGCTAGATACATCGTACACGTACATTAGACAAAACCAGCAACATAATCAAAACCCCGATACCGGGTGTCCGATTTCTTTTCCTCATCCCGCGGCCGACTCTTGAGATTCACGCAACACCTTCCGTAATCAGAGGCCGAAGCGAAGATGAATATATTCTCTCCCGCTTTTATTTTATATTAATATATTTCCAGTCGTATGGAGCATCCGCATCAAGCGACGCACCACTGGCAACGACCAATGATGGGACGCTGAAGAACCGGCCGGGACGACGCGACGAGCGTACCTTCGCGATTCTCTATCGGTACCCAAAATCTGTCCGACCTGTCAGACAAATTCGCGGGATCGCGCGCGTGACGACGCCCCGGCTCGCGGCCTCTCCTTTTCTTCCCCCTCCACGAAACTACGTCAGACGAAGTACATGCTGCTACTGCTCTGCAGCAATAAAAATCCTCCGGGCGCGACAAGAAGCCGCAAAACGACACCCCAGCGCTCCGCAAAACGACGAATGAAAGCGAGATCGCATACGTCCCCGATCCGACGGTCCTCCTTTCTCCTCCGGTCTCGGCTGTTGCTGGCAGGTGCTGCTCTCAGTGCTCCGTAATTGTGGCTTTTCCCTTGGAAGGGAAGGGAAGGGAAGGGTAGGCTCCTGCTTTTCCCCCTCCGCCACCGTCCGGTCATTTTCCCGTAAAAGCGAGTCGGGTTAATGACCATGTTGCCCCTCCTCTTCGCGGCACGAAAATCGTACACCCCCGAAGGTCGGTCAAACGTCAAACGATGGGGAGTGCCCTCGTTTGACGAGCGGTACGTTGGAGCGAAATTAGCGTTTCGAGCGATTTGTTTGTTCCGTTCGGATCTCCATCCGTCTCCGTACGTCCTTGAAAACGCATTCAAATGCCGTAAAACTAAAATCCGGAAACGGGTCCGACGGAGACCCCCCGATTAAACTAAAAGGATTCGCAAAAGCCGTTGGATAAGAAACGTCGGATCAGGATAATGATTTCGGTTAATTACAGGATCCGAGGAACATCAATCCGTTTACCAATGGATAAGAAAACCTCTCGATCGGAATCGATTTAGTTAGTTAATAGCGGATAAAGACACTGAGGTGGGGCAAACAACGTTTGCAGGATTCGAACCTCTGCACAGTCGAGAGAGGTTTCGACGAAACCTCCCTCCGTAAAAGCTCCGTTCAAAAAGGGAGGGGGAAAAAAGGGGGTTAAAATTGAAGGTCAATCGGAGATGCCACCGCGACGTGGTACTTTAACACGCCAAAGCCATCGACTTCAAAGGGTGTCTCGATCAATCTTTGGGCTCCACCCCTGACGGGTTCCCACGTAGAAAGTTAAAAATGAAAGTCCTCGGTCGGTCAAGAATCGCTCGGTAAAAAAAGATGAACATTAATAGCATAGAAATTCCATTCCAATACCAAAAAAGAAAAAGAAGAAGAAGAAGAAGCCACCTCAAGAGTCGAGACCACAGAAAAACAAAAAACAAAATTTGGGGTTAAAAGAAGGAAACCCCCTCGAAGAAGCTATCAAGAAAGACCCAAAAAAATAAAAATGGAAAATGTGGCGCCATCCGATGATCAGAATTTCCATCATATTACCTAAAACGAATATTCTGTAATAAAATCTCTCCTCCGCCGTTACTCAGAAAACAGCGAAAACTTGCAACTCGCGTCTTCCTCCTCCTCCTCCTCCTCCATATTCTACTTCAGTCCTCGAATCCCGTCTTCTCCCAAATCGCGTTTCGAACCCGGCTCAGATCCCTCCCCTTCAGGGTCCTCCCGACCCCTTCGTGCACCGACGACGCGATCCTCGTCCTCGCCATCTGCCTCGCCAGGAACTCGTGCGGCGGCACCCGGGCGCCGTCCTCCCCTCCCCCGCACGCGTCCTCGTCGTCGTCGGAGTAGCAGCTGTCGCCGAGGCTGTCCCGCCGGCGGTTCTCCCGGTACTCGCCCCTCAGGATCTTCGACCAGTCCGGGATGTTGACCGGCAGCGATGACGGCGTCGAGCCGCGCCGGTCGCCGGATTCGGACCGTCTGGCCGCGGCGGCGGCGGAGGACCTCCTGGAGGAGGCGCGGGAGGAAGAGGAGGAGGAATCGGAGGTGGTGGTCCAGGCGGGCCTACGGAGCTCCGGCGGCGAGCTGTAGATGACGTCGGACTCGTCGAGCTCGAATGCGGCGGAGTCGTGGGCGGCGGCGGCGGGGGTCGGCTCGTTGGAGAAGAAGCGGTAGTTGGCTCGGTTGGCGAAGTAGCTCTTGCTCGTGGCCATCGAACCAGTCTCGAGAGGCAGTACCCGCAGATCTCAGTCTCTCTGTCTCTCTGTCTCTCTGCGTATCGATACGATTTTGGTCTTGGGCGAAAGAGAGAGAAGCGAGCCTGTGGGTTTTGGGTTTTAAAAAGGGAGGTGGGTTGTGCTTTAATAAAGGGTTGGGTTCGGGGAAGCTAGAGATAGAGAGAGAAAGAGAGTATGTGTGCGTGTGTGGATAAGGGTGGTTCCCCTTTCTCTCTCTCTCTTCCCCACGCGGGAATTACCGAATTCGCCCCCTGCCGCGCTGGGGCCATGCGGTCGCGCCACGTCGGATCTCCAGAGACCCGCGATTTCATTGGGCCGGGGCCCACCCGAGACCCGGGAAAACGAGAGGGTGACCCGCAGTGCGCTGGCCGGGGGACCCGTTTGTCCCGCGTAATATTATTTTATTACGTGGGCGTGATTGATCGAAAGAGAAAAAAATTAATCTTTGCTAGATAAATCTGGGCAAACTCGTACCTGAGTTGTCCCCGACGTCATCGATTTAGCTAGCTACACTTGTAATAATCAACCAATGCACAAATCAGCAATGACGAACGCGACTTCGATAATTAAAAAGTTTATCACAACAACATGCGGAATTCATGGCCGATGAATATCAAATTTAGATTGTCTCCGCGATTACTATGGAGGCCACAAGGCACGGCATTTTACATTTGAGATAACCTTGAAATGATACATCACTCCATTGATAAATATTTTATTTGATATACAAACTACGTGATTTAGATATAGAGATTTGTATTCTGAAATATTCATTAGAATTGCACTGGTGAGGAAAAAAAATACAGGAATCCATGTTGCGATCCCCAATTTTCGTCAATGAATCCTTGTGATAGGACAAACGGTAGCTCGTCAATAATCTAAAACCTTGCTAAAAAAAAACAAAAGAAAAAAGATTCTTGAAGCTGAAGCCAATAGATCGTCGTTCTTTCTTAACGAAAGGGAGAAGGTTTAACAATCAAAACCCTGATTAAAATGAATTGTTCAAGAGCGGTTCATCAGAACGAGGAAGTTTCCATGGGAACTTGCTTGATTGGTGCACCGCATTCATCTACCCGATCACTCCGGCTCGAGCTTTCATGCTGATGCCCTTCATGAAGCCTTTCCATCCCTTCGAGGCGATGCCCTTCCGAACATATTTATATAGATTTTCTTTTTCTTTTTGCGAATTATCGATTAGTTAATTAATTGCGTTCATAACAATGTGCAATCTAATTCTTATTTTCTTTCTAAAATAAAAAAAGAATTTATAGTGTAGATGAACACAATCGACAAAGGATAAATGAGTGACGTTATGAGATTGGTTTGGTCGTTAAGGTGGTTTGACTTATTTTTCTAGTTCGATATCATGAATGTCTATAGATTGAGGAGCCATTCAAATAGGAGAAAATAGAGTTTATTGAAGATTTCAACAAAATCGACCGAAAACTGGGAAATTCCTAAAGTTCAACTCAATCAACTTTATCGGCAATCCAAATACAAATTCTTCTCGAATCAATTTATGTCATCCAAATGGGGGAAAAAAAGGATGTTCCTCTTTCAAATTCTTATGAAGTGGTTCGACTTCTAAATCGGGCTTCAGTAGAAAAACATAAACAAAAGTTTAATTGCATTCGTATAGAACTTGCCACTTAGGGTGTGTTTGACAACGATTTTATTTCTGAGAACAATTTTTTATCAGAAATGATTTTTTTTTTATTCTACTCCTGAAAATAATTTATGAGCATTTAAGGTATTTGATAAACTATTTAAAATTTTTATTCCGGGAATAAAAATGCGTTTAGTAAAAATTTTTGATCTTTTGATTCTTTTAATTTTTAATACTTTTTGTTATAATTTGTTATATTTTTCTTTTTTCTTTCTCTTTTCTCCCTTTCTTCCTCTTAGCTGCTGCCACCAATGGTGGCTGGCGAGTGTCCGGGCAAGGTTCGGCAAGCTCGTCAGAGGCTAGCAAGGCTTTGGTGAGCTTGCCAAACCTCACCCGGCCACTCGCTGGCAGTAGCCGAAGGGCGGCAATGCGGGTGTTGATGGGGTGGGAGAAGAGGAGGAAAAAGAGAAGAGGAAATTGATTATCAAAATTGTTTTCAAGAGCGATAAGTAACTTTTTTTTATCATCGATTCTTCTCTAAATCTATCATCCGAAACAAATTTGTTATCGAAAATAAATAAAAATTACCAAACGAATTTCTGTTCTAAATCTGTTTCTAGGAATAAAAGAACGAAATCAGTTATTTTCAGTAGCATTACCGAACAAACTCTTACTAGAGAATGACTAGACACTTCAATCCTCTTAGTTTTAAGATATCATGCCCATTAAATTGTGAGGACAGTCATTGGAACTAGTGGACCAATCTATTTTGATCGTTATCCCAATTTTTCGGTCTCTCTTAAAGATAAAACCATTATTGAAGCATTAACTCTTCAGGTCAAAACCACTCACCTGGGTGGCATTGCTGGTTCGCGCTCTCTTTCTTTCGCAAAAGGTCGAGAGTTCGAATCCCAGTTTCGTCATAGGATGATTTACCTGATTGCATGTGTGTGGTGGCTAGCACATGCGGTCCCCAGGATTTACTCCACCGACTGTCGGCAAGGTACGGGGTTTCTTAGGTCATCAAAAAAAAAAAAACTCTTAAAGTCAAAACACAGAATTACAATATAATTGATGGATCAATTCCTTTAGCGCTAGTCTACAAAATCCATCACAGAGATATGCTCTCTACTTTCGGCAGCAAAGCTTTATAACATAGTCCAAAAGGACAACTGTTCTCCATAAAAAAGATAATTCTAAAACCAACACAGTTATTTCTAGGTCCATTAATTGGAACTAATGAGTGACTCTCCCATATCAATGGGAATTAAAAACCTCTGTTCCCAACAAAATTTTCAAAATAAAGATCTTGCAATTATCACCCCATATGCAAGAGGTTAAAGGCTATCATCCAATCTTCTAGAAAATCATTTAACCTTAAATCAACTCCTTCCTCTTTTAATTCAACCTCTTCGCAGCGGTCGGTTGATCTCCATCCTAATATTCCTCCTATAATCACCCTGTAGAATAGTAGTTGCTCCTTTAATCTAGGATTTTTACTTAAACTAACAACCCAAAAGTTGTTGCTATTATTAATGGTCTTGATAACAAATACGGATTTCTAGACTTGTTTATCAACGAGAACAAACCGATTAGAATCCACAGACATTAGATTATCCGAATTATTCACCAACTTATTCATTCTTGGTTAAAATTCAAAATACCAATCACAAACTTCTTATCTTAGGAAATTTGTTTGACCCAAATATAACGTTCTTAAATTAAGAATTTATTTCGAATCTAGCTCGAGAAATCAAACGAAAAACATTACCTTTACATGTATGAAAAATACGGCGAACCCGATACAATTCCTGATTTCAGGGGAGGAATCCACCCATCTAAAAATCGATTGGCCGAGGGCATTGGCAATTGGAGGGATTCACGAGACCAAAGATCCACGATGAGAAAGAAAAATTGATTTTGAAGATTTAACTGCACGATTCACTGAGAAGAGAATCGTCGGTTTCTCAAAAGGGGTACCGGGGCCCTTTTTCACATGCCAAGTACGAAAAGAACAAAAGAAGCACGACCCCGCCCCCCACTTTACTTTCCTTTTCTCCTGGCCCGTCCGTTCGCGCCACGCGTCGCGCTGGAGTCCCAAAAGGGACGACGAACGAGCAGGGAGAGGAGACTCGTCTCGTCCGCTCGCCCCTGCCAACTCCACAGTCGATCCTGTCTGTCTCTCTAGCTAGTTCGTTTCCTTCGACCTGACTCCCCAATCCTGGACCAAATCCTGGAAAGCAGGACGAGAGTCAGGCCTCGGTGGTCCCCATGTGTCCCGGACGACCGACGATCGCGACACGTGCACTGGCCCTCGCGTACGGACACCCATCCACCCACGCGTCGTCTCCCTGTCGTGGCCTTGATGGCACGTGAAGTGGGCCCCCTCTCCCCGCTCGAGCCTTCCGCCAGCTGGACCGACCCGAGGGGGCCCCCCCCGGCTCCACCTGCGTCGCCTCGTTATCGTGTCGAAGGGATGACGCCATTTTTCCAGCGACGAGTTATCGGTTCGCGGTTTTTAATAATTTCAACGACCTGTAACTACACGCAAAGACACGAGGAAAACAACGCCTTGCAAGTATCACCGTAGTCATTTCTTTTCTTTGACCATACACCACATGGAAGTGCGGTTTACGTTGGCTTTTGAGATCCTACAGATCTCGTGAATTAATAAAATTTACACAAATTTTAGCCTATTTGAGTGGTCCTATCAAAGCAATTTGAACCCATGTGATGAGATTTGAATAAATGACCACTCTTTGGCTCATTTAAAGTGAGAGACTCATGATAAACACGATTTATTATATTATGAATTGTTTAAATTGTGTCATGGCTACTGAGCTTACCTAATTACAAAGGTCCGAGGCCAACAAGCTTATTACTATAGTCTTACTAGTGTCATAGAAGTCACATCACTCTCTTTGCGATAAAAAAGTGTTCAAGATTTGGGATGGCTAGAGGCTCATGCATGAAACCGGCACAATAAAATCGCTACCGACATAGATTAGAATGCCGCTCGGTAACATCTTCTTAATGCGAGACAAGATGACTACCTGACGAGCAAAGTGGCATTACCTAAATCCGGCGGCCCGTCCCTAGAATTCTTGGGAAAAAGTAAATGAAATCTTCGGAACGATAGATGCGTGATGATTAATATAATTGGCGATAATGTGCAAATTCGGGAATATGTGAAAGTTTCGGGTGCATTACGCAAAGTGTCAGATTCATCGGGGTGGGTTGTTGAACGTTGAAACGAGGGGGGAATAGGATATGGTTTCATGCTTTACACGTGAAAGCGATATAAATATTCTCTCTTCAATCGCGTTTCTCTTTTGGTCCCGGTCCCCTGGCTGTGTACTTTTCAAGAAAAGCGGGTCTATTCGGTTTGTCAAAAAAAATTAGGGGCAAATTTGAAAAAACAGAAAAAGTAGTCGATTAAGATTCCGCGATAATGCCAACATAAATGGACTAAGAATGGGTTTATTCCTTGCATCAATGTCGACATTTCCAACTATTTATACCTCTTATTTTTTCCTTTTGACAGATACACAACATAAATTATCCAATGTGATATTGAACTTTCGTTTTATTCAAAGTAATCCATGTACGTTAACCCAATAAGCAATATTGTCATTCAATTTTTAATTTATTCTATGTGACCTCCAAATTTTTGATGGATGTTCAAATTAGCCTCAAAATTATATGAAAATAATCAATGTTATTATTTAATTAGTTTAAATCGAGGGACAATATCAAATATAAAATTGATCGCCCATCCCATTGCTGTTATTTTATTTGATTGATTCCCTAAAATAATTCAATCTACTTTTTTCTCCGTACGGGGACGTTTACCGATTCTTTTTCCTTTATTTTTTCGATTTTCACAGAATTACATGCCCTCTTGCTCGTAATCTATCGAGATCGTCAATGTCTCGAACACTAAACCAAAAGGCACTCCATGACGACCTCATCACACAAGGGTCCCTTTGGATCTCTACACCAAGTTGTGCTAATCAAGTTTATCATCTCCTAACGATGCTCGCGAGGTTATACTCTGTTAAACAATAAAATGTGGGACTAGATACGAGCAAGAATACTTTATTCTTGGGATATTACCGATGGGTGCTCTCGGAGCATAAATGCGCCGACCAAATTGAAAAAAAAAAAAAGTTTTATAATCACTGTTTTGCTTACTAGTTACGTGTAGGAAAAATTATAAAAAAATCGCTAAACCTATTGCAGTCTTATCAATTCAAATATAAATCTTTTGATTTTGTCAATTAATTTTTTTAAATTTCTGTGTTTTGAGTGTATTTAACTAATTTTGGTCGGAATCACTGACATGAATGTTAGTTGTCCTACGTGATACGACTGGCACTTGTGTGAATGATTTTTAATAATTTTTTTGCAAATTTTAATCTTTTTTCTTTATTTTTCTTTTCTTTTTTTCTCTAGCTAATCGCCGAAGAAACGAAAAAAAGACAAAAGGAAAAAAAGATAAAATAATAAAAATGAAGAAAAAATATTATTAAAAATTGTCAATGTTAGCGCCGGTTGTATTACGTAAGAAAGCCAATTTCCCTACTAACACTTTCGGTCAAAATTGACTGAATTGACTCATTTGGTAAAAGCGTAATAAATTTAAAGCTTTTTTTTGACAAATTTCCTGAAAACCAGCTTTTGAAAAAGTAGTTGTTAATAAATTATTTATTTACTATTAGAAAAGTGCCACTCGTAATTACTATTTTGCTTATAGACTAAGTGTACTCATAATTGGCCTCTCAAAAGCACTGGTTGATAAATCATTTATTTACTATTAAATGAATTAATCTCTTCCTCCTATCGAGGCAGAGCACTTGGTTTCTGAATAAACAAAAAGGGCAAAAGAAATTGAGCCTAATTAAACGATGGAAGCATCCGATGCGACCTAGGGATAGCTTTAAGCCTGCAAAAGAGAAAGGCGCCATCGCCATCTTCGCATTAGAAAAGTCCCTCTCCCAATTCAAGTGGTCGCGGGGCTCGTGTTTCGTTTTACGACTGCAAAAGGACAGGGGCCCGACTGAGCCGTGGAAATCGACATCGAGGTTTATGTCTTGTTTATCTTTCATGATTAGATGGTAAAATCGAAAAAGAAGAATCTGATAAAGTCGCTCGTAACAACAAAAGATAAAGATGTATTAATGCATAAACTAAGTAATCCCATCTTAATCACTTTGAGATTCTACCAACTTTGGCTCGTTAAAAACATGGGCGGCATGTGTCTTTTTTGACTTTATTAACATAGCGATTTTTGGGTTACTATAAAAATAATAGCTTATTATAAATTACGAATTGTTAAAAATTAGATCTAATGTTAATTTATAATTATTTGTTATTTGATATTTTTTACTCTGCAACATATTGTTATTTTTACAATAGAGTTACCCAATCATTTCTTTTCTTTTTTCATCCACCCCTTTGCTCTAGGTCCTTGCCAAAGCAAATACATGAAGGTTGGGAAAAAGAAAAAAAAGGATAAATGCACTAGAAGTCCTAAAACCCCTTTTGAGAATGAGATTGTGTTTTCAAACTTCAAAAAAATGCAATCAAGCCTTAAAATTTGTCAAATTGATGCAATAATCAAGTCTTTCAATTAAATTTATCAAACTCAACTTTTTAGAAAATACTAATATAACTTTTTGTTTTTTCTCTTTTATGTGACGTTAAGGTTAACTGAAACACTAAAATGATATTGTTTTGATTAAAATCTCAAATTTTAGTTAAATTAGATTAAAAAATAAATAAAAAAGCTATTTTTTTTTTCAAATTATAGGTAGGAGGGCCAGCGCCTCCACATGTCGGTGTCCTTAATAGCAACCCTCATAAGATTTGTGAGATTTGCCAAGGGCCACAACCCTCTCCCGGATTCAGCACACCTGGCCACCCTTGCTGAGGCCCTAACAACTCCTATCAACCACAAGTAATGCCCTCCTTCCGCCAGTGTTTTCTTTATTTTGGATTTTGAAACGAATTTAACCAAGATTTGGTATAAAAATTAGGATTCGGAGTCCTTTAGTTAATCTTAACATCACGTAGGAGATAATAATAATAATAATAATAATAATAAAAGCCATCAACATCTCATAGTAGCCAAGTTTGATAGAGTTAACAAAACTACTTGATCATGGTATCAATTTGACAAATTTCAGATGTTTAAGTATTCAATTATATTTTCATAAGAAAAAAAGAAATTGATAGGGGGAATAAAAGATGAGAGTAGGCGAAAGCAAGAGTAGAATTAGAAGGCACTAGCCCATATATGCAATTAACTGAATCGGAAACCTACCCATCCCAATGTATAGAGCTATGCACTCAGTAGGCATAGCATGCGAAACACGGGCCAGTCCTTTCCGTCTCCTGTTCACTAAAGTTTTTCTCGTTTTCATACGAGACTTTGCGACGATCGGGAAAAGTTTGAAAAAAAGGATCCCGAGAGCACACAGAAGGGAATAATCGAAAAGCGAGAGATATTAGTCACGCTTTAGGGACTCTCAAATCTAGAATATCAATCCCATCAACGTGAGAACCCTCCCGAATGGTTGAATAACTTGCCCGGCAGTAGGCATCTTTGAACAAAATGAATGTGAACCATAGAAAATGCTGGGGGTGCAGAGCAGCTTCCCTGGCAATACTCGTCTCGCTCTCGGTCGCGTGCGAGAATGGACCGGGTGCCTTCCTGGAGGAATCGTGGCCATTTGCGCGGAGAGAGGGAAAGGACGAGAGCCCCCGGGGGGGTGGGGGGAAGCGAAAGCGACGCGCATTATATGCCAGAAATGTTGAGCCGATGCGACATGGACGGGGACTATAAAGGGGTGGGGGATTGGACCATTGGACTAGGAAAAAAGAGGGGTGGAAGTGGTTGTGACTTGCGAACTTGAGGCTCTCTTCTCTCGTACAGAGAGACTGAGAGAGGGAGCATTATTGCTTGCGTCGTGGATGATCCGAAAGGGAACTGGAGTGGGGTTGGGGGGCTTCTGATTTGGACCCTCGAACGCTCGTTTGCCACTATCCTCTCGCACTTGCTTTCGACCCCTTTTTCGCGATCGAGGCCGGGTGAGTCTCGTGCCACCGTGAATAGCTCGGGAAACATGATCCCCATAAAACAATGGCAGAGAATGAGTGTCTGATGACCGGCGTGGATCTCACGTATTTGGGTCATTAGACGAGAGAAATGCCAAATGACCAATAGTCGATATCTCTAAAATTCTCTAAAGACCCTTAGCACGAGATGGATCCCTAGATGTATTGGGATGCTGCACTTCTAGATGTAGATAGACTATTTTTTTTTCTTCCAACTTTGCCTTTGCTCAATTTCATAATTTTGAAAATATTTTCGAAAACCCTAACTTTGTTTCAGCTATTGTCAAGTAACCAGCATGCGGCTGGCATGCGACCAGCGTGTGGTTGGTGAGGCTAACCGATTTGGTTTGCTAGTGATGGCTAAGTTCTGCTGGCAAATAAGTTAAGGTTTTTTATTAAAAAGATTATAAAAAATAAATTAGTGGTGACTCATGATTGAAAATCATTTGCATATTAATGACTCAAACCCTAAGTCGTAAATTAGTATGGGATTAGAAGAGCTTGAATTAATCCCGAGATCAGATCTAGTGGAGACAGGGCGGGGCCTTTAACTTAGAGGATTATGGCACATGGCTATGAACTGTGGTGTTGGGTGGAAAAGGGTGGAAAGCCCTTCTTTCTTGGTTCTCTTGTAGTTGCATCCTTCGGAACCACAAGAATCCTTAGTTAAAAAATAAATAAATTCCAACTCAACATCCCTTAAGATTTTGAGAAAAGTTGCCCTTTGAAGAGCACGATGCAATGAAAGTTGTAAACTATGTACGGGGAAGGTATTATCTATCATTGGCTTTTATAGAAGATACAATCGGGAGGCCAGAGAGGCGATAGTTTACCATGTGGTGGACGTCGGTAGTTTGAGTTAAGTGCCCCCGGGCAGCTGATTCTACCTCTAAGTTTAATAATTCACTAACCGAACCCCTAGGCGATGCACCATTTAGGAAGGTCGCAACCCATTGTTTAATGCTTTATGGACATTTTTGAGCATGGGGGTTTTCTGTTTTGACCATGTGATCATCTTATGTTTAAAAGAAGAAATTAGCTAAAGCCTTTCCGGATTTCTAACATTATTCCCGAGCAATGATGGATCCAGTAATGAATCTTCTCGTGCAATAAGCCTCTGTATCTAACGTCACTTGATCGTGAATGCGCTAGAGAAAGTCGTGTTTACAAACTGCAGCATTTTTTATGGTTGCCGGTTGAGATGCGGATCTTAGTTTCAGAAGATCGAAAGCCAGTGTCGGATGGACTTGTCGACCTAAAAGGTTTGCTTGGATTATGTTAGGTGGTGATTATAAGACAGATGAATACCACTCATCTGTTCTTTGAACAGAAAAAAGGAAAATATAGACGTGTTCATTCAGATGCTTTATTCTTAAGTTACTCTCTAAATACAGTGACGACTATGACATCTCTGAATCTGAACTTTTGTATGTCGACTCTGCGTCGGAGTACTACACTATCAATTGGGTGACCTTCCTTCTTAGTTTTCAGTGAGCATGTCAAAACTTTAAAAGAAAAAATGCCCAACATTTTGATTAATCTCTTTGTTAAAATGTTTTCTCCTCGGAGAAGAAGATTCATTGATGTAACTACCCCGTCTGCATCTGGCATGTTTGTGTTAGGTGGGAATTAGATTACATTTCCTACGATTTTCCTAAATCATGGGCTGAATTGCTAAACATCGTCATGTTTATTAGTAATATGGAAGTTGCGGATGATGCGGGAAGTACAGAGATTTTTTCTAAAATCTTTTCGCATTAATGTTGACATCTGAAATTTTGCCGACAAATTAACAAACAAACAAAACAAAAGGGAGAAAGAAAATAATAAAAAGGGCTCCAAGTCAGTATCCATTTAGCCATCTTGCAAAGGCCCATTTTAATTGTAATTTAGACATTAGAATGGTGATGGTCGGAAAAGAAAGAAAGAAAGGAGCAAAGCTCAATCCAGCCCAATGAACATAATTGAACATACGCTTCAATTCTATGATATCTAAATTTGGGCATCGCATGATTCTTTTTATCTCGCCCATCGATCTAAGTGTCCGTGCCCATTTCTTGCTTCCGTCTCTTCTTTCGAGACTCATAGTTCAATTAACTTGGTAATATCGCCCTAATCTATGATGAGGAAAAGTATAAATGCAGGCATCCCTTGAAAAAAATAAAAAAGAAATAGACACTTGAACAATTTAAATGAGAATATCTGTATGTGTGCGAATAGAACAGCCGATGACCTAAATTGGGGTTGAAATTACAATAAGCAAGTCTAGGCATTTGCTTCATCGGCCCATATGGGCCCAAAGCATCAAGTGCTTGAACATCCAATTTAAGATAAAATGGTTAGCCCAACATTGGGCTGCAAATAAAGGGATTCATGATGGAGAGTCGATGGAAAACCTTGATGCCATCACACTTAATTCGAAAAAATTGTAATTCTTAAACTTAATAGACGGTGACCAACTCGGTCCTAAATATTTCAATTATACTAATTTAGTTCTAAATTTTTTGATGATTTACCAATTCGGTTATAAATCTTTCAACATTATCAATTTAGTATTTGACCTTTTGACAATTTACTAATTTCTTTTTCTTTTTTCGCAACAATTAACCTTTTTAACAATTTACTAGTTTAATTATAAATTTTTTGAAAATTTTTCAATTTAGTCTATTGGGTTAGTTTTAGTCGGGAATTGCTATGATCTAGTCACTATTAGTCGTTTTACGTAGCATAGTTGGCGCTGATGTGGACAATTTTTTGTATATTTTAATTTTTTATGATTCTTATAGATATTTTGAATTTCTTTCTTTCTTTTTTACCTTCTTTCTTGCCCGACTACGGGTAGAGGAAGAAGGGAAAAAAGAAAGAAAAGAAAAAATTAATACAAATTTAGTAAAATTAAAAAAGGTAAAAAATTGTCAATGACAATGGTGGTCATATCACATAGAATAGCATGTGTCTATGTTAGTTATTTTCGATTAAAATTGATCAAAGAACTAAATAAGCAAATTATGAAAAGATTTTAGACTTAATTGATAAATTATAAAAAAAAATGAAGATTAAATTGACAAATTAATAAAATGTTTATGATTAAATTGACATAATTAACAGATTTTGGAACTCAATTGATTGGCGTGTAATAAATTTAGGATTTTCTTAATAATTTTCCTCCACTTCACTACCATCATTCTTCGAAGGCGTAATTTTCCTATTTTTTTGGAGAGAGGGTTCCTTGCATATAAATAAAAGAGTATGAGCATCGTCATCATCATCACATCCACCGGCCAATTTGGACATCATGGGAGGAGACTACGGCGTTTGTGGTTTTGGCGGTCGGACAAGTGGCTGCCTCGCGGCCACATCTATATCCTTCATTTTCAGCTCAGCGAGAAAAGGCTTCAATCATGCAATTTAAGATTTCATTAAACAAAAATGGGGCGGCGGCCGCGGCTTACTTCGACCCATCAGAAGATTGTATAAGATTATCATGCATGGTCGGCTCTAGCAAATATGTATTTAATATGTATCCCCCCCTCATTATTAGTCAAATACGACATGGAAATGTGGCCAATGCGATTTAAATAATTGATCGCAAACTTAGAAGTTCTAAACTTAGAAGAACTGAGCTTAGGGGGCTTTGGGGATTTGAAATTTGTGAACATGATCTTTTGTTTGGGCAAATGGAGTAGAGCGTGATGGAAATTAGAAGAGAGAATCAAAGGAAGGGAAATAGAAAGAGAAGATCATCAATACTATTCACGAGCCGATCCCATAGAAAGAAAAAAACATCAACCAATGCTTTAGATCCTCCATATCAAGAATTCCGACATTGGCTTAGTTCAATATAATGAAAGAATTATGACAAAAATGCAACGTGATTTCTGAATTTTTATTTTATTTAATGTGATCCCTAAATTTTAGTTTTATGTATAATATCACTTTTAAATTTTAGACAATATTTGCTCGGTTGCCACGTATGGACAACCGTCTTTCTTTCCTGCTTTCTTGTTTGGCTAAGTTAGGACATATGGGAAAGAAGTTAGGAACTATAACGAAGGACAAAGGAAGGGATTAAAACATAATTATATTCATTATGAGCATTAGGGGCCTTATAATTGCTTCGAAAATAATAGGAGAAGAAAGGTGACTGTCCATATCACTTCCATCTGGCAATGCATTATTGGCTACTCTATCAAATTGCTCCGAAGCTTGATTTAGGCCAAAACATGATTAGAAGATAATGCAAAGAACAACCCAAGAGTTAGATAATAATTTCAAACAACCGTTGATTATATTCGTTATATTATATTTATAACTAGAAAATGAAAAATAATTCAATCTATCTTAAATTTATTTTACCAATACTAATTCAATCCTAAACTTTTCCTTTTTGTCATTATAATCTTAAATTTATGTGCAAAATTTCGATGTAATTATTTTGCTCGATTTTCTTTGGAACTCCCTGATGTGGTGATCCATCCATTGCTCGTCGAAAGAATTGTATTAAAATTTCGCACAAATTTTTGAGTCAATTAGTAAAATTGAAAAAATTAGAATTGGATTAATATTCATATAATAAGTTTAAAACTGACTAGATAATTTTCCTAGTTGAAAATTGCAGGAAAAAAGTCACAAGCAGAGTGGTTGAAGGACAAAGTGGCACCACGCAAGCCAAGAAATCGAAATCAAACCTTAATGGGGCGGCCAAAAACAATTGCTCTAATTATGTCATCAATCAAGGCCATATGCAAATTGTGCACCAAAATATTCACTGCCCTCTCTCATATAAAAGCCACTCGACTCCTGCGCCATCCCCACAACACACGCACTAGGAAACTAGTAAAGCTAAAGCATTCGAAGTTGAAGCTCAGCAGCGAGAGAGAGAGAGAGAGAAGCCAAGCAAATGGGGAAGGACTTGGAAGCCGCGGAGTTCGCCGCCAGGGACTACGAGGACCCGCCGCCTGCCCCTCTTGTCGACCCGGAGGAGCTCGGCAAGTGGTCGTTCTACCGTGCCATCATCGCGGAGTTCATCGCCACGATGTTGTTCCTCTACATCACGGTCTTGACCGTGATCGGTTACAAGAGCCAGACCGACCCAGCCTTGAACGGCGATGAGTGTGGCGGTGTCGGCATTCTTGGCATCGCCTGGGCCTTCGGGGGCATGATCTTCGTCCTTGTTTATTGCACCGCCGGTATCTCCGGTAGGTTTCTTTTTCTTTAATCGATCTTAGCTAGTTCTTCAAACAATTTATATTCATCAAATCAAATATATTTGTTTATATAGGATCTGAATGGTTAATGTTACATTAGTGACAATGTGACATCACACTGTTTATTATAACCTTATCGCAAAAGCTTAAACAACTAGAAAAATACAACGTCACTTCTCACCTGCATACCTTATCTCGGTTTTTTTCGACATGAACAGGTGGGCACATAAACCCGGCGGTGACCTTCGGTCTTTTCCTGGCGCGCAAGGTGTCGCTTGTCCGGGCCGTGATGTACATGGTAGCGCAGTGCCTTGGCGCCATCTGCGGGTGTGGATTGGTGAAGGCCTTCCAGAGGGCGTACTACACCCGGTACGGCGGCGGAGCGAATGAGCTGGCCGATGGGTATAGCAAGGGCGTGGGGCTGGGGGCGGAGATCATCGGCACCTTCGTCCTGGTGTACACCGTGTTCTCGGCCACCGATCCAAAGCGAAACGCCAGGGACTCCCACGTTCCTGTACTGGCACCATTGCCCATCGGGTTTGCAGTGTTCATGGTTCATCTGGCCACAATCCCCGTAACAGGAACAGGCATAAACCCAGCGAGGAGCTTCGGAGCTGCCGTGATCTACAACAAGGACAAGGCTTGGGACGACCATGTATTGCATTGCTACCTCTTATCATACCTCAAGATTATTTCATCAAATTTCCCTTTTTTAACATGCGTATCTGTGCACTGATTTTAAACAAAATTGAGAGAAACGTGGGCATAAGCTGACATGATTCTTTTGATTTTGTGTTTGTGTACAGTGGATGTTCTGGGTTGGGCCATTCATTGGGGCTGCAATCGCTGCATTCTACTACCAGTTCATCTTGAGAGCTGGAGCCGTCAAGGCCTTGGGATCCTTCAAGGGCAACCCTTGAAACTCGGGGATAAGTTTTTTTAATTCTCCGTTTCAAGGGTCAGAACTGGATCAAGGGAGGGTCAAAGCAAAATGTGGATAAGCAAATTTGCCCTTTTGTAGTGTATCTTGCTTCTTGTCTTTTGATTTTTTTATCTTTTCCCAACTCTCTTATCTTTTAGCTGCATTCTCGAGTGCTGGTTGTCGTGGTCATTTGCCGTTCTCTTCTCTATTCAACTTTGCAAGTGGTGTAACGGATTGCAGCGATGCAAATATGTCAAATTTCTAGCACCTTCTCTCTATGCATCGTGCTATATGTATAAGCCATCTTCTTAATGGAAGTTCTCGTGTTAATACGCTTTAAGTCTAAGATGTCTTGTGGAAAGTCTTTTATATCTCAGCCCCTCTAAAGTAGGGTATTGCACGGTTCTTTTGATCTCGCCTCCTAATACAAGTGTCAGTGCCCATTCCTTTTGCTTCCGTCTCTTTTTTACGAGAAGCATGTTAAACTACGGTAGTACCACCCTAATCTGTGAAAAGGAAAAGTATAGATGTGGGCTTCACTTATATATATATAAAAAGAAATAGATACTTCAACAGGTTAAATCAGAATGTCCACGAGTGTGCGAATAGAATGGCCGACGGCCTAAACTTAGTCTCCATGATGTGGCCCATTGGCCGCGGTTGAAATGCATGTAGGCAGGTCTGGGCTATTAGATTGTGTTTGGTAATATGTGAAAACAATTTATGTTCAAAAATATATATTTTTTATTTTTATTTTCCGAACGAGTTTTTGAGTATTCAAACCCGTTTGGTAATTGAATAAAATTTCTATTTTCAGAATAGAATAAGAACATGAATATGATTGATGTGTTTCTCGATTTTTTTTTGCGATGTATATATTTCTAATTTTTTCCCTCCATTCTTCTTCTTTCTCTAGTTGGCAATCTAGCCAACCCCCGGTGAGGTTCGGCCTTGCCATGGCTAGGCAAGTAATCTTATCCAACCACCGGTGAGGCTTGACCTCATCTAGCCATTGCGAGGTCGGCTTTGCCCGACCTTGTCTAGCCACCATGAGGTTGGCTTTGCCCGACTTTACCTAGTCACAATGACCGGTTAAAAGAGGAAGAAAAGGAAAAAAGAAGAAGAAAATGACCTATTTCAGAAATTGTTTTTGGAAATAAAGAAGTAGATTTTTTCTATTTCTTATTTCTATTCTAAATCTATTTCCTAATCACTTTTCTCTTTTGGGGAATAAAAAAACTAATTGACATTACTAAACGGATTGATGTTTATTTTCCATTATGGAGAATAAAAGAACAGAAAAATGGAAAAACAAAAACGTTACCAAACAATGCCTTACTTCATCAACCCATATAGGCCTAAAGTACCAAGTGCTTGAGCCTCTAATTTAAGAAAATGGTTGGGCCAACATTGGATTGCTCATAAAGCGATTCATGATGGATTATCGATAGTAGGAAAATTTTTTTAAACCTAGTGCGCCAATCAAAAGGGTAACTCAACAAGAGATTGAACCTCGACTTTGAAATGGGTTTTGCCTCCCTCGAAGTCCCTTAAAATTAACATCAATGGAGCCTTCATACCTGGAATATCCACCGGAGCGATTGCTGGAGTGTGCAAAGACACTGTTGAAGTGTTAATTACTGGGTTCACCCATGAGGTAAAGATGCAACATGCATTGCATGCTGAAACCTCGGCACTAATTGAAGGAATGGAGCTTGCAACTGTGTGGGAGAAGGAAAAGAGCAAAAGAGATGTAACTGTCAAGTCTCACCACCTTACTTTAGTTCAGACACTTCTAGGATCATATCATGTACCATGGGAAGTAATTGTGCTTATCAACAAAGACCGGGCCACACTTTCTTCTTTGCCTCATTGAAATTTGACCCATTGTTACAAAGGTCAAAATAAAATTGCAAACTTGGTCGTCGGAGTCCAACTCCATTAGTCCTTCCCTTTGAACTGGATCTCAAGGCCCCCCCCCAAAAAAAACCATTGTAGGATGTTCCTTGCTCTAAAACCCTTTCTTGTTGTTCTTCTACATTATCTACTTAAATTGAAATGAAATAAGGTTTTTCTAACTAAAAAACAAAAAAAATTCCTTGATACCTATCATATTTAATTTTGAAAAATTGTTCAAAAAGTCATAAACCTATTATATGGCTACCAATTTAATCCCACCACTTTCAATTATGTTAATTTAGTTATAAAAATTTTGATGATTTACCAATTTAGTCATCTCAACTAATTTTGGTTTGAAATCAATGATATATGCAATTTTTTTCTGCATTTTTTTTTTTTTCTAAATCTTTATAATTTTTTTGAAATTTTTTTTTATAAAAATTCATTAAAATTATAAAAAAATATAGAAAATTTTCCGCATCAATATGGGCTGTGACACATAAGATAGTTGTCATCTATATTAGTAATTTTTGGTTAAAATTGATTAGAGTAATTAAATTGGTAAATTATCAAAATATTTGAAATTAAATTGACATAATTAAAGGTTTATCATCAAATTGAAAATTATTAAAAATTTTAGAACCAAATTCATACAATTGAAAAATTTTGGGACTGAATTTACCCACGCATCTTAGGATTTAGAACTTTTTGGGCAATTTTCCTTGTTCAACTCCCACCGCTCTTCGAAGGCTTACTTTTCCTTTATTATTTTGTGGGGAGGGGGGGATAAAAAGGTCATTGCATATTAATAAAAGAATATAACTATCGTCATCACTCGTCAGCATAACATCCACCGGCCAATTGAGAGGCCATGGGAGGAGACTAGGGCGTTTGTGTGTTTGATGGTCGGACACGTGGCTGTCTCACGGCCACAACCATATCCTCCATTTTCAATTCGGCAAAGAAAATGCTTTAATCATGCAATTTAAGATTTGATTAAATAAAAATTGGGGTGGCAGAGGTGGCTTGCTTCGACTTATCATAAGAATGTATAAAATTATTATTCGTGGTCGGCTCTCGCAAATATGTATATTTCCCCCTCATTATTAGTCAAATCCGACGTCTAAATGCGATCACCGCAATTACATAATTAATTGAAACTTAGAAGAACTAAGTTTAGTGGGCCTTTGGGATTTGAAATATATGAATATGATCTTTTGTCCAGGCAAAGGCAATAGAGTGTGAAGAAAATTAGAAGAGAAAATTATAATTGGGGGGTGGGGGTTGGAATAGAAAAAGAAGAGCATTGGTACTACTTGCTAACTTTTCCAATAAAAAGATGAAAAAACATTGCTGAAATGAAAAAAAATTGTGGGAACAGACAAAAAGGAAAGCCTGTTTCTCCAAAGAACTTTACAGCATCTTCCACCATGGCAAATTCTGTCCATGCCTCCATATCAAATTCCAGCATTGGCTTAATTCCATATAATGAAGGGATAATGATATAAATAATTTTGAACTTTGACATAATATACAATATGATTTATGAACTTTTAATTTGTTTAATATAGTTCTTGAATTTTATCCTAACGTGCAGTGCTACTCCTGGACTTTAGGCAATATTTGCTCAATTGCCACATATGGAATAACCATTCTTTTTTTTTGTTTGGCTAAGTTAGAATAGATTGAAAGAAATTAGGAACTATAATGAAGGACAAATGGACCTAAGTAGAACCTTAAAAGACTAAAGGGAGAAATGAAGGGGGAAAACCCCGAGGGGTGGGATTCCCCCTACACACTCCCATATTCCCTTCTTCCTAGAAAGAAAAATATATGGGAGTGAATTTGGTAATGTGTTGGATGTGCATTGGTATATTAAAATAAGAAATATGGTCTTGTCAATTCATCTTATTTATCGTCAGGTTGGCAAGATGGCCCCAACATGAAAAGTCAAACTCTCTATTGCTTGGTGAGGTTACCCAGTAATTAGAAGTCAAGGATCAAGGGAAGGGAATAAAACATGATTATATACATGATGAGTAGGAGGAGCCTTATAATTGCTTCCACGACAATGGGATAAGAAGGTGATCGTCCAGATCACTTCCATCTGGCAATGCATTATTGGCTGCTCCATCAGATTGTTCTGAAGCATGATTTAGGCCAAAACATGATTAGAAGATAATGCAAAGAACAGCCTGTGAGTTAGTTAATAATTTTACACAATCATTCATTATATCCGTCTTATTATATTTATAACTAGAAAATGAAAATAACTCAATTGATTTTAAATTTATTATGTGGATGTTAATTTAGTTTCTAATTACTAAATTTATCAATTTAATTCTAAACTTTTTGTGAAATTCAAAATAGTTATTTTGATCGATTTTCGTCTGAAATTGTTAATGTGACGATCCATTCATCGTCTACCATCTTACGTGGTATATCATGGTGCTAATGATTTTTTCTAGTGAAAATTGACTGGAAAAATTGCATTGAAATTTTGCTTAAAATTTTATGAGTTAATTGACAAAATTGAAAAATTTAGGATAAAATTGGTATCCGTACAATAAGTGTAAAATTGATTATGTGATTTTTCTATTGAAAATTATAGGAAAAATAGAGAAAAAGAGAGTGGTTGAAGGACAAAGTGGGACCATGCAAGCCAAGAAAAGAAATCGAAATCAAACCTAATGGGGCGGCCAAAAACAATCGCTCTAATTATATGTCATCAATCAAGACCATGTGCAAATTCTGCACCTAAATATTCACTTCCGTTTCTCATATAAAAACCGCTCGACTCATGCACCATCCCACAAAACTTTTAAGCTAAAGCATTCGAAGTAGAACCTCGGAAGAGAGAGAAGGCAAGCAAATGGGGAAGGACTCGGAAGCCACGGAGTTCGCCGCCAGGGACTACCAGGACCCGCCCCCCGTCCCCCTGGTCGACCCGGAGGAGCTCGGCAAGTGGTCGTTCTACCGTGCCATCATCGCGGAGTTCATCGCCACGATGTTGTTCCTCTACATCACGGTCTTGACCGTGATCGGTTACAAGAGCCAGACTGACCCCGCCTTGAATGGCAACGAGTGTGGCGGCGTTGGCATTCTTGGCATTGCCTGGGCCTTCGGGGGCATGATCTTTGTCCTTGTTTATTGCACCGCTGGTATCTCTGGTAGGTTTCTCTTGCTTTAACTGATATTAGCTTGTTCCTCAAACACTTCTAAATTCCTTGGGCCAAATGCATATTAGTTCATATAGATTCTGAATTGTTAATGTTACGTGAGTGATGAAATTACATCACGACATTCATTATAACCTCATCACGAAAGCTTAGACTGTCGGAAAAATATAACATCATCTCTCACATGCATATCTCATCTTAGTTTCTTCGATGTGAACAGGTGGGCACATAAACCCAGCAGTGACCTTTGGTCTCTTCCTAGCGCGCAAGGTGTCGCTCGTCCGGGCTGTGATGTACATGGTAGCACAGTGCCTCGGTGCCATCTGCGGGTGTGGGTTGGTGAAGGCATTCCAGAGGGCGTATTACACCCGGTACGGTGGTGGTGCGAACGAGCTGGCCGATGGGTACAGCAAGGGCGTGGGGCTGGGGGCGGAGATCGTCGGCACCTTTGTCCTGGTGTACACCGTGTTCTCGGCCACCGATCCAAAGCGAAACGCCAGGGACTCCCATGTCCCTGTGTTGGCACCACTGCCCATCGGGTTTGCAGTATTCATGGTTCATCTGGCCACGATCCCCATAACGGGAACAGGCATAAACCCAGCAAGGAGCTTCGGAGCTGCCGTCATCTACAACAAGGACAAGGCTTGGGACGACCAGGTATTCCATTGCTACCTCTTATCATACCTCAGACCATTTCATCAAATTTCCCTTTTCTGACACGTGTATGTGTGCATTGATTTTGGACATAATTGAGAGAAACGTGAGGCATAAGCTGACATGATTCTTTTGATTTTGTGTTATGTGTACAGTGGATGTTCTGGGTTGGCCCATTCATTGGGGCTGCAATTGCTGCATTCTACCACCAGTACATCTTGAGAGCTGGAGCCGTCAAGGCCTTGGGTTCCTTCAGGAGCAACGCCTGAAACTCAGGGATAAGTTTTTTATTTCTCCGTTTCAAGGGTCAGAGCTGGATCAAGGGAGGGTCAAAGCAAAATGTGGATAAAATTGGCCCTTTGGAGTGTGTTTTCCTTCTTGTCTTTTGATTTTATTTTTTTTTTCCAACCGTCTAATCTTTTAGTTGTATCCTCGAGTGCTGGTTATTGTGGTCATTTGCTGTTCTCTTCTCTCTCCAACTTTGCAACTTGCAAGTGGTGTAATGGATTCCAGACAATGCAAATGTGTCAATTTTCTAGCACCTTCTCTCTTTGTAGCGTGCTTCATATAAGCCATGTTCTTAATGGAAGCTTTCGCGAACATATGGTTTACGTCTATGATATCTTGCGCAAAGTCTTTATATCTCACTCCCCCTAAATTTGGGTTATTGCTCGGTTCTTTTTATCTCGCCCTCAATGTAAATGTCCATGTCCATTTCTCACTTCCGTCTCTTCCTTCGAGATGAATATTTCAATTAACTTGGTAATATCACCTTGCTTTATGGTAAGGAAAAGTATAGATGTGGGCTTCCTTTAAAAAATATTAAGGAAGAAATAGATACTCGAACAGTTTAAATAAGAATATCCGCACGTGTTCGGACAGAATAGCCGATGACCTAAACTGGGTCTTCATGATTTGGCCCATTAGCCACAGTTGAAATTGCAGGTAGGCAAATCCGGGCTTTTACTTCATCGGCCCATATAGGCCCAAAGTATCTAGTGCTCGAACTACTAATTTAAGAAAATGGTTGGGCCAACATTCGGCTGCACATAAAACGATTCATGATGGATTGTCCACAGCATGAAAATTTTAAAACCTATTGTTCCAATTAGAAGGGTAACTCAACAGGAGACCAAATCTCAACTTAGAAATGGATTCTGTTCTGCCTACCTCGAAGTCTCATAAAATTAATGTCGATGGAGCCTTCATGGCTGGAACATCCATTGGAGGGATCACTGGAATGTGTAGAGATGCACTGGAGTGTTGATTGGTGGGTTAACCCATGAGGTGAAGGTGCAATCTACACTGCATGTTGAAACCCTAGCACTAATAGAAGGAATGGAGCTTGTGATTGTGTGGGAGAAGAAAAAGGGCAAAAGAGTTGTATTGTCGAGTTTGACTACCTAACTTTAGTTTAGACACTTCTGGGATAAGATCACATATCGTGGGAAGTTATTGTGCTTATCAACAAAGGCCAAGTGACACTTTATTCTTTGCCTCATTTGAGCTTCATCTGTTGTTATAGAGACCAAAGTAAAACAACAAATTGGGTCATTAGAGCCCAACTTTGTTTGTCTCTCCCGTTGAATAGGATCTCAAGCCCCCCTCCCCTCTCCCAAAAATCGTTGTCAAATGTTCTTTGCTCTGAAGCCCCGTTGGATTGTTCTTCTACATTAACTACTTGAATTGAAATGAAACGAGGTTCTTGCGATTGAAAAAAGGCCTTGATGCCCATCACACTTAACTTAGGAAGATTGTCCAGAAAGTCATTTGGTATGGCTTGTTCTTCATTTCAATTGTACATTACCTAAACTTGAATTGGTCATTTTAGAAAAAAATCGCTAAAATAGGTAGTTTTTTTTTTTTGCATTTTTTAATTTTTTGTAAAATTTAATATATTTTTTTGAATTTGCAAAGGAAAGAGAAAGAAAAAGAAAGAAAATTAATAATTTTATAAAAAAAAATTCAGTAAAATTTTAAAAAATGTAAAATAAATTCCACATTAGTGTGCACTGTGATACATAAGACAATTAGTATTTACGTCAGTTATTTTCAATTAAAATTGACTAAAATGATTAAATTGGTAAATTGTCAAAATGTTTAAAATTAAATTGGTTATTTGATAACTTTTCTACTTGTCAATTTCACTATCATTTTGTTTCCTAGAACAAAAAATAATAGAAATCCATTTGACAACATCAACTAATTTTTCTCTTTCCCGGAATAGATTAATTGTCAGGAATAGATTTGGAATAGAAGTAATAAGTATAAAAAACATATTTTTTCCTAGAATAATTTCTAAAACCGATCATTTTTTTCTCGCTTTTCTTCTTCTTTCTCCTCAAATTGATCATCAAACCTTGACGATGGTTGAGGATTGATTAGAGATGAGGTCCAACGACCTCACCGGCCATGGCGAGGTCGACCTCACCTAGCCACGATGAGGCTCTCTTGAGGTTGGTGAAATCATCGACTCTTGTCTTTAACTAGTCACTAGCCATTGTCAAGGCCCAACAATCTAGAGAGGAAGAAGAAGGGAGGGAAAAAAGAAGAGAAAAAATTCAAAAAATCTTAGAAAATTGTTAAAAAACAAAAATAAATTTTATGTCAAAAAATTTAAGGGTTTTGCCAAATGTATTCTTTTTCTTTTTCTATTATAGGAATATAAAATTTGTGTAGTTAAGAAATGTATTCGAATACTCATAAATTCATCTAAGGAATAGAAATACAAAAAAAATACTTCTAAATAGAAATTGTTCCTGAAAATAAAAATGTTATCAAATACACTTTAAAAAATTTAGGGTTAAGTTAATACAATTAAAAGTTTTGGAACTGAATTGACTCACATGTAATAGATTTAGGACTTTTTGGGCAATTTTCACAACTTAACTCCCACCACTCTTTGAAGGCTTAATTTTCATCTTCTTCTTTTTTTCTTGGAGAAAAAGTTCATTGCATATAAATAAAAGAATAAAACCATCGTCATTAGCATAACATCCACCGGCCAATTTGGAGATCATGGGAGGAGACTTGAGCGTATGTGCGTTTGGTAGTTGGACACGTGGCTGCCTCACGGCCGCAACTATATCCTTCATTTTCAGTCCAGCAAAGAAAATGCTTTAATCGACCATAAAAAAAAGAAAATGCTTTAATTATTCAATTTAAAATTGATTAAACAAAAATAGGGTGGCAGTGGTGGCTTGCTTCGACTTATCATAAGAGTGTATAATATTATTATTTGCAGTCGGCTGTTGCAAATATGTATTTTTCTCCTCTCATTATTAGTCAAACCCGATATATAAATGTGACCGCTGCGATTGATGTAATTAATTGCAACTTAGAAGAACTTAGCTTAGGGGGTTTTGGGATTTAAAATATATGGATATGATCTTTTGTTTGGGCAAAGGGAATAGAGAGTGATGGAAACTAGAAAAGAAAAGTAAGGAGGGGGAGATAGAAAGAGAAGAGCATCAATACTACTCCCGAACCAATATAATAAAAAGAGGAAAAAACATCAACTCAACGCTTGAAATCCTTCCAATCAAGACGTCTGACATTGGCTTAGTTCAATATAATGAAGGGAT
The DNA here is from genome assembly GCA_014182735.1 of Corymbia maculata. Lineage (NCBI taxonomy): Eukaryota > Viridiplantae > Streptophyta > Magnoliopsida > Myrtales > Myrtaceae > Corymbia > Corymbia maculata. The sequence continues at coordinate 25,925,185 of CM024683.1, read as the reverse complement.
AATAATATAAATTGTCCTTAAATTTAATTTATTGTGCAATGTGGTCATAAATTTTTAATTCATTCAATATGGTTAATAAATTTTAGTTCAATATATAATGATACTCCTAAATTCTAGGCAATACTTACTCGATTGCCATGCATAGAACAACCATCTTTCTTTCTTGCTTTCTTTTTTTTTTTTTTTGTTTGGCTAAGTTAGAATAGATAGGAAAGTTAGGAACTATAATGAAAGGGCAAAGGAAGGAAATAAAACATAATTATATAAATGATGAGAGCAGGAGGAGCATTATAATTGCTTGGACGACGATGGATAAGAAGGTTGTCGTCCAGGTCACTTCCTTCCGGCGATGCATTATTGGCTACTCCATCAGATTGTCCTGAAGCTTGATTTAGGCCAAAACATAATTAGAAGATAATGCAAACAACAAGCCTACACTTTTTTATAAATTTCACACACCGTTGATTATATCCATTATTTATAACTAAAAAAATGGAAAAATTACCTAATTGATCTTAAATTTATTATGCGGATGCTGATTCAATCACAATTTTTTCTAATTTTACTGATTTAGTTTTAACTTTTGTGCGAAATTCCAAATATAATCATTTTGGTCGATTTTCACCATAAACCGCTAACACAATGGTTCATTCATCGTTGGATATCCTACGTGATACACTATTGCATGAACAATTCTATCATGTGAAAATTGGCTAGAAGTATTGTATCGGAAATTTGCGCAAAGGTTTACAAGTCAATTGGTAAAATTTTAAAAATTATAATTAAATGACATCCGTGCATAATAAGTTTAAAATTAGCTACGTAATTTTTTCAGCTGAAAAATGTATTCGATGGAAGAAAAAGGAAAATAAAAAGAGAAAAGGGAGTGGTTGAAGGACAAAGTGGGACCATGCAAGCCAAGAAATCGAAATCAAACGTAATGGGGCGGCCAAAAAGAAATGCTCTAATTATGTCATCAATCAAGGCCATATGCCAATTATGCACCCAAATATTCTCTTCCCTCTCTCGTATAAAAACCACTCGACTCATGCACCATCCCCACAACACACGCACAAAAACTAATAAAGCTAAAGCTTTCGAAGTAGGAGCTCGGAAAAGAGAGAGAAGCCAAGCAAATGGGGAATGACTTGGAAGCAGCTGAGCCGCCGTTCACCGCTAGGGACTACCAGGACCCGCCGCCTGCCCCTCTGGTCGACCCGGAGGAGCTGGGCAAGTGGTCATTGTACCGTGCCCTCATTGCGGAGTTCATCGCCACAATGTTGTTCCTCTACATCACGGTCTTGACCGTGATCGGTTACAAGAGCCAAACTGACCCGGCCCTGAACGCCGGCGAGTGTGGCGGCGTCGGCATTCTCGGCATTGCCTGGGCCTTCGGGGGCATGATCTTTGTCCTTGTTTATTGCACTGCGGGTATCTCCGGTAGGTTTCTCTTTTTTTAACCGAACTTAGCTAGTTCCTAGAACAATTTTAAATTCATTGGGCCAAATATATTTGCTCATGTGGGTTCTAAATTGTTAATGTGACGTTAGAGATTACATAATAACATTTATTGCAACCTTATCACGAATGCTTAAATCATCAGAAAAAATATAACATGTTCTCTCACGTACATACCTTATCTTGGTTTCTTTGACATGAACAGGTGGGCACATAAACCCGGCGGTGACCTTCGGTCTCTTCCTAGCACGCAAAGGTGTCGCTCGTCCGGGCCGTGATGTACATGGTAGCGCAGTGCCTCGGTGCCATCTGCGGGTGTGGGCTGGTGAAGGCATTCCAGAGGGCGTATTACACCCGGTACGGTGGTGGTGCGAATGAGCTGGCCGATGGGTACAGCAAAGGCGTGGGGCTGGGGGCGGAGATTGTCGGCACCTTTGTCCTGGTGTACACCGTGTTCTCGGCCACCGATCCAAAGCGAAACGCCAGGGACTCCCACGTTCCTGTGTTGGCACCACTGCCCATCGGGTTTGCAGTGTTCATGGTTCATCTGGCCACAATCCCTATAACGGGAACAGGCATAAACCCAGCAAGGAGCTTCGGAGCTGCCGTGATCTACAACAAGGACAAGGCTTGGGACGACCAGGTATTGCATCGCTAGCTATCATACCTCAGACCATTTCATCAAATTTTCCTTTTCTGACATGTGTATGTGTGCATTGATTTTGGACATAATCGAGAGAAACGTGAGGCATAAGCTGACATGATTCTTTGATTTCGTGTTATGTGTACAGTGGATGTTCTGGGTTGGTCCATTCATTGGGGCTGCTATTGCTGCATTCTACCACCAGTACATTTTGAGAGCTGGAGCCGTCAAGGCCTTGGGTTCCTTCAGGAGCAACGCTTGAAACTCAAGGATAAGTTTTTTAATTCTCCGTTTCAAGGATCAGGGCTGGATCAAGGGAGGGTCAAACCAAAATATGCATAAAAAATTTGCCCTTGTGGAATGTGCCTCGCTTCTTGTCTTTTGATTTTTTTCTTTCCAACTCTCTGATCTCTTAGCTGTATTATCGAGTGCTGGTTGTTGTGGTCATTTGCGGTTCTCCTCTCTTCGACTTTGCAACTGGTGTCATGGATTGCAACAATGCAAATATGTCAATTTTCTAGCACCTTCTCTCTCTGCGTCGTGCTATATGTGAGCCATCTTCTTGCATAACCAAGATGACGGGCCCGAGCGCCAACGAGAAGTGGGGAAAAGGAAGGAGAAAGACTAAAATCCAACAAGCATTATCAACCATCACTCGAGAATCCCATACTTTCCCAAAGTTAACTCCACATAAACCAAGGGGAAGAGGCTATAAAATGCATCCATTACACGGGGAATTAATCATCGCCAAGTAACTAACATCTGAAAATGTAATAACAAACAGCTGATTTTCGAAGCTGCCCTATGATTTACATCATGGTTTTAATAACCAAATGTGGCTGTGATGGAAGTTCTCGGGATTTTGTGTTGGGATACTTGGAGAAGTGGGATTTAGGTACCAGCTTGAGCAGCAATCACTGAAGGTGAGTGGTACCTACTTGTCAAAACTGGTTTTCCATTTTTAAGAACTTAGAACTTATTGTGAATACCTAGGAATCTAAATGTCGCAAGTTCTAGGGGTCCATTTGAAAATTGATCAATTTTCTTTTCTTTTTTTCATTTCATTTTTAGTTAAGCAAAATGAAAGTCAATGCAATAACAAAAATGAAAATTTTTCATTTATTAATAGTAACAATCCAAAAAGCTGAATATGTAAAATTAATTAAATAATAAAAAGTTCAAAACATATAACAATTTTTTTTATTTTAGATGAGATCGAAAGTATCATAATAATAATCCTGTTCAACCAACATCATTTTCACAACTAAAAACAAAATTCTGGGGTCTCTTGTAAATAAGACAATGATCATGAAGAAAGGACCTAGGACATTTAACAAAATATATAGATATAACAGACCTTTTATTTAGATTATATGATCACGGGACAGAACAAGAGGAAGACATGAGTGCCTCGGTGTTCGCCTCGGTGTTCAACATTATATTTCAAGTTTTACTAAAATAACGATGCCTTAATAATACAGAATGAATCACAACAATTAGCTAGCTAGGACCACAAAGTTAAATAAACGATGTTGTCTTCTCTCTATTGTTAGGAAAGTTAGCAAAAGACCAAAGAAGGGAATGCGTGTGCATCTAACTTCACAAATCCTAAATGGCCAAAGCCTATACTGGTGTAGGCCTGTGATCAACTCTTATATCCCATGGCTAAGTCTCTTCAATGACCAAGTCATGAATAGCACCAAACGCATTAGGACCGGGTCGAATCCACAGAAAACTTCTTCAAAGTCTAACTTGACTTATTTGCGAAAAAACGATTAGACAAGCTCGACTCGTCATATGTCGTTTAATTGGCGACTTGTAAATCAAACTCCCGTCGAGTTAAGGCAGCGCACCCATTGAGAAGTGGGAGCCCCACTCGACTGTGCTAAACGAGAGTCCTATGCAAATTTTGAGCTCACGCCTTCGCGGTGTAAGTAGCATGTCATGTGACTACATGAGTGAGAGTCGCTTTCGCAGTCCGAAAGAAGGAACAGAATGAGGGGAAAAGCGTGAACGTGGCCGATCTGTTTTTTAATATATCAGTCGAGGGAATGAGCATTGATTTCAGCTTTTTTTCCCCCACTCTTTGCATGCGTTTCTGTTGCCACCTTCGCTTTAATAATTCGTGGGCAGGTGTAATGCGGAAGTAGCCACATCCCCACCATTATAATTACACCCACCAAAGGATTCATTGCTAATATATGCAAGATGTATATACCCTTGCTGAGCTCCCAAGCTAAGAAATGAAAATCCACATGATGTGCCATCACTCCTCCGTTTCCACCACGCTATAAAGCAGAGCCAACGTCGACTCCTTATGATTCTAATCTTTGCTTCCTCCCATCATTACCGCCAACAAAATAGAAAAAAGATGGCTTGGAGTGAGAAATAACAAATTCGTTCAAGGGTCAATTAGCTTGTCCTCACGTCCACACTTAGATGTGCATTAGAAGGCACTCAAAAGTGGAGATAACATGTTAGATGTGCATTAGAAGGCACTCAAAAGTGGAGATAACATGTCACGGAAACCCACATGAATGCCACGGGCCTAGATGTAGAATGAATAAGGTCACGAGGAGGGAGCCTCGGTGTCCAAAGTGCCCTCTTTTCTTGGGTAGTGTTCTCGCAAAAATTCAGCACTTGAAGTTAAGAACCATGAGAAATATAAGCAATGATCTCATTCGAGGAATCTTGAAAATAAAATTTCCTTTCTCAGGCTTAGGGTTGGAAGAAGCCATTTTAGGGAGAACTTGCTTTCTTATCGTTTATGCTTGAATACCTATCCATCATTTTGTTCCCTCCTCTCTCTAATCATAACCGTCCTCCAATTATACTCAAGAATTTAACCCCAAGCAACAACCCCCTTCACGACCACTATAAGAACCTGCCCAAAGCATCCTAACCTTTCAACCCCGAGAACTAGACCACTTCCACTTTCAACTTTACTCTCGAGAGACCAAGAAACATGTCACCCATGTCTTCTTTCTTGTTCATCCTGTTGACTCCCACTTTTCTGTGCCTGGCTGGAGCACAAGACAGAGCCCCCCATGGCCTAACCCATGAAAGCCCCGTGGCCTTCTCACCTTCGGCGTATGATTTCTTCCACCCAAACACGCAGCCAGCCACTGTAAAGAACCCGTGTGCCGAATCCAGTTGCTCCCCATTGCCTGAGGCGGCTCAAGTGGTTGAGGGTGCTCAAACACAGGAAGGCAAACTCTCTGCGACCCATGATGGTAAAAGCCGGATGGGAGCTGGTGGCATTGTTGGCATTGTGTTCGCTCTTGCATTTGTGGTGCTCTTGGCAATGGGCGTATACTATGTTGTGGTCAGTCGCCGGGCTAATGCAAGCAAAGCAAAAGCCATTCAGCCAGATGCTGGATGTGCACAATCAGTATAGGGTGTTCCATCACGCCAAGAAGCCTCTCGCTATCCCCCTATCTCTGTCCTTCCTACTACTATTGTTCCCTTTCTCTATAGGACTTATTGTCAGGGAGTTTTTCTAGCTGATGTATGTATTGCTGAATCTAGCGAATATATTTAGATTTAGTGAAAGTGTTGCCTCCAACGTCAATGACTTTACCCTTTGCTGCACTGTCCTGGCTCAGTGTACTGCATGAGAACTAAGAAATGGCCAGACACAAGGACATGAGGAAAAAAGGTCCCTGAGAAATAATACGAGATGATAGGATAATTCGGAGAAATATAGCCGCAATGGCATATCTGAAAATGTAAATGCAGATAAAAATTTGTCAGACATGTAAACCTAAAATTGACAAGATAGTGTTAGGACGTCTAGAGGTATATAATTTCACTAATGCACTCGGAAAACAAGGAACAGAATGGGGTAGAGTTCACTAGCTGCACAAACATTTTAATTCATCCCATTACGAGTACTTGCCAAACGCAATCAATGTCCAACAAGAATCCACATACCAATCTACAGGAACGTCCAAATTTCAAACAAATAAAGTCTCTTCACATGCTTATAAAATGAACTTTGGTGAAAAATACAACACTAGGGACACCTCAAGTTAAGGATTCATACAAATCACACCAAAGAGAACAGACAAATTGCTCTCAGATGGTAACATCAACTATATCAGCATATTCCTCACACTCTAGTCCACTCTAAACAAAATTCATGTTGATATATTTTTAATGGAGTCTTGTTAAAAAGTGACCCACGGGCACTAGTTAAGACTACTAGAGTTGGTAAAAAAAAATGCATATCAATACATTTTGAAAATGGGAAAAGAAAATATTTAAAAAAGTGGCATGCTTTAAATAGAAATAAGAGCACAATTAATGACCATTAACAAGTGCCTTTGAGCACTATTTAATATTCTCTTCATGATATGAGTTACAATCTGTGCCCTCCTCGCAACATCTCGAAGAATGAAAATTTATTCAACTAAACCTCAACCAAGATATGCAGGAAGGCTAAGCCTCACCCAATTCATGCAGGAAAGATATGTCAACATCCACTCATCGAGGATAAATTATCTATCACATCCATTCCACACTCTTCTCTTGACGTTCTAACTCTTGCTCCAGAGAAAAGTGAGTGAAAGCTCGATCTACTCTTAACCAAGCTCTAGATCATATATCCACAAGTCCAGTAAGAATCGCTAGTCTTAGATGCCCCTGTTCGATTTTGATAATTCTTCCCATTTGATTGCTCTATTCAAATTAATAGCAACATCAAAAATAGAGTCACAGGCTGATCAGTGAATCAAAATGGAAGGTCCAAAAGGATTCAGTTTCAATCTCGTAAATGATACAGTGAGTCAAAATAAAAAACAATGGCATTGAAGTGATATTGGCACAGGGAAAACTAAAACCATCATTCATATCCAATGGGCCTAGCTGAAGAAGCAGGTCCATTAAAGAGGAAATGGAGAGATACAAATATAGGAAGGACATTACAGAAGTTGTTTCAAAAAAATTATGAAGTTCCATGTATTGGGAGAAGAGCTCAGATTTTCTACCACCCACGAGAGCTAAGATACTCAATTACAGGTCCCAACGTCCTATCCACTGACTTGTTCCACAGGTGTGCGAATTCTGAGCGAAATTCTTTTCCAAATATCGGCTCACTTTTCTGCAGAAGTTTGAAGCAATGAGATCTAAAATACTGCAGCATGCAATGCCAAGAAGATATGCAAATAACTGCATCCATTAAGTCCACAGATCAGAAATTAAAGCAAGCAGAACTTAAGTAATCAAAGTACACCAGTGCTTGGCAATGGGCAAATTTGAGTAACAACAGAAGCAAAGTCGCTAACAAATCAAATAGCCTGAATCAAAACAAGTGAAGCCTCACATCCTTCATGATGTTCATAAACTGCTACAGACACTGTTTTCACTTGCATCTTGAGATGCAGGCAAGAACAGCACCCTGGATGTATCTGGCACAATTGAGTTCTTACTCTTACCAGAGAGTGACAGGGATTAGGGATTAGATTCTTTCAAGACAGTGCCACAGAACTTAGTGGTAAACCCTCTCGATTGAGTACGATGACACGAGGCAAGGTGCCTAATCATATTGAAACTAACTTCTTGACTACTGTGAAAAAAAATTGGAAAGAGAATCTCACAGGATCGTGATAAGGACGACATCCTATTTCCCCTCGACTCTATAAACTATCATAAATTGGGAAAAAGCAAAAAAATGCAAAACAGTTTTTGACATGCTCTTTGAGCAAGTCTTCTTTTCATGTACCAACAAAGTGCTCCACCTCAGGTATCAACATATCCCGCAGTTTTATCCAATGGCTCCACGTTACTTTGGTTTAAGTGGACTGCCATAATCTCCATCTCCATCATCTCCTTCGGAAAAAAAAAAAAAAAGTTCTACCATCTCTGACCAGTTCTGATAGTCAAGAGACGAAACGTCCAAACTTCTAAATGCAATCGAATGGAACAAAACCGTGTAGAGCACCGACATCACGATGTGCTCTTCCTGGTAATATACGTCGCACTCATTCAATCATCTGACATCGAAGAAGTATGCTCGTTCCATTGGGGATTACCGAGAGTTATTTCGTTTCTCAAACGCATATTCACCGTTTTACTCAACGATGGAAAAGGGAATCCACAGCTACTGAAGAAAAGCCCAAACGAAGAGACGCAGTCTAGGTTGAGAATCGGGATGAACAAATGCCAGTCAAGAAGAGCAAGCAAATCGAACACCAAAGTTTTCACCTGAGCTTGGGCGGCGAGGCGAGACCGATCATCGGATATGGACCGGTATATCCTCTTGCGTTCCTCGAGTACAATCGCTCCGGCGAGCATGCCTCCCAGAGCTGCCCCAAGCAGGCGCTCCTGCAAAATCGGATCAGCGCAAAATCAATCAATCAACCACCCAACCACCCAACCATCCGTCTGCAGAAGCTCGAAACGATCGACGAATTTGACCGCCCAAGAAAGAAACGGAGAATCTCAGCACTGGTTCGGCGAATCGTTCGGTGAAATTACCCGAGCTAGAATGCTAATCATGCTGGATTCGCTCGTTCGCTTCCTTCCTTCGGCTCGGGATTTGCGGAATTTTCAGAGCGGAGGACGAGGAAGGGGCAGGGAGAGATAGACCAGGATGATTGGGAGGTTCGCGGTCGGGCCTGAATTGAGAAATTCTTCCGCCATAGGAGGCCCAAAGGCTTTTGTATGAAAGCCCGTTCGTGGATGAGCACCCCCACGGCTCGTGGGCTGTGATTTTCCTTTCAGGAAATTCCAAATAATAATGCCATTTGATTGTAAAAATTATGAAAAATTTACCCACGACTCTAACTGCTCGAATAACCGTGCAATGAGTAAATTAAAAAAAAATAAAATAAAATCTCAATACCTGTAAGAAAGTCATGGAAATCAGCTTATGAAAAAGGTTTTCAAATTTTCTAGCGTTCCAATGAAAACATTTTCCATAGATGAAAAAAATACATTCAAAAAGTAGAGAAAATGCTTTCATCATCTTAAAAATAGGAAATTATTTTCCTTCTCTTTCTTTGACTTGGACCAAACACGTTCTTTTTGCACTCCCTTTTGTTATTTTTTTTTTCTTTTCTTTTCTTTTAAAACGAATTTTTAATTATTTTTTATGTTTTTCATTTTTTTTTTTCTTCTTTGACCAATTGCCAACCACGGTGATGGTTGGTGATCAATCGGTGAGGGACGAACTCACCCAAAACCAGTGAAGCTAAAACTCGCCAATCTAACAATGCCTCAGGCCTTGCCAACCCTAGTCAAACTCGTCCCTTGCTAAAGGCTAGTGGCTGAGGAAAAAGGAAAAAAATAAAAAATTTTTGAATATTTTAGTGATTTTCCTTGAAAAAATCAAATTACAATTTTCATACTTAACGAGGAAAATATTTTCTAACTCATTTTTAGGTTTCACTAAAACATTAAAAAATATTGTCATTTTTCAAAAATGTCACATTTTCATGAAATAAATGAAATTGTAATATTAATTAAAATAGAGATGTGCAAAAGAATCAAGAATCATTTGAACTTGGATTGAACTGAAGGTTGTATTGATTTCTAGGATGGAATCACCCACCCAAATTGGACTGGTATAAATTTTATGAATGATTTATGCAACCTTGAAGGGTATTGTTAAGGTATAATTCTTCCCTTTCTTTCTACCTTTTTTAAATTAGTATTGTTAAGGTTTTCTATCAATTTTAAAGTCTTTGCTTTTTCGATGTCTTAACAAGGACATTGATGCTCTCTTCTTACTATCTAATTGAGACTCATCTCTACTATTGTCATTGTCATCTTCATTGAGCCTTGTTTTCTCTTGCCTATTTCTTCAACGTCTTTGTGCTAACATCCGTGGCTTGGAACTTCGGCATAATCTTACAATAAGGATTTCAATTTAGGAGGTAAATTCGCCAATTACACTCCTATGTAAACATAAGAGTCCCTTCTACATTATCTACCCATTAGGATTGCAGGCTCCCGCACAACACACATTATAAACATTTTAGCTTTATCTATTGCTATTAGATCAATTTCATGGACCCACCTAATAATTGGACCACTGACTTAAAAAGATGTCTTTTATCAATTTGCAAGTTCGATAAAGACGTGTGTGTCTATCTATATATATAAAATTTCAAAGTAAGAACTCATCAAACTCTAAGTTTTTTCAAGAGCTGGACCTCCATGATAACACGGTGTTTCTTTGGAAATTTGTAGAGTCTTATGAGTGAACTAATCCATGAATTAGTGTCGCTTTGGACCATACTGAAACCACATAAGATCCATGTCAGTTTCGTTTGCCCATCTTTCTCCATGCAAGCCACCACATTGGACCTTTAACAATCGTATTGAATGAAAAAGTGACGTTTGTGATGCATTGAGGAAAGTTTACGCTTTTAGATTAATTTTTTTTAACCCACATGATATCTATGTCGAATTCATTTACTTGTCACTGTCTAGGGATGATCAATGTCATAATTGGTTGGTTCCACCTTTAGATTGAGAACTGGATTGAATAGGGTTGGTCTCCACTTCGTGGAACTGGAAGTTGATCTTGTCCACCCTAGAACAAGACCTCTGGCCTAGCTCCTAAGCCCCAAAACTGTTATTTTTTTAAAGTGTTTTATTTTCTTTCTCAAAAATTACTAAATATATTGAAAGTTATTTTAGTTTTTTATGAAATCACTAATTAGAGGGAAGTTACCAGTAACAAAAAAGATTACTTCCACAAATAATTTGCACTTTTAACCTTGTTAATTTTTTTTTTTTAAATATAGTCCAAGCTGGTTTCATTGATTTGGTTGGGTTTCTCCCTATGAACCGAGAACTAGACTAATTCAAGAGGAAACTATTCTAAATCAGCCGATTCATTCAAATTTTAAGTTGTGTTGGGATACATTTGTAAATTGTATTGAGAAATCTCACATTGAGGAATTAATATGGTGATTAATAGTTAATATATCTTAGTTTGCTTATACATCATTGGCTTAAACTTTGAGTAGAGATGAATCTAATTTGATATGTTGACAATTTCGGACTTAGACTTTTTCCTAGTGGTTTTCCTAAGTAAAGGCATTGGACTTTTGTTCGGTATTCTCAACAAATAGTATCAAAATTAATAGTTGATTGGTGGGCCACTTCTAATATGCATTGGTGTTTAATTAATATCTTAAGGAAGAAATCTAATGGCTAACTTGATTTTCAGGCATGTGAGCATCGTGGTGTGGTAACATAGGCTCGATGGCAAACTTCATGATATGGTTTGAAAAAGAGATCAAGGATGAAATTGGGCATTGGAGATTCAAGATAAGACAAGTTGATACTTAATATTAGAACTCATACGTGAGGAGGGATTATTAGGATACACGTGTAATTTGTACTAAAAAAGTCTTCAATTGGAGAATTTGTATGGTGTTAAGTAGTTAATGTATATTAGTTTGTACATAACTCATTCAATTAAACTTTAAGTAAATGTGAGTTTGACTGAGAATTATCGATAGGTTTGAATTTGAACTCTCTCTTAACAATCTCTTCATATATAGAAATTTACTGCGTACTTTGAACAAGTTGGACCGAGATTGATATATACCTTTATTGCTGTGCATGCAAGTGGTTGAAAAAGGAAAAAAAAAGATCCGAATATTGATATCACAATTAATTTAGTTTAATCCGCAAAAAACAAAGCTCTGTGTAAGATTTTTGGTGCTATTTTTTTTTTCTCTTTCAAGCGTGAACTTTCAAACAACTGGCTGTTCACTCCTTAAACGTGACAAACGTTAGCAAAAGACCAACACGAACCTTCTCGTCTTCGCCTTCATCACGACAATTTGCCCCTTTCTATTTTATTTTTATTTGTTCTAATTGAGATCGAGCAGGTCCAAGATTTGCGTGACCAGTCACTGGAAAATAAAAAAAAAAAACCACGTCTTTCGTTCGACTAAATTCATCATTATTAAATAAGGATATCAAAGCAAATCCAAAAAAACGGAAATAAAATGAAACTTATTATTAACCTCTGTCTAAATGAGCTCAACGCTCAGATTTATGTCACGTCATTAATTTAATGGCGGTCAGCCCCAGAACGACGTCGCAGTTTCCCCAGTCAACGGTTTTTCTGCTCCTCCGTCGTCGTCGGCAGCACTATAAAAGATCACTACACAGAGCGCAGCGCACGGCCAGATCTCACTCCCTCTTCCGATCACCATGTCGACTCGCGTTCTCCTCTGCCTCTCCCTCGCGGCGCTCTTGCTCTTCGCCTCGTTCCCCCGCTCCCTCTCCAAGGACGCGGCCGCCTCCTCCTCCGCCGCCCGCCGCCGACGACGACGACGAAGATCTCAGCTTCCTCGAGGAGGCCGACGAGGGCCACGGCGCCGGCGCCGCGTCTCACTCCGAGTTCCCCGACTCCGACCACTTCGACGACGACGAGGACTTCGAGAATTACTCCGATCTCGACGAGTCGGAGGCCGATGCGGACGCGTACAAGGAACCCGAGGTGGACGACAAGGACGTCGTCGTCCTGAAGGAGGGGAACTTCTCCGATTTCGTCGAGAAGAACAGGTTCGTGATGGTGGAGTTCTACGCGCCGTGGTGCGGGCATTGCCAGGCCCTGGCGCCGGAGTACGCCGCCGCCGCGACGGAGCTGAAAGGAGAGGAGGTGGTCCTGGCGAAGGTGGATGCGACGGAGGAGGAGGAGCTGGCTCAGAAGTATGAGGTGCAAGGGTTTCCTACTGTTTATTTCTTCGTCGATGGCGTTCACAAGCCGTATTCCGGCCAAAGGACCAAGTAACGTTCTGTTTTTTTTTCATCTTTTTATCCTTTCGTCTATTCCCAAGATCCGTTTTTTCTTTTTTCTGGAAATGAATGTCAAGATATGATTTTGCGATTTTTGCTTTCATTGATCCTTCAGGCCGTTCTGAATTGAATGTTATGTCCATGTGAGTTGGGCTAAGAGGTTTTTTTTTTATTCCACTCCAGGGATGCTATTGTCACTTGGATCAGGAAGAAAACAGGGCCCGGCGTATATAACTTAACCACAGCGGACGATGCCGAACGCGTGTTGACTTCCGAAGAGAAAGTTGTTTTGGGCTATCTTAACCATTTGAAGGTACATGGTACTTAAGAATTAACATTTACGAAAATTTTCTGCATTTTGTCTGGTATCTAATTGTAATGGGATGAAGCGACTACTTTTGGAGCAAAATGCAATCAAAATTGATGGGCTTCTGCCAATAACTGTAGTATCTCAGAATTATATGCATTACTTCGTAATGCATGCCATATGTGCGGTGCTTGAGTCCGAGATAATTGTTCTCAGTAGGGATAAATCAGAATTCATTTGACTCAGTCTCCTTTGAGTGATTATTCTCTGTTCTTATACCCCCAGTTTAAAGATGGTAAAATTTTAAAATGCTCGTTTCCTAGCTATTCACCTAGTTTGTGCACGCTTTCCAAAACCAAAAGATAAATGGAGAAGGATGAAAGGTATTCCAGGTAAGTTAATTTTTCCTTTCGTAATTGATGCTAGGGCCCTGAGAGCGAGGAGCTTGCTGCTGCTTCAAGAATTGAAGATGATGTCAACTTCTACCAAACCGTTAGTCCTGATGTTGCAAAGCTTTTCCATATAGACCCTGAAGTCAAGCGTCCTGCTTTGGTCATCCTTAAGAAGGAGGCAGAAAAATTAAGCCTTTTTGGTAAGTTTAATTTGCTCTCTATGATGAAGTGAAACCAAAGCTGCATATATGCCAAGGCACCTGTGTCTCATAATGTGTTCCTTTTTTCTGCAGATGGTAAATTTGAGAAGTCTGCAATAGCCGAGTTTGTGTTTGCAAACAAGCTTCCTCTGGTTACCACTTTTACGAGGGAAAGTGCACCATTAATTTTTGAAAGCCCAATTAAGAAGCAGGTAAGTGTAATACCTTGGTACATGTACAAGTGTCAGAATCCCTTGTTGACGTTGATTAAGTTTTGCAAATTCTTTTCAGGTGTTGCTGTTTGCCACGTCAAACGATTCGGAGAAATTTGTCCCAGTATTTCAGGAAACTGCAAGGCTTTTTAAAGGAAAAGTAAGTCGAGACCATAAGTACCAAAGCTCCCAATTGGTGTTACATCCTTCTAAGTAGTGGTTTTTCGATTGAGGAATTTCTCAGTAGTCTTAGTCAACATTTCATGAATTAGTGGCTAGATGAAACTTGAAGCGCAACAGAAGACGCTGCTGCCTACAGAACCAGGAATAATTGGTCTATGAATTAGTCCGAGTTGTATTGGTGGAGTTCATTTTCATGACTTCATAACTTTAATAATACATTGTACTTAGGTGACAGACTGTTTTCTCCTTATACGCATGCAAGTGTTGGGTTTGTCTTCCCCAAATGACAAGTTCAGCTGGCTGGTGGCTGCTGGTGACACCTTATGGTCTATTTTGCCTGAAACTAAATCTAGTTGTTGTAACAGTCATATGCATTTTTATCACAAAAGTAATAGGATGGTTGATGCACTTACAACTTTCCTTTTCTTTCAACTCCAGCTGATCTTCGTGTATGTGGAAATGGATAATGAAGATGTTGGAAAGCCTGTGTCGGATTATTTTGGTGTCTCTGGGAGTGGTCCCAAGGTAATTTTTGTTTACCATTCTTTATAAGAACAAATGTGGAATGATTGGCTTTCATTTCTCTTGAATAACTTCTTGATACTTGTCTTCAACAGGTCCTTGGATACACAGGAAATGATGACAGTAGGAAGTTTGTCCTTGAAGGAGAAGTGACTTTGGATAATATTAAGGTCATGAAGCATTCTATAAAGTTAGAACACTTCGTACTGCATTTAGTTAGCTGGAAATAACATTTTACATTCATCCCTCACAGGCTTTCGCTTCAGACTTCTTGGAGGAGAAGCTAAAACCTTTCTATAAATCAGACCCAATTCCTGAAACTGTGAGTGATTGGTTTTAATTCTACGGAACTTTGGTTTGTCATTTGGTCGTACTTTGGATAATTTGGCATCTGTGACTTTTGTAGAATGATGGTGATGTGAAAGTTGTTGTGGGGAACAACTTTGATGAAATTGTGTTGGATGAGTCAAAGGACGTCCTGCTTGAGGTACCATTTCTTTTTTAGAGGAGAGTGCTTTTCATCTCTTTTATGTCTGTATGGGACAATTCTAATGCAAGGTCTGTCACCAGATATATGCACCTTGGTGCGGGCATTGTCAATCATTGGAGCCTACGTACAACAAACTTGCCAAACATTTGCATGGCATTGACACTCTTGTTATTGCCAAGATGGATGGAACAACCAATGAACATCCCCGGGCAAAGGTAAGTTGGCTTATGATACACCAATAAAAGAGAATAAAGAAAGTTGGCTTATGTAAGAGTGGTCATTGGCACTTCAGCTTAGTTCTTCAAATCGGTGTTTTTTCTTTCTTTGTGTCATTAATCGCAACTTGGGGATCTTTTCTTGATCAACTTGTCCACATTTTCTATTATTTTGTCAACGACCTTTTGGGATCCACCTTTTCTGATCTGTTTGTGTTTGAGAGGTTTTGCTATGGAAATGTCTAGGATCGATTGTTATAGGAACAGCATGGCTAAAATTTGTCTACTTCATGCAGGCTGATGGATTTCCCACACTTCTTTTCTTCCCTGCTGGAAACAAGAGCTTTGACCCAGTAAGTCACGTTTGAAGTTTATTATCGATGTGGTTGTATGGCCTCATTTACACTTCTGCTTTGGCCTGTTTTCGTCTTGAATGAAATTGGACTAGATATGCCCTGTCTTTGTGAATTTTTGAAAAGCTGAAGTAACTTTACTGTCCTTGGGGCTTTAGTGATTTTCAATTTTTGGTAAAACTGATAATGGGATGTTGCTTAGAAATGAAAGAGCATCGATTCATTTACGTGTTGATTAATTCCCTTCTCTCATATTAGAAATGCCAGGATAGAAAATTTTCTGCTCTCTCTCTCTCTCGTCAGCAAGTACCTTACGAAATTATCTTACTTTGGACAGATCACTGTAGACACCGACCGGACTGTGGTGGCTCTGTATAAGTTCCTGAAGAAAAACGCATCAATCCCTTTCAAGCTTCAAAAACCGGCATCTACTCCTAAAGCTGCTACTACTGACACCAAAGAGAGCGAAGAAACTGTTACTTCTGATCTGAAGGACGAATTATGAGGGCAACGGGTGTCGCTCTCTTTCATTGGGTAATGGGAAAGAAAGAGAAGAAAAGAAGCGAATAGAAGTTAGACAGTGTGTAGAGTGATCAGAGAGAAGGAAAACATCCAGAGTAATTTAAGGCTTTTCTTTACCTGGGTGAGGACTAGGGGGGTCGTTTCTCCTAAAAGTAGTATTGGCCTTCTAGTTTTGACTCTGTATCATCAGTAATAAAGTGCATTTTTCCTTTCAAGATCTGGTCGATCTTTCTGTTCATTGTCTCTGGCCACCCGCGTGAGGCTTAGTCATTTCTCAGTAGCTCTAAAGCAAAGACTGCGAATGAACACTTGCATTGGTAGGTTTCTGCTTTGCCAAAATTACCCCATCAGTATGAATGCAGGCCGGCGCTGTGAATTATATCCGTAGGCAGCAAGGCAAGAATCTTTGGGTCAGTTATTAAACATGAAATTGGACTATAGCACTGGTCCGATCTAATGAAATTGATCGCTTTTTTTTTTCACTAAAGAGTATCCGTACACAATGTGAAAGAGCGATAAATATAAAGATATTGACAAAAGTGATGATGAGTAAATAATTATTGTGCTGTAACTTATGGTGTCACTAAGCGAGATAGTGTTTAGTTCATATTTGATTAATTTTGTGAAGACAAAAAAAAATGTATATGTAGTCAGTCTAGTCTAATTTAGTTCCTCCTTGGAATCTTGAAAGAACTACCTAAACATCGGTTCTACCTCTAGGGTTCCTAAGAATTGGACCAACACTTTGGAGAATTGGACCCAACCGACGGAATCGGAGAGTTCCCATTTCAAGTAGTCCATCTTGCATAGCCCTAGAGCTTTTAATTAGAATAGAAACTATATAGGATATAATATGAAATTTAGAAAATTTACCTAATTTATTTTTATTTTGTTTTTTCCTCTCTTTCTTAATCATTTTTTTTTTCTTTTTTTCCCTTCCATTATTCTGAAATAAAATTTTATTATATAGTATACTATACTATACTAATCTACCTAAAATACGAAAATACCTAAAATAGGTAATAAATATATATTTATATTATAAGATAGAATTGAATTCGAATATAAAAATAAAATAGAATAAAATATAAAAAATAAATTGTTATTTTTTATTTTGAATTTCTATAATAAAGTTCAAATATTATTTATATTGAAATATGATTTTAATTTAATTTATCTAAGAAGTTTGTTTTTCAAGAAGAATAATTTTTTTATTATAGATATTAGAAATTTTGTCTACTTTTATCTCATTTTTTTTTTTTCATGGGATAATTTTATCTAGACTATATCTTTTTATATTCGATTTTATCTTATATTGAGTAAGCACAAAAACATAGGATATGATATATTTAATCATATCTTGCTGAACGGCAACCTAACAGAAAGATGGAACAGAATTAAAACGCGTAGGGCCCACCCCCTGTTCATTCCCGATGGAAAGAGGTGCAGGCGAGAGAGAGAGAGAGATCTCAATTCTGCATTACTTGAGAACTTGGGATCCGGACGAGGTACAATTTGGGCGAGGATCCCAAGATCCCCTCCTCCGCGTGCGCCAGATCCACAAAAAAGAATCGACCGAAAATCAAAATTATAAGGAAACAAATCGGCCGGCATCGTCCTGGGTTTTGTTTGACTAAAAGAATAATTTTTTGGTGGGCAAACTGCTGGTGCGGTGTTGTTAGAAGAAGTAGCTTCCGCTACACTGAACGACAGCGAGAGCCGTGGAGAAGAAGGCCCGGGAAGACCGGGCTCCACGATCGCGAAGTGCATGCAACCCCACCCCACCCCAGACACCCCCACGCCCACGTTCTTTTTACCTCTCCTCCTCCTCCTCCTCCTCCTTACTTCACGCTTCAATTCAAACTCGAGTCTTCTCTTCTCTACAGCCAAAAATGTCAGAGATGGAATGCTGACGACCACCACCCCCACCCCCACCCCCACCCCCACCCCCTCCGGGGAAGAAGAAGACTCTTCACGCGTCCCGTCGCTTTGCTTGTTTCGCAGGTCCTGACTCTCTCGCCATCGATCCCTCTCGTTCATCCACGCGAAACGACGGGTGGTTTCGGGGTTCCTGGTTTTGGAAGTTTCCTCAGCAGTCCGTAACGGTCGCTCCCCTTTCAATCTCTTCTCTCGAGGTCTCCTCCTCCCCTCCTAAAAATCCAAACTTTATACTACCCCAGATCTGCTTCTCTCTCTCTCTCTCTCCAGCCACATAAGAACCAGAGAGTCTCGCCGACCAGAAGCTTACCCCTTCGTCGTCATGGCCAGGCCCCGCATTCTCGCTCTCGCCCTCTCCCTGTCTCTCCTCTTCCTCCCACTAGCGCTCTCCTCCGACCCCCCGACCCCCTCCCCGGCTCCCGCTCCTCAGCCCAACCTCCCTCCTTCCCCCGCGGGCCCGGCCCTCACTCCGTTCCTCTCCCCGCCGGCGCCGCCCTCGGCGGATCTCGCTTCCTCCCCCTCCCCGCTGACGTCGCCTCCTCCATCCCCGGGAAATGCGCCCGTCCCCGCTCCCACTAAGGCTCCCGCTCCCGCGCCCGCGCCGAGCAATGCCACGGCCGAGAGCCACGCCGCGAGCGGGTCCGTCCCTTCCGACAAGAAGACCATGAGCGGTGGCAAAAAGGCGGCGATCGCCTTCGCCGTGATCGCCGCGGTCGGTCTCGCCGTGCTCGGAGGAATGGTGTACAAGAGGAGGCGAGAGAACGTACGGCGCTCGCAGTACAGCTACGGAGCGAGGAGGGAGTTGCTGTAGAGAGAGCTCCGACGGTTCCTGTTTTACCCCGAGCTGTCCGTTGTTGGGAGATATCAGTTTTGTCGTGACGCTGTCACTGGTCAGTGCATGGGGAAGTGAAGGGAGAGAGAGCCTCTGCCATTTTGATTGATATTCGCTCTTTATATATTTATATAATACAGAATAATGCAGAAGTCCATATATAGTCAGCGATTAGCCATTGTTGATTGTCGTCTTCGGCTTCTAATGACTTGTATAGATCATTTGGAGGTACTATCATGTTGCTTCTTCTTCTTCTTCTTCTTCTTATTCTGTATGTGATATGTAATTTTGGCATGATCCGGACTTCGAAACAGAATTTATTTTCTTACATTTGACGAATAATA
The DNA here is from genome assembly GCA_014182735.1 of Corymbia maculata. Classification (NCBI taxonomy): domain Eukaryota; kingdom Viridiplantae; phylum Streptophyta; class Magnoliopsida; order Myrtales; family Myrtaceae; genus Corymbia; species Corymbia maculata. Next base: position 25,905,807 of record CM024683.1, on the reverse strand, counting down.
CTAGGGAAATCGAATGATTTAGTAGATGTCCTAAATTTCTTTATGCATTATTATTTACTAAATTGAATGTCCGTTTACAGTTTGTGACAATGTTTCGAATTTTTCTGAGTAATTCTTGTAGTGCGGAAAACCTAACCAAAAATGTAACCAAGTAATATCTACTAACAAGGTCGGTAAGGGATGAGTTGCCAAAAATTACTTTATTCGGCTGTCTTGATAATTAACTCTTTTCATTGGATCTTCACCCGTGTTTCGCTTATAAGGGTGTTTCTAAGGATTCATGGAGAATGGATTCCACCCTTGCGATAACTTTGAGATCAAGAAGATAGTCAATCACGCTCATTGGTCGTAAAACCTTTTTAAGTTTTTGTGGGTCACAATATTTTGTATAGCAGTTGCAAAAATATATAAGGAGCTACGACCCTTGTGACTCGAGGATCCATCTCTCGGTAGATCATAGAACCCCGAGAAAGACGGGATGTGCTTATTCATTAACCCCAAGTCAAGGATGCCTCATCGATTAAGCATGTTCCAGTTCTTGCTCTGCACTCAAATAAAAGGGCCTCAGAAAGTGCAGATTAAGTTCACAGAAGCAAGCTCTCTCACATATCACCCTTTTTTCTTTCTCGGTTGAAGGGAAAAATTTCACACTGCTAGAAAAAAGGAACCGGAAAGCACGATATAGCTCGGACATTAATCATCAGCACTAATATCATCGCAGTGCCATTTTTCGCCATAACGATAGAACAAGTGGTACATACGCTGCAGCTCAATATTTAGACGATTATTCTCTTCCTATGTTGTACAATAGTGTAATTGGCGTGACAACTTATGGGGTGTTGTAGAAGACATAGGCGGTTTACCATCAAAATGCTGTCGTATACCTTCTTGAAATGGTGATTGGGCTTGATCTTATTCCTCGGCAGCAGGGTCTACCCAGCGACCGTGATCCTTTATCAGCTGAATCAAGGCATCAGTTGCATGCTCCATCGCAATTCCTCTCTTGACCACAGTCTGAAACAGAGAAGTTATGGTGAAGTCTGAATGCTATCCACATTTTGAATTTAAGAACTTAAAGACCGAATCAGTGTACTAATCATTTGTCACGGTAATTTGTCACACTAGTGAACTGAGCTGTCTTATGGTGTCATCACAGTCTTATCTCAATGCCATAGAGAGCAGGTACTTGATCTTGACAACAAAAGCAAATTAGATGGGCTGCTCAATGAATAACGTGCACAGAAAAACAAGCATATACGCATCACCTTCCCGACGTAAAGATCTATCTTTCCAGGAGCACCGCCAACATAACCAAAATCTGCATCAGCCATCTCTCCTGGTCCGTTTACAATGCAACCCATAATTGCAATCTGAGAGATGGAAAACAAAGACACCGTGAAATTCTGGCCCAGTAGAGTGTAGTAGGAACCTCATCATAAACAACTGGGAGTATCTGATTACCGAAACACCGGGTAAGTGTGATGTCTTCTCTCGTATTTGTGCACTTATTTCTTGAAGATCAAACAATGTCCTGCCACAGGAAGGGCACGATACGTACTCCTGAAAGAAGATTTTAGGTGCTCAGCAGATGACTCAAATGGAAATTTTTCTAACTATATGTCAATCTCATTATTTTCCAATCGACTTTCCTACCGTCTTCGTGTTTCTCATTCTGCAACCTTGCAGTAGATTGAAAGAAGTATTTCTCAGAAACTCAAAATCTTGGTCGCGGGCTTCTATGAGGACTCCATCACCAAGGCCATCAACCAGAAGGGCTCCTGCATTTGTTCCCGCGCCAATTACCAGGTCGTCCCTATCATCAGAATAACCATGTCAGCTTATTTGTCAAAGTATAAAAGTTCATTCACATAAATTCAAGGACATTGTAATTACCGGTGAGTCCCATCTGGAAATTGAAGATGGTGAATAACGGGGAAATTAAGAGCATTTTCTTGTAGATACTCAAATAGCCTGCAAAAAGACATACAGCATTATTTTCTGAGGTGAAGAAAATTTGTAATGAGCTGGAGAAGGCTGCAGGAGTCGAGCAGTATTGAGGCATACGGCATATGCTCTCCTGATGTCCCAATAATCAAAGTGTACAATAGTGTTGTGCTTAGCTTTGAGATTATATAACGCATGCCAAGCATTGAATAGGAATTATAGGGTAAATAGGGCTGTTCCTCAAGGAACTTAACAAATTCAGGAGGTTTCATCAGGTAAAATGTTATTGTTGCCTTGAATTTGTCCTTCCTGGGTACTTTAATCACTATTAAAGAATTTGGCCTTCCAACCAGACAAGGACCTGCCAAAAGTTTACCTCCTTGCTGCATGCACTCTGCTGGTTTTTTCTTCATCAAGTGGGAGATCGTGAAGAAGCATTGTGGCATCCACGATTTTAAGTATTTCCAGGTCTTGGTATGGCTCATCTCCACGCAAGGACACAACCAAGCGTGTGCCTGACAGCCAGTAAATAAATAGGCTATGAGAAAAATTGCCCCAAAAGCAACTGGCATTAAGCTCAATTTAGTGACTCCCAACTATACAAGCATTAACATCAGCAGCTCTACCTTCTGGCAAGAGCTTGTGAGCACCAGATGACAGTTCCTTCAGATTGACCAAAACCATGGCATGGGGCAACGGCTTTGTCAGCTGTTCTGATAAAGGAGTTATAACGCCCATGCTTACATCTATCAATCTTTTGAGAGCTAGTCGCTGGTCACAAAAAGATTGAAAATTATTTTAATCACATTACTCAAACTGATTACTGGTTGTCAGAATATTGCAGGTATGCGAGTGCATCCAGGGAATGTGGATAGGATAAATGTCGTAATGGAAAACTATGCGACAGAAATCTGGTTCTTACAGCATCAGCATCATCAACTGGTGGAAGCTCTCTCAGTAAAATTGAGTCTACTGTTGCCAGATCCTACATTAAGAGAGAAAGGCACTGAATTTATGATTGAAATCCATATACCATTATACACTTCTTGTAGTAAAAGAGTAAATGACTGAAGAAATCTGAGAAAGGGATAGACCTTAAATGGCATTCCAAGAACAAGCTTTGCAGCAAGAGAACGGTAGAAATCTTCTGGGGCCTGCAATGACAAATTCTTGATGAAGACCATTCACCAAAACTTACACTCACAAACACACCCTCACCCTCCCCTTACCAAAAAAAGGAGAAAAAAAAAAGAAAAAAAGAAAATTACACCAAAGTGAAAAGGTTCTCAAATATTTTCTGTTTTGTGAAAGTTGAAACAGTACCTTCAGCTGATCTAAGGAGATAGACATGAGAACAGAACCATCACGGTGGAGGACGCCTCTGTAGTCCACCTCCTCACCCTACTCCCATGTCAAGTATGGTCATCAGAAAATGGAACTATCAAAAAAATTTTGGCCAATGTCATTTTCAAGATGATGACCAACCTCCTTTTGCATTGGCAATTGACCCGATCGTCGCTGGAAGTCAAAATAATGTCTGTGCTTTTCCTCAAATGGTGCCTGATGGTAATTAGCAATAAAGACAGGGCGATTACGAGGTCCCAAAATGGTCGACTAATGCAAAATGATACAATAAAATATATTAAAAACCTACCACCCCCTTCTGAAGCTTTGCTGCTCTCATACCAAGATTTGCCAGCCTTCTACAGGGATCTATCTCTTCCTCAGGTGGTTCAGTAAGAGAGACTCTGATTGTATCACCTAAACCATCCTGCATTAAAATGGTTTCATGAATTTAAGGTCTAATTATGGTATAAGGAGCATTACAAATATCACCATCGATGGCACGTTTTGCGCAATCCACTAAAAACAAAATGACTCTGATCATTCAAAAATATAAATGAAAACAGAAAAGTTTGCAAAGCATTTTAAACCACCCAATCACTGAATTGCAGAGTGATGTATCTAGATCTACAGGGGTTCTAATCATGTTCAGGACAGTTGCACCAAGCCAGTACGTGTAAAGGAAACCTGAAGAAGGGTTCCAATGCCAATTGCAGACTTCATGCGTCCATCTTCACCTTCTCCAGCTTCAGTCACTCCCAAGTGTAATGGGTAATCCCATCCCTGTACATTCATTTCAGCTACAAGAAGACGGTATGCCTGAACCATGACAACTGGATTGCTTGCTTTCATAGAGAAGACAAAATTGTGGAAATCCAACTTCCGGCATATTCTTGCAAACTCAAATGCAGATTCGACCTGTTTGAATGAAAACCTTTCAGTTTCAGAATTCAGATCATAAAAACACTGAAAAGCAACCAAAAAAAAAAAAAGTAAAAGAAAAGTTAAAAGAACTTTTAAAAGATTTAGAGAGAATAATTGTTCACCATTCCCCTAGGAGAATCCCCATAGTAGCTCATGATACGATCTGAAAGGCTACCATGATTTGTGCCAATACGCATCGCCCTTCCATACTTCTTGCACTTCTCAACCAATGGAGTGAATACCTGGTAGACCAAAACAATTGTATTTAAAACAAGAAACTAGGTACTCACGAATTCAAATTGCTTCTACTGTGACAACTCCACAGTTCAGTTCAAAGCCCTCTTTTCACCAAACTCAAGCCCATACATATAAAAAGAGCTAGTCATGGTTGAAGGACTCTTCTTTCATGTTACTGACAGATAAAAGATAGAATGCTGCCACATGGACACTTCTCTTATCGTGGTTCAGGCAGGAACTAAAATCATACAAATGATGCCATTGTTACAGCAATTACCCTCCATCTTAAGTTGATTTTTCTGTAAAATTTCTTCACCCTAGATAGAATATATGCAAGTCATGTACCCACTTTTAAAGGTACAAGCAAGTGGTTCAAGTCAAATATGTCACAAGAGGTCGAGTGATTGATGGATCAGTAATATAACCTGCTCAATATGCTCAAGTTCGTTCTGATACTCCTCCTCTGTGTACTCTATCTCCTCGAACTGAGCCCTTCTATCAGCTACAATACACAACCTTGTTGAGGAAGTGTACCTCATACACAATTAATAACTGAGAAGGACTTGTACATACCAAAATTTCCTGGATTAACACGAATCTTGTCAAAACATTCAGCCACCCGCAGTGCAACAGAAGGTGCGAAATGAATATCTGCCACCAGTGGGATATTGTAACTGCCAAAATTCCAATGCATATATATATCATCCTTCACGAATTGTTCCATAACTTTCAATAGCAGTAAATAAGACCTACTTTTTCTGCACAAGAGAGTTCTTTATCTCAAAACATGCATCTGCTTCTCTCTTTCCTTGAACTGTTATCCGGACAATATCAGCTCCCCTGTCAGCAATTCTCATCACCTACAACCAGAACAGAAAATTAATAAAGGAAGATTCTCCACAAATGATCGATAGTACCAACGCTGGCTGTATGATTCAACTAAACCACCATGTCACATTTCAATAAAAGCAATATTTTTATGCCAGGAAAGTGTTTCAGTTCCTTAGGTTCTTCCTAGCCTTTAACTATCACCAAAAGTATCTGCATTCACCTCTGCCACTCTTGGTGCTCTTCAACATGCAGATGCTTTGATGATATTGCTAATGGAAGGATAGAGTATCAAATGGTGGCTTAGTAGATCAAATGAATAAATGATTGGTTGGCAGAGTTACCAAATTAAAGCATAGGATATGCCATAAATGCTTATGATAGAATCAACAGAATGGAACAGCACTTTGTTATGGAACTAGCTTAAACATGCAGGTTTGAGTAAAGAACCTGTTCAACTGTTCCAGCAACGTCCTTAGTATCAGTTGTAGTCATTGTCTGTATTCTTATGGGATGCTCACTTCCAAGAGTCACGTTTCCCACCATCACTGTCCGTGTCTTCCTCCTGACTGTTTTGTTCAAAGACTCACAGTACTTCTGCCTGGGAACTGGTTAAATTCACTCTTGTCAGATAAGAAGTGTATAATATTGTTCAATATTTCCTACTTCAAAGGATAAGGTACATATCCGTCTTTCTTCCAAGCATTTTTACTTGCATTTACTGAGGCATAAAGAAGCGATATAAAGATGGTGATGATTAACTTCTCCTTGCTCCAGGAGAAAAAGCATGTGGTAGGACCATTTATGTGTCAAGTAAACATAATTGCAACGTTCATATCCAGAATTAGGATTCTCTACCTTTTCAACTTTATCTTGAGCCAATTATAGAGAAGTATGTCAAAAAGTCATGTAAGGCTAAAACCTTTTCTCCTTTTCTAATGATTTTGGAACTTGGGAAAAGAATTAGAATTTCGTGAATTCGTGTAATCATGCCTCCAAAAACTAGCTACCCAATTCAAAAGGTATCTTACCGAGTAACGGGCTCCCCTCCGATGCAGGCTCGAGTTGTATCTCAGAAGCAGGTTTGCAACTCCTGATCACCGTGATCTTCTTTCGGTGAGACCTGACTCTCTGCTGATCAGAAATCCTGACAAAATCCATACTCTTCACGAATCCCAACCCGCTGTCCCGGCTCTTCAGCCCCGAGAAGGAAGCTGGCACTGCTCCGCTCGCCATTCCCATGAAGTAGTACCGTCACCTTCAGCCCATAACACAAGAAAGAAATTGCGTTGATCAGTCGAAACACAACAATAACTCAATCCTAAGCACGGCACGTCTCAAATAATCATCTTGTCATCTATCGATGTACATGGTAAGTGCAGCACAAAGTTTAGTGAGCTCTTCAAGACAACAGGTGACCACAATCAATTCCCCTCAGCAAACGAACACCTCAAAGAAATAACCCCTCGAGAAATCAGAAACTACCCACCTCACAACCCAAGCGAAAGCTCAATACTTGACAGTTAAAGCAGAGACCCCGTCAGTTTTCTCGGACTGGGAAATCAAAAGAGAGGACTTAACAAAGAAGCAGGGCTGGCAACACAAAGCTGAAATATAAAATGAGCTCAGGCCTCACAGTTCTACCTGGGAAAACACAACACCCGTCAGCTACTCAAATTCAAGGACGAGGCTCGCAATGCATAAGTGAGAGCGATTGACAGTGAAGACGAAGGATCGAGAGAGAGAGAGAGAGAGGGGATTATGTGAGGCTAGTGGTGAAGGTATTTTCCCTTTTCTCCTTCCTCCATTTTTTTCACGGAAATTAGGAGGTGGGTATTTAATTAGGAGCTGGAGTAGGGGTGGGTATATGCCAAAAACGAGCAGAGATGAAAACACGTTGAGCAATCCGACAATAACATTTTTCTCGTTTGCTCGTTAGCTTTCTCCTCTCCTCACTGTTGGTTGGTGGTGGCCATACGAACACTCGCAGTGATCGAAGTGGGAAAATTATTTATTTTATGGGACAGTCCCTTCCCTTTCGTTTATTTCTGCTAAGCCCCTCAATTCCGGTCGGGGCTTCATTTCTGCTCCCTGCTGACGTTGTTTAATTTTACCTCGCAAGGCTCTCCTCTACGAAAATGCCATTTTATAAGGAATAAGCAAACCCGAGAACTCGGACGATATTGTAGCTTTTGCCTGATTGAGCATTCGAGACAGAATGGTCTCGAGAACACAGTTCTTAACGGGCAAGCGCACATTCGTTTAATTAGAATTCAGTGTTCAGACTAAATGAAAATTTCCGAACAGTGTATGTTTTTATTGTTTCTGGACCAATCGGGGCTTGCCCAATTTGTCATTTAACGTGGGAAGAAGTGTGATTATAGGATTTCGCAGGGGCTTCCCCAACCAAACACACTAGCGGCCACAAGGGTAGGGGAGAGGAATCAACCAGCTCTTGGAAGAATCTTTAATCGAACCCCGTTTGGCGTCTAACTTCACGGCATAAACCGTCGTCTTAACATGCCGATTAGCTCCTAGACTGATTCTCTAGCGCTGTTACCTTGACGAGGACAAGACGACCCTAGGGTTTGGTGGGTGATTTGAGGTTACTGTTTTGTCCGCCCTAATACACCGTGCTACAAATCCAAGTGTTACATGAATCTTACCATGCCTCACAAATGATTAAAAAGTTTTCGCCAAACCATCGAGATTTTATTCTTTTGTGATGTAATGATCGTAAGGGTCTTCGATCCCTGAAGTTTCTATCCTTGGTGATTTTGTAGAAGTGCCTCGGGCCGCCTTCGCATTAACGACTACAAGTGGTGCGGTCGACATTTGACTACGGCTTTATTTTGTGGAGGTAATTTTATACGGGAGTTGTACGATAGCTCGTGGAAAAATCGGACGAGAGATAAAAAAAGAAGAAGGAAGTTTTCAGATTCAAACTAGACAATCGATGGAGATACATATCCGATGGAGAATTTGATCGATCGGGTAATACCATGTTCGCGGTGTATTCAATGCAAAGAGCGCAGTTTCGCTTTTGTTCAGGGGATGAGGAGTGTCTGAAACTCATGTCATTCAAAACCGACCTAACCAGCCTCTGCAAAGAGGATGTGACGCAACGTGCTTCACAGGCCGTAATCGCTTCATCTGTATCCATCGCGCAACGTCACCAAAACAAAGCCGTACAGCATACCTCCCACGCAATGAATGAGTACTGGCTTGGGCAAAGTCCGGAATGGATGCCACTTCGGAAACCGAAGTTTTCAAGCAACCCTGCATGATGGACCACGAGATTCACATGGATCCATGATTTCCATGCGTTGCCCCATCGAAAAGGGCCCCAGATTCCTCGTGGAGATATTGAGGTGAACTGCGTACCGATTCAACGCCAACGCCAAACACGTGGTGCACATTCGCTAGAGAGTGCACAGGCATCGCTGCAATTTGTCTGGCGTGATCGAGACATCTGATTTAAGGACGAATGGAATATCCTGTTTACATGCGACTAAACAGAGCAATAAAGATTGTGTATATTAGCCAGAATGCCCAGATGTTCTCTTCATGTCTCGATGACCATGAGTTCGCTGAAAGAATCAAGAGTGACCCTCCTGATAAGAATTTCAACTGATAGAAAAGTAGCATCAAGCTCCGAGTGATACAAGTACAATCACAGAGACACTATTAGTTCCTCCATCTTCTGGACAAAACCCTGCACTCGTTATAATTTAGAATTAGATCTACATCTCAGTATGCCTCTTCACTGTGGAATGAATAGTTTGTGAGAGCTCCTCTATGCCTTGGACTTCTCTTCGATTAGAGAGTGCCTTTCAAGGATCGCAACAGTCTCTTCCTCAGCACTGGCATTTAGTTCAGACGAGTTTTAGAAGAGTTAATACCGATAAACATGTGGCAAATTTCAGCTATATGTGATGCGTGCCTTTGCATAACCATGTCAGTTTAAATACCAATATTGCCTCTGATTTGACCCATTTCCTAGCTTAATCATCAGGAAAGAAATGACATAACAAGGGAACACATCCTCATTATACACACACATCAATGCCTCTTCAAATAGTAGAATCCCATATGGTGATTGTGACAATAATGACTAAGGAATTACTGGCTGTATCCTTATAAGCATAACCAAAACCTATTGCTTTTCATAATTACTAACTCAAATTAGAGGAATATGGGCTCCCTTACTTCTGTCTTGGTCACAGAAGTTGTGCACAAGTAATTCGATGGAATATGATGTTTGTACTAATTGCAATAGAAGCTATCACGTAGGCACAGGATGGTTAGAGTCGATAGCAAAGTGGATTACCTTCCAGGTCTGAGAATCTTGTAACAGGCAAGCTTTGTAAGGTCCACAATTGTTGACCCAGCACGCCCTGAAGGAAGCACACCACCATCGTAAACATACGCACAGTGTTCCCAGAGGCTCTCAAAATCCTTGATGCAGACGCTACTTGGCTGGCCACTTAAGTTAGCACTTGTTAAGGCAAGAGCACTCCCAGCTCCACGGGCAATTACCCTGATGAAGTTGCAGTCTGGCACTCGGACTCCTATACTATCTAATCCAGGATTTAATGACTTATCCAGAATACTTGATTCCCCTGAAAAGCATTTAGGTTACTGCCCTTAGAACACTTTTGGATAATGCTGAAATGAAGCAGAATGTGAAACATGCAATGGTGGGTAGGGTTGAAATCTTTTGACAGGTGGTCAGGATTTGCTTTATTTGCATAACAATTTCCTAGGTTCACTGATTCTCATTTCTCATTCATGCTTGAAGCTGGTGAAGATAAATTAACTACCTCGCCTCAATATGACAGTTACTGGTCCCGGAAGGAGAGATTCGAGCAAACCATGTGGCAAATGGTTGGTCACCGCAAAACGTTCTATGTCAGAAACATCTCCAACACAAATGGCAAGAGGACTTGTATGCTTCCGTCCTTTGATCTCATATATCCGGTTAACAGCTTCTGCAGAACTGCAGATCAGCAGACCATGGTTGTCATCTGTAATCTATAATCATAGGCACAATGCCCGCATACTACTCTAATGACCTACACAAACTAAATGATCAATTACTGGACAGTTCAATTATTTTTTACAACTCTCTTCGTCATTCTGTCTCACATGCTACTACAAGCACTTCGAGTTCAAATATCATAATTCAAATTGATAGACAGACCTCCATCAACTATCAAGATCAGCTGAACAAATTGAGAGAACACCATTAACTTGAATTCCATCTACCAACAAATATAACATCGCACCGCCCAAGATTCACATTGGACCACTTTATAAGTGGGCAATCTTCCGAACACCACGCCTACAGATTAAGAAAGGCAACGGTAAGGTTTAATAGAGGAGCGACATTTACCAAGCATCACAAGCGAAGCCGTAGATCGTATCGGTCGGCACAGCAATCACCTTCCCCGACTTGAGAGCTCCAATTGCCTCCGGGGCGTGAGCCTCAGTCGCCTCGCGAATCACATCCAACCTGTTCTCGCACTTGTCCAGACTCCACGCCATTTTACTTCCCGGTCTCCTGCTCCGCTCCGGAATTCGCACGAACCCTTTTCTGGGAACACCTGAAACGCCAACCGAAACGGCACGTTAAACGCCGAACGCACCGAAGACTGGAACTTTCGCCGGAAAACCACAAACCCATGAACGAACGAACACGCTCACGCTCAGAGAGATGGACCTGAGAGGGGGAAGCGAGCGTGGAGGAGGAGAGGGGGGAGGGTATGAGCTATCTTAGCGGGAACATTCATCTAGTCGGAGAGGTGGAGATTGCGGAGGACCCAGTGCTCCGTTTTCTGGGGTCAACTCATGTCATGACCGTTTGTAAACGGATTGCCCTAAAATCTTGGAGCTCGTCGCCTTCTTTACTCCTCTTACGTAAAATTATTCTCCTCCCTTTTCCTTATCTAGGGATTTGCTCCAGATCCGCAGGTTTGGTCCGATAGATTGTCAAAAGTATCAATACGATTCTCAATTCTTAAAAATGAAATCAGTATTCATGCTATTCGATTTCCATTTTCAATAAGGAATCAAACAAGATTGGACCGATAAATGTATTTTATTATTTCATTATTTTTTTAAAGAATTAGTAAAATGTGTTTGGTTCCAATTAATAGGAAAAAAGTAATAAAAAAAGAAACTGTTTCATAGATTGAACTAAATCAGTCGGTTTAGTTATCGATTCCAAATTTTAGGAATCTGTCCTCCTAATTCGGTTCTTGATTTTAACTTGAAATCGGACTAGACCAGACCGAAAATCAATTATCCCAAAATTAGGTTTTGAAATCGGCCTCACAGCCACTACAAATTGAAGGGGGGATGGAAGTTGGTTTATATGAAGACTGATTTTGGAGGATGAAGTTAGATGCCAATTGCCCCACTTTTAATCCCCTTTCTTATTGAAGAAAGTACTTTGGTGAGGCGGCAGGCCTTGTTTCCATGTTTCATTCATCCAATGTGAAGCCGGAATAGACTGACCTCATTCAGTACCGAATCTGAGCATAATCCATAAACCGAACGTCCGAGACATTAGGACCGGAGCAAAATTGACTATCTATACACCTCGTAAACCAGCCATAAGTAGCAATACCACGATGATCGTAATAGTCCCGAAAGGAAACCGCCTATTTAGCACATACATTGCATTATCTTTCCACACCAACTACAGAAAATTTGGCCCGGAACTGTTTCTAATCAGCCAAATCAAATTTTGCGTGATCTGCCATGTAGTACGGACCGGTTCAGTTCCCGCTAAAAGTTTCCGGGTTGTTCACATGGGTCGGATGGCTTAGAGACGATCCATCCCACGATGAACCTAGAGACATCCGAGGAACCTGGCCTGGACGTGTCGCCACCTGAGCACGGCGAGATTGTACTGAATGGGCATGCCGTCTTCTCTTCCATCTGAAGAACTCGACAAGGATCGAACTCCCGCTCATTGCAACACCGAAACCGGCAAAAGACGCGAAGAGAACCGATAGGATGGCTTGCAGATGAACCTACGACATGCATCACAAAGTTCTGAGTAAACTCAGCCATTGAAAACGGGAAAAGAAGCTGTCCGACAGCTGATTGTGATTTTGACAGCAGGCCTGCATTCTTACCAAAGAGTAAAATACATGAGCGAAGAGAACCACCAAGGCAAACTGGAAAGATGCATAGACCCAGACATATCTGCTCTTCACTGCACAGACACATCAAAGAGGTCAAGTTAGAAAACATTGTTCCGATCGACCAAAAATACACCCCATTTCGATAAATCCATGTTTTTCTTTTGCTGTGTATACATCCTAGTTATGTTTGCCGAGCATCTTTCGCAACCTACCCATGGTTGACGAAGTGATGGACGCCAGGAGACCTAAAAAGCAAGAAAATGGAAGAGATATGGCAATTGCGCCTGTACCCATCTTCACAACCTGCACGTCGGAGACATGCCACTCAGAAACAGAAAGAATGACAGAACAACACATTCGAATCACTTCTTTTTTCCAAAGATTTAGATCGCTAATGTCTCACCAAAAGCTGCTCGAGAAAACAAAAGTAGGCGAGCATGCTCACAACGACAAGGACTGGCACTTCCTGCCACAGCCTGTTAAGATTCGTAGTTAGTAAGTTCAGAAAATTGCCCCTCATCAATCATCTATTACTCCTTTTGGCCAACTTTGATCGAGAGCACTTTGATGTTGCAGAGTTGATGGCATATGCATTACATGTCAACTATTAGCATCGGTAAACGTTTATCGGAACCCAGAAAAATGTCGGACATCCAGCTATGGAAGGAACCGAGAGGAAACACAAATTTAAAAGATGCATAACGGACCTGTGTAAATGTAAGTGGTCATTCACTTACCTGTATTGACCAAGATCTTGCAGTTCAAATCGAGTTCCTCCCGTGGTTCGATTGTGGACGCTTTGTATTTTTAGAAGAGTCACGGGCAGATTCTGAACCTCTTGTTTGCACACATCGCAAGTCTTGTTACCTTTGATGCTAAACCATTTCACAGCGCATTCTTTATGAGCCAGAGCCAATTCGCCTTTGCAGCTGCATTCCATCTTGAGAGTTTCCCCGCCCTCGGACAAAGCAACCAGACAAATTCTACAAACCGCCTCTTCTTCGGGTATGTCTTCACCATCGGCATCATTTGCTTTTCAATTGAAAGGCTACGTTAAGTATTGGATATTACCAGAAAACCAAGCATGTGTGTTAAGATAAACTTGAGCTACAAGAGCAGGCAAAGAAGTGCGCCTGTGAATACTGCAAAGCTATTGTCGCTCTGACGGAGAGAGAGAGAGAGACAGAGACAGAGAGCTCTGAGATATCGAACAAACCGAAGATATTGAAAAAAGGCGAATAATTCATGGACTAAAATAGTTAGGGAGCTCATCAAGTGCTAGACTAGTAACATGATCGCAACTACACATCAGCAGCAATTTGACAATATCTTTAAGCAGAAATTTCTTTGGAAAACCGGCGTCTACAAGAAATTTTAGCTGAAGAGTTCAAAGAAGGAATCTACAGAATTCATCCGTTAGCTAATCAGTGAGAAAATACCGTGATCAACTGTCTGAGATATGTTAGGCATCACATCTCCTTCCTTTTGACGGGGTGTGGAAGGTATTACGCGGAAGAAAGAGTCCATTCTTCTAATGTTATTCTCTCTGTCGTTAACAGGAACTGAAAGTGACCGCGGAATTGGTCTTCGAAGTCCTGTTGACTGCAAAATTCACGGGAAAATACATCAACCAAGAACTGCAAATCAAGAATCCTTGAAAAGTGATTTCATATCCCCTGCCCACAACACTGATTGTCTAGTTAGGTGTCATAAGTTCGTTAAAAAAGGAAATTCAAGAGGAGTCCAGTCAAATTGGTGGTACTAGACGCTCACTAGACGGTATCGTAAATATCTTACACTGGGCTGTGGAGTACTGCACACTCTTTTGCTGTGCGAGGATTCTTTACTGGAGTTCCCAATTGGAGTTGCCGGTAGCGAAGATGCTCTCATTCTAGGAGTGAATAACTTTGTGAGTGACAGCGACCTAGCCATGGAAGGCTTTTCTCTTTGTCCTGTGAATGAAGCATCCGGATCTGGACTGGCCACTTTCTCAGTGTCTGCTGCCGGATTTCGGTGTATGAAGCTCAACTTAGGCAGTAAGTTCTTTATGGATGATTTGCCCCTAGAAGAAGAGGGACCTGGAGACGCATTATTATTTCTTGCTTCGTTCGAGCTTGGCGTCAAGAGAAAATTTACCCTCCTAGGGGTGGCACCCGGTGTCGGCGGCATTTTGATCACTACACTGTCGTGAGTCCACATTCCCATCTTCCTTGAAGGTATATCCAGAAAAAGATTTTGTTTTCTCCAATGAGCAACCTGTGGAGCTTCTTGGGCTGTTCCCATCAAACCTTCGACCTAGAAATAAGAAACAAGGATCTCTACCGCTGATCAGAAACCATACTTGATATACGCTTTCAAATTTTATCTGCCAAGCCTCATTCATGCGGTGGAGCTAGTCACTCCCTTTTTACGATATAAGATGAAAAACAAAATCCAAGTTATCGTGGCAGAATTTACTACAAATCATTGGCCTAACCGGAAAGCAACAGATCAAGATGATGAATCTCATTCAGATGCCGAGTGCACTAACTAGGTGCCAGAAATGCATGCAAGCTGAACCTCAGTACTCAAGAAACATAGCGGATCAACCATCTCGAAGATAATATAAAGAAACAGTCAACTAGACAAAGAACTGCTAGAGTAAGCACTAACTACAAAGCAAGCAAAACAAAGAGCAGCACAGGTAAAACTGCTGCGACATAGTACAGAACTTTTATAAATCATGGAGTAAGCTCAGAATTCATGAAGCAGCAGGATAAACATGTTACTCGCTTTCGTTCATTGGGATTCAGAGTGCAGATTAACAGTCGCTGAAAACATACACTGCCATTGGAGTTTTTATATCACTCAATTCGAAGTCCTTGAGCTCCAGAAAACATCTTTCACCAAAACTAAATCACGGAGCATTAAATACCCAAATCAAAAAAGGAAAGAAAGAAAGAAACAGAGATGCCACAGAAGTACCTTATCAATAGGAATGGCTACAGTTGCTTCACCAGTTATAACATCTTCCTGCACCTTCTCTGAGACCTTGTCTTCAGTTTCCATTTTTACTCAAAAACCCGAATGGGTATATAGAAGATTCGACAAACAGAGCAACCTTCAGAACAGAACACAGGAACAGCCCGAGACCGCCCAAGAAATCACACCAGAACGCTTACAACATGAAAAAAGAAGAAAGAGAGAGAGAGAGAGCGAGAGAGAGAGAGAGAAGGAGGAGGAGGAGGAGGGTGTGTGTGAGGAAGTATAAAATGAAAATGAGTCTTGGACATAAATGGGATCACGGGGAAGACCAAGCGTTATTGTTAACGTCATTAAATGGTGGTGCGAAGATTTTCATTATCATGGAGGACCCTCCCAGAACGTACGCATACATTCGCACGACACGCGATCACTAGCACTTAAAATTCCCTCCAGTGCGCACGCACTTCTCACCACCTTTTGCGAGCGATAATTGACTCATGATGTCGTCGATAGATGAACAGAGCATCACTCGTTTAATCCTCTGTTAGAAGTGTGCGCTCTGCCGGAGACCGGAAACTCTGTTCCCCTTGATTAAAGAACAGCGGACGATGGATCTTAGAATTAGATCTTGTACATTAAGCGCATGCGGGTGTGCAATCTCTCAACTGAACTAAACCCTGTTCGCCTGTGTTATCATTCGGTCGAGAGAGTCCGAGGATTGCAAAAGCTACCGTGCACCAACATGCTGCAGGCAATCAATGGATTATGATTCACTGATGGACCGATGTCACATCATACACAGAAAATTATAAAAAAAAAGGGTTTCGTCGTGCACCATCATCACCCGATTGACAAGTTACAACGCGAAGTTCTGTTTTTATTTTCCTCATGTGTTTAGTTATTCGATTCACATTGCATAACTTTAGAGATATTTGGGATTCCAATTTTATTAAACGCTGAACGCCCAAAAGCTTTGCAAAATGCACCCATAGATATAAAATTTTACCATGTCTATTTCTTCATTTTCTAAAAAATTATCTTGTGCGATTTAGTCAAAAATCAGCAAGTATCTTGAAAAGCCTTTTCTAAATATGCCTTTTAAGATGCCAGATATTTTTGCTGTGGTTGTCTCCGTTTCAACCGTCCGCGTATTAAATCCCAAAATTATTCGAGCCCACAGGAAACATTTTACCGGAACAAATCAATTATAAGTAAACAAACATTTTTTCTGTATTTTATTGTCATTATAATTTTTTTTTTTTTTTTGCGGGTGGAAAGGGCGGGATGGATTCCCAAACAAAAGAATTTCACGGTCCATATCTTTTTCGGAGTTATTTAACTGAATGGGGTGGGAATAAAATTCTCCTTTTGGATTTGTCTAACCATTGGGAAAAAAAGAGAAAGAAATGGGGATCAAATTCAGATTATTTTAATCCCTGGATTATTCTAGTTGTCTGGTATGGAAAAAACGGCACACCCAACTTTATATGAGGACTTTTTGGAAACAAACTTTAAAACCAAACTTTTTTTTTTGATTTTACGAAGATAAGGCTAGACCAAGTTCATCAAATTTTGCGAGTAAGTACGGCCTACTTTTAGGCAAAAAAGTTAGGAATTAGGTTCATTTGAAACAGGGGAAACTCATCTGTTTTCGCACAAAATTTCAAACAAAATGACAAAACTTAGGTCCCTTTTGCTTGCCAATGCCTACCTAAAGAGAAAAGAGGCTGCTTCTGGTCCTCGCCCAGCCAAAATACACCTAAAGATGTGCAGGACCAGAAGAGCATGGAATGATTTTATCGATTATGTCTCCATTAGAAAGAACTGGGGACGAAATTGGTTTGTCTAATGAAACGATTACATAAAGTTTAAATGGGTGGATAGCCCGATCGGACAACGACCCTTTTTTGCGAGCAAAACAAAAAGGTAAAAGCTATATATATAAGCCCAAGAAAGTGCTCGTAGAAAGCTCTATGTCCATACAAAGTATATTTTCTTTTTCCCTTCTTTTGAAGTTCTTGGGTGAAAAAAGAAAAGAGGAATCTAAATATAAATCTTAGGACGTGGCAAAATGGACCATAACTTCGGCATTAGGTCAAGAAGGGTCCATCGCCTGTCAAGGGCCGGGCACTGCGAATTAAAAAGAAGAGAAAGCCGGTCGATGAAAAGGATTTATGTTGGACCCAAAAAAATAAAAATAAAAATAAAAATAAAAATAAGAAAGGCTGAAAATCCCCCAGAAGAAAATAAGAATAAAGAAGAGAAGAGGAGAAGAAAATGAGGGGAAAATGAACTCTGAGGCTCTCTTTGCTCTTCAGGCCGATCCAAAAAGCAAAGTTAGGCGCAAGCACCTCGTCAAAGCAAAATCAAAAGAAGATTTACATCCCTATTCTGACTCCATCTTCCACTGTTTTTTCCCCTCGAAGTGGTCGACCCGCGGCCAAGGTCATGATCACTGATCAATCATGCAGTCTATTCAATGAGTTCGGTTCAATTCTATGGCTCGAGAAGGAGTCAAAATTTGAACATTATAAACAACACCTAACCCGATTGAAAATGACCCGCCTTGATGTCGACTGTTGTGGTTCTAGTATTTTGCATGGTCCAACTTCAGCTCCACCAAAGATCAATGTTTTGGTTGGGTTAGGTTAGGGTTGAGCTCGAGCATATGATTGCCTTAGTGAGTTGAAGCTTGAGCTCAATCTTAAGGTGCATTTGTTTAGAGAAAGTTTAATGATAAAGGAAAATACTTTATGAAAAATCATTTTTTAGGAAAAATGGATAGTTTTACTTTATTTGGTGATATGTGACTGAAAATATTTTTTATTGTCTAGATCTCATTTGGAAAATGATTTCCACCCCATAACTTTATCTGAGGCGATTTTTTTTTAAATAAATTTTTTTCTTTATTTTTCCTTTTCCAGCTTACTCCGCCGATTGTGGGTCCTCAACAACGGGCGGCGATAGGCCGCAAGTGAGGTTTGAGCCCGCCAGATTTTGAGCCTTATTGGCCTACGCTTGCGGTGGTCACTGGTCATTGGTGATCAGTGGAGAGAGAAGGAAAGAAAAAGGAAAAGGAAAAAAAAAGAACAAATAACATGAAATATTAAAAAAATTGAGCAAAGCAATTTCAAAAGGTGTTTTTACCTCTTTAGATTTAGAAATTTATTTTCCTAATTTTATGCACGAATATTTTCAGACATTTTCGACAAATCAAATGTGACGTTCACTCAAACAAACACATCCTTAAAAGGTCTAGCCATGCCTTGAACAAACACATCCTTTATCTTTTTTTTTCTTTTCTGGGTCGGGTTCACTGTTCAGGTATCGCTGTGTTTGCTCAGGCCAGACTTACTCCTCTACTCTTGATGATCCCTTCTTACAGAGGATTTCGTGACAAACATGGAGAATTGGAAGAGCAAATCGAGACGAGAGGTTAAGGACCAGTAGGCTTGCCCCATCTACCCATATTGGGTCCTCCATCGCCTCAAACGTTGGGAGAAAATTGAAATTCTATGGACCAAGTTCTCTTAACATGGGCCTGCCTGCAGTGACGCAGAAGAGATCCGACGTACAATAATGAAAGGGCCTAGGGGTCTTGGCCCGCCGACTAGTTCCGCTGCTGCTCGCACGTATGGTAAAATGTACTTTCCCCTTCTTTTAGAGCCTTCCAAACGCCGACCAGTGTACCTTCTTTTGGTCATCAATCATGCTAGAAATGAAGCATGCGGAAATAGTCGCCGAGAGGATGCGGAAATAGTCGCCGAGAGGATGCGGAAAAGGGGGGAGGGAATTCGTAAATAAAAAAGCGGAGACTGGGAACCAGACCTAGAAAAATTATGAACCATGTCTGTTTTCTTCCCTCATGCAATTCGCGAGTGAGAACAGGGGGCAAATATAGTAGAACGAGTAACAAGTCAAAATGATAAATTAATCATTTCGATGCCAGATATTTCCTCCCCGGACCCTGCAGTGCGGGAGGGCCGTGTGCAGTTCGACCAGGGATACCGACCATCACAATAAGCGAAACCCACCGCAACTTATAGTCGCTCTCTCTCGGCAAATTTTTCGAGACCCTAAATGAGCTGGAAGAAACTCATCCAAGATTACCAGAATAACTAGTCAGATGAAACTGGACAGCCGCAATAATCCAGACGGACGGTGTGATGAAAACGAAGTTTAACTTGACAAATCTTATATAGTGCACAAAAAGCCTACTAAATCAGAGAAAACTTCCGTGAGATGAGCAGTGGAGCAAGACGGTTAACTATGCATTTGAAATATGCTAAAGAGACTAAGAACTATATAGTGCAAAGCAAGTATGTACTTTTTCTCGCATTTTGCAAAAAAATTTCATGGTAAAATGCAGAACAGGTTATACCATGATCGAGCAAGAAACATCTTCACTGCCCCAGCACATTGACATTTCCAAATGCTCACAATAGTGCATCTGGCATCTTGTTTCGGTATGATGCCAACTTCATTATATCATGGTCTATAATCCGTATTGATTTCGGTGGAAATCAGAGTGCTTTTGCCTGACAATGATGACGTGTCTAATTCAACCATGCCATCTTTTCAACACCATGCTTTGAGCAAAAAATTCCGGAGCAAATTGCTAAGCATTTTCTTTCTGAGAGACCACAACTAGAATGATGTCTAAATTGGACAGCGGAATATCAAATCCAAGGAACAAAACCCAAAACTTCCTTGAAAACGGATGCAACAAAACAGATAATAGGAAAGAAGCCAAATTAAGAATCAAAAGATGAATGTCATTATTGTACACACTAAAACTTTTCACTTCATCTGTAGAGATGACCTCCTTGTGCATCAGACAGAGATAAGACAAGGCTGAAATGATTTTTCTATTCCTCTTATGCAATAAACATCGAATAAGGGGAGGGATAAACATAACCAAATACAAGCATTAAGAAAGAAAACCAAGTTCGAGGTTCAAATCCTATTGTGAAGACTTAGTCTGGTTGCTGAAACAAATGTGCAAGAGAGCATCCTAAATGGCCAGGTCAGATAGCAGGTACTGTACCTTCTTCAAGTCAATTCTGATTTAACAGTCAGCAACCCATCACAGCGCAATTGTATACAAACACCCCAACATTCTCCTTGACACCAAGCACCTTCCAATCCAAAATGCCATTCTTGACCCCCGATTTTGGATTCCAAGAGTTCAGCACAATAGCTTCACCTTCTGGACCTCTCTGCCCTCCAACAACCAATAGTTCCTTGCCCCAAGCCTTAAAAGCAAGGCCCCAACCATTCGAAGAATCAGCCTTGACTGGAAGTCTCCCCAGCAAATCCCAGGTGTTCTTCACTTTGTTGTACTTCTTCACCATGTTGGTCAAGGGCTCTACAGAGTAGAGCTCATTATCCACAACAGCCACAAGCGGAGGCGCCTGAGCAGCCTTATTGACATTTGGGTACATTCCCTCTATTTTCCTCCACTTCTTTGTCTCTAGGTCATACTCTTCTCCACATGTTAATGAATCAGTAGGGCTCGACATTCCACCAATCACGTAGAATTTGCCGTCCATAAAAAAACCAGAACACAATCTACGTGGTGTGTGCATACTAGGTAACAACTCCCATTTACCGGTGGAAGAATCATACAACTCAGCCGATTTCAGTATATTCCCCTTCTTATCACTTCCACCTGCCACGATAGCAATAGAGCTGAGGCAACCTGAGGCAAACAAGCAGCGTCTGTATTCCATCCCCTCACACTTTGCCCAACTTCGATCAACCAAGTTATACTTCCAAATGGCAAAATCCAACAGCTCACGGCCAAACACCAACAATTCAGTGCCGACAGCTAACGATTCCTTATCTGCATGGTTGAAGCATTCATCACAAGGTATCTTAGGCAATGTCATCCACTTCTTTCTAATAGGGTCAAACGCCTCCCACCCCCTTGGATCACAAACAAAGTACACCCAATGTTCAACGATACCCATCTGCCTCCTCAGCTCATACAAAACCCCACTCTTAATTAATTTATTAAACACCGTGTTGGTACACGATAACGAAGCATAATCAGATCGACAAACCCAAGCAAGACAGTTCAAAGCAACATCATCTATAAGACCCGGAAGGAGCGACTCACTTGGTCTCAGCCTGGATGGTGAATGACCATCATCTACTTCTCCCATCGAATTTAAGCTAAAAAGAGTATTCACTTCTTCCTGTACCTCCTCCATGTCCGAACAATCCTTTTTTCACCGTATTTGTCTATAGTATACCAACCCCTCCACACAGAAAATGCACGAAATTTCCCACCCAGAAAGATTTCTAGAAAACGCTAAAGTAGAGTTCTATGACGCCATATCCAGGAAATAAATCTTGGCCTTTGTACGCAATCAACTTCCATCTCCTTTTCATTCTTCGGATCAATTCATCAAATTGAGAACAACCACCGAAAACCGTATCCCTCAGATCAAGCCAGAAACAAATGCTTCTACTGAACCAAAGCTTCTAATTCAGGAAAAAGTCCATAATTCGCATGAACGATCAACCAGAGCTTCCCCGTCGCTGCTACCATCGCACACCTTCCCTCCATACAAGCAATCGAAGCGGCCATATATATATCTGAAATCAGCAAAAAAAAAAAAAAAAAAAAAAAAAATCGACATAAGCACCACACCACACCTCGCCCCAATATCATCTGGGTTCCGCTATGAACAGGAATTAAAAAAATTAAAAATCAAATGAAATGTTGCACGAATCAATCCAAATTTAGGGGAATCAATTCGTAGCAATCAGGCTCGGATCCGCATGCGATTACGACGCGCGTGCGGGTGCGATAAAAGATCAGAGAGAGCTCCGAACAGTTCGAGAAGGAACGCGAGCGGAACGCGTGCGTACCGGTAATTCGGAATCGCGGCCTTCGATCTCAACGCGCGGCATTTGCGGCGCGGTTGTCGCCGCCGGGCATGTCACCGGATTCCGGCACGGTAGAGAGAGAGGGAGAATAAGATGGGAGCTACTTTAGCGCACAGAAACTGAGCTGGCACAGCTTGAGAGAGAAAGAGAGAGAGAGAGGGAGAGAGAGAATCGCGTTTATAACAAAAAAAGTTCGCGGTGTATCTATTTTCCACCCATCACTTCCTTCTTATTTCTGTTTTAGCCCCTTGCTTTTTTATTTTGGGTCAATTTGGTGACCATGATTTATTTAGTTCTCTTGCCCTTGTTACATGGATATACTTGACGCATGAAAAACTATACTATCTACGCCAAAACCCCACGGCTTAATTCTCTAAAAAGACCCTCAAATTGAGGTCAAATCTCATTTCTATCCCGACTTTTTTTTTGTCTAAAAAAAATCCCAAACTTTCGTCTCAGTTCAAAATATGTCCACACTTAAAAAAGACTACCACTAATTTTTTCAAAATTATCAACATCGTGATTAATTAGCTGTTCATTATGAACCTATCTCTTCATTAACACCCTTGTTTTCATATGAAACAACAACGGTCTCATAGTTTTGATAATCTTGAAGAAATTAGCGCCATTTTTTGGACACATGAGTAAAATTTGAAACTAGTGTGAAAATTAGAGATTTTTTTAAATAAGAAAAAGATCATGGCAAAATTATGATTAGATCTAAAGATTGGGAGCTTTTCGTAGAATTCATGCAAAACTCCAGGGAAAGAACATGAGTACAATCTTCTTATGAATTATGATTGATTATGTGATCGATCACATGTAAAAGCAGACCGGTTAACATATCTAAGTCGGTAGCCCGTCATGATCCGAAGGACATTTTGATCAGATCGTGAGGTGTTTAGCATGGATCCAGACGATGCACGCAAATGTATCGACCACTCAAGATCCCGGTGAATGTTGACTAGTCGCGTCTCTTCGGATTCTCCGAGAGGTGGATCGGTCAAAGTGCATGAAAGATGATCTGGATACTATTTGACCGTTAAATTAACCTAAAAAAGAGAAGGGCGGGAGGGGGGAAGGAATAGTCGAAGTCAACAAACGGTGCAAAACCCACGGCACGTGGGGCGAAGGAAGTTGGAGGCCGTTAATTCGTTATGATTTCTTGGTAAATGTCATATGGGTTCGCAGGAGGATCCTGTATTAGTCTTCAACAATGCTGAAGATGTAGTGACCATAAAGAAGGAACAATCCCAAACGAACGTGGAGGTTATTGCCTACATGAAGAAAAGAGTAAGGAACCAGCGTCCGACTTCAGGAGCACTTTGTCCAAATGAGTTATTTCGCCACCCATATGACTGAAATTTGAAAAAAAAATAAAAAATAATAATTTGAATTGCATTGGAAATTTATAAATTTACTCCATCTTAATTAATATATGATATGTGTTTCACGTAAGACTTACATGATTTGATAGTTATAATCGAGTGAGCTGACATGTATCGAATACATACATGAATTAGGGTGAGGTTGAGATAATTCTTTAGTGGTTAGCCGCCTTAAAAGAAGATAGAATAAACAAATGGAAAGATAAATAAAGTCTGCAAGAACGCATGCACATTGGAGATCTAATCATGGGTGGGCGTGAGCCGCATCTTCTGTCGTCAAAGGCTTCACTTTATCAGAGTTTGAATTTGTCCAGGGCACGTCTCTTCTTCTTCTCCAACTCTTCACCTTGAAGTTTTAGCATCCTACGGCTCTGGACGCCTTGTAACTTTTCTTCCACGGAGAAAAAGAGAATGCGAAAGCCAACAAAAAGAAAGAAGTACAAGCGGATTTGATAACCTTTGTGAGGAGCAGCGACTATTGAATCATGGCTTCGATATCAAATTGTTTTGGATGGAAAAATGGTAATGTGAACATAATATAATGAGAGAAATATAGCTTATGATACCATTTGAAAACGAAAGGTACAGAGTATATTTCTATACAAGGAGATAAAAGGTTGTCGTTGAAATGATCTTCTAAGGTATGTCCTAATTAGAATTGCCCTTTGATCGGGGTGGGTGGCTGAGTTTGGTGTGGTGCTTTGACTTCGATGAGAGGGAAGGGGCATGCGGACCGAAAACGTGCTTTGAAGTTGAACTCCTCCTTCGTTAGTCCCGGTCTTGATCATCGCCCGTCGGCAGGACTTCCTCATCGAAGTTAGAAGCAGGTTGAATGTTCAAATGGTTTACTGTGCCTTTCGGTTTGGCTCAAATGGTCAAACAATCATCCAACAGAAAAGAAGCTGAATTTGCAATTAGCCAACCTATCTAATCTTCATCACCAACAGCACAACCTACTTTTCAAGTTTGCCGACTCCCCAGCCTACGGAGCCAAAGAACTCGACATCTGTCGGGCTAAAAGTAATGAACCGTGTGAAATGCACCCGATCCGACGGCCAAAGTCCAATCTAACTATCTACGGTACATAAGGGATTCGCTACTTGTTGACTTCACTTCGAATCCAACCCACCTACAGTGCATCTTCCGACAACATGCGCTATTCATGATAGCTAGGCTACATGGAAAGGCCGAAGTGGGCCAAATGCGGCTCGTGTCGCTTTTGTCCCTATTGAAGATGATGACCCATTAAAAGATGGGAGATAAATCTCTCGCGGTGCCACCTAACCCATTACTCCTCTTCTCTCATTAAATAATTGTAGAACAATTGATGATAAGAACAATCCCTGCTTGCAAGCACAACTCTTTTACGAATAAGACGCGGCAACGGGAGACTTGTCTGCCCTGCATGCTGAACTTTTGAATTATGGCCACGTGAGTGCTTCTAAACCATCTCCATACACAGCGTGACTCGGAGAACCATTTAGAGGTCCACTTGCCGCTTGTTGCTTTCTGTAGTTATCAGTAAGATCACTAGCTCCATCACATGGGGTGGACGTAGGCATTGATGAGGATTTCACATCAGAAAGTTTGTTCAGATCGGTCGCACTTGGCAACCCGTCGCAATACAGTAAAAGGTACCACGTCCATCCAACTAGTAAGGAATTGTCAATGAAGTGCGGTGAAACTATTATTCAATCAAAATACCATAACCAAAGAAGGTAGAAAATCAAGCATCAAGCAAATTGTTAAGGAATCGACTAATGTCAGTATAAACTCTCTCTCAGTTTCAAAACCTATGAGCCCAATATAAATGGCAAGACAAGCTAATCTTCCGTCAAAGAGATCATGCACAAAATCTGAAAAGCCTTAACCTACTAAATCTCATATCTGCATTTCTAGAGCCATCCACACATATCCATCCATCTCTATTTCCACTCTGAGGACAGGTCTTTCACCCCTGTTTCAATGGGTAATTCCTCTCAGCACCTTCTCTGATTCCCGTCTCCAGATTCGTCAGCTCATGAGCGAAAGAGGACAAAGAAAGGAGAAGTTCTTGGGCTTTACTATACAGATAGGTAATTTCAAAAGTCAACGAAACTCAGTTAGTCAAACTCATATCAGTATCGTATTTGCTCCCATCATGTTCCTGCGCCTCCAAGCTTTTGCGCTTGCACCAGCATAAATATTGAGGGATTGGTCCGTCTTCTCCAACAACCCAGGCATGAGCTGCGACAGCATCCAATGTCAACCTGTGTGCTGGATCTGCATATGATAGATTGGCATTTTAGCAATCCAACCAAAAGAACGAGAAGGAAAAACTGTCAATCTGCACAGCTTGCAGTTGGGATAAAGTATGTGATGGAGCCCACTAACACCACTAATACTAACCTTTGCAAAGAAGCCCCTCCAGCAAGTTCTTCAGTTGTGGATTGAGACCATCGGGGAGTATCAAAGGGTTATTAACTATCTGCCAAATCAAATATCAAAGGGCATAAAGTCAACTCAACCAATGGCATGAAACGGTGAGATAGAAGGGGTTAGTGCCGACTGAGGCATATATACCTTGTCATACGTGTCTTGCAGTGTTTCTCCAAGGAAAGGATAATGTCCCAAGACCATACAGTAAAGAGTGATTCCCACAGCCCAAGTATCAGCAGCCCTCCCGTGATAAGTGAGACCTATTTTAAGTACCAGGAAGAAAATCATATTACAGAGGAGAAGTTAAAATCCTTTCATGTTGAGATTTTGTTCTATCATTGCCCTAATGGATAAGGGACTGGACCTAGACAGCATTCGGGTGCTGTGAAAACAGGAGTCCCAGGGGATCGCCGAAGTTCATCATTATCATCCTGCAGATAGCAACGACAACAAATTCACAATCCCCATCATTTAACAAAAAAAGTGACCTAGGGTCTATTGTCTTTAAATCCATACCAGATTACTCCTAGACTTGGTACACATATGCTTTAATTGGGAAGGAGGGGAACGGAAAAAAAATGAGGGGTGGGTGTAGAAAATGTAATAAACTTTGAAAAAATTTTGTGAGGAAGAAAGGAGAAAATTTTTAATTTTTTCATCTGTTCTCCTAATCTCCAAGTGTTCCAAACATAGTATCAGAATATCCCGTTTAGATCCACAACCATGAGCTAGCATAAACTTTTTTCTCGCACGCTTATACAGATTGCCTGAAATAGGAGAACATCAATACCAAACACTTCTCCCCGCTGGGGGTCAAAGAGTAAGTATATCTTTTATGCTGGTTAGAGATTTGTCTTCTCTCCCAGAAAATACAAACAGTAATATGAAGTTCAAATTTACAACTGCAATTATCAAGCAAAATCATGTTTGGTAGTTTCTCTTTCACTGAAATGATTATTTACAGAGGCCTTGGGAGCCAGCAATCATTACCTCAAAGACCTGGCTAACACTGAAATCTCCTATCTTCACAATGCCAGAACTGGTCACCAACAAATTATCAGGCTTGATATCTCCATGCACTATATTCTGGTTCCCTCGCATTAAAGAAAAGAACATGCACTCACTACAGTGTTGACAGCTTAACACAATCTCAGCATGAAGGACAAAATAAAATAAAATAATGCACGCATATATTTCAACATAGATAGTAGTAGCATACATGAGCGTGGAGATACATCAGCCCAGAAACAATATTGCGCAGATACTTTCTGGCAGTATTTTCTTCAATCCCACCAGGTGGACCAGATCCTTCATAAGCCCATTTGCCATCCACATATTCAAGAACTATCCCAAAAACAAACCATTTGTCAATGTTACAATGCTTAAAAAATTTCAACAGAAATTCCATGCATAATCAAGCACACAGAAAATTCATCCCAAAAAACCAATGGGAAGTAATATGATGAGCATACCCATGTAGAAGTGATCTGTTTCTGGGTCATCAATCACCTCTATGAGGTTGACTATATTAGGGTGCTCCAACATTTTCATGATCAAAACCTGCAGAGAAAGGAGGAACATAAATGAAGCTTTTATCTGGAAGTGCAACTCCATGCAAAAAGTTGTTGCTCTAATCCTCTAATAGGTTATGTCAAGGAACAAATGTGCTCAAATAGGTCTTTATTATGTCATAGTTGAACAAGAAATAGCATCGGAATGACATTAAACAGCCGCACCACATAAATAGAATGAATGGATTGAGCAACAAGAAGTTAAGAATTAACTTTTATGATGCATATTTCTCCCTGATCATCAACACAATTTGCTCAGAGAATTCAAATTCCTAGCAAATCGAGATAAAGCGTACAAAGATGAATCAGACAAAAAACATACTTCCCGAAAAACATCGGTCATGGCGGTTTCTGAAGGTGCCACGCGCAGCCTTAGCAAATGGGACTTATGAAAGGCCTGCAATGAAATTACTAAAATTCATACAGATTATCCTTTTCTAGTTATTGAAAACAAGCCCCTACATTATGCAAATATGGAAAAAATACATGCTTCTAAAGGACAATGAGTAATAATTAATCCAAAGAAATAGTATGAGATGGGACATCTTCTAAACAAATGCCTGATGTTCCCATAGATGTATAGCCACCTAGTGCACTATCTTTGGAGTATCTATCATTTTTTCAAGCAATGATGATCAGACAAAGATAAAGGATTCATTAAGTTAACTACTCCAAATTTCTAAGTTGCTGTCTCATCATTATACCATGCTTGCAAAAAGTATATATCATGCATGCAAGATATTGACAACAAAAGTAAGGATGAGAGATACTGTGGGAGTGTGCGTGTGGGGGGGTTTTTTTTTGGAAGGGGGGTTGGCTTGAGAGAGAGAGAGAGAGAGAGAGAGAGAGAGAGAATTTTTATCTATTAGTTAGAGTTTTTAGCAAACTTATAAGCAGCCAGAGAGTATATTGAACTTACCTTAATTGCATAATGCTTTCCATCGACTTGGCTTCGGTAGAGAACCTGTTGTCCATGATAGAATAACTACTTCATTTTCCTTAAGAAAGTAACGAGATAGAATATGATACAACCACATACCACTTTGCCATAGCTACCGGAGCCAATCTTATACTCGCGAACATATTCATTGACCATCTTATTCCCATTTTCATCCTGATAAGAAAATTGACCATTAATGCATGATCACAGAAAGACATATGTGACTCATCAGAAAATGACCACCCGTAAGCTTAAAGTAGAAAAAATATGCTAAATTACACAACTGAGATCACTGAAACAAACACTCAGAACTACGGATTCATATAGACTCCCATAGCTTTGCTCAATCACAGGTACCCCTACTGCGATAAGACTAGAAGCTTGCACGGTTCACTCAACTAAGCTGTGCAGGCTACTGCATTGTATATGTATAATAGGCAGCTTATATGAAGGCATCATAACAGAAATAGCTGGATAGATGCTCAACTCTTAAGACAAGGTTTGGATAGAGAAACTACTTCAGGTAAGATCACACAAACTAAGAGCACATGCAGCAATCATATTCCCTGACTGCAGGATATCTAGTTATGATCTCTAAAGAAACAACCACAGCATACTCCCATGAATGTGGCCAAGAAAGAGTTTCGCAATTCATTGATATTTACCTCTGCACGAATGACTTTGTGGGTTTCTTTTACAGGATATTGCCTGCAAATCATGCCATTTTCTTCTCTAAACCTCAGTATATCTTCGGAACGTTGGGCACGGCTCCGCAATTCACTATCATCATCATCATCATGAGCAATATCCGTGACCTCGCCATTGTATGAGCGATCATCCTCAACTTCCGTGTCTTCATCCAACAGATACTCCTGAGAAGGATGATTATTCAATCCAGCAACGGGCCTCGAGGTTCTTTTGGGCTTCCTGGAGAATCCAAAGCAACTACAGCAGCCCATGAATCTGGCAATTGGATACCCTTTATTGAGCATGAGAATTTTGGAACCTATAAGTTATATACTGCAACTTTCAGCTTCAAGATGAACAAAAAGTCCAAAGACCTGCAAAAAATGCACACCCTTGATATCCTCTCCTAAGCAAACAGAAAGAGTCACCTAAACATAACATGCGGAAAAAAAAAAAACTCTGGCTGATTGTCGAATCGAAATCCTCACTCCAGAACAAAATCAACACTGTAGTTCTGAAGCTTCCTTGCGAAAGATTCATGACATCATTCGCCTGAGGCGAATCCACGCCTCGACAATTTCAGTCAAGATTCTGCGAGCGAACAAAAAACCCGACCTTCATACACACACCTGGTACACACAGGAGAGGACAGGGCGTTCAAGCCCAAAACAGCTTGGCTATTCCAACGGATGCCATTCAGACAGATGAACGAAACAGCTGATTACGTTGCTGCAGCAGCTGTTTCTACCGAAAACCAACATAGCGATAGCTCCAGTTTATAGGACCTCGATGAGAGAGAGACCTGAATGCACCACCTCGCAAAAGCAATGGAAATTCTTGACCCTTTCCGACAAAAAAATAACAATAATGCAACTAAAATAACTCAAGATAACGCAAGAAAAAACCTGCCCAGTTGACGAAGTTCATAGATAGGAAATAAGAAAACGACACGCTCGCATAGAACTCTCAGACCGCCACCATCCGAAAAAGGATGGAAACACGTCCGACACACGGCCCCATAACCCACGCTTCAGCAAAATCCCAAATAAAAACCTCACCTTTTTCCGTATAATTTGCCGAAGGAGAAGATGGGTTGGCGCCGGGATTTATAGCGAAACGAGCATTACGACGCGCGCTCGGCAATACGAATTGCCCCCGACGGCGGCACCGGGCAATTCAGCGCGCGGAGACGCGAGACTCCAGAAGATCGACGGGACTTCCGAGAGGCGAAATCGGCTGGAGATCCAGAAACCCTAATCGAGCACACGAAACGGCCACGGAATAAATACGGAGGGGGAGGAGCGGCTGGAATCGGAGGAGATTTCGCCGTGAGGCGGGGTCCTGAAGGTCCTCGCGAGATTGCGTCGCCTAAAATCCGACCGCGGCGGTTAAACCGGGAAGGTTTCCGAGATTGGGGGAGGGGGATGAGAAATTTGGGAAATTCCGGGGGCCAAAGTTAGAAGAAAACCGAAAGCGCGTCCGGGGAAGGAGGGGGGACGAATGTATAAATAGAGAGAGAAGCGGGGGAAGTTTTCTTCGTTATGATCAAACGTTTGATTTCGACTGGGCGGCTCCACGCCAATTAAAAAGTTGCCCTAATTGACAATTTGTAGGGGAATGTAAGGCTGGAGTGGGCTCCAATTAGGAGGGCTGTATGTACTTTTGTGACATCTATACTTTTATCTTTAAAACGATTGAAAAAAATATGATTTGTATTGATTATAAAATGAATGAATAAAAGATATTTTTATCGTTTGCGAAATTATTTCATGACTATACATGCTTTTGTAATATTTGCATGATATTTAAGAACCATATGTGCTTTTGTCATGAGATATAAATGATTATTAGTAGTGAAAATGTTTTTTATTGATCAATTATTTCAGACGATATGAATGATTATTTTTAAAGAAAAATATTTTCTAAATTATTTATTTTAAGCAAAGCCTACATGTGTTTTTTGATGAGGTTGTGTGTTTTACTCGTTTGACTAAATATATTGGATTGAGATGTATCTTTATCTCCCTATAACTATATGGTAGCCACAATAATACGACTTATTCATTGAGAGTGCTTATATCATTGATGCAATTTTAAAGTGTGTAAGTGTCATAGTAGTGATTGAGACTAGGTAGTATAATCTACCAGCTTCTGATGAAAGCAACATGGGGCTACGCTTGGACCTACTCAAGGATTATGAGTAGATTCTAGCTTTGTTGGTGGTTGTTTGTGTACGAGAGTGGATGTAGACATGGTTTAAGATGAACCACTATAAAGATTTACATGCATCTTATTTTATCTTTCTATTTATTTCTATATTTGTACAATAGAAATAATTCACTTTCATATTTGTATATATATATATAAAATATATCAAGTTTCGTTATATAACATATTCAACCCCTTTAGGTGATATCACTAGCTATAACAAATTATTAGTTGTTATGTTTGTGTCATTTTGATGTAATTTAATGACTAAATTGAATATTTAACAATATTTTTGATACCACATTAAACAGATAAAAAGTCTAGGGATAATATTGTACACTATGTCGAATTTCAGGGATCAAACTGCAAAAATCAAAATGTTCAAGGATAATATTGCACGTTAAACCAAAGTTCTAGAATAATGTGTACCCATTTTCCCATTTCAAATTTTCCCGAGCTCAATATTTCCATGTTTCAATCTTAAGTTAGAATTCAATTTATGCGGACTATAATATCTAAACATTAAAACCACATGATCATCTAACAGTTTAAACTTTTTTTAATAGTTATTAGTGATCTCACGAGATCTTTCTTAACCAGAACCACATATGACTTATCTCTCTCTCTTGTTTTTGGGGGCAACCTACGATTATTTCTCGTCTCTTTTGAGCGGGTGCTAAAAATAATTAGTATGTAGTTTGAAAGGGTCGACGTTGAAGCCCTCATTGGTCCCAGATGAATCCACCTCGAACCCTAAAAATATCAAAGAGAGAAAAGAACAACAGAGAAGCATATAATTAGATGGAATCTCTAGAGACTTTTTAGCATAGCAGATGTCCATCAAATGTCCAAAACTCAATAATCAAGTCCGGTAGACATCTTCTTCATGTGCGCGCACGGACACGATGCTCCTACCTTTATAATTTTCTAACCTAATCCCACGAATCTTAGCATTGTACAATGACTGGCTTACATAATTCGAATTGAATAGCCTCTCGTGAATATTATTATTTCGTCACGATCCGACAGCCCGAGGTTTTTCCAGTGAGGACCAACCACCTAACGCAATGAATCGCCAGCATGCACGCGCGACGGTCCCCTACGTTATAACCTGGCCAAGTCGATGCTCCGTGAAAATTCGTAATTCTTAAGGTCAAGGCAAATGAGGGTATGGAGTTGCTGAAGTTGCACGTCATCGCTCGACAGAGATTTGGAGGCGCGAAGTCAAAATTAATCAGATTTTCTGGCCAAAAAGAGAATTACTGATATTTTAATTTCACTGCCATGCGTAAAATCTGAAGTGGGGAAACAAAAGAAAAAAAGAATTATAATCAGGAACGAAAAGGGTGATCCGGATTTATGTGGGGAGGGTTGTTGATCGGAGGAAGCTTCTTGATCGGATGATGCCAACGGAGGGAGTACTCGCACGGACTGCTCCGTGAGATCGAATCAAAGCTCGTTTGGGACGTGCAAAATGTCTTCAAGTGACGGTACTTTTGTAGCCACACTCAACCTGCATTGGCCATGTGATAGTCGCCATCTAACTTTTGCGCGCTGGGTTAACCCATATTTTAGGTACTGGGCAACAACACGTCATCCACGTCGACACTCATAGGT
Organism: Corymbia maculata; assembly: GCA_014182735.1. NCBI lineage: Eukaryota > Viridiplantae > Streptophyta > Magnoliopsida > Myrtales > Myrtaceae > Corymbia > Corymbia maculata. Next base: position 25,872,686 of record CM024683.1, on the reverse strand, counting down.
CCACATATATTTTATTTTGCTTCAAGGGATTGCTTCGAACGGAAGTAAACCTTAAGGTTCCAGTCGTTTTGTTGTCATAAAATCTGAGGTTACAAGACAAGAAAGTGACTACACTTGAAGTCGACGCCCGAAGGATACAGGCGCTTGGGAATATCAAGTTGTTCTCCTCTTTGGCGAATCATGGCTGGAGAACCTCCCGTCCTTGACTGCTGTAGACGCATCATCGGCTTACAGTTCGGTTCTTGAATGGATCTATGGTAGGATTAGAATGACCATATGCGAGAATTTTGATCGAGGACGGTTGAGAACTTGACATCAGCATAACATCGAACAACAACTTAAATCTAATATTGTTAACAGTACACTAAGAATGACAAAGCGATTCCTCTTGATAATGCATACGCTGATAATACATACTCTCAACGACACAGCGAGGTTGGTTTATTTCGCAGAAAACATTTTTATGGTAAAATATTATTATTTTTTCATTTTCTAGCACAAGTCAACAACAAAAGTATGTTAAAATTCAGAAAAATGATTTCTTTTTTAAAAAATTGAAAATCATTTTCCAAATATATGATTAGGTCTCAGTGCTTGGACCCGAAACTCTATATTTGGGCATGGAAACTCCAACGCTAATTCTTAGCATCTAGGACTAGATCTCTGATGCCCAAACCCGAGTCCATTGAGGTCTAGTGTGGGACCTTGGTGCTCGGGCTTGGGCCCTTGGTGGCCTCACCCAATTATGCTAGATTTGAAGTCTTGATACCCATGCCCAATGCCTTGGCACTTGGGCCGGGGGTTCACAAAGGCAAAATGCTGGATCCTAATATTCGAGCTTGAATCCCAAACACTTGAACTCGAGTCCATAAAGGCCGTGCCTGAGTCCCGACACTTAGGGTTTGGTCCCCAACACTCAGGCCTAGGTCCTTTGACACTTGGGCTCAAGTCCATGGCGCCTAAGCTAGGGTCTATTGAGGTCAAGGCCTAAGACTTCGTTCCAATGCTCAAGTCCATTCATTCTAAGCCGGGGACCTCGGTGCCCACTCTTTGGTTTTATTGAGTCTAGGCTTGGTAAATTAGCGTATGTGCCCTAGTCCATCAAGGTCAGGGTTGGGACCTAAGTGCTCATGCTTCAATCCCACGACTTGGGTTGCGATCCATCGAGGCGAGAACTGAGACTTTAGTGCTCATATCCATTTCCTTGATTGCCTATGCGCAAGTCACTAGCCTTTGAATAGTATACATTTATTTAAAAATCAAATTTTCCACACCAAATGACATCAAATATTTTTAGTTTATTTTTAAATTTCAACCATACACTAGAAATATTTTCATTTTTTTGGAAAATATTTTTTAGAAATGTTATATTTTCTACAAAATAAATAGAGACTAAAGCTTTCTCTATTTCACATTTATATATTTTTCGGTGTAGGTTGATCTTCTTAATAATCTTCACAAGAATCAATTTCGTCGTTTTTCTTTTGGTCCAACAATTTAGCCGTTGAAGATAAGTAATCAAACATCGGAGATCTGGCCGTTCATGCAATCAAATCTGCTAGTAAACTTGTTGGTTCCACAAATAGAGTTGCTTATATTAGGAAATAATCCTTATCACCAAATGATTGATAATTGATCAGATTCTTCCTCAATTAATTTTCTAGATTTCCAAAGCCGTGACTAAGTGTTTAACCTTTTGAGTTGCTTCTTTCAACAACCCATGAGTATATCCTAGCCGCCGTTTTTATTCAACTTACGAGTAACCATTCATTATCTTTCTTAGTACCTCGGTGTAGAGATGTCAATATGGATCATAAATCCATATTATGACCCACTTTTAATTAAATGGGTCAAATATGAGTTAAGTAAAAATTAAAATATAGATCAAATATGAGTTAAATGAAAGTTAAATATGGGTCAAATATGGGTTAAGTAAAAGTTAAATATGAGTCAAATATGGGTTGAATGAGTTATTAAGTAGACCCATCATTTTTCTTCTTCCATCCCCTCCTCTATGCGTTCTCGACCTCTATTGCCAATTCAATGAGGTTCACTCAACAATAATTAAAAAATCGATTTTTTTAAAAATTATTTTCCTCAAACTATTTCAATTTAGAGGTATCCACATTTTTTTATTTACTAATTTTTTATTATTTAATTTACTTTATAAATTTGATGTGAAATTTTTATTTAAATAATTTATATGTGAAAATTTTTAAAGTAGACTAAATAAGTGGGAGTGGATTTTTTAAAATTAAGTTAAATATTAATATGATTTGGTAATATGAGTCGGGTATGGATTAGGTATGGGTCGTCAAATTTACATTGCATGAAAATGAGTCAAAATGAGTTAAATGGGTCAATGTAAGTCGGATCATTTTCGACCCGACCTACCCATTTGACACCTCTACTTCGGTGATCCAAGACTATATAAATCGTTTGCCTTGTCTAGTACCTCAAAGTCTCTACAAACTTTCCATTTTTCATTACTTATTAACCTATGTAAAGGTCTATCAAGTTATCCTTAGTCTTTCATTCCATGCTTCGGATACCTTTGATATTGGCAAAGTATATCAAATTCACTTGGGACTTTTATCTTTTGGTCTTTCGAGCATATTAGCAATCATGGTTCTACGTAACTATTCACCCGTTAATGGTACCTCCAAGCTTTACCAAACTCTCCGTTCTAGCCTTGTTGAGCTGCTACTCAAGTATCTCTCCTTTTTAGGCACCTACCTTGTTCACCATTAATAAAGCAGTGCGCTCCTTGTTTTTTGATGGTCCTGTTAGAACACCATATGCATAATTGCTTGTGTGTCTTTCACCTAATTTACTAAATCAATTTGTTAATCTTCAAAATATTATATTGTATTTTCTTATAACATAATTTTAGGATCATAATAAACAAATTAAGGTCCATAGATGGCATTGCACATTGGGTCAAATTTTAGGGACCATATTTATAAATTAATGAGAAACGACAATGTACATTGGACCAAATTTCATGGAACTTTTTGTATTATTTGCCCGATTTGAAAACATGATCTTATGCTTCGATACTATGCTGTGATTGCACCAATAAATGGCAAAAAATGTCCACTTGTTTCATTTTAATTGATAATGTGTATATATAGGAAAAATTCCAAAAAAGGCTTCAAGTGTCCACATTTTCTCAAATAAGGGCCCGAAGTAGAAATTGTTTCAAATAAGGGTTTAAATTGCCATCATTTTCTCAAATAAGGGCTTAAATGAATCTTGTATCAAATAAGGTCTTGAAGTATTCATGTCTGTTTTAAATAAGGACCCGACTTTCCAGCAATCAAGGGCATTTTAGTAATTTCTATTTTTTTTTTTTTTTTTTCTGGTTCACCTTCTTCTAGCCACCAGCGAAGCCCATAGAAGGCTGGCGCGAGATATGGCCTTACTTGGGTGAGGCAACCCTTGCCTTGGCTGAGGCTACCCCTCACGGCCACACTCAAGGTCGGCCCTTACCAGATCTGGCGAGGGTCATCTTGCCCTTTGCCCTCGCTTGCGGCTGACGAAGGCCGGCCTCCCCTAGGGTGGGGTGGCCCTCGCTAGATCGGGTGAGGGCGACCTTCACCTAGTCCTCTATAGGCTTTGTTGGTGGCCAATCGGCCACCAACAACGAAGAAGATGAACCATAAGAAAAAAGAAAAAAGAAAAAGAAAAATTGGCAAATTACAAAAATGCCCTTAGCCGTTCGGAAAATTTAGCTGGCTAGTGACCAGTGAGGTTAGACATTTATTTGAAATAATTATAACCATTTCAGGTCTTATTTGAAATAATTATGGTCACTTCGAGCCCTTATTTGGAATATAGTCCACTTTAGACTCTTATTAGAAAAATTAACGGTACTTGTGGCCCTTTTTGAAAATTTTCCTATATATATATATATACATGAAAATGAAAAATGTGGAAAAGAGAAACACCACGTAAATATGGCGAATATAGACTTGCCTATAATCTGAATATATAGTCCACGTGGATTTTGCCAATAAAGGCTAATACCCACAGAGAGCGAAGCGCACACACGAGAAGAAAGTGCGGCTTTTCGAAACGAAAGGCCTGCACAATTCCATCGCTCCACGTCTCTCACTCTCTCTCGCTCGCTCGCTCGCTCGCACGCAACTCCTCTTTCATTGGCGCACAAATTCAACAGGACCGCTCGTTCGCCCCTCGAAGCGGAAGCGCAGATTGCGGAGATGGCGGTCGGCGTCCTCGCTCTCCAGGGATCTTTCAACGAGCACATCGCAGGCACGTTTTCTTCTCCCTCGTTTCTCCGTCGGCGTACGCGCGCCGTCGCCGGTTTTTACGTGAGCTCGTGACCGGAGGAATCCGTCTGTTCTGTGGTTTTGTTTCGCCAGCGCTTCGGAGGCTCGGGGTGAAGGGAGTGGAGATAAGGAAGCCGGAGCAATTGCAGGGCGTCAGCTCGCTGATTATCCCCGGAGGGGAGAGCACCACCATGGCCAAGCTCGCCGAGTTCCATAACCTGGTGCGTTCGCGCGTTCTTTTTGGTTTCCGATGAATCGTTCGTCGCGGTGGTGTCGGATTGGGGATGGGGAAATGAGAGACGCCTGTACTGTTGTCGGTTTAGGATTGGCGGTGGGAGTGTACTAACATTGCCTTTGCGACTTCGCGACCGATTGTCTTCTAGTAGTCGGTCTTTCGTGGAGTAGGAATGAAATGAGGTCACTGTTTTTGTGCTTTCTGAGAATACCACGACCTGGAAGGAGGTGCCCCACGTCACGTGGGCGTGTTCATTTGTAGTAACTTGCGTTTCGTTGAGTTTATTCATCTATGGTTGCTTTGGCAATGTCAACAAAATAATTTGCCGGATAGGACAAAATTAGGATAGCAAGCTGAGAAGCTGTCATTGCTGCGTCGAAATTAGTGGTGGTGGAGCAAGTCTAATGCTCAGAGTTTTGCAAACTCACGGCCAGTTCTCTTAAAGGTACATTTTTTGTGTGGAGTAGGATGTAATGATTTTTAGTTTTTGCTGAAATGTTTCCTGAAAATTGACATAGAGTATCGGTTCATTCGGTTTTTCAAGGAAAGAAGACTCCATGATTCTCATCTCTATTTTCTGTGCTGCATGCAAGTTCGGTTGCATTTCAGTGTGCCCTGTTCATGGACTTTTTCTGACTTAATTTACTTTTCCACAGTTATGGTATCGGCAAGGTACAGTTAGTTCAGTCATTTGTAACTAAGTCCTTTGATTCTGCAGTTCCCGGCTCTTCGAGAGTTTGTTAAGATGGGAAAGCCTGTCTGGGGAACATGCGCTGGCCTCATATTCCTGGCTGACAAAGTAACTGGTGGGTCTTCTCTTGTAGCTTCATAGTAGGCCTGCAGATTGCACTGTTACAAAATTCATTGTTTTGGCTGTATGCAATGTGAGGATGCTGGTGATGAAGTTCAGATAGTTGAAAAAAGATGCTTGTTTGTCACAGGACAAAAAGCAGGAGGACAAGATCTTATTGGCGGCCTGGATTGTACTATCCACAGGAACTTTTTTGGCGGTCAGGTCTGCGTGCCCTTATGATTCTGAGAATATTGCTCCACTTTATTTATGACACATTGTAGCTGTTTTGGTTAAAATAAATGTTGCACCATCTGCTATCACATGTGAGATTGTGAGTGTGAACCTTGACTTCATCTTTGTGTCCAGTATATGTAACTTTTATGCCAGAGTGATCATGTTATTGCTTATATACAATGACGTAGGAATTGACTTGCTTTTTTTTTCCTGATATTTAGATTCAGAGCTTTGAAGCGGATCTTTCAGTACCGGTGCTTGCTTCAAAGGAAGGAGGTCCTGATACATTTCGTGGAGTTTTTATTCGAGCTCCTGCTGTACTTGAAGTAGGACCAGAAGTTGAAGTGCTTGCTGACTATCCAGTTCCATCTGACAAGCTGATGGATCAAGCTCAAGAGGTATGGCATACAATATTTGTTTTGTTTAAGCAAGTTCATTGGGTATAATTTGCTATGTGTTGCTCTTATATGACAAGTTTCATGGTGAGATTTAGTTTTTTTTGAGTATTTCCTTATGGCTAGGTTTGCATGGATGTGCTTCTGACTTGATACTAGTTTTGAACTCATTGAAGGTTTTGAATCGTAAAACATGATTAGTATCTGATAGGTTTTTCCTATAAAGAGTTTGTTTGCACCATTTTGCATCTTTTGAGTGCAATGGTGTGGTGCTAGTTGCATAATTTAACTTGTAGCTGGCAATTTGGAATTGTGAGTTTAATTCATCTGGCATTATCATTTCCCTGCCAGTCCTCTTGTGTTATTCATACTGGCTCTATTCATTTGAATGGCTGAAATTTGTTGTCATGTGAATATTGCGGTGAGTTTATTGGATAATTTGCATCGAAAAGCCCATTTAGTGCGAATTTCAGTTATACCAACTTTGATTCTTTTATTTGACTTTCTAGATTAGTACTAAGTTGAACACTTTTTGGGCCATACGAAAATAGGTATGATATGGAATAGCTATACCTTAAAGTTGTCAATGGCAGTCGCTGTCAAAAAGTCTCCTGTATAAGGAGTTATAATAAGTTTAGGTTCATTTTTTTGAGAAGGAAGTTCGTTCACTTCTATATCAAAATTTTGGTTGATTTTTAATTTCCTAATGCTCTAGAACAATTAAATCAATCAAGTAAAGGCACAAATGTCAAAAAAATGAGAATAACTTTGTGGCATTGAATTAAAATGAAGCACTAGTTTTTAACAATCATTTCTGAGGCCAACGATCAGATTGCACATTCTGTTTAGTCTTCAGTTTTTCCTTGAGGATGCTTAGCTGCTATTTCCAGTGAATTGAGTTTGGGCCTTTGGGTCTGCTGATCTAGGTGACTGCCCCAACTTTATGCCTTCAGTTGGATTAGAAGTAACACTGTTGATACTATGCATTGGATTGACCTCAATCGTGTATTTTCTTTTGCTCACTGACATCTTAAGGTTTTGAGAGAGCAACCTTGACGCAAGAGAAAGTTGCTTTGATATGATCTGGGAGCCATTAGATCAAATTACAGAGTTGCCATACTCAGTTTTGGCCATGCATATTTGTCTCCCTTCGGGCTCTGTCTGGGAGGTTTGTGCATTGAGATTCAGGGCAGCTTCATCTTGTTGGCCTCTAGTATAAGCAGCTCGTCAAGTAAAGATTACGAGAGTGTCAGAGCACTAATAAACTTGTACCATGAGCTTACTGTATCCTGGTTCAACAATGTTGAGCCTCAGGAAAGTGATGGTGAAGGGGGCTTTATATAAGTTGCATGGAATTGAATATGCTTTTAGCATGTTTAATATGGATTTTTTCCCAAAAGTAAGTGGAGATGTTGACTGCTGTGGATTGCTCATCATAAATTTACTGCGAGCAATCTAGTTGTTACTGTGAAGTTTTCTTCTATGACCATGTTTTGATGTTGTCAGTTCCTCTTAATGTGGAAGTTATTAATGTACCATCATTTTTTGTCTTTTTGATGAATTATTCAAGCTCTTTTGTTCTTATATTCCTGTTTGGAGTATAGATTTATTGAAGTTGGTCTGGATACTAATAGCCTAAACCTTGTTCTTTAATTAGTAGATACACCAGATTTTTCTGTTTGCATTGTTCAATGAAATACTTTTCCTTTTTAGGTGATTCATTGGATATAGATTCAATTTTTCAGTTCTTTTGATTCCTTAGAATTTATTTTTCCTGTTCCTAGAGGTATCAGGATGCCACTGTCCAGGATCTCTCTCTCTCTCTCTCTCTCTCTCTCTCTCTCTCTCTCTTCAGGATAGTAAATATCTCCAGAAAAAGTTCCATATATCAGATCCCTTTAATTTATCTCCATCTGAACCTTTTTTGGTTGTCGTGACATTTAGGAAAACAAAGGATCTGAAAAGAAAGTAATTGTAGCTGTCAGGCAAGGGAACTTGCTGGGGACTGCCTTCCATCCAGAGTTGACAGTGGACTCACGATGGTAACTTATTTACCTACACCATTATCTTTTCTCCTTGCACCTCTTTGATGAAACGTTGCTTGTGCAGGCATACATACTTCCTTAAAATGGCAAGTGAAATTGAAGGAGGGGCCTCAAATAGCATTGTGGCGGTCGAAGGAGGTGATTTGACTTTTGACCAACAGCCAAAGAATGATCTTCCCATATTCCAATAGTGTTTCACTTTCATCTCGTTGACCCGGGAACATTCTTCTCACAGTCAAATTGGTTTCATTGATAGGTGACTTTATGATGCTCGACCTCTCCTGAGGTCTTAGTTTTTGGGTCCAGCTTTAATGTTTCGTCGTGTGTGCTGAACATGTATATAATGTTGCTTCAAAATTTGGTTACGTTGATGTCCCGGTTGTAAAAGAATAAGTTGATGAAGCTTTCGTAATTCGGAGGGTCAACTGTATGGATTTCCAATTTTTGCAGTAGAGTCCATGGTAGTTCTGTTGACTAACTCGGCCAGTCAAGGGCTGTCCCATGGGTAAAAAGTCGGGCATTTTTTGGCCTGTGGGGACTGAACAACCTTTTCGGCCGACGTAAGCAACCACTAGACGCGTTTGATCCACGTACATTTTACTCTATAGCTAAGGCTTTCGTTGTTTGTTGCTGTATGCAGAAGTTCATTTAAGCCTGATGACCATTATTAAATTCTGTAAAAGCAGGCCTCGACCTTTTCCCATTAATTTCCACTGCTTTCTGCTCCAGCAATTAAGGTTCATTGATTCTTTCAAGATTGCTTGGTCAATGCTAGGCGGGAGTTGCCTCCAACAGCAATAAAAAAAATAAAAAATCCATTTACTGTTTTCTGGCAATCTAAGAAAAGAAGTTGAACTCGGAAGCTTTTGAAATGGGCATAATGTACCATATTGTAAGATGACGATAACAATTGCAATCAAAGTGTGATCACACCAAGCATGTGTTCGACTTTACGTCATTCAAACTAGGTGCTCCTTCTGTTGAATCCAACGTAAATGAAGTATCAAAAACAAAACAGGAGCCTTCGTGAAGACTTGAGATTTCCATTAACAGCAGATTCAGCAGCTCAGAATTACGTGGATTTTCGGTTTCGTGAGACCAGAGGATCCAAGGCAAATTTAAAGGGGGCTCAAAGTTCAAACCACATGGCATGTGCGTAGCAGAAACGAAACGGAGTGTCTGCTCAGGAATATATTAATGGAGTTTAAGTTTCCCAAAGAGCATGAAATCCCTTATCCTTCCTTCTTCTTCGCTTATTTTATTGGGATATAATAAGCTGGATCTTGTTCATATCTCCTCAGGGAAAGCCATGTTTCAAGCTGAAAACGTGGCGTGGCCTAGAAAAGGGAAAACTCTCTACCTTGAGTAGAGTTTAGGTTCTTACAGAAGGTTGCGCTTCTCTTTCACGTATTCAAAGGCCACTTGTTCCTGACCCTCAGCACCATGACATGTCACATCTGTAATTCCTGGCGAGTTTTATTACATGGTCTCGAGGATGAAAACTGGTCTGAAAACTTCTCAAGCTTGATACTTTATCCTAACTGTCATGGCTAGTAATAAGAGTACCTTGGGGGTTATTTCATATGGGGGAGAGTTCCCTATGTATGAGCCTAAGCAAGAAGAATCAATGTAGATTATGGTGACCCTTGCCTCAATTGGAGGATTTGCAGCATGTTTATCTCTCAGTGAATTATTGCCATGAGAACAATGTTAAACAATAACTGAACTCGAAAATTGGATTTTCTTGGATGCTAAAGTAATGAGCTGAGTTATAACTTGTCAGCTTGCAACTAAGCCCTCGATTAAAAAAATTGTAGGTTTTGCGTTGGAGAATGTGGATAATGAGCAGACAGTGAATCTTATGATAATTACCATAATTGCAGCAATTAAGAGGAGCAGCATATGTTAGAGAGGTCGATGAGCTTGCTGCAGGCTCAAGTATTGCAAAGAGTTTTACAACTGGCGCATTGTCAACTCTAACATATTCAAGCAAGTGAAAGCTTTAAGCTCTTTCCAACTGTATAATAAGACTTATTAAAGATGTTAAGAATGGTCTATGATTGTTAGTCAAAACCTATATTTTGTTGGAAGCAAGAAATGCAAGAATTAAGCCGGACTCCAAGGCCTTGTTTAAGTTAGGCATTTCCACGTTGCCATATAAAGAGGCCTCTCAACATTCTAATCCGTCCTACAATATCCATCATTTTCTGCTGGAAGCATCTGACAAATAACAGAGGAAGGTAGATCGAGAGAATCATCTTCGGGCTGCGATTGCATCTCAAAGACAATGGAGGGAGGAAAGCCATTGATCTTGATGGCTAGCCTTGTCGTTCTGGTCTTGCTGGGGGCATCCATGGTGCAAGGGGCGACTGGTAAACCTGACCCTGATTCAACAAAGTACGTGATGCTAAACAAAACGTCTTCCGGCCATGAACGAGCCTTTTGCCTGGCGTCCGGCAAGTGTCACCTCAAGAAGCTCACTTGCCCTTCTGAGTGCCCGGAGAGGAAGCCCAAGCAGAACAAGAAGCACAAAGGTTGCTTCGTTGACTGCAGCAGCAGCAAGTGTGAAGCCACTTGCAAACGTAAGCAAGCTTCTCTCACTCTCCTGATACAACAGTCCTACGTCTTAAGCTGTTTTCTGATTGCTACTTTGGAAAAATTCAAGCACGATAGTTGTCTTTCTAGTCTTGGCTTGATTTATGCAGACACGATCAATGAATCCTCGATATCGATTTTGACACAACCGTTCTTCTCGAAAAGTTTGGACCATTGGGGAGTAGGCTCGCGTATTGATGTTCATCTCTTCTTCTTCTTGCTCGTGCAGATAGAAGACCCAACTGCCAGGGATATGGCTCTCTCTGTTACGACCCTCGGTTCGTCGGGGGCGACGGAGTCATGTTCTACTTCCACGGGGCAACCGGAGGGAACTTTGCGCTTGTCTCCGAAGACAACCTCCACATCAATGCCCACTTCATCGGGACTCGCCCTAAGGGACGGGCCCGTGACTTCACGTGGGTCCAAGCCCTCGCGGTCTTTTTTGACAAGCACACCCTCATCATCGAAGCGAAGAGAGTCTCGCACTGGGAGGACAGTGTAGACGCTCTCAACGTCATTTGGGACAATGAGGCCGTCCAAGTCCCCACCGACGGAGAGGCCGAGTGGAGGCATGAAGGCGAGGACAGGACCGTGATAGTCGAAAGGACCGACGACACTAACTCTGTGAGGGTGACGGTGAGTGGGTTGCTTGAAATGGACGTAAGGGTAAGGCCGATCGGTGAAGAAGAGAACCGGGTTCACAACTATCAAATACCCAAGGACGATGCGTTCGCTCACTTGGAGACACAGTTCCGGTTTTCTAATCTGTCAGACCTGGTTGAAGGAGTTCTGGGCAAGACTTACAGGCCAAACTATGTGAGCCCTGTGAAGGTCGGCGTTCCGATGCCGATGATGGGCGGCGAAGACAAGTACCAAACACCATCTCTATTGTCACCTGTCTGCAAAGTTTGCAGGTTCAAGGGGCCAACTGGGCGTGCTAGTGTCGAGGGTGTTGCTCAGTACTAACCATGCCGATAAGAAAAAGAAAGTTCGTTCCTTTTTACTCATTTTAATCAAAGAAGACATCTGTGCTTTTATCTGGTTTTGGGGGGTCTTCTGCTTTGTTCTTGAATGATTTGCGTGTGTACAAAATAAGGGACGAATCCCATGATGTCGTGTTCAACTAAAACTTATTTTCATTTGGTATCAGCCATTTCTCAGGACAAAAGTACCTGAGCCTTTATATGTCCATACAGTAAGCGAAGCATCATCGATTGGTCTGTTCTGCAAGTTGAAAGAAGTCCTTCATGAATCTTTTTTTCCCTTTAATTTCGCTTAATAGTTGCGAAGGCCTTCAAAACTTAGACAAACTGAATATGGTGGTTATCAAAGCTATGTTTAGGACGTATAACTAATATGCAACCTCATGATGATACTACTACAGAGGAAGAGATCTACCTTTCGCTAGTTTGGTATCCTGCCCACAAACGGCGAGTGAGCAAGAGATACATTTGCTCGACTCGATAGTACACATGAAAAATGAAACAGAAAGACAACATATTAGCCCACACAACAGCGAACCTATGCATCCTTGTCACACAATGTTCAGAGATACTCTAGCTACCTCAGACATTGCTGCGCTCTCGGTACTGCAAAGAAATTTCCCTCGCGAGAACAGGGATGTCAACAGCAAATGCCGGCAAAGGATTGCCTGATCTGGATCTGCAGTAGCATTTCATCGATATAGTTTTGCTAATGTGAAAGTGAAAAAAAAGAGGCAGACGTTCTTTTGATTTGAATGAAGTTATAGAAGAAGTTTTGCCTATCGCGAAAACCCCCTTTGCAGCATCTCTTACTACGTGAGAGGAGAAGCTTCTGTCAACTGCCATTTATCTTAAGATTGGTTTTGTTTTTAACCCTTCGACAATGAAGTTGGCGGAAAAAATCAATTCCACGTACCAATCAAATTAGGGATGAGTAAGACCGACTGATCGTATTCGGCATTGCTCGGAATAGATTGGACTGAACCGGCCAGTTGGGTTCGGTTCCTAAAAGTGTCGGTTCGGTGCGGTTCCCAATTCCAAAGAGATATCAGATTGTTCAAATCAATTGTTATTTATTTATTTTACTTTTTAAATGTCTCAGGCGCGCCTCCTCTCATCTATCGATTTTCCCCTTTTGTCCCACGAAGCTCAATTTACTTTTTTTTCTTCCGATGTTTCCCTTATCTGGGTCTCCATCACCTCTCATGTATTTCGAGAATTTCTCCTCTTTGAATTTGACTGGTTCTACCGGATTACCTAGGAAGTGAACCGCGAACCGATCATCCGAGATCAAAAGATGGGAATGCCAGACCAAAAAGTGAAGTCTCAAAGCCTCGCCGAGCAAGGCGGGCCGAAGAAACGGCCCATAATCAGATTAATCCTCAAATGACAGTCGTGCCCTAATCTCTCCCTCGAGTCCGATCGCCCCTGCCAAACAGAATCGGCGCCAATTTCATGCAAACGTCGAACGATGACAGAGACCAAATCGCGAGAGAGAGCGGGAAGCTCCAAGACACCGCCGAGCAAGAAGAGCAAAGCCGACGCCCCCGCCGTCAAGAGCAAGCAAGAGCCGCCACGGCCGCCTAAAGCCGGCAAGAGCAACGGCGTCGCGCCTCCTCCCGGACCCCCCGAGGTACTCGTCGTCCCGTCCTCCAGCACCGAATCGCAAGCGCGGGAGCCCGAATCGACGAGGAGCCGGAGCCCGAAGGCGCGCGAGCGCGGCGCCGATCCGGCGGGCGCGAAGAAGCGGAGGCGTCGGAAGCGGGAGGAAGGCGGGGCGAGCGAAGAGGGGCGTAGATCGAGCAAGAGCAATGGCGCCGCCCGCGAACCCGAGGTGCTGGTCGTTCCGTCCTCGAGCGCTGAGTCGCAAGGAGGAGGAGAGCGGGAGCCGAAGGGAGACCGGAGCGCGAAGCTGCGCGAAGAACGCGTCGCGGGCTCGGCGGCGGTTCAGAAGAAGCGGAAGCATCAGGAGCGAGAGGACGGCGACGAGAGCAGGGACGATTCGAAGCTCTGCATCTTTCCGATGAACAGGATCAGGACGATCGCGAAGAGTGAAGAATCCGACTTGCGCATCAATCACGAGGCTTATTTTGTCATCAACAAAGCCTCGGTATGCTTGTTTGAGCTCTGCTTTTATTTGGAATCCCATTCTTGTTTTTGCAGCATTTTCCATATTCTTGCCAAACCCTGAAAATCACTAGTCACTCCAAACCTAGCTTTAGTATTTTGATGGTTTGATGTGTACATACTTGTTTTGTGAGTGACGAAACATGTGTCCTGCTTCTGGTTCTCATCCAGCTCTTGGGATTGTCGCAGGAAAAGTTTATCGAACAGCTTTGTGAAGACGCGTATGCCGTAGCTGCTGCTCGCGACCGTAAGAGATCTTTCAAGTATCAGCACCTGTGTAAGTTTCTCTCTTGTTTCCATTCGAACTTCAGCTCCTGCAAAAAAATTCAATGCTTGATGTCATTGTAATATCGAGTTTCACAATGTAAGGTTCAACATTGAGTTATTCTCCATTCCACCTTCATTTACTTTGTGAAGCTATAAAATGTTGTGGATTCACTGGCCTTTTGAATTTCAATGATGGTTTTCTGTTACTTTGGAAGTGATTTCTGAAATGATTACACTTTGAAGTTTCTTGAAAAAACTTATGGAGATTGAGGGTGGGGAGGCTCTTGGCTTTGGTTTGGCAAAGTGCTTTGAATAAATTATTCACTCGTCATTTGGCTCGTGACACCTATTTCTTCCCCTGTAAAGGAGCTGTGTCATTTGAATTTTCTAGTTGAAACTGGAAAATGTCCTAGCTTTATTGTTCGCAGCTCTGAATTGCCTCATCTGCTTTTCATTTACCCTCCTCTGGAGATTCGGTTGTTCTTGTTCGGTCCTTGTGAAATTCTTCAACTTGGAATGGCGATATTTATTTGTGTAAATTTTCCTTGCTTGCGGAGAGATTGAATGGGGATTTCCAACCTGAGCACAGAAAACTTTAAAATATGCTCCAGTGTGGAATAACTATGTGAAGTTATCGTTTGGTGCACTTGCTTGGATGAACTTGATGCCTTCCTGAAGTTTTTATTTTGATCATTTTTATTGTGAGTTAATGTATCTGAGCACTACTGCACTATTGACACTTCAATGATGAAAATTGCTGAAGGCTGAATTTGGTTGTTTGACATATGGAGACAGGCATTAGCCTTTCTTAGTTATGCTGATTATTTCTTGCGTGTCCTTTTTTTATTCAGCATCACTTGTTTGCAAGTGGAAGAGATATGACTTTCTTTCAGGTACTTGTTTTCCATACCCATTTTGATACGACTGGTTAAATCATAAACTTTGGTTTTGAATCATTTGTATGTCCAATGACTGTATGACCTATTCAATGACATTTGGTTGTTTGCTAGATTTCGTTCCGGAGAAAATGAAAGCTGAAGATGCATTGGCAGAGAGGAAACCAGAAGAGACATGATATGATACTAATCTTAGGTCAAGAAGCTGTAATTTTTGTCGATTGAGGGACTTCAATTTGTATGAGTATCTTATCCTGTTATAGAGTTCTTTTCCTGCTATAAGAGGATAAAGCCAGCAAAATGGGCAGTTGCATTTAGCTGCAGATGATGTCCATATGGGCGAATTTTTTCGCATTTTACATTGGACAATGGAAATGCTTATACCTCTGGTAATTTTTTCAGCAAGTAATCTCATACCCCACTGACATGGATGGTGAGATGTAGCTTCTTGTGGGGAGTTCAGTGTTTTGCAATTAATATGTCATGGACAAGTACTTCGTATTTAATCTGATTCTCAGCCAATGTTATATCTATTTTGAGCTGTATACTAAAGATATTGAGATCTATCTAAGTCAATCTATTCACGCAAACACAGAGAGTCTAATGAGGAGAGTTGCATATTTTGCAATATAGTTTTTAAGAATGGACATCCAGATCCCTATGCACTGGATTCACGCAGTCACTGCTGCAAGCTCTGGTTTTTTAGCTTAGGAACCAGATTATGGTCAAATATGATTAAGCCGTTGTGTGTTTACCAGCCATCAGAAACGGAAAGGCGAATGTTGAGATAGATAGACAGATCATGCTGGGATGATTGATTGTGAATCTTACCCATGACTGTCATCTATGTTATTGGACTGAGTGCGTGGGTGTGTGTAACGAGTGATATCAAAATAACCAGACAACAGGCGTCGGAGATTAGCTGTCGGGCCACTGCGAAAGGTGCCTTATGCTCGAAGGGTACAGCATACAAGCCATCGCCAGTGACACAACTGTAGAGAACAACCATAACGAGTATTCTAATGAATTCTTTTAATGTACAGCACGACATGAAGGGGGCTCAAGTATAGCAAACATTTTGTGTGAGAAAGATCATTTTCAATAGCATAAAAGAGCCTGCTTTCTGCTGCAAACATGGAAAGAACTTACATTTCAATCATTGAGGACAAGATTATAACAAATCCTATATGGTTGAGATTTCAGTTAGTCCATTCGAACTAAAGTGGTGAAGATGTCAGTTTTTCTTGCGGATGATATCTCTCATGTATGTTCCGCAGAGGCAATCACCTTGTTTGTAACTAGACATCTAAAAAACCTAACAAGGATTGATGGGTGAGGTGAAATGTCTGTTTCCTCTTCAATATGGATCCAGGGATGCATTACAGAGCAGATGGATAGCACTGGGTTGTCCTAATCCTTAGCTCGAATGTTCGATTGGTAACAGGTGTCTTTTCTTTTCAATCAGAGCTGAGAAATGCAAATATCTAAAACCATTGGACGTTTGGTGCTTGCAAGTATGCATTGCCCCACTTTATGGTTCACATTTCAATAATGAGTAACAAGGTACTCGGGAAAAGAAGAAAAGGAAATTCGCACAACCAAAGTTGCTATGCAGAAGTCAACTCAATCCTAATCAAGGTGATGAGAGTGTTGGGCCCTATTTTCTGCAGCAAACATGAATCTCGATTCTTCTCCCTTGCTAAAGAGATGGAAGCTGCAAAAGCTTCTCTCCTAAGTTTGTTGGCAAGCAAAATTGATTTTGTACCAGCAACAAATCCAAAGTGAAACCCAAGCAATCATGCATGGCCTGATTTGCCATGTCCATTTGATCTCCCTCTACTATTTTTCCTGCTTTCTCAAGCAAACTAGTTGCTGTAACAGTGAATGCTCCCACAACTCTCTCTCTCTCTCTCTCTCTCTCTCTCTCTCTCTTTCTCTCTCTCCATTTATTTCATCCATGTTTTGCTTTTCGCGCAACACTTATCATTGAGGTGCTAACTACTGAATTCCCCTAACAAAAAATTGTAACCCCTCACCTAATTTCATTTTCTCCCACTTTGATGATCACCGCTGTCTTTCCCAGATTTCAAATAAATTGCCACTCTCTCCCTCCTCTTCCCTCACACAACCAAAAGCTTTTCTTCAAGCACCACTTCTTCATTGTCCTATATTCACAATCCCCCCCCCTTACCAAGAGCAAAGAAAGAAATATGATGAAGGGCCTGTCGCTTCCACTCCTGCTGGTCCTGCTCTTCCAATGCTCTACCACCTCGGCTCAGCCTGCGGCAGCCCCAGCTCCACCTGTGATAGCCCCAGCTGCGCCTGCTACACCTGCCTTAGGCCCGGCTCCACCTGTCTTAGGCCCGGCTCCTGCAGGTCCAACTGACATCACGAAGATCCTTACAAAGGCGGGCCAATTCACAGTGCTGCTCAAGCTCATGAGGGCCACCTCGGTTGACAAACAGATCAATGCGCAACTTAACAACTCTAACAACGGCCTAACTGTCTTCGCCCCAAACGACAACGCCTTCGCAAGCCTCAAGTCTGGGACTTTGAACCAGCTCTCAGCTGAGCAGCAGGTTGAGCTCGTGCAGTTCCATGTAGTCCCGAATTACTTGTCTGTGCCCCAATTCCAAACAGTCAGCAATCCACTGAGGACACAGGCAGGCGGTAGCGGGAAGTATGAGTTCCCACTGAGTTTGACGACTTCCGGCAGCAATGTGAACATATCGACTGGTCTCACCAATGCAACAGTGGCCCAAACAGTATATACAGACGGCCAGTTGGCTGTGTATCTGGTTGACAAGGTTCTGCTTCCGATGAGCATATTCGGCCCAAAGCCACCTGCACCAGCACCCGCCCCAGCGAAGCCGAAGAAGAAGCCAGCTTTGGCATCGAGCCCGGTGGCCGACAATGTCCCAGTGGACACATCTGGTGAGGGGAAATTGATGGTGCCTGGAATGATGATGGTCATTGGATTGAGTGTTGTTGGGACATTCTACTCGTGACCAGATAAAATTGGGACATCACAAGAATGATCAGCTTGAAACACTGAGGTGGGGTTCACTTTTGGGTTCTGCATTGAGCTATTATTTGTTAAATTTGGTTGAAGGGCAGTGAGAGATGTGGTCAGCGATTTGAAATAAATTTGAGTCCCGGTGGTAGAACATGTCATTGATGAGAGAAAAAGAGAAAAAAAGAGTCAAAAGTCTGTTCTTTTTTCTTTCCTTTTCCTTTTTTTTCCTGTGTTCCCTGCTTTCAGTTTTCATGTACTTATTTGTTGTATTATTCTGAGGAAGTGCTGTATGTTCCTGGATTGTGAAATTGATCTTCTTCTTCTACTTCAGTTTGCTTACTCCATCACTCTGATATGAAAGCATTAATACACCTAACAGCCATTATACTAACCTGTACAGAGCAATGACTCATTTACTGAATAATATCATCCGTCACTCTTGCACATAACTAAGAAAACAATGCATTCACTTTAGTACGCATCAAAATAAGCGGCTAACTAGGAGCAGCGTACGAACCATTTGGACAAGAATGAAAACAACATACTCAAAAACCATAAGGATTTCACCGTGTTCAATTCTTTTCAAAGAAACATTTCATCTTCATGTCTAACTAAAAGTTCACCGGAGGGCAGACAACATCACCCTCTCTTCTGCATCTAACTATGTAGGAGCATAAGAATTCAGCACAAGCATTCTCAAGAAAAAATACTTAGCTAAAGCTCTTTCATACTATATCTGTCTGCTAAAGGATGAAATTAAGAAGTTTATTTGTCAAGAAGTGGAAAAAAAAACACATGACATCAATTGATGAGATGCTTAAACTGTCTAATGATTGGCTATGAAGAAGTGATCATAGAAATCACAATTAAAGGCAAGCATGTTTACAAGGTAGACTTTGGAACCGGAGAATTGGACCAGTAGGAATTTGTCCGGTTCCAAGTTTTACAGTATGTGCAGTAGATACCTAATTCCAAAAATTAGGGAATTTGTTTCAACACACAAGTTTGGACATCTAGAACCTCAAATAAGTTTTTGTGCTTTTCAAGGTCTATGTTTTTGCGGAATCCTGCAATATTTCATAATTTCCGATAATGAGTGTATAATTAAAAACTAATAATCTAAGCTTTCATTTTACGACTGGAACTTTTACTTTGTTAATATTTCATATTTTTCATTTGTTTAAATATAAATTGTGGTTAATGGATTGAAGCAACCAGTAGTAGTTATTAATGTGATGATTCACTGTAATTATTTAATTAATAATACAAGTAGAACCTAGGTAGACCTTGAAATCTCTAACATGATAAGTTTTAAAAATATGCATGGTAGATTTTAGGTTCCAAAAAATGAGGAACCCGTTCCAATGGATAGACTCCAGATTTCATGTTCCAAATGTAATTTATAAGAAATTTAGAACTACTCACCCCTAATGACAGCATCATTCCGATGAGAAGTACGCAACGATCAAGCTATCAGTAAAGAAGAAGTCCGATCGCATTGAGCTTGCGCATGTCTTTGGGCCTTTATCTTCCAAATGTCTTTGGGCCTTTACCTTGCCTGGGCCTGACATTCTCACGGTCCTTTCACTTGGGCCAACTGTATAATCATCTTAGGCCATGCATTCTCGTTCAGATTATGACTAAAAACCAGTGATCCATGCATACCCGAGAAGAGCTTATAAAGCTTTGATTGGGTATTCTCTCTTGTTTCGACATCATAAGCCTTGAGGTTCTAGAAGCCCAACATGACACCAATTCCATGTTTTTTTTGGGTCGAGATCCCATGTTCATTTCTCTTTACATATCTTATCTATACTATCTTTTTTTTAAAAAAAAGGAGAGTTTGAATTAGGCCTCTTCTTTACAAAGTCCAAAACACCCTCGCAACTTATGAAAAGTAGGAAAAGTTTGTTGATTTGAGGGTTAACTAACGGGGTAGCGCATGTCGAGCATACTAATATTTTGAAAATAACGTAAATAGTGCATTCTCCTTTCAAACGACATACTTATCCTGCTCCATTTACTACGGCCTCGGATTTTTGGGCACGATAG
Source organism: Corymbia maculata (assembly GCA_014182735.1). Taxonomy (NCBI): domain Eukaryota; kingdom Viridiplantae; phylum Streptophyta; class Magnoliopsida; order Myrtales; family Myrtaceae; genus Corymbia; species Corymbia maculata. The sequence goes on along the minus strand of CM024683.1, from coordinate 25,852,756 downwards.
ATTGCCTGCCAGTCCATATGAGGTATCAAAGACCATCAATAATACAATATGACTAAATCAAATCCCTAGAAATTTTGATGTGCTTTGCCCCAATGATTGGTGTAGAACAGCTTGTAAGGTTCGCCGTATTCCATCCATCTAGTCAAGAGATTACTCGATGGGGAGACTTAGGTCAACGAAGTCTGCGGTCTTTTGGAAATTACGTGTGATCGAAGGACAATCTACACGGTGAGAATTGGAGAAGAATCATGTCGGGAGCATGTGAAGATCTATTACAACTAGTTACAGCAACAGCTTGACGATTTTTCTAGTGGAATGATGTTAATGTGCGGAACGATGTCGACATTCAATGCAAAAAGTAAGACATTTCACACTACCACATGCATGGAGAGACGACCCCGGTCTCTTTAAGTCGTTTCGTGATTCCTTTCCCATTCCTTAGATTATATTTTTTTACTCCCATCTTGACGACAGAATAATCCATTTAAATAGATAAATTTACTCATGAAATATCTCATTAACCTCGTGCGTTAGATAAAATGCAAGTCAAAATTCAAGTGAATAGGTGATTCAAATATGAAATTATTTGCGCTTTGATTACATAGAGAATTGAAGCATCTCCCTTTCTCGCCTTCATCCTCTCGATAGTTAAACCTAATGCTCGATGATGAATCGTTTCAATATACTCAGGCCGCCACTTGCGCGGACTAGCTAAAGACAAGCTTGGTTGAAGCTTTAAGCTTTGAAGATTCTACCTTCCTAGGATATGTTTTAAGCATGAACTAGCTTCTTTCATGAATTTAAGAGCTCTAGAACAAGATATAATTTATATTAGCATAGCTAAGTAAACTGTAGTGGGCTCAAATCCGCGGAAAATGAACCCAGCGAAGCAAAATCTGCTAGCCCTTGCTGGTGGACGTGCTCTCTTTGTTTGCCTCCAACACCAAGAAAATCCCTAGTCAAATTGCCTTCAACCAATGCACGATTCAGCTTCCCTTGAACAACTCTCGGTTGGCTCAGATTCCCATTGGCTCGCATCACCATATTACTCAGCGTGTTCTCAGTGTCGGCTGTTGGTGAGCTCGAGTCCGACTCGGCGAACACCGGCACGTGATCTCCTCCGGGAGAACAAGTGACTGTGGAGGACAATGAACTCAGTATTGACTCATTCAAGTTCTGAGAAAGGGAGCAGAAATTCGAAGAGTTGGGAAAATAAGACGAGGATGAGCTCATTAGTCCGAGACCCATGTCGTTGATGAGTGGTAAATTGGCCATGGTAGATCCCAACATTGCTGCCTTTTGCAAGAGTGCAGTGGCTGACATGAGGCCTTGGCTTTGTTGTTGCGGATGATTCTGATCGCTTGAACCATACAAAGAGCTCACTGCATCAGATATCGAACTCTTGCTCTCTTCTTCCTCCTTCACACACCGAGGTAACTCCAAGCCGGATGGACCGGACCCAATGAAGGACGCGTTCGGCGGCCCGAAAATACTCATCGGCACCGTAGGGACGAATTCTGGCCGGTCGCTGCTGAAAACCGAAGCTAAGAATGCATTGGAAGGTGCACCGGCAAATCCGCAGCTGTTAAGATGGGACAGCTGCGGATTAGCGAACTCCGGGCCGAGTGTTCTGAAATTATCAGGGATTGTTGCAGCTGGTTGAGGAGGAGCCAGTGTTGGGTCGTTCCTGAAGAAGTTTGAGGAATTGAATTTCGTGCTCTCTTCAGCTAGAGCATCACAGAAGGCTCTGTGGGTGATGAAGCTGTCTTTCCTGTGTCATGATGATGCAGGATCGCAACAATCAACATCGTCTCAATTATATTCAGTGTAAATAGGAACGACAGAGCCCCTGTTGCAATCAAATGAATGAAGACGACGAAAGCACCTCATGTGTTCATTTAATTCCCTCAACCAACCCAATCGTTTCAGTGCTACATAGAAACTGAATTATACGTGTGCGAGTCCAAAACAAGTGAATGAAATAAAGACAAAGCGAAGAATTACCTGGAGAAGACGGTGCCACAATCGCATTTATACTCTCTAGTCCCACAAATCTTGCTGTGAGCCTTCCAATCCGACTTGACTGCATATTTCTTGGTACACCTCTCGCACTTCCACTTCTTCTCGCCGTGCTTTCTGCTGTAGTGCTTCTTCACCCCTGTGAGGTCCCCAAGAGCTCTCGATGGGTCGTGGTGGACACAGGTCGTCTCTGGGCATATGTAGACTCTCTTTCTTGGCTGGTCCCTGTCCTTGGTTCTTCGCTTCAGCTTCCATGGAAGGTTGTGTCCTCTCCTGTGAAGCTGCAAGTTCTGGTCCCTTTGGAAGCCTTTCTTGCATATGTCGCACACGAAGCGGTGGGTGGCCATCAGAGACTCTGGGGAGAGAGCAATCACTTCAGCATCTGGATCTGCTCGAACATTCGAAAGACAACCGAGGGTAAAGATAAAAACGGGATCTTCATTTGAAAACTGGAAGAGCTGTTTTGCGAAAAAAGTTCAAACTTGCCTGGTGTTCCTGGCAAGTTCCTCTTTTTATTGACTGGATTAGACTTGGGTTCTTGAGAAAGCTCTCTGACGGAAGCAAGCCCATTTCCAGACATCTTCTGCACTGATATTTTTAACTGGGCGGGCTTTTGTAGAGGGGAAAACGAACCTCAAAAAGCTACAAAAATGCTAATCTAAAAAAGAAGAGGGCACTAGAACTTGGAAAGAGTGGAGCGAGGGAGAAGTATATAGAGACGGATCAATCTCTGGTCCCTGAAATCAATGAACCCGTTTGGTTCCTAGTCTACAATTTCAGACTCTTTCTGCAGATTTCACATCTGAGTCATCACTAATTATAAGAGAAGTGTAAAAGCTAGCAACCATGGAGTTTGGTGCTCTCTCTCTTTCTCTCTCATGCTCTCCTTATCTTGCACGTCTCTTGTCAAAGTCGGTCAGCCATAGACTTAGCTGGACCCCTCTTTCTCACTCGCTCTCTCTCTCTCCCTCTCTCTTTCTCTCTCCATGTGGGAAGTAAGAAGAAACGATGAAAGGGATGTGCAAACTCAGTTTGATTGATACGTTGTTTTTGGGTGACAGAGATCGGACATGTAGACTGCATAATTCACTGTCCCATCTTTTACTCCCACCGCTCCACACATGGAGAACTTTGCCTTCCGGGGCAACTTCTACTGCACGTACAGCAATTATCAAGTCCGGTCCATCGTGGCCAGAGCAAAGATGCCGAAACGGGGCTCTCCTCCGCTACCTTTCGCATAGGAACTTTCGCTCCTCTTTCTCACCAAGATCATCATCATTATTATTATTATTATTATTATTTCACGTGAGGAAAGAATTTTTTTTTTTCCTGGAAATGGGACTTTAGCCACGGGGCAAATAGCGACACACGCATCATCAAAAGGCAGGGAAAGTTCCCGCAAAATCTGAAAAAGGGTCAGAAAGGGGTGTCGAATCAGGGGTTTCAGGACGTGGGATTCTCCTAAAAGGCCGAGCGACCGACCGAGAGCGAAGATGGTGACAAAGGCGATGAACGGAAGGCTTGTCATGCTTTACACTCATACTCATCGTGGTAAAAATGGGAAAAAAATTTCATTTAAGGGGGAAAAAGGGGGGCGCCAGATCGATCGGGAGTCCGTGTCAAATAATTGCCCATCATCAAAAAAGGATCCACAGATTCCTACCGTGACTTGAGTGGCGTCCGTGAGACCTGGCTTGTTAAACTGCGGGGGTAGGAGGGAGATTAGGTCGGACAGCGTGGGGACACCCAGGGTCCCCCCCTGCCTGCAGTCGCCACCGCGGGTCAATGAACACGCTTATGGAACAGAACAGAGGGAGGGCCTCCAATGGAGAAATATGGCACCCCGTCCGTCAAATTATGCCGTGCGCTTCGCCCTTCTAGAATCCTAACGACGCACGATATTGTCCCGCTCGCCAAATTTCAAGCGCTCTGTCGATCCCTTGTCATGTTTTTTTTCCGAGGAAATGTGCGTGTTTAGGATGATGGGTCTAAGTTTTGACGCGTGCTCGACAGATACCGTCCCAAATTTGACATGAGCTTAAGTGGGCCGATCGATGCTCATTCGAGAGAGAAAAAAAGGCAGCGAAAGACTTGTTCAAGGGGACTCGATACTTGACAACCCCATCAGATTCACAAAATTCACATAGACAGGATGGGATTGGTGGGTCCATCTGAAATTCGGCCAATCACAGGATTTTAACGTCACATGGACGCAGGGAAGGAGAGAGAGAGAGAGAGAGAGAGAGAGGGTACGACGTAGGAAGGTTCCTGCTCGGGAGTTTCTTCGATGGACCCCAGTCCTTTTTGACTTTGCTTCCGTTCCAGTGGACGAGAGCCGGAAGTATGATGAGTAATGAACAAATCGTCTTGAAGGGGTTTCTTTGCTTTCCTAAGGCAAATGGAATTAAAGCCAAGATGATTTATTCGTCATTATCCATGAGAAAAGGATCGGTCCTCTGACGGGGTCAACACCTTTCTTGGTATTTGAGATGCCATAAATCTTACAACTTGTTAACACGGGAGAAAAGTGCAAAGAGCGCGTGGAATTTCGACCTCAAAATCATCATGAGGCGTGAGAGAAAAATTCTTTAATGTGATGTCTAATGCTTAAAGAACCGATTTACACTGTCTAAGTTGGTCCACGACTCAATGACTTGTGTTTTTGAATGAATATGAATTCAACTAGGTATGTCAATGGACTCAGGTTACGTACTTTTTCTTGAATTTTCTCATCGTGAAGGGTGCTTCCCCGAACAATATCCTATCATTGCGTTATGGTTTCGATCTCTTTGACGAGTCTAGTTGTCGATCTAGAGCAATCATCTCTCCGTCCAATTTTTCACCATTTGCTCAGCTTGTGATACAAATGAGAACTAAGTGTGATTAACAGGTGTCAAACTTTATATTTTTTTTTCTCTACCCTTAAAACCCGCGCCCTATTATACCCTATTCGACGGCTCAATATGACATGTCATGATGAACAATCTCAGCATAAACTGATGAGACACGTCCTGTGTGAGCTTCAACTTGGATTAGCTAAAGTTCGGAGTGCTGATCCACGACGGGCAACTAGTTCCCGTCCCTTGCATATTGTTTCTCTTTCAAGACATCCAATGCCCTGGCGAATCTCGGCCACCCATTGGGCCTACTTTCTAAAACCATGGGCCAAATACGGCCCAAATCATAAAATCGAAGCATGATCTCTTACCATCCTCCCCCTATTTCCGGGCCAGACCTTTGCAATCATTTGTGGGAAAATTATTTCATGAACCTGGACTGAAATGAGCCCAGCTAACATCTACGTTAGTCAAATTCGGCCACAAGCACCCATATGATCTAACGGAGCTCGTAAACTCTGGATGTAGGCAACAATTCTCCCGCCCAAGCTCAAGAATCTAGTAAGATTTTGCTCTGCGGAACCCCAGCCTCAGCAACCAAAACAAGAGCCCAGAGACCCATGAGCAAGGGATTCAAGTGCCATGATATATACTAATGACTTCTTTTAGGCTTAGATTATAAATAAAAATGCTACAAATACTAAAATCAATAAAGGAAAATAAATTTTCTAAATTTCTCTTAATAAGTGCTTGCATATGACCAGCTTGTTTCAGCTCGTAATTTCGATTTGTTAGGTTGTGAACCATTCTTGATGTCCTTAAGATTAATCGATTAGATTAAAGTTGGATTAATTGTCAATATTATGTTCCCTGGAATGGGGCCTCGCTCACTTTCTTCACGCAGCAGATAAAATGATCCCCTACAAGTTTGTCAATGCATAAGAGACAGGAGCACCAACTTCGAGGACTCTAACATCAATTTCTTCGGCAAGAAAACAAGGTTTCGTCGATTTTAACAAGGTTGAAAACGTGAATATGTCAATTTTCGATCCTTTCTTTTTTCATAATCTTATCCTGTTCTCTCCAATGAGGAAGACAAAGGACCTGGGTATCATCGTCTACCTTTTTGTTTTTATTTAGAGGAACTTTCTTCCATACGCCTCCAAGCTAAGATCTCTAGTTTCCATCTAAAATATGCCAAAGTTGGTTCGTGCACCCTGAGAAAAGAATACGGTATTCTAGATCCTGGGTGATCATTATTATACCACGGTACAGTCCGAGTCATGATACGCTTTCTCATCTCAATAAAATCACAAAAGGTAGTTTACCCAAGCTACAAATATTCCTCGGTCCATTTGTCGTGCTATCATAACTTTTTCGATGTAAAAGATTCTGTACATGATGGACGGACAGAGTGGTAATAGTTTGTTCCTCTTCCTAGGCCCCATATTTCCATCTTACTTCAAGGATTAATTTGCTTGATTCTACCGAGTTATTAAGGTCAAACCTCCAATTGTTCTCAGTTCTCATTGAGCTTCATCTTGCCATTGCTAACCAACAAAGTTGGTCGGAAGAAACCTAGCCTGCAAACAAAAGAAAGAAGCAAGTTAAGATGGTCAATAACCTGAGAAATCCCCAATGCAGCTCGTATTTCTCATTCTTTCCGTAGACTGCGGATACGGAGGTACTGTAATGACATGTTAACATATACCGATAAACTCCACGCGTATTTAGATGTGGAAAGTTAGAGGAAAAGACACATAAGTCATGCTTACAAGACTCCAAATAAGGAAAGTAACCTATCGACCCAGGTTCGGCTGTCAAGCTTGTTTGTCATTACTATGCTCACGAACAAGCTGCATGGCTTTCTCCCCATATCTTGCCTCGGTGAGAACAATGTCCTAGGATGAATATAGCCGAAAAGAGCATCTCTACAGAGTTTCGGGGCAAAGCTCCCACTTGCAAAATACATTGATCATATCCAACCAAAAGGGATGGCTTGCATCTTTTACTTTTCATGTCATAATCTAGAAGTCTATCCAGGTTTAGAATAATCAAGAACATTTTAGGAGAATCCTTCATGCATTTATTAGGACAACCAATTCAATATAATCAGGAAATGCGCCAATATGTTCACCTTTTCACACCAGCAATGTATATAGTTCTTGTTTTTTTTTTCCGCTTTTCTCAATGGAATAAGGCATGTGGTGCATGGAGAGCTTTCAAATATGTCGATCCATAATCAATATATATCAAGCTTCTGGGATAGGTTCTTCATCTTGGTAATTCAATGCTAATAGCTAACAATTTCAATTTCAAGCTCTGAGTTGTTTATGTATTAGTTTCTTTTAACTTACAACCATCGAATAGTGGAGTTTTGCTTCTGAAACTGTACACTAAAATTCTTAGTTACTTGGTATATACAAATATAATAGCTTAACATAACAAGTGCCTACTTCTATTGCTTGGGAAACTCTTGGGCCTATCCTGTTAAGACGCAAATGTGATTTTGAATTTGGAGAAAACTGTATCACTATGCCCTTCTCCACAGTGATGACCAGCTAACACCAATTAAAGGGGTTTCATGAGACCATTGAACCTAATTGTCATAATAACGAGCCAAAACCATGAAATCAAGGCATGTGAACAAGTAACTGTATACTTGATCTTCAATATATTGACCAAAAATATGTAGTAATTCCGTCAATTGCATCTTTTTGTCTTCCATTCTATGGTGAGAATTGGGATGAAGATGAGGTGAAGGCTCAGAGCCCCCTCCATATTCTGGCTAAGCTACAAGAATGACAAAACTCCTGAGCCAAGACCAGAGAAAAATAGGGAAAATAAGGACATTAGGGATAAACCTGAAGGTGATCTCATAAATATGCATTAACAAATGGTTCCCTCATGCATGATGCAGTTATTGACACCCTTTCTTGTGTCCAAGAGGTTCGCAGATTAAGGTCAGCTCCAACAAGTAGAACCAAATGGGTCACTTTCTAATTGATTTGGCTCTTTCCTGTCTATTATCTTAAATGATGTCCACATCTGCATGAATTTCTGCCATATAACACTGGCACTGTGCTCTCATAAAGTACTCCTCAATTGTTCGATACTATCAGGGTTCCCTGATTCCATTATGCTCTCCATGCTCTTCTACGACACAAGAAAAGACCTCCTGCAAATGGAGAAAGAATCCCCTTCAACCTTTCAATTTCCTCCAGGTTTTAGGTTCCACCCATCAGATGAAGAACTCATAATTCATTATTTGCGGAACAAGGTCACTTCGCTTCCGCTTCCAGCACCGGTGATTGCCGATATAGATCTGTACAAGTATAATCCATGGGAGCTACCCAGTCTGTTCTACACCATTTTCTTGTTTTACTTGTTTTTTTTTACTCACTCGAAACTTAAGACTGCAGATCCTGTTTTCCTTGTTTCATGGCTTTTGGTTTTCTTTTCGTCCCAGCAGAGAAGGCTTTATTTGGGGAAGACGAGTGGTATTTCTTCAGTCCAAGAGATAGAAAGTATCCAAATGGTGGAAGACCAAACAGGGCAGCAGCTTCTGGTTATTGGAAAGCAACAGGAACCGACAAACCTATACTTGCTTCTGGGGAATCAAGGAGCATAGGAGTCAAGAAAGCTCTCGTCTTCTATACTGGTCGCCCAACCAAGTCAGCCAAGACAGATTGGATCATGAATGAATACAGGTTGCTCGACACAGTAATTAAGCCATCAAGGTTCAAAGGGTCCATGAGAGTAAGTGGGTATATTGCACCTATGACAACACAATCTCTCTCTCTCTCTCTCTCTCTCACACACACACACACACACACACAAAATAAATGTTTACAAATTATTATTCTACAAGATTTCATGCTGCTATATGGCTCGGCCAATAAAGAAGTTAATGCTCAACTATATTTACTATCACGCATCATTAGAAGAGTGAAACAAATATTGCCTCTTGTTGGCACAGCTGGATGATTGGGTGCTATGCAGAGTGCGACAAAAAACAAAAGTACCCAAAAAGAACGTAGAAAACCAAGATAGACAATCACCGGAAGCACCGAGGTACTCACCAAAGATTGAGGCCGCACATACTACATGCACATATTTCAATCCTGATATGACAATGGATCATCTGTTCGAAGATTGCCAAGTCATAGCATACCTGCTGGCTGGGAAAGCTCCGCCTGCCATGGAAGCCATCTCTAATATAAGTGTTGAAGGCAGTAAGAATGGTAACAGTGCGAACTCAGTTTATCATGAAAGTTCTGATAATTTAGATTCTCCAAGTACTGTGTATTCAACAAGAAATTGTGTCAACACATTGAAAAGGAAAGCTTTTGAGGAGAATGAGAGTAACATTTGCACTAAGGACAGCAGGAAGCAAAACAAAAGCAGAAGCAACGGGGATTCAATTGGCAAGACAGTAGCCGGCAATGATTCAAATGGGTGCAGCCACGTTCAGTATCAGGAGAACATCGTCAACATCATTCCACCAAATTCCATGATTGACTTCCAGGAACTTAACAATCTGGCATATATTAGACAATTACAGCAATGAAGCACATAATTCGCAGGAGGACATGACTTTCCTGAAGGTGGTAATTTAGAGCCAAAATCACGGTGTACAGCATAAGTTGTAGACAAAGCATGCATAAATAAGATCCGCAGTTCTACATTTGCATGTGATATATATTTCTGTGATTTTTATAATTGTATTGTGAAACTGGAAGTGGATATATGTGCACTGTAAGCTCACTATATATGTTACCCAATAAAATGGTAATGTGATGATTACAAGTAAACATTTCCTGCTAGCGTGTTTGAGAAGGGAAATGAAATAGACTAGAAAAAAGGACACTGATGATTTGTTTGTGAATGCAGAAAATCTCCACACTATCAGCAGTCTATTGTCAGAATCCAAATTTCATATCTGCGCTATCTAGAGAATATATCTTTACCCGCATCAATTATACTAAGGACTTAGGACACACCGATGTCTGTCTGCTAGAGAAAACAGGACCAGTGAATCATAAAATTTCCAGGACAGTCATTTGTGTAAAGCTTGAAACATACAAGTGATTTCTGTGAAGATCCAACTCTACCGCATTTCTTGAAAATCATTAAGCATCTGGCTACATTATAATTCTATTGTTTCAACCAATTATAAATTTTCTACTATAAGAAGATAAAGTACTTGCAGGGATAAACTTGAGGACAAGGACTTAGTAGACTTGCGCAAAAAATTACTTCACTTCATTTTTCCTCAGATGCAATTATATCGGGGATTCTGTAACCCCTTTAAGTATATCATAATATTTATATCAGTTTACTGGTACTATTTTCTTTCTTTGTTCCTCTGGTTTCAACGTTCAAGAAACACGTGCAAAACTATCAACCATAAAATCTAGCCTGTAAGACATTTTATTTTTAATCTTTTTATGTTTCATCTATTGAGTTGAGAGAGAGAGAGAGAGAGAGAGAGAGAGAGAGAGAGAGAGAGAGAGAGGAATCAAGAAGAGAAGGGCAAGTTGGTTTTAACCTCACCCTTTTTGTTCAAACATAAGAACAATTATTATTACTCTTTTCAACTTATACCACTCTAGATATTATATATCCAAAGCAGTTCTCAAATTATTATGTTAAACTTATACAGGCTGTAAATTAGTAGTGAGAATGTAGTTCACATTTCCCTTTCATGAATTCTGCTCCTAATATAACTTCCACTGTCAGATGGTCACTTTGATTTTTGTAAACTGATGAGATAAATTGATGTGAGCTGTCTAAGATGAAATTTCCCAGATAGTAAGGGGAAGGAAGAAATCACCATTGCATGGAAAAGTTTTGGTCAATATTGTAATGATAGCAAGGTCTTGGATTGCACAATGTGGGCGAAGTCACCGGTCGATAAAGCAGTCATCTTTAATGAGAAATGAGTAAATTAAGAATCATCAGTCTAATTTCTCTCAGCCCTATGCCTACTTACAAGTACTAAAACAGCAAGACACCAAGTAACTGAGTGGTCAGTGACTCAAACTATCAGAATATTTCAGAATAAACACCAGCAAATCTAGTTAAGGTCTCAAAGGACGGGAGTAAAGCACCATATTTAAGGAAAAATTCAATTACTTTGTGTCTTTGCTATGAGTGCATAGAAAATTGGACAAAGCAGAATCAATTATGTTTCCGTTGTTGAGAAATCCAGTAGTTTCCTTAATTTGAGAAGAGTGAAATCAGAACAAGAGAGAGTTGCAAACAACTACAAGCCTGTACTTCTTATCCTCCATGGACTAAATTTTATGGCAAGAATTATCATTTTCAGATGAACTTTAAGTGTAAGTGTACAAAATGGTACAAAGGAAGGTACCAGATTAATCATTTCAAAATGAAGAATTTTGTTAATCCTATCTAGGAAGCCCAAATTTCCAAAATAACAATTAATACAACATTCTTCTCAGATATAGCTTTTCTACACACAAGTAACTAGCTCATCTTCTGTTTCAAACTCAGTTATAGCTGTTCTGCACAAGAGTACATGAGTCAGTAGATCACCTTCTGTTTCATCCTGATAATTTGAAATCAACAAATTTGCAGGCAGTTAATGAAGTTGCACATCCAACTTTGAAACAAATTGCAAGGAGCAAATTGTTTAGCAGTGAAATATGATTAATCGAAACAATGGTCAAACTCATTGACAAGCCACACTTAATTATGCATCCAATCCTCCCAATATGGCATTGAGACGTTGATCCTGTGGGGAAATTTCACAAAATGAATCACTAGTGCACCTTTATCAGAAGATACTTCTGATTGAACTGACCGGTCATTGCCAAAGAGAAAGACGGACAAAAACAAATAACAAAAAAAGTCAAGATTCTTACATGCTCTGATTCATCTTCCATACTTCAGATTGATGCTTAATTGAGTTGATTTACTTGAAAAATATTTGAACAGGCAACAAATGCCATCACCAACTGCATCTAAGAATGAGCAACGCTAGTCCCACTGTCCAAGAAGTTTAGATATTTCTGCAAGGTACCAATTGCGTCCTAACTGTTCTGCTCTGCATCACGTTGTGCCCAGAATTGATCAGCTACTTCTCATCAGATAAGTTTCCTGCATATTGGATGGGGTTATAGGTTCAGAAACAATTTTATCTTAAAGGGAAGTCAGAATTACTAAGAACTCAGAAATGAGGACTGAAGTCCAGCACTGAACCTCTAGCAATGTCAACCAAGCCACCAACTTCAGTCCCTTAACACACATGAACATACTAATAGGATGACAATCATAGAAGAATTATCTCTCATTCTTCAGGGATTGCATTATTCTGTTTCTTTCCTAATTAGAAAAGTGATTCATGGTTCAGTTCAGTGTTATGCAATCAGCACAAGAAAATCCAAGTGTAGGTGTTACCTGTAAAACACTATATAAGATCAGTAACACGGATCTCATAATCTGAGGAACTTCTTTACATGAATTATGATGATGGAATATCAAACTTGGAATGAAAGCCAAGTTCATTAAAGGAATGGCCATAAATGTGAGTAATCTGCACTTGATCTTCTATTCTTCATGACTGAAGACTTCCGCATTCAGTGTAGCTACCTTTCACAAGGGAGGGCTGCCTAGAATCAATTATGACTCCACATTTCCATAAACCTTCTCTCGGCAAGTGAATAGGTAGAGGACGTAGTTTTCATTCTTACCTTTTTCCTTCTTTCATCCTTCATCTTACAGGCGAAGATCATTTACCCCTTGTAACAGCTCAAAGAATGGCCAACAGAAAGTTCCTCATTAATGAATTGGAGAGTTCAAACTTGGTGAAGAAAGAGAGGACTTCCTTCTCAGGTGGTTTTAAATTTCATGATATTTGTAACTCATCATGCTGAAATATGACTTAGGCTCGATCATGATAAGCAAACATTAGACGTTCCATTTCAGACAATGTCCAGCAATGACTGACCAAGAGAAGCAACAGTGAATTGTGAGCAGCAGCTGACCTTGATTATATAGTATACATCACGGTGAAGCAGAGCAGCTGGGTGGTGTCTACAGATCGCAAGATCTCCTCAATGAAGCAATGAAGTGGAGTTTCTCGAAACAAGAGAGACTAAAAACTTTCCATCACTGAAGTAGTTCAGCTAAGTTCTGCTAACAGATAAATCGCATGGGACATTGATTATACACAACGATAAGAAATCTAAAGACATTAATAGATTTGGACTCATAAGTTGTCCCTTCCACAAAAAAGTATGAATGTCGGGAAAAAGACTCGTCTTCTTCCGACCGTTTGATCCAAAGATTCCTCGTGCTCCTTTGTCCCTTCTATGCCATTGTTTTGTGATTTAACTAGTTATGTCGCTACTCACCTAGTTTTCTTCTAGATTATTCTAAATCCTCTTTTTATCCAGTCAAAATTTGTCTCATCTAAGCCAGCGTCTTGCAATCTCATCCCTGTGAAGGCCATCCATTCTTTCCAATCATGTAGATAAATGACAAGCGCACTTATATAGAAAATCAATTCTGAAGCGATGAGTTCTTGGAGAAATCAGAAAATTAAAACTATGTGAAACTATATGCCAGTCTTTGAACAGTGAAGCACATAAGATTTGATAAAATGTTTAAATATTAAACCATGCATTCCTTGTTTGCCTCCCTAATTACATATTTTCACGCTTTAAACTTAGGCCAAAAGTCCTGCCAGCTCACGAGGGGATTGTTAGATTACTTAAATATTAACCAAAGCCTTTGTCTAGAAACTTAAGTTTTTAGAACAATTGGCAATGATTCTACAAAATTTCATAAAATTTAACTATAAAAAACTCAACAGCTCAACAATGAAGTTCCTCTAAGATACATCTTGACAGCCGAAACACGGAGAATATGACAGGAAGCTCAACAACGCAACACAGAAGAAACATAACATCAGAACCACATCTCTTGCTCACGGTTTCGATGGACATAATCTACATACGAAAGACAAGTATGCATTTTTGCATTCACTTGATTCTTAAATTATATGAAAATATCTAATGTTATCATTTCATTAAATTATATGATAGTTTAGGACTAATTTGAACATGTATTAAAAGTTTATGAATCACATCAAACAAATTAAAATTAAGAAATGACATTGTACATTGGGAAATGTTTAGGAATCACATTACATAAATTAAAAGTTCATGAATCACATTACATATCAATAAAAGTTCATGGACCAATTGACTCATTTTCTCTAATTAATACAAAACCTTTTTTTTTATAACTTCAACAGCACAACCGAAGACATTAACAAAAGTGCGTAACCTTCCATACCATGACTCCTTTAGTGCAACCTTTCAAGCTTACCAAAAAGATTCCCAACATTTCACAGATGCTTGAGAAAAAAAAACCTAGTATTTGTCAATAACCATAAGGTCCTCACCTATAATCAGAAGTTCCAATTTTTTTGAGAAAAAAAAAATCTAGGTCTTCTGTTAATCGGATAGTGCTCATATAGAAAAACAGGAATAAGTACATTAGAAGTCCTAAAATTTGTCACGAAAGCATGATTGAGTCTTAAAATTTTCAAGAAGTTCGATTAAGTCTTAAACTTGTCACGAAAATGTAACCAAATCCTAAAACTTTCAAAAAATTCAATCGAGTCCTAAAATTTATAAAAAATGCAATCAAATCCTAAAACTTATCAAATTGATTCAATCAAATCATTCCATTGATTAAACTTTTTGAAATTTTTAGAGCTCAATTACACTTTCATGACAAATTTCGACATTCGATTATACTTCTTGAAAATTTTAAAATTTGATTGCATTTTCATGATAAGTTTTAAGATTTAATTGAATTTTTTAAAATTTTTAGGATTCAATCTCACTTTACTTATCTCAGAAATATAAAATAGCGTGATTTCGGGGTTGAGGAAAGACCATGAAATCGATATTAAGATGGAAATGGGCTGTATACGGGGCTGCGGAAGTGCGGGTGCCGGGCATCACTAACAACCCAGGAAGTGAGAATTAGGTGGGCCGACACGTAAACAAGACATTGGCGATAATGGGCCGAATACTAAGTCTGCCACTTTTCTCAAAATGGTAAAAGTTCGTTGTTTTTTTTCCTTGTAAATTCGAATGGTCGTGTAAACATGTCACGGCCGTAAAAGGTCATGCACCATTTTAATACGTTTAAAAGGTCACGCTAAATTTGAATGTTGATATAAAATTATGCATTTTTGCGTGCACATGATTAAATTAATATGGCTAACACACTTCAAGAGTAAACCGCCCGTGCCTCGATTAGGAAGCTCACAAGGAATTAATTTGTGATAATTAGGTAGGTTTGACTTTGGATGAGTTGTGAACATAATATATATGAGACTATAAGCTTTTTTGAGCCCAAGATCAAATTGTTTTGGCACTCAATCGATTCTTGATTGCTGGTTTGGGCCTAGTGATTGTAGGGATGACGTTCAATCGTGCTAGTAACTTGTCAATGGAATTCTCAAAGAACTATATTACACTAATTCACAATATCATTATTGTATTTATTTGACGATCCTTAGTTAAAGAGAACCCTTCTAATAGAAATATTTCAATTTCCAAAGCAATGATCAATCACACTTAACGAAAAGAAACAAAAAAAAAAAAAAAGATATCGCATTGACATTCAATTTTTTTCTTTTTTTAATATTCAAAGCAGCGATGAAGTGCACATAACTCATTGATTTTATTAAATCATTAAATTTTACAAAATGAAGAGAACTTTGATATAAAAAAAAAAAAAAAAAAAGTCAAGAGCTCAGGGCATTCGTCGGTAAAAGGAAACAAAAATGTATTTATAAAATAAATAAAAAAGAACATGATCTATTTTTTTCAGTAAAGATTTTAAATAATTTTACGAAGAAAAAATATTTCAATTGAGAAAAATAAAAAGGAAAAAGACTGGAATTGAATATGGGGATCAAACTATCACATTGATGTACTGGCGACCCAGGGATATACAGCAGCAAATTATACAAATTCTTGAAGTAACCACGTGCTAAAAAATGGGAAGAAAGGAAAGAATGAAGAAGCTGGTATCTTCCAATTCAAGTTAGAAGTGATTCTCTCTCTCTCTCTCTATATATATATATATTTACGAGGGGATCCATAGCCAGGGGCTCGTCGCTCCTTTTTCCATGATGAATCGCGCCATAGTCGAGCAAGTGACTATGCCTTATCGAACGAAAAATCCTGCGACCCCATATTGATTTCATGCTGAGTCCGGGCAGGCTGAGGAGCTGGCGCCGCTTGGGACGAACCCAGCTCGGGTGCGGCGTGACCGTCTTCCGTCCCGTGGTGATGGTGAGATGATGAGCCTTCGCCTAGGTGGTGATGGGGATGGGTGGAGGACAGGGAGTCGGTCTCCCAGTGCTCGGCGTCGAAGTTCGATCTCCGTGGGGACGTGTGGAAGCTATCCAGCTCGCTCCTGTAGTGGCGCAGGAGATGGATAGGCGACATGTGGTGCGAAGGGGTGGTCGGCCTGCTCGACATGGGGGTCACGGCAGAGCTTTTGTTCTGCTTGATGTGCTTCTTGGCAGATTGGTGCCAGTTGCGCAGCGCCATCGCGACTCTCTCATTGAATATCGTCGGTTTCATGGTCGACCCCATCTGGCGCGGCAAAATAATCAGTTTCAGGATACTTGGATCCGCAAGGCAACTATGCTGGTTTTGGAGAGAGAGAGAGAGAGAGAGAAACTAGAAAGAGAGATTCTACCTGAGTGACGAGGGCATAAAGAGGGAGAGTGACATAGCTGCACAGGATCTGAATCAGGACCCTGTCGAGGTCAATTCCGATGAGTATAGATGTTCCTCATTCCAACACAGAAATGCTTTGCATATAATCTTTGCATGCTCTTCAACAAAAAGAATAGAAATGTCGAATCGGGACAACTCACCCCATGGAGATTCGGATCACCACATCCTCCGTATGCGAATGGAAACAAGATTTCAACCCGAACTCATACTGAAAAATGGAAAGGCCAGAGTTCAGGTCTCGTACCAAAGACTAGGAAATCGACATGAAGCACTTAGATTGAAGCTTAAGACCGAATCAACTCACCCAAGTCCAAAAGAAGAAGGCGAGCTGAAAGGCATTCTGCAGGAAGAGCAACATATCACTAAACGGTGAGCGTGTAGTTCGATTTAGAGTCCACAAGTAGCGAATGTAACGGTAATGTAGATTACAGTACCTGAAACAGAACAAAGTTGATGAGGTAGAGGATGAGTTGAGGACGGTTAAACCAGAAAAGGTCATCCCCTGGCTGAACAACCGGCACACCCTTAACGACTTCACCCCTCTCGTGAATCCTGAGACCCATTTTCGTGATGATCACCTGCAACTTTGTTCCCACCAAAAGGATGATCTGCAAGCCATCGAATTCGACTGCATCAGATCCTAACCAAGTATGGAAACCGGTAGCAGGAACATTGTTTCCAAGCAAGGAGATGTCAAGAGTGTGCTTACAAGCAGCGGGATGAACGGTAACCACAGATAAGAGTACCACCCTGCACCCATCAAGAATCGGAATTCAATCCAATTTCAGTCAAAAATTTTAGATTGCACATATGACCTTTCAGAAAATGGAAAATTGTTGACAACCCACCATGAGTGTTGAAGAGCAAGAACAACACAGCGAAAAACCAGATGGGTGGACTGATCCCCACCACAACCTTGAAGTCCTCTTCAAGGGATCTGTTGATGTACTTCTGGAAATTGAATTTGGTCTGGCTCTGAGGTGCCAAGTGTGCCTGAACAAAGGAGTCGAACACGAGCAAAAGGCAAAAGTCTCGTCAGGAAAAAAGGACAAAGATTCACTACAAATGATCGTCAAATCATAACAAAAATGAAAGAAGTCAAAAGTAAAAGAAGGAAATGGCCAATAAAAAATGGAAACCTACCATGATGAACCCATGCCTCAAGGTCAAGTAATCAACTTTAGGGACCGACCTCACGAATTGCCTGAAGAAGCACACCTTGAAATCCAACAAGGGAAAGGGTCAATCGCCCGTGTACAAATTATTTTAACCTTACACTGACAGTGCAACTTATGTGAATCACTTTAAAATTTATCCTAATATCTTGATGTTCCGTTTAAACACAACGCAAAAAATGATGCCACGGTATTTGGCGATGATAATTATCTGTGCAATTCTGATTTCTCAACGTGAGTAATAGCTTCCATGAACCGGAAACAGAAGGTCCTTTTCGGACTTGATTCGTTCCATCTTTCAGTTGAAAAGTCGTAAAAAAACAGCGAAACTGAAGAACTTGGAGAACAGGTCGATCGTGTGACGAAGTCCCTTCTGGAACCGAATTTTGCTCTGTCGAGAACGGGGAGAAGTCAAACCAGGACCTTCTTTGCACATTCATTAGTTCCCTGTATGGCCTCTCTCTCTCCTTTTCACCATTTTCTTTCCGCCGGATTTGAAGAAGTCAAATAAGTCGTACTAATAAATAATGGTCAAACAAGAGCGATGCATTGGACAGCTACCATCGTTATCTAGATGAGCCAGAGCCATGCTAAGACCGTCACCCCCACCTTGACTTATTCGCGATCGATTAAGATCATAACACCCAGAATTAAAGAAACGCCGCTAATCGGGACAAACCCCATTTGCAAGCAATCGACTAAAAAACAAAGTGCAAGTCAATCATTTCATTATACTGCTAAGTTGCAGAACATAATTACCTTAATGACTTCATGTTTAAACTTTGCAAATCTAGGTGGGGTTGGGGAGGAGTTTGGCTTAGGAGGTGAGTGACCAATAGCACACATACTTATTGCATCTATATGACTTTGTCTATTCCTACAAACTTCATATCGTCGCCTTCAACAATCGGTTTGTTTTCGGTCACGACCCAGTTATTTGTGACGTGCTAACCTTATTGAGAGGTGGAGCGATGAAGGGGGTGAAAAGAAAAGATCGTGCTAAAGCCCTTATGGGTTCATTCGTTCTTTTCTAGGCCCCGGTTCTATGATTCAAATTGCCTGAATTGAGCAAAGCACATGCTACGCGCAAGCAAATCTGCCATAGCATGTGGAAACTAAAAACCTCCACGTTTTCTACAGCCAAAAGAGTCAAAAGAGGTACTCATGTAGTACTAGTGCGATTCAGTTGCCTAAATGGAAGGGAAAATGAAACAATGGAACGATCGAGAAATCAATGAATAAAGGTGGGGACAAAAAGCAGGAAGAAAGAATCGAAGACTTACGATCCAGATGAGGACGGGGGTCTTGGTCCAGAAGTTCAAATGTCTCTTTCCGAATGATGTTTCTCTAGTGAATCTGAACCTATGTGGATCTGTCACAAAGATAAAACAGCTACTCTTATTTCCCGTACACGCATATGCAAGATCAAACCCAGAAAATAGAATGAACTGAACTGATAAAACGTATATATTGAGGGAAGATTTGGTCACTAACCATGGGTGAACTGGTACTCAGCTGTTCTTGTTTCCTTTTCCCATGCTTTCCAGCTTCTCATCTGCATAATCACGTCATTTTTAAGTACTAATCGTCATTTGAATGGAGAGAGAGAGAGAGAGAGAGAGAGAGAGACCTTGGCTCGGCCCAATGCCATGGTGAGGATACAGTACAGGACGTGAAAAACAGCGAGGACGAAGATGAATATGTGGAGCTGGTGGATGCCATCTGCAGAAATAAACGGAACTTTATCCTGCAAAGATATAATCCAGGTTTACCATCAAAACACAAAACCACCAAAATCCAAATCAATTTAGTCCTTCCAATTTACTCGTATAAATGAATACAGCAATTTAATTTCTTTTGTTCGATTCATTAGTTCCATGTCAATAGCCCCTCTAATTCATCTTGTTTTGCTTGGTCCCTAAATGGTTATCGCCAAAATCAATCATTGACGTCCATGTCTCTATGTGCAGTCGGCACATTCCCAGGACAAATACGACAAAAGTGTGGATGAATGTGAAAACGCTGGTGCACACCTTAGCCGCGCACTTGTCGGTGGTGGCAGCCGCCAGAGAACGGCGGAAGCTTCCCCCAGAGCCCCCCATGGCAAGCAGCCTCCGCCGGCCGGAGTCGGATTCTTGGTCGGCCAATTCCTCTTCTTCCTTCTTGTTGCACGGGTGCCATGTGGCCCCTACCTTCCGCGATATGCAGATGTCGGTGATCGGGCCTTGTCCCACCGTGAGGAGTAACGATATGAATCCCAACAGCATAAGCTCTGCACCAACCATCAAAATAACCAAAATGAAACGAGTTGATCAGGCAGGTAAACGAGCCGTTTTCTCTCAGAGCAAGTTTATAGCATCGACTGCATAATTAAGAACAGAAAGGAACTTCTGATGAACTTGCATATCAAGTTAGGCAACCGTGTCTTCCCAAAGACCTAGATCGCAGAAAAAATGGGCCAATATATTTTGGAACTGCTAAAGTTAGTCATCTTTTGATTCAACGAATTGCGTACCGGACTTGATCTTCTCAAGCGCTTCGTAAAGTGCACGCTTGTGTTTCTTCTTCAGCCACTGCAGAGATAGAGAAAAGAAGCAAGATGAGGTCGTGTTGTTGTTCGAGCTACATAGCGATGCGAGTTCGTGCCGAAAAGCACTGATCAAGGCCGTCGTCGGCTAACCTGTCCGATGAGATGGATGATGTACTCGATGATGATGGAAATCAGAACCAGAACGAAGCACACAACGGCGACGGCCCACGTCGGCGTTTGCTCCAGCGTCCTCCCTCCTGTTGCAGCCGCCATGGATTCGGTCTCTCGACGGTGGCTCCGCGACTAAACTCTGAACTAATTCTTTATCTGGGTTTTCAGGTGATCAATACGAGCTCAACTCTGTCTTATCATTCACTCAGCTCCAACTCGAGAAAGAAGTGATTTTTAAGAGAGCCCTGTTTCTTGAGACTCGACCTGAATATAAGATCGGATTTTTATGCGGGTCTACAGAGGGATTCGCGAAGGGAAAGTGGGGTAGCACCGCAGGGACAAAACGAGGCACTTGTGGGATGGAGGGGCGGAGGGGCGGAGCGTCTTTATATGAACATGGAGAAAAGATGAATGATGAATGGGAAGAGAGGTGTGACTTTTTGACTTCTAGACGCGTCACATGGATGTGACGAATACGACCATGGAAACAACGATGGAAAGTCGCACCAAAACACAGCAACCACAGAGAGAGACAGAGAGAGGGGGGTTGTCCCCGTTCAGATTCTTAGGACTGCGGGCACCGTTTCTCTCCCGAGTCAACTCTTGCTTTTTCTTTCGCGCTTTGCGACGGCGCCAAGCTCAGTGACGCCTCCCGCTCGGAAATTTCGTTTCGTCCAATTAAAATTGGCGAACTGCGGAAGATGACGATGATGGTGATGACAGGAACAGTAATGGCAATAAATTTCATGCACGCCGTTTACAAGATATAGCAGCATACGTAGCCCGTAAATTTGGCACCCGATCAGAGGAAACAGCTCGCTTTCTTTCCATTACAAATCCCAGCACGGCACAGCATGTTCCATGGCCTTTGATTTAGTCACGAGAAATTGTGCCGAATTTTGATTTAACATGTAATATAATTTTTAAGATTTTAATTTATTTAATATAATATCTGAATTTTTATTTGTTTAATATAGTGCTTCAACTTTTTATACAAGTTTGCAACTCAAACCTAGAATTTAGTTCATAGTACCCATTTATGGTATCATAGTTATGATGGGCTAGTGTGCTTTGAGTGAAGCATCTTTATCGATATCAGATGGATTCTCATTTAAAAGTATGGATGAGATTCTCGATTTCTTCTGTCGACAGGTCGGATGGACGGGAGGAGCTAGCACCGAAAGAACCGGAAAAAATGGCGTAATTTTGGGTATTTAATTTAGTCCCTAAATTATATGAAAATATCCGATATTATCCATGATCTTAAATTAATGAAATAATGACACTGAACATTTTCATATATTTCAAGGACTACATTAAACATGTACTAAAAGTTGATGGACCTCATTAAATAGATTAAAAGTTGAAAATTAAACTAAAGTTTTAGGACCACATTATACATTTGGCCAAAAATTTTAGATAATTTATGTCATTATCCCATAAAAGAACAGATTATCTATGATTGGATTAGACCCACGTTTCAAATTCAATTCCTCAATGTTCTCGAGCAATAGCAACAGGACATAGAATAAACAATTTGTTTATTGTTAGTAGACTATTCTTTTTGAATTGGAAACTGTTCGAGAAAAACAAAGTAGGTGATGGGTGCCTCAAGGATCAATGGCATAAGCAGTGACTGCATGGAAAAAAAAAAAAAACCTATTTTTTGACATCCATAAAAAAGAAATTCACTTGATTAAGGAAAGTACAAAAGAAAAAAATCTATGTAAATACTATGTTCTCCATTTATTTATCCTTCGTAGTTTGATGTCGAGTGCATCCAATCGATACGATGCTATTTAATTGATTGCTAGTATTATAATGTTTAAACAATAAATCACACCTCATGCATTAATTATTTAAATCAGTGTATATGTATGCACTTTCGCTTTGACCCGCCATATTTTACGGTCCCTTTCAAGAATCATTTTCCTCTAATCTTTTTAATCGAGAGGACAATAGAAGTATAATATCCGACAACTTGTCGATGCGTCATTGCACAAGGAGCTCAGAATTTTCTAGACGGTATTTATATATATATAATTTTACATGTTCATGGGTTCCTATTTTATACATTTGTTTGGTCGACATTGATTGGCTGATCCACATGGAATATGGAGAAACGATGAGGAGTCAGCTTATTCAGGTCAATTAAAAGGGTAATATATCTCGATATATGACCAAGATGGATGGATCGATATCATTGATAATTCAGAAAGAAATTTAATTATATGGAGTCCACGATCCAAAACTAATATATTGACTTTTTTTCAAAAGCATCTTCTTCTTCTTTTTTTCTCAAGGAGCTTCGCTTAATTATACGAGTTCTTATGCTAAGGTTACGCCGTCTACCGGCACTAAGTGAGATCGGAAGAGATGCGGTGGAACGAGCGAAAAACCCTAATTTTGTTTTCTCCCACGTTAAAGCAGTTTTCTAGTTTAGTTATTAGGCGACTCGCTCAGTCAAGTAGAGCTATAAAAAAACCGACGAAAAAACAAAGAAGCCTTAAAAAGAGTCGGCAATGGCTAATCAGTAATTAGTTGAGCCTTTGTCGGCCAGCACTACTACTTACAGATATGAAATATCGAGGCGGGTAATGATGATAATAGACTAGGTAAAGTCTAAGGGCAAACGAGACTAAGGTTGCACAATCAAATCAGTTCTATTCCTTAACCAGATCGGACTTGATTGCTCGGAAAAACTAATACAATTCTTGATTCACTTTGGAATTGGTGCGATTTCCAAATCCGAGTGAAGAATTACCCGAGAATCAAATAGAGTAGACTAAATTTGGAACCGGTTTCATAAAGTTTAAATTTTTTAATTTTTCTCTTGGCATCTCTCTCTCTCTCTCTCTCTCTCTCTCTCTCTCTCTCTCTCTCTCTCTGATATTTCACGAGTTTCTCTTTCTCACAACTTATCCTCCTCCTTACTTGCTCACTACTTGCCATTGCTTGTTCAAACCCCGTAACCCTTGCTAATTCTTGACTTGCCTCCGCTCATTTGCCCTCATCCATCTTCGAACCGTTTTGTTGCTCATCTTATTTTATTGTAAAAAAATGAAACAAAGGAAAGGAACAAAAGAAAAAATAAGTTTTCAAGTAGATCTTGAAATCGGATAGGAAAAACAAGGTATATTTCAGATTCAGTTCCAAAGCAAATAGGGTAAGGTTTTAGATTCGAAATTGAGAATCAATTCTAACATAATAGATTTTAAGATCCATGTCTAAAATCTATCCATCCTAAACTCGACCACTTTTAAATAAGATGAGGAGATCCGGTTGATTATTCCTACTTTCTCTCTCTTTTCTAGGTGGAAAGAAAATCAAACGTACATGCGTCGGGGGACCGAAAATGGTGCACCTTGGGAAGAAAAACAGGATGCGTTTCCGACTTCCGTGCGATCCGACGAACAATGCTTGCGTAGCGACACGGGTCATACGTAATCGCTGAATCACGAAATCCGATTAGGTCAAAGCGCGAGGATGAGAGACTGGCTCATGATTGGAACTGGGGCCGCTTTCCATGATTCTCGTCCTTGTCCGGGATTGGAGGAAGGGAGTTGTCGGGACCCGCCCGATTTCATACCGACGAACGGAGAAATTTCCCCTTTCGAGCAGCTGGAAGTTGGAACCTCGGACATCGGGCATTACGCGTGGAATCACGTTAACCCGGGATCGTAACTCAAACAAGTTGGTCGAGTGAGGACAAAGCCCCGATCAAGAACTCCGGATTTTTGCGTAGTTTTGATTGGGATGGGTCGTCAAAAAACTCAGCTGTTTCAATTATTAAATCCGAATCAAGGGTTATCAATCGAATTTGACTTCAAATTGAAAGCACGTGAATTTTAGATCGCGAAGGACTTTATTGAATCGGAACAAATGGCTTGCATTATTGAAAGCCATGCTTACTCGACAGCTGAATTTGGACGTGAACTTCTTAAAAGGAATTTGACGGTAGAGAAAGGAAGAACTTACAAGACACTAATGAAAGACTTTTATGGTCAAAGACAAGTGCTGGAATCAGGAAAGCTAATCCAATTCGAATTTGAAATTCAAACTCGAGAAAAATTCAATCCAATTGATCTTCTTTGATTTCATTGGCTCCTCGCGATTTCTGATGCTTTGGTTGATGCTGTGTACTCTTGCTCATAAGTGTATACTTGTGTTAACTATGCTGAGTATTGCGTTCGACGTCCATTTTACTTTGATTTCTCATATATCTTTAACTAGTCATTTCATTGTGTATCTAGATCTTACTCCATGAGAATCTCAATTTGTCCCTTAACCTGCATGCTATTGTAGAGATGATTTGTAATTGTTCTTGATCCTTTAGCTACAGTTATCCATCAGTCAATAAAAGTTATTTTAAAGCATTTGATCGTTGCCATATGTTAGGAACTTCGCTTAAAATTGGGTCCACTGAAAACTCATGAGCCTTGCAGGTCAACCTTATTGTAATGACATTTGTGATTACAGAACTTGTTAAGCATTCTATCAAGGGGGTATTATCAGTTAGTATATTGTGTGAACCCAATTTCGGGTCAACAATCTCATCGCTTGATGTTCTAACTGTGTTGGGCAAAAATCAGATTCCACTTTAACGATTGCCCTGAATTATTGATAGCATGTCTTTTCCGACATCCAAGAGTATGAACAGAGGATTTCATGCGGAGTGAATTAAAAAAACAAAAAAGTCAGGCCAGACCCCAAAAAAGAAAGAAAAAGGAAACCAAAAATAAAATCAAAAGCTCAAAAAAAAAAAAGAGAGGAAAAAGAGGTTCATCAACGAAAGCTTCTCGAAGTCGCGGAACGACAACTTCCGTAACCGAAGACGAACGAGGTTGGTTCTGAACGTGGGATGACGAATCTGATTTTTTACGTTGCTTATTTTTACTTATTAGCAAGTTGCGGTCGGTTGTCCTGACTGTCGAGTCCGCCATTGGGTGTCCAAAAATTGGACCCTAACATCGGGCCGTGTCCACACTCAAACTAATTTCCTTTGGTTGGATATTTCATAAGTTTTGAAAAATTAAAAGCTATTAATTTTTGTAACGATTTTTTGTTATTATCAATTCATAACATTTTTTGTCTACCATTAATATAAAACGGTTTTATACCGTTGTATAACGGCTTTATAAAACTTGATTTATTTCTTTTTAAAACCTCATTATTTGTAATGATCACATATTAATCATCAATTGTTTTATGATGGTTTCCTAACGGTTCTTTCCTAACGGTTATTTTTTAACAATTCTCTCTTTCTCTTGTTTAAATATAAATTAAAGTTCAAACCACAGTTTTTGAAAAGATACGCTTAGTTCTCATATATATCTTATTCTTTTTTGCTTGGTTATACACATAATGTTATTCATTTTCCTTTTAATATTCAATATGTAATATAAAAACAGTATGTTGTATCTTGGGAGGATAGCCGCTAGAGCCTATCATACCGAGTCTTGTACTCTAAGAGGTGGAATTATCCTTAAGGACAGTATTTTGCACATCTCAGATAATTCATTTTATTTTATTTTATTTATTGTATTTCCAACTATTATTGTTATTTTTCATATTAAATAATATAATATTTTTCCAACAACTTTTTCTCTTTTTTAACTGTTGGAGTTGGAAGGTTTGACAACTCGGTCTGGTGGCTAGACCCGAGTTGCCCCCGAGCAAAGGCACACCCCAAATTTGAACTCAAAGTCCCCATTGAAACTAGTTCGTCAAAAGAGAGTTTCAAGACTTCCTCAATTATGCATGTCACCAAACAAGCATATAATCTTGAAAAAATTCCAAATAAGGGCATAAATTCTCTCTTTTTCTCAAATAAGAGCCTAAAGTAGACCTTATTCCAAAATAGTCCAAAGCGCCCTCATTTTTTTTAAATAAAGTTTGAAGTAGTCATACTTTACTCTTATTCTACCTCTCACTTTTATACTTTTACTCTATATTCATGACACTTGAAGTTAAATCATCTTCACCTTAACCTTCGGGAGAATGCGAAAATTCCAACTCATCACCTCCCCTTCCCGATGGAAATGTGGATCACTAGAACAAACCCTAGCAGTTTGATGTTTTAGGGTTGGCCCTTTGATTTTTGGCATTTTTAAGCAAAAAGTTACTTATTAACAATTTTGGCGAAATTTGAAATATTGTTTATTGAGATTTCAAAGTCTAAAAATGTCGACCCAGCATTCTGTGTTCACGATTTGTTTCATAATTCCGCAAATCTTTGACAACAAGAAAAAAAAATTTCCCGATTTGGAGAACAAACATGATTTTGGAATTTCCTACGTGCGAGAGTCTAAAACTTGGGGCATGCAGTTCACTATTTTGGACCAAAGACGCCGGTCTGTTCGATCCAACTTCTCCTTCGTATGGAAGCCGCTGCTGCGATCTAAAAAATGCACGTGCCTGAATTTGCCACGCTTGGAAAAGATTCAAAGGGTTTGAAAAGGTAAAGGTGCGACAATTATATGACACGAGCTACGAGAGTCTTGTTCTCGTAAGTCTCCTTTCGCTTTATCGTGTTGTGACGAAACTCATTAATTTAAGTAATAATATTTTACGAATGAATTTAAGAAGCATTTTTTTATGAAAAATAAATAATTTAATATTTTTAAAGAATCGTTTATATAACTTGAAATAATTAATTAATAAAAAATATTTTCATTATCAATAACAATTTGTGTCTAAATTTTTTTCATGAAATATGGAAATATTATTCATTTATTCATTATTGTTAACGATATGAGCAATCATATTTAGAAAATTATTTTTCAAGTCATTTATTTTTGGTAAAATAAACCAAGTAATTATTGTGATAAATTTATAGTTGTTAAGGTGGGGGGATTACCAAAATGGTCTTAAACTCATTGTAATCACGCCAATTCAATCATAAAATCTTTTTGTTGTCAATTGAGTCATAAATATATTGTATTTGTGCTAATTTAGTTCATCTGTCAAATTTTAATTGGAAATCATTGACGTAAACATCAGCAATTAAACAACGTAAAGATAAAAGAGAGAGAGAAAGAAAATAAAATAAAAATAAATAAAAAATCTTTAAAATATTAAAATATGATTTTAAAAAGTCAACATCAGTGTTAATCGCGCCATATAAAACGATATGAGTTTTCACCAATAAAATATACTAGCCTCGTGTAAGGGGACTTTTACACTAAAACTCACCAAATTTGAAGAATTTTGGTTCTCAGAGCAAGTAAATGTTGCCATTGCTCCATCTCCTAAAATCAACGATCGTATGATCTAGTCCAAGCCTACCCAACCAGAAAGATTCGACCTAGGCTGACAAGGACTGGATTGGACTTTCGGTCTATGGTTACACATATTTAGCTCATAGTCCAACTCATGTGAACCATGGAATAAGGCGGACCCCACTTAAGATTCACATAATCCAATAGTTCGTATAAATTAGATTCATATGAATCCGGTGGGTGCGTACCCAAAAAAGTAAACAGGCTTCCCGATTACCTGCACGAAAAAGGATGAACCGAGGTCTGCCATCGGTCAGCATCGGCATGTCCTCTTCTTCATTACATTAGGAGATCAAATAACAAAGAGCAAGCTGAGTCCGCATCCTTGGCTTGTTTGTCGACCCCCTAGAAGGTCGCCTTAAGTTAACAAAGAGGTCGTCGCAAAGTTAAAAAAAGCACCCAATAACTGGGCCATCTCCGACGACCGATCGATGCACATTCCATTCAAAAAGAAGTCCGTTTCATAATTTCTTACACGGACCGTCTCGTGTGAAAGGATGATTGATCTAACTCGATCGAAAATGCCAATAAGTCAATGCATTCGAGAACTAGTGTATAAGCCTATGTTCACATAGCTTTTGCCCGAATTACTCCGCGACATGTGACGATTCCATGCCTGTACCCGGCACGAGAGATGCATTGCGCGTTCGTGGCGGGTCCATCCTCATTTAATTGAGTAGGTCTTGCTTTGTTGACTTTGCGAATGTTATCTCTCTCTCTCTCTCTCTCTCTCTCTCTCTCTCTCTCTGGGGAGTGAACGTGGTGGTCCAGGAATCTGATGTGTATTGGGATGGCGCATACGCAGCTCGTCAACCATGTAAATATTCTTCTTTTGGAAACAACAAAGCTGTCCGTATCGATAATCTCTTAGGACATCGTGGTCGTTTCAATCCGGAAAGTAAAACATGAGATATTTCTCTTGGATTAAGCCATCTAGTTAGCTAGTTTAACTTTGAGCCTCACACGCTTTGTGAGAAAATTATTTAAAAAATCATGAATTTATTGCACTTTTGGCGATTTCGTCTTAAACATTTCAATTGTATTGATTGAGTCTCAAAACCTTTTTTCATGTTATCAATTGAATCCGACTAAAGAGAAATGGAAAAAAAAAAGTAAAGAAGGAAGATAGAAGAAAAGGAAAAACGTAAAAATATTTATGACTTAATTTGTACAATTAAAATGTTTAAAACTGAATTGATCAAATAGACTTAATTAACAAAACGTAAAAATATTTAGGCTAAATCAGAAAAAGTACAATAAGTATATAATGTTTGGACAATTTAATCCACTCTTACTATTTTGAATATTTGAAATACTCACGTCGTATTTATTTGGATTAGCTTTCACTTTTTCTTTTCTTTTCTTTTTTTTTTTCATTTTCGAAAGAGATGGCCATTGAGCCCTATTTCAAATTTCACACTCAATCGCATTCTTAAACATGATGATTGAGTAAGAGGGACAAATCGGTGTCATCGAGAGATGGAGATAAGCTCATTTGTCGCACTGCAAATGGAGCACTCCTCTTGTCCTTATGCTACGAGAAGCTCTTATGGTTCAGGATTGTTCAAGTGACCCATGTAATGATTTTGCGTTTGAATGAGTAATTGAAACCCTCCTAACCTAATTTCTTGAAATTCGACCTCAAAACAGAAAAAGCCCTTCGACCCACTAAAATTTTGGGCTGAATGATTGATTGCTTTTATTAGGAGAAACTGTCAGAAAAATGAAAAAGCCCATGATTGGTCCGACAGGGCGATAAGAAAAGATTCGTTAAAAATAAAATGAGATGGGGGCATTCCGAGAATTGAACTCGGGACCTCTCGCACCCTAAGCGAGAATCATACCACTAGACCAAATGCCCTTTTTAGCGTTCTCGTTGTTAATTAATTAAAATATATTTTATGGATCGACATCAATCTCCTTTTCAAATTGAGCATCCGGCGTAGCTTTAAGAAGAGTGTTTCAGCTTTAGAAAATAACGCTTTGACCTCGAACACATTCTGCATAGCGCGTGTCTACATTTTTTGTTTACTGTATAAACACTATCACGAATTCTAAATTACAGCTGCTTTAAGTATAAAAATCCCGCTGCAAGAAAATTATGAAATGTTAATCGGTTTAACCAATATGCATGAATGGAACTATTGGTGAGGATTAGTTAAGTCAAGAGATGCTAAGCTAATTGATGACTTGTAGGGGAATAGTTTATTCTCACAAATAAATAATATCTATATGCAGTTAGTTGTTAATGAATAGTAAGATATACTCTCAATATATATCTTACCATATAACTAAGTTTCATACGAATGAAATAACGTTTTTGCCATAATTTAGTGAGTACATGCTAAAATCCATAACATAATTCCTATCTCTAGATTTTATCCGTTTTCGAGCCCATGGTTTCATAAAATAACCTATTCGTTTGTGTTGATAGTTTTTAATTATTTCTAAAAATAAGAGGGCTTTCATTGATCTCACAAAGAAACTATTTGATATTTCTGTAGACCGAGAAATGTCTCCCTTCAGGCGGTACTCCAAGAACTCAAATACAAAAATAATCTTATTAATTAATTATTATTTAATAAATGCTTTCGACAGGAAAAATAAAAATAAAAAAGAGCACTTGATGTTGCAATTTACGGGAACCTTCCTCAATGTCCCATTTTTTACGGGCTCTAGAGCCCTTCCATTATGCGAAAGACATTGACCTATGACGATTGTGGTGTTAGAAGAAAAACCTCCATAGCACAGCGAATTGCAATTGTGTTGAATGACAATTTGATCATTTCATACTCAATGTCTACCAAAAGCATAATGAAAGGTAGATCGTTAGTTTAGTCCTAAAATTTTTATGATTTGTCAATATCATCTTTTCATTCATTTTTTGTCCGGGATTGCTTACGTGTATGTTGACCATTCCACGTGATATAATCAATGTACAAACCTTTTCTTCTTTCTTTTTTTGTTTTTCCTATTTTCCTCCATTAGTCACCGGCAACAAGCGATGGCTGGTGAGGACGACCCTAACATGTGGCCAACAACCGGCAGAGGGAAGTGTGGAAAAAAAGAAAAGGAAAAGGAAAAAGGAGGAGGAAATTTTTTTAAAAATTATCCACGTTAGTAATTTTCGACCAAAATTGACATATACATAATAAGTTCAAGACTCTTTTTTGAGGCGTAATTATTGCAAAAGATACCAATCGAGATGATAGAGAGCTGCTGATCGCTCATAATTTTTCTCAAATTTTTGTTATGGCCGATAGAATCGACCCATGAAATGCTATTGGTTTTATCCACGACTGATCGACCATGAGATAGGAAAATAAGAAGAGTGCTCTCTATTAGTCAGGATAGGAAGGCATTAAATGGGTTCAAATCACAGCGACTCACACGATGGTTTGACTGCAGAGTGCAATCGCGACTTTTCATTTGGTGCAAGATTTTCCAAGTCACCCCCACAGGTCCTTGTTTAATGTTAACCCCTGATTCTGCTGTAGATTTCTAGTAAGGGACGTCTCTCTCTCTCTCTCTCTTCTTCGTTCAATCAAACCCAAAAGAGCAGCAGTGGAATTGGAAATCAACCCCTGTTTCTAGATAGCGTGCCTTTAAGTTTTGAGCACTTTGGAAAGATTTTGCAATCACATGACTTGATGACTTCATAATGGTTCTGGATGGTACTGTCGGGGCCTCTGCCTAAATCCTGGCATTTGGGTTCGGTTAAGCGACCCTGAATGACCGGAACTGCAGAACGAAGCAGATTTGTCAGTAAAATGCTGCTCGAACTGAAACGCAAAGTCAATGGAAATTTGGCCAGGGAAAGGCATCGCCAGCTGTGGGAACTGAAGATTCGTCAAACTTGTATTGTTCTCTCTTACATCTAGATGTGACATTCAGGAGTCTCTCCCTTTTGGATACGCCCGTATTAGTATTTCAAGATCACGTGATAGACTATTATGCGTTAATTCTACCGAAACTTATCTACCTACTGCCTAATCATCAATTAACTCTCTTTATATATGTGACACTATAATTAAGGATAAGCAATTCTAAATTCCACCTGAAACCTCTTCGTTAGAATAGGTTCGTTGTTTTTTGAAACCTAGAACTTATTATTTATACCTTGGAACCTATACCCTATTTTGTCATAGGTTCCAAGGTCTATCCAAGAATCGGCCAATTTTATTTTTCTTGTTTCATTTTTAGTTAAGCCTAATTTATCGTTTATTTTTTCTTATTTTGACACAAAAAAAGGACTAAAGTTACCTAGTTTTTTAGACTTTTTAAGTGCACCACAACCAAATGAGGACTCGATGGCTTTATCTAGTTGTTGATGATCAATAGCTTTGCTCTGGCTTTGGCAAATCAATTCAAGTTTAAGTAGCAAAGAGGTACTTGTAAATAGAGCTGAGTGACTCCAAGTTTCACGCGGAGCCTAAAGCCTACTCGTCAAAACAAGTTCCTCATTTTTTAAAATCTAAAACCTACTATGCATACCTTAAAACTTAAAAATGGACCGGTTCCCACCGGTGGGACTCTAGGTTTTACCTTGAAACTATGCTCGTTCCTAACTCTAACACAATAAATCCTACCTTTATTGCGTGGGAAGTCAAGATTAGATTATAACATGGAAACGACTTGTTGCATGTCCCTTGAACATAGTCAATACATATAATTCGGGATCTTAGTTGAATGGGCACAATATATATAGTAAGATTCCATTATACGATCACAACCTTCTTCCATCAGAATGTCTGCGAATTGTCATTGATCAGATAAGTGCGTCCAGCCTCGAATTAGCTATCGAATGATTAATCTAATCAAGAAGACAAATGGTGTCGAGTAACCTAATTGGAGTTTGGTTGGAAACCCACATGCTTCCTTCGTTCACGGGTCACAGTCGAGTTGGAGAAATCTCCGCAGAATGCAATTCTTCAAATGAGCTGTTGACTTTCGACACAGCCAATGCCGCATCATTACAGTTTCTGATCAAAATTCGCTCAAGTATATATAATAGAGCCTCTCTCTCTCTCTCTCTC
The DNA here is from genome assembly GCA_014182735.1 of Corymbia maculata. Taxonomy (NCBI): domain Eukaryota; kingdom Viridiplantae; phylum Streptophyta; class Magnoliopsida; order Myrtales; family Myrtaceae; genus Corymbia; species Corymbia maculata. The sequence continues at coordinate 25,819,907 of CM024683.1, read as the reverse complement.
TCTCTCTTATACAAGTCCTGCACGTATGGAACTTTCTAAAGTTCAAAAATGACATTTGCAAGGCCACGGAAAGGCTCAAGAACAGACACGAGGATCGCGCAATGCTCCCATTGTGTTTTTCTGTACACTTCAGCCTCCAACCCTAGCGTTCAAAGAATCAATGACCCGTCAACGCTTCCTAAACCATCAAACCAGTCAAATCCGAGCCAGTCACAAAATTTTACAGTTCTTTGGGTTGTGGGGACGCTATAACTGGTCAGGCAAGTCATAGAAAATTAACCCTAGCGCCAGGTTTCGTAGTTAATCTCAAGTGCCCAACACGGTCGGAAGGGGACTAAACTAAGGTTTTTGATTGATCGATTTAATATACTATAATTTCAACGGTTTGAAAAATAGTCAAAAAATTATACTTTATATTCTAGTTAGAGCTTACCCCAGATGCAACAAACCGAAAAAATATATGCTATGTGCATCCATCCGCCGGTTGACAGGTTCAAAAAAGGATGGCTTGGTAGACTTGATAGGGACCTTTGGAGAGCTATCGATCATTACCTTTCTTGCCTTAGCGGGCTTATATTATGATGCTGGAATTCAGTCCTTTTCAATCGAAAATAATATTTCCTTTTTTTTTCAATCGAGGGCTGCCACCATCACAGACCACGATGAAAAGGAAATGAAAAATCATATGTTTTTCAAATGATGTTGGATTGGATGCTTCTATCAGTAGCAGTCATTACTTATCTTAAAAATTTGCAGCTCAAGATGCATCATTAGGAGAATTTAAGGGCGCAAACGATAAAATTTCTAGCTATAAATTAATTTCTGGAATAGAAATATATTTTTATATTTCTATTCTTAGATGAGTTTTTAAGTAAAAAAAATGTGTTTGATAACTACATAAAATTTATATTTCTGATATAAAAACTTGTTTGATAACGACATAAATTTTTTCCCTCTTAAGCAGTGATGATGGGATAGGGGCAAGAGCGACCGACGACCGACGACCGGTGGTGGTGGGGGGATGAGGCGGCAAAAGCAGTGCCAAGCAACTGATGGAGGGAGACAACAGCAGTGGTGGCCGATAATCAGAGGTGGGGGAAGGGGGTGGTGGCGACCAATGATAGGGGAAGGGGGCGGTGGCAACAGCCGAAAACCAATGGCAAGGGGATGGGGCGATTGCGATGGCCAACAATCAATGACTGGCAATGAGGGGAGGAGGCAGCGGGGCGGGTGGCCAGCCATCGACAACAGACGGAACGGGTGGTGGCAGCCCACGATCAACAACTGGTGGTGGGGGAGAGAGCAACAACGAATGGCCAACAACTAGCAATGACTAGGGGAGAGAGCGGTGGCGGTGGCAGCAACCGATGGCCAGCAGGGGGAGCGAGCGACAATGGCAATGGTGGTGGGTGGTGGCGGCGACCGGAGGGGATGGATGGTTAGGGGTTAGGAAGAGAATTCTTTGGATGAGAAGTAAAAAAAGAGATGAATAGTTTCTGATTTATATTCCTTAAATAAAAAAAGTAAAAAAATTGTATTTATAATTTCTATTCTATTCTAAACCTATTTTTGGAATAGAAATCTATTCCAAAAATAGAAAAATAAAATTATTTTACCAAATGGACATTTGTTTCAGAAATAAATCTAGAATAAAAAATAATTTTGGTACAAGATTAAATCGGTTACTATGCACGCCCTAAGTAAATAGTTATACAATCGTTGTCTTCTCTCAATTTTCATGAAAATTCAGACGTTACATTTCATTTTGCTTTCACATACATTAAATAGTAATTAAGGTATGCATAATATTAATCTTTTCTTGCACCTCCGAAAGTGATAAACACCGAACGAGAATTTCTAGGTGTTTGGACGTAATAATAACGAGGAGTCCGAAACGGGCCTCACCACCTATCAATCCAACAATCACGTCCGATGCTTTGATGTCGGATGAGCACCATGATTTTGAAGTCTTTACTGCGTCTTCGCTTTCATCCTTCAAACCTTTCTAGATCGGAATTTCTAGGTTTAACACCTCCTTACGTTTGCCAGCGGACTCAACACGTGTCTAATAATCGATCCTCTTGATTTTCTAGTTCTTTATACATGCAGAAATCGTAGTCATCATCCGCCCTTGACCCCGCCAACGGTTCTTTAACGACGATCGATCACATACTCAATCACGCCTAAGATGTCACGAGAATAGATTTGCTTAATTTAACATAAACATTACGGGACGAAGGAATTCTTCGCCAGCATACCTTTTTTTCATTTTGTAATGAGCAATTACCTTAGTTCGACCAAAGCAAGAATCATCTTATTCCCCTCCGCACGAGTCAAGAAGAGAAATGCATGGATACCGAGCTTTTCAAAACTCCACAAATTCTATATCCTACCTGCACATGTAGAAACCTAGTTGGACCAGCGCTTTGATTTACCGAGTAACGTATTTAGTCAATATCTTTTTCATCACGTAAGCCTTTTCCGTTTTCCTTGTAAATAAACTTTAAACTAACGAAATAGTCCCCTGATCGAATGAGCTACGATGCAAGCTGAAACTCGAGCCGTGCAGGAAATCGAACTTATGTCATGCGTCGCGAGTTGATACACGTTATGTTATGTGTCAGTAATCAAACTATACTGTTCTAATTCTTGGGGGCGTCTGGTAAACTTAACTATCTATCATTTAATGCGGGAAACGAAAGAAGGGCCCAAGTGCGGACTAGACAAGAAACGTGTCAAAGCGCACGGGTTACTGGAAGAGACCTGCACCTGGTGCTACTTGCGTGGACTTCTCTGCCGATGGCCGAGTCTCGCAGCTGTTCGGCTCCTCCCAAAATTGAACGCTTCTCCCATCTCGCGAACAAGTTATTATTTAACTCGAAAATATCATAGACATATATATATATAGACACAGACCCCCTTCAGTATAAAGGAATACCCTCAAGAGTCTCCAAATAACAGAGGAGCTTCATCATCAGAATCAGATAGTTATGGCGGGAGGAGAAGGAGGAGGAGCGGCAGCAGCAGCAGAAGTCATTCACTCTCTGCAAGAGACGCCCACATGGGCTTTGGCCACTGTCTGCTTCATCTTCATATCTTTCTCCATTTTCATCGAGCACTTGATCCACCTTCTCTGCCATGTAAGTCCCCATATCCTGCAATCTGAGGAAGAACCGGAGAAGAAAGAAGAGAGGGGAGAAAAAAGCATTTGAATTTAACCTAGTTTCGCAGAGGAGTTGGAAGCTTCGTAATGATTGACTCTTGCCTTTTGTTCTGGTTCTGTCGTTCTTCCAGTGGCTCAAACGGCACCGGAAGACTGCGCTGTTCGAGGCCGTCGAAAAGCTCAAATCAGGTAAGGCTTCTTCAGTTAATCGTGTCGAGGCAATAGTTGTATATATCAGGTTGAATTGGCTGTGTCTGTCCAAATTTGAAAGAATTCGGTGCAAATAACGATTTCACGGGGTCATGAGAGTCGATGCGACACGAGTGTTGTTTAAATCCAGTCTGTGAATGCTCAAGTGATTTCTAGATTTCAACCGCGTACATGGCAAGAATCCCAGATATTAGATAAGTTAGCCACAGAAAATGCGTACTGATATCTATGCAAGACTTTTGGAACCCCTGCTTTGAATAATGTTCGACTATATATACTGCCAGCTATATTTTACTACGTTTATCCCTACCTAAAAGTTCATTGCCTTTTTGACCAAATCCTGGCTTGGGGCTGTTTTAATCCGTCACAGTGCTCATTCTTCTGGGCTTCATGTCTCTCACCCTGGCCGTGACCCAAAGATCCATCTCCAAGATCTGCGTGCCAACCAGAGTCGCCAACAAGATGCTTCCGTGCCGCAGAAGCATCCCCACCAAAACCACCAAATCAAAGCTTGGGTTCGGCCGGACTCTGGCTGCTGATTTCTCCCTAGATTGGATAGCCGGAGGTGTCCTGGACAATGACGTTCCATGGCAAATGGAGCGGAGACTGGCCGAGAGCGGCGAGGGCGCTGATTATTGTGATTCTAAGGTACATGTGCATGTCCAATCGCATACTTCATGCCCTGTTTAATTGAATTTGTTCAACCCAAGGAATTTACTATTATCATGACCGCATTGCCAACACGAATTTTTGGCATTTCCATCACAAATTTTCGGCAAACATGTAAGTGCTTTAGAGAAATTCGTTAACAAAATCCTTTCTTAAATTAGCCATGCTGGGAATGTTGTAGGGAATGACATCGCTTATATCACAACAAGGCCTCAACCAGCTCAGCATCTTCATCTTCGTTTTAGCAGTCATGCAGATTGTCTACAGCGTTCTCACCATGGCTTTGGGAAGGCTTAAGGTATCACAGTCACCATTTTATAGTACCTTTGCTTTATTTATTTATTTCGATTATTCACGTCAGGATTTTGGGAAGCATCTATATTTATTTTATCAAGGACCGCAGCCCGTTCTTCTTTCATGAGTCAAAAAGTCTGCAAAAAGTGGATGGAGTAAAGCAAGGATATGCAAAGAAAAAGACAACCTATCTATCCGGGATTTCTGACAAATAACAAGATACATAGACCAAATTACGTGCTGTCTTTCGTTATTTGCTCACACCTAATTTTGTTATTTAATAAGCCAACACATGTTGACCTCTCAGCAAGATCTGTGGACATATTCAAACCTGGTCCACACTCCGAAACACCCTCGTCGATCCATTGTCCGATTCGGGGTGCCGCTTTTGTCATCTTGCAGTGCAAGCTACTGAAACTTCCGCTTAAAAAACAGGAGTGGGTCGAGAGAATTAAATCGGTCTAAGTCCAAACAGTCGGGGGAAAGTAGGGCCATCGCCATATCCACTTGCTTCGCTTGATCACAGCAACTCTTGGCCACAAACGTCTGCTTCGCTCACGATTTTGTCGTCTAGGAAACTTTTATATTTTTTCGATAAGCAAAGTCAGATTTTATCACTGACCAAAACGAGACTTTTCTCTGCGTACTGTATTGGCAGATGAGGCGATGGGAAAGTTGGGAGAAAGAAACTCGAACGGTGGAGTACCAAGCAGCTAACGGTAATACGTCGAATGAACTCTCTTTTAATCTACATTTATCTCTGCTCAGAAGTCGGAATCGCGTTGCTTTTTGGACCAACCTTCTTCTGCCCCTTTGCTTGCTCATCACATTGGCATTGTTTATCATAGGAATGAGATGACATCTTGTCTCCGCTAGCTGATTCTTTATACCCATCTGTTTTGACATTATGTCATTAATCTATATAATAAACTGGCGGCGTTGCCCAATTTTCGGGAGTCATTGTCATGCGTGACGATGATGGGCTGTCAACATACTTATAAACAATTGTAAAATTTCAACTTAATGATGAGGGAGCCCCTCTACGAATATTTTTCACACGATCCGCACATAATAACACCTGGTGATTCAATTTTCACTTGAATTCGTAGTTTTGTAACAGAAAACTCGTAGTTTTAATAATCTCGAGAAATACCGTTCGCCATCCCTCAATATCTCAAAATGAATGGCGCGGTCTACGCTCGTCACTGTGGACCAAAGTATTGTTTCCTTCCATTTTTGTTTGCTAATGTCAAGTGTCAATGCTGTGGCACCTTGCCGGCGAAGTGGTCATGCAAAGAAATGTCACTTTCCTAGTACACGCAAATTGACAGAAATTGTAAATTGACAACGCAGACTGATAGATATGTCGATGTCGTGTTTAGATTTTTCATGAGGTCAACAACATTGGGAGTCCTTAGATCAGTTCGCAGAACCTGCACTCATAGTGACTTTGTCTACGAATGATCTCACTTTCGCATATGGTATGCCACGGGAAAGAGGGGACTAAAAACGAAGTGTTGAAAACAGCATTTCTTTTATACAGAAATGAGATTTAGTTCGTTTAGTAATTATCGAACGAGACATTTTAATGTTGGGTTCTTACGCTGATAAAGTTGTAATCGTTCGTTTCTGTTTTTATGAGTAGATCCGAATCGGTTCAGATTTACAAGGCAAACCACGTTCGGGCGTAGGCACATGGGAGCTTGCACAGAGACATCCCTTCACTTGTGGACGGTGAGCATACAGAGCCCTATGATCTCCTCCTAAAACGACCGTCGCTTGATTTTTCTTCTATTGAACTTGTTTGGAAAATTGCTGGAACAGAAATGCTTCTTCAGGCAGTTCTTCCACTCCGTCGCCAAAGTCGATTATCTCACCTTGCGCCATGGTTTCATTTCGGTACGCAGACCCCCATTTTGTCTCAACTTCCTCTTATTGCTCCGTTTGAAACTACAAAGAACGGAGAGGACAAAGTGAAGCCGGAAATTTAAAGCTTAGTGCTGCCGTTTGCTGAATGCCATCGTATTGTCTGTCTCTATTCTTTTGATAGGCCCATCTGTCTACAAATAAATCATTCGATTTCCAAAAGTACATAGAGCGATCCCTGGAGGATGACTTCAAAGTAGTCGTCGGCATCAGGTCGGGCAGTCACCATCTTTGTTTTTCTATAATTTTTATGCTTATATGAGTCACAGAATTTTTGCTGATCTCATATTTGCCACATAACCAATCTAACATTTTATTTTATTTTTTGCTCCTTCGATGTAAATCCATTAACAGCCCTTTCATGTGGTTCATTGTGGTCATCTTTATGCTCGTCGATGTGCATGGTATGATCAATGTCCTGAAAACATGTTTCGTTTATTCATTTTCCCCAAAATATTTAACACCTTTATATGTTGCTGATGACTCTCAATGAAAACGACAGGGTGGTACGTGTACCTATGGGTGTCATTTATGCCTCTAACGGTAATTAGCCTATGATTTTTCTCCTAATATCTTTCGACTTCTCGTAATTACTTTGTTCTAAAAACTTTGCTGTGACCACTGAAATCTTGAATCTTGCAGATAGTGCTGGTCCTTGGGACCAAACTGGAGGTGATAGTAGCGAGGATGGCGCTTCAGCTCCAAGACCTAAACACTGTTATCAAAGGAACGCCACTGGTGCAACCCAACGACAACCTCTTCTGGTTCAGCCATCCAAAATATGTCTTGACACTCTTGCACTACACATTGTTCATGGTAAAGAGTCTCCTATCAATTCGGATTCAAATGAAGGATTGTTCTTTACTAATAGCATTTCACTGACCGAAATCCTATTTTCCATTTTTTTCTTCTCAGAATGCATTTGAGCTTGCTTTCTTCATTTGGGTCACGGTACATGACTCTCTCTTCTTTCTACTAATCACATTATAGAATCATTCTTCATTTGTCTGTCGTAAAAGACTAATGCCTGATGATCTGATGTTCTTTATCTTTCAGTTGCAATTCGGGATAAAATCTTGCTACCATGAACATATAGAGATAATTATTATCAGGGCGGTCTTAGCGTAAGTACCCACAATCCCTCTCCATTTTCCATATGAAATACTGATAATTTTGTCTAAACTAACTAGCCTGTGCAATATGTTCCAGGGTTACTGTCCAAGTCCTTTGCAGTTACATCACTCTCCCCCTCTATGCTCTCGTAACCCAGGTACCATTTCGCCTGATCTCAACATTAGCTCAACCTAAATGGACAAATGAACTGAACGATCTCCTAGACATACATATTAACGCGATTTGCAGATCTAGTTTTCCGAGTTAAATGACAAGCTTGTATCGAAAGCTAAAATAAGATCCACTTTTGAAAACCAACCCCGTTACCGTTTGTTTTCCATGACTTGGTAAACTAGTCTATGAAGCAATCTTAACATCCCTGGCATCTTCATTTTTGACCTCCAGATGGGATCGCAATTCAAAAGTGCAGTTCTGGAGGAGCAAACGGCGAGCGTGATAAAGCAATGGCACGCGGGAGTGAGAGAGAAGAGAAAGAAACAGAAGGGAGATGCGAGTAACCGCGGTGGATCAGACTATTCATCGACCATTTGGAATAGCGAGAGGACGAACTCGGAAGAGTCTTCTTCCCACCATCGGACGCCCACGTTTGCTGAGATTTCCGGCACAGCCGAAATCACTGAAGAATTCCAAGAAAGTGGCTCCGATCGCGAACCTGGCCGAGACGTTGAGGGTCCATCTGATTTTGTGCGAATAGAACTGTCACAGCAAGTGACCAAGGACCATGCACAGGTATAGAGCATAGAATTAAGTATACATAGACAAATTTTGATGAAGCATAAACAAGATTTGAGAGAAAGAGGAGGGTTCCCATTGATTTGTAAACCTGTACATCTCGATGGAAATAAATCTCCCATTTTTCATCTATTATAGTTTTATTATCGTGCATTCTAATGGAAGATCTAACATAGAAAAGATAAAAGTACAGTAATCGGAAATTGGGATAAACAAAAAATACTCTATGTGGAAAAAACACCAAAGAAGTGCATATTTCGATTTGATTTGAACCGTTCCTGACTTGAATCGAATTAAAAAGTTTATAATTAAAGCAAATAGCATATCCAAATTCTAGCTTGAAACTGAATTACCACTAATTCTAAAGAAATAATGATTTCTGTGTGGATTTTTTTTTGCTGCATACCCTCCTTGATAATTACTGTTGTGTAGTTAAACTATAACATGGCAATAATTAGCATAGCCTATATCTAAAAGCCGACGACACCAAATGGACCCGTAGGAACAGAACCTCGACAGGCCTAGAAATCTCCGTATCCGGCCCATAGCAAAAGCTAAATTGCTTTTGTTCTTCTTCGTGAATTCAGTCGACATTTTCTGATTTTGCGATTCCCCTTTTTGCTTTTTTGCTCTCTCTTTTCTTGCTACGAATCAGTTCGCGCCAAATGAAAAAAAAGAAAGAGAGAACACGCCCGACAAAAACGTCCGTACGCGATTGGACGTCGCCTTCTCAAAGTTATCGAAACATGTCGGCCCTCCTCCTCTCGCGCCCGCTCCCCCCCTCTCGGATCCATCAAATCCTGGACTTGGACGAGAGCATGAGCAGGGACGACATGGCTCTCTCGGCCCATCGCGGCGGCGGCCCCACGGGTCGGGGCGATCCCGCCTAGACGCGGGGAAGGACTTGACCTTGATTAGTGGCTAATTGATTCATGTTGTCGAATCCCGCGAAACGTTCCCACCTTCATTAAGCACTTTGATTAAGATGTTCCAACCGTAATTCGGCCAATTAGTTGCTCAATTATTCGAGCGTAGTAGCACCGCCAGGTCCTCATCCTTCTCTCGTTTGTGTATGGCCCAAGACATTGGTCACATCACGTTCCATTGGTGACATGATTTTCTCTGCCCTGTTGCTCTTCCCCCCTCCTTCCGCCTTCCTTTTGGTCGCGAGGGGACAAAACACGAACCATGCATTGTTTCGTGCGGGAGTTGGGCAGACACCCGTATGAAACATGAACATTAAAATGAGGATAATCCCGGGTCGATCCGTTGCTATCAGGACGATAAGAAATTCGGGTTCTCGCGTGGTATCGTGATCACGGGAGACACAGAAATTCAAGTCGATGGTCTGCCCTTGGCCAGGCAAAGATGAATTGCCGTCCTTGGACATCGTTCTTGCCCTTTGAAAACCACCCTCATTTGGGAAAAAGCAAACCTTTTTGTGGTCTGCATAGGAAAGCAAAGAAACTCTTGATTAGCAGCACACCTTTCCTCGAGCCAAGGCAAGAAATTCAAGAATCAAAAGGAAGGGGGGGGCCGAGCCAAACTCGCGAAATCACAGGACTTCTACCCTCCCCCACTTTCCTTAATCATGTCGTGGATATTATTTTCAGCATTCGTGGGGGCGAAACCTGAGCACGGGAATGGTCGTGAAAGTGGGCGAACAAGAAGGGCGTAATCCCACTGAGAATGACGAGAGAAAGGAAGGGAAAGGAATGTGACCTCCCAGCTTTTGGAGACCGTCCACGAGGGGAGGGCAGGGGAGAGGGGGGGACTTTGTTAAAAGCTGGGTTGGACGATGGCAGCGATGCCAACCCCCCAATTTGCAAGTTCGCAATCATGCTGATGCCATATGTCTCCTCGTTTCGGACCCACCTTGTTCCCTTCTCTCTCCCTCTCTCTCTCTCTCTTTTCCTTCCATTTCTCTCTCTTTCTTTTTATGTTTCCCCTCGCTGACAGTTGCCGAGTTTTCGTTTTCAGACCGGCCTAATTTCTTTGGAAGAAAACCACAAACTTTAGGGTGAATTTCAATTTTACCACGAATTTTTTCTTTTGTCTAACTAAAATCATCAACTTTCACTTTATGACCAAATCTGCCTTGGCATTCGAAAAGCATCTCTAATTTCTTCAAGATTTTTAACATCATGAAGCTTTGTCGTTCCATAAAAAAGTAAAAATATTAATAACGACATGGGTTTTGATGAATAACATCCAACTTATCTTAATGATGATAAGTCAGATACTCAAAAACTAAATAAGATGGACATAAGGAAGATGAATTTTCTCTGACTTATTAGCATATGACTTAGCGAATGTGAATATTGATGAGCATAATCAAAGTTTAACTCAGATACAAAAAAATGTTTCAATCTATCGATGAGGAGCCATCTAATTTCTTATAACATTCTATCCCGCATCAAGATTCAATCATGAACTCTCCCCCCTCCCCAAAGTTTTATTCATCCTAGCCCAAAGATGGACCTAGCTAGGACACGACTTAAATCTAGGTTATGGCCATATTATACCCCTCGATGAGAGAGTGAAATTCTCAGCTTCGATTGTGAAACGATCATGTCGTAGATTGCACTGCTAATCATGCGGGGGAGTGAGGACTTGAGCATGCAAAATACAAAATGTGCCAATTTCCTAAAAAATCCAAACTTTAGGTGTAATCGTAAATTTACTTTGAATTTTTTTGTTTAAAAAAAAACCCTAAACTTTAGATCTAATCCAAAATCCATCTCAACTTTTTTTTTGTCTTAAAAAAAAATCATAAATTTTAGGTTTAATCCTAAATCTATCCCGAACTTTTCTTTCGCCTTAGAAAAAATCTAAACTTTAGGCTCAATCTCAAATCTACTCATTTTTTTTTTTTTTTTGCCAAAAATGAAAACATTAATTTTTACTCTAGTCCTAAATTTGCTCCCATTAGCCATCTGTCCAAAAGTAGCAGTTAGTCATCCCTAAATTTTATATCCTATAGTGGTTTTATTTTGAAGATAATTTTTCATGTCACATTACCAATATGTATTTAATATTGATGTGGAAATGGCACGTTAAGTTGGGATTGTACCACAGGGTCTATTTGAGAATAAATTAAAAATTGGTGATTTTTTTAGATAAAATAAAATTCGGGCAGATTTGAGCATAGACCTAAAATTTATGGGTTTTTTTTATAGATAAAAGAAAAGTCGGGGTTTTTTTTAAGATAAAAAGAAAAAGTTTAGGGAATTGGCCGAATACAAAATACACAAAAGAACAAGAATAGAAACATGACGTAGGTTGGAACAGTGTTTGCATCGGCCAGCGTGGTGGCTGCACGAGGAGGGAGCATCGGGGATTGGGGCTTTGATTTGGATTATTTCCTCCGCTCAATAAAGGGTACGACAAACGCGGGCGATCCGAATCCGCTGCCGTTTCTGCCCTTTTGGGCCAGGAAAAAAAAAGGAAATTCACTTTTCCCTTTCGCCCTCGCCCTCTCGCGTGCGTACGAAAAAGATGAATAATGATAATTAAGATTAATATTATAAAGAAACTCCAAAAATGATACATTTATTATAATTTTATCATAAATTAATTTTTTGACTATCTAAAACACGATAAAACCCTAAACTGATATATTTATAATAAATTTACCTGTTATTAATTTTTCATGAAAATATTTATCATAGGTATACCAATCTAGATCTTTCAAAAAATTAGTTTTGGATAATTTGTTGTAGATATATCAATTTAGACTTGTTGTGATATTAATGCTAATAATAATATAAAATAAAAAAACATGTGAATTTTGATTAGAGCAATTGTCAGGGAAATAATGAGCGAGTGCATGTTGTGTTGGTGCCTTTTTTCTCACACCCCTGAGCATGTCGGAGTCGTAGGGGATGTGTTCATGTGCGGAGAGTCTCGTGCGGTGCTTGTCACGAGAGAGAGAGAGAGAGAGAGAGAGAGAGAGAGAGAGCAGCAGCAGCAGCAGCAGCCAGCATGAGTCTCGAGGGACGCTGGGAGCAATAGCGACGGCCCACGAACTCCTTTTTTATCCTTTTGCCTGTTGTTTTTTCTTCTCTCGTTTCGTTTTCTCGCATTTGACACCATCTACTTTTGACTCTCTCTCTCTTCCAAGACACTACCCCCGCTGGTGTGCTGCTGTGTTCTGCAACTTGCCGTGATCTTCTTCTGTGAGGCCAACACTTTAGCCGATGTTGACGTTTCAGTATCAGCATGGCTACGTCGCCAAGCCAAGCTCCATGAAATTTGAAACCCCCCCTCCCCCTCCTCCCTCGTGACCTCATGTCATGAAACCGAACTGATCTTTCCCATATCTTCTTTGATAATGATAAACCGGATCTCTAGTATATTCTCTCCTCATTCCTCTAATGTTTGGTAAAACTGAATTATAACGAGGCACCTTCATCTCCCCGGGTAAGGTAATACTTCGCCATCATCATCACTTCATACAACTCACCGGGCAAGGGAACCGTTATGACCTTATTTCATGGTTGGTCCCTCTTCAACCAATGACTGGGACCAGTCTTTAAGGGAACGTAAACTAGGAAAATTTTGTAAAACGTGTGCTTGTCTCTGTATCGACTACAAACTCCACTGCTTAGGAGAACTATCGAGAGCCCGTGTTGACATTCTTCCATCGCTCAACTTTAGTCCCTCAAGCTGCTCAACGTTGAGTTCAAAAGACAAAACGAACATGAAACTTTGGACCTGAGTATTTGAGGCATAAGTTTTTTTTCTATTCCGAGCATCAAGATACTGAATAGATAGAAGCTAGGAGGGATAGATTAATAAGGGTGGAGAGCAGGAGGCTTGAGAGAAAGCATTGGGGGGGGCGCATGAAATGAATGAAGGAAGGTGGGGGGTCGTTTGGAAAAATTTAAAAATTATAGGGGCAAAAGCATAAAAAGTAGCAAAAGAAAGGACAGAGAGAGAGAGAGAGGGGGGGGGGGGAGGGGGAATGAAGGAGGCGGTGGGGCCAAAGATGCAGCGCCAAAGGCGCAGACGAATTGATGGGACCGCTCGCCCACGTCACTCCTCCTCCCTCTCCCCCATCTTCATCGCGTGCGCTTCATTCATCACTTCCTTTCTCTCTTCCTTAGCCCCCCATTCTTCTTTATACTTTAGAATCAACACCAAAAAAAATTCAAAACTATACTTATCGTGCCTGAAATTTTTTTTGTGTCGCTAAATATCTTGAGTTCACCGACTATGATGCAAATATTTCAAACTTTTTTTTAGTTGTAAAAGACCTCAAATTTATATTAATGTGATAAATATAACACCAGATGAAAATATATATATCACATGTTTATAAGTTTGGATTTTTTCGTAACACAAAAATAAAATTGGGATCATTTGTATTTTTAGGATTTTTTGAGACATAAAAAAAGTTTTGGGTGTTTGTGTTACAATCTATAAAAATTGAGGGTTTTTGTCATATGTACCCCTTATGACTAATTTCCCCTTGTTACTCCTATATTTTCTCTTCTTTGGCAATGAAAAAAATCATTGCACAAGTAAAAAATTAAAACCAACGCGGGTACAGTTTTTAATCTCAATATATACATTAATAAGAAATTCCGGCAAAAAATCTCTAATACCAGCCGTATGCCTCAATCATTCACGATAATGAAAATATTTTCCGCTAATTAATTTTCCTTAGTGATATAACAAATTAATTTTTAAAAAATATTTTTCAAATCTTTAGTTTTCTATAAGGAAACATTCACATGCATGTGGGAGAGGGATTTTGAATAGAAGACTATAAAACGCCCAAAAAATGGTAAAAAGTAAGGAACTTTACGGGGCTTTTGCGTGAAAAGCTTGTCAGAGCCTCGTTCGTTTTCCCCAGAAGCATAATCACTCCATATAATTATTTGCAATCAGACCATTCTTCAGTTTAAGTCATCTACGAAATCCGATCCGTTTGGAGAATGATCAAAACCAAATGTGCTCATTAATCCAAATCAAATATAGATTTTATTGGGCGTTGTTTTTGTTGGAGATAATCCTTCAAGGTTTGACCAAGAAATAGGAATATGAGAAGGGAAAAAAAAAAGGAGACAGCTTCATTGGACTCCTTTAACGGTTAATTAGGTTTTTATACATTAATTTATATGTACATGGTATAGGTTTATTAAATTTACATTATTTTTATATGTGTAAACACTATTTAATATATATTAAATATCAAAATTCCACAAATTATTTTGGGCTATCATATATAATTTGCCCGAATTTCGATGAGGTCCTACACCTATAAGTTATAAAGAAGATTCGATTGTTTCCACTCTTCACAACGATAAAAAATTGAGCTTTAAGTTTAGGAAATGTATAAGGATGTTTGTAATTTTTAAAAATAATGAATTTCTTTTCTCAAGGCATTTGTTACCACATTTATTGTGATGAAAGTATTCTTCTTCTTTTTTATTTAGAAATAGTCAACTTTGATGTGAATTTTATTCATTTGAATTATTTTAGCAAAAAAAGGTTTTTTTTTTTTTTTATAAATTTGTGAATACACATCTACATTATCGTCAATATTTAGATAGAAAAGTCGCAGACATTATTTTTTCAATTTTAAACTAATTAAATATTAAAAAATTAAATTAATCACCTAAAAGGATTTTTCAAATGTGTTTCTACTAAACGTTCATTCTCTTAAAATTGCTTCTTAAATCACAATTTACCAAATAGCATTTGCATTTTCTCAAAGCCTTTTGAGCTAAACTCCTTTGCATTTGCTCAAAGCACCTTGGAAAAAATGAAGTAAATGCATTTCTTTCAACTTTGCTTTCGGTCAACTTTCATGATTCCAAAATTGTTCTAAAAGATCTTAACTTTACCACAACCATTGGAACTACTACCACCCTCGCCGACACCACTAGAATTCTATTGGTAAATAATTTGAGATTTTTTTTATAAAAGAAAATAGCAAAAATCCTTTATAAAGTATAATTTTTACCGAATACTATTTGTATTTTGGAAAATCCCATTGCATTTTCCCAAAGACATTCTCCAAAGTCAAACCAAACGCACATTTAAGGCATCTTGTTAGCTTTATGTGGAAAAAAAGTATTTTCTTTTTAGATTTCAAGTAAATAATTGAGGGATTTGTCTTTTCCACTACTATATCATCCAACTTCCAACTTCAGTTATTGGCTCTTCTCAATGTCTGACAGCTCTTTCGCTCCAGTTAATGCAGCTAATCATATTTTCACGTATAAAATATTGCTAATGCATCTTCGTGGGATTAGATTATTTCCATTTGGTCATCTAACTATGATAGTTTACAGCTATTTCCATTTGTTTATTGCTTCAAAAGTGTCATGGGACATGGAAAAACAGAGGCATCTCATTCCTTTCATTATCTTCCCATTCTTGGCCTTGTCCTAACTTAGAAGCTCTCAAGGCCTCAGCTGCATCAGGTTTCTGGTCTCGAATCCTTGATAATTATGGAAACACGCTGGATTAGTGACTACCAATAAAGAATTGACAAGAGAATAAGGAAAATGGAAGGAGAGAGGAGAGCGTGTGTGTTTACAGCAACGCGCCTGGAGGAGAGAGTGAGAAGGGTATCTGTGGATATACAGAAGGAACAAAGAGTGACGAGACAAGAGATGCAAGAGAATGGACTGCTTGGGCTCTGAGTCACTGAGTCCCAACAACTAACAACACCACCCCCACTCACCCCACCTTAGTTGCTGCCAAAACCCCTCTTGACCCCACATTTTCTTTTGTATTCAGTATTAACATTTAACTCTCTCTCTCTCTCTCTCTCTGTTCTGATATCTCGAAGCCTGGGCACAAGGAAAAAACACATAATTGACTTTATTCAAAATGGTCCATTTATTGGACCAGTTTCTTTATGTGGCCATTGAAGTGGATACTTCTATGATGCCTTCTTTTGGGCTCTAAAGAATGGAGTTTTAGCTGTGGTTGGTTGGTTCTAATGCAGATGCGGTTGTTATTTAAATGAGAGAATACTATCAGTTCCATAAATTCCCCCAGTAGAATTAGTTATTTGTGACCTTTTTCATGCTGGGAATAACTTATGGAAAAAAAAATCACACTTTTGTTGCATTGAACGAAAACCAACCTTTTGTTTTGTCTTTGTGGAAAGCTTAATGAGCATAGTCACAGGAAACAATCAAAAGGGTGGGAAAAAAAACAAAAGAAAAAAGTTGTTATTGAGCATGAAAAAGAAAAAGTAAAAGCTAAGGCAACAAAGCAAAGTAGTGTGGGTTCTGTACTGTCTTGGCTTGTCCCCCCACTGAACACAGTCCCTCTCTTTCTCTCTCTCTCTCTCAAATTGGGCTTTTTATTTATAATTTAAAGAAATTCTTTTGGCTTTTGTTTGGTGCTTCCCATAGATATGTCTGTCTGCTGCTGCTTCTGCTCCCTCTTAACAGTACCTGCAAATGGAGGAGGAATCGCCATATGAGTTCCTTGTTATTATTTGCTTCGCCTCCTTTTTCCCCTTCTCATCTTCCGCTTGCTCAGTTTTTTCCAAACACTTCATTCCTCTTAATCATGATTTGAACTCATTTCCCAGTTTCACGCCCTCCTGATTGCTCCGAGGTTTTTCATATTTCTTGATGTTCCACTCTCCTCTCAGCAAAAAAACTGGATTTCTAGTGGAGCTTGTGTTGAACATCAATTGGAAGGAAAGTGGGTGTTCATGGAAATTGATCTGAATCATGCAGTGAGTGATGTAGAGAACGCCAGCAATGCATGTTGTGATGGGCATTGTGAGAAGGGCAATGGTTGTCTCCGCTGTTTGTCTTCCACTTCTTCAAACTCTTCATCATCATCCTCCTCATCCACTGTGCCTAGCTCAATTTACTCTGAGCTCTGGCATGCTTGTGCTGGACGACTCACCTCACTGCCCAAGAAAGGGAATGTCGTCCTGTACTTCCCACAAGGCCACTTGGAGCAAGTTGCCTCAGCTTCTCCTTATTCGCCCATGGAGATGCCCACCTTTGATCTTCAGCCACAAATCTTTTGCAGAGTTGTGAATGTTCAACTACTGGTGAGTGCTCCTGTTTCTGAAGTTCTCTGGCAGCTGCTAAACTTTGCTTCTTCATGTGCCTCTTGTTAATTGTACTCTATGTTACCCAGGCTAATAAGGACAATGATGAGGTATACACAAAAGTCACATTGCTTCCTCAACTAGAGGTAGGTGTTTCTTAAGCAACCCATTCGGTTAATCATGTGTCATCTATTTTTCATAATTTTGGAGGTAGGGTATATGATGTTTGGGTACACTATAATTGGCTCTATAGTTGGCTTTCCGGGAAGAATTTTGTTTTGGGGATTAAGAACAAATGCATTGCGCTCTTAGGCACGGCATAAATTTTGTTTCTAATGTAGATGATGACACTTTCATTTACTTTGTAGCTGGTAGGGTTGGATTCTGAAGGCAGAGCTCTTGAGGAGCTGGGGGTAGATGAGAATGATATTGGAGGATCTCCTCCAAGATCAACTCCTCACATGTTCTGTAAGACACTGACGGCTTCTGATACTAGCACCCACGGAGGGTTCTCTGTCCCACGTCGGGCAGCTGAAGATTGCTTTCCTCCTCTGGTATTAGCAGGATGTTCTGCTTTACCTTTTTTGTTACTAGGTTCCTTTGTGTTTTAGTAAGAGCTCCTTGTACAGAAGCTAAAGTCTTTAGGTTGCAGGACTATAAGCAGCAAAGACCTTCTCAGGAACTTGTCGCCAAGGATTTGCATGGAGTTGAATGGAGGTTTCGCCATATTTATAGAGGTAATGTCTTGAATCACGAGGTGTATATTCGATTTGATGTCCAAGTTGTCAAAAATAGGTGTTTGCTATTCCTCAGGTCAGCCAAGAAGGCATCTGCTTACCACAGGATGGAGTGTTTTTGTGAGCCAAAAGAATCTTGTTTCTGGGGATGCGGTGCTTTTCTTGAGGTGCATATGCTGATTCTCTTGTCTTACTGAATTGTTTGGACAGAATACTGAGCAATAGTTATGTTACCATCACTTGTAGAACGGATGAAATGTCCAGTCTGAATAATTAGCTAACAAAAATAATCGAGTTCCTGTCTTTTGATTATATTCCTACTGAATCATTTTAGGGGAGAAGATGGCGAACTGAGATTGGGGATAAGAAGAGCGCTTCGACCAAGAAATGGCCTTCCTGGTTCAACTGTCGGTGACCAGAATATGTGCCCTGCTGTTCTTTCAGCTGTCGCTAATGCTGTATCCAATAAAAGCGTTTTTCATGTATTCTACAGTCCGAGGTAATTATGCTTTAGAAATGATGGATTTGTTGATTTTGTAGTCATGACCCTGGACCTGTTTGTATTAGCTCTTCAATTGAAACTGTACAATATTTAACTCACATAAGACCAGCCTCTTATCAAGAAAGAGAGAACAAACTGAATCATGGGCATATACTCTAAAATGTTGTTGTGATGCTAAAACTGAGTACAAGCATTTAAAATGAGAATCACTTTATCCATCAACTCAGGAAAAAGATCAAAAGGGTTTCATTGTTGACTGTGTGAGAATCATATTATGGGATGTTGCTCTTTATGAAATGCTGATTGAACAATGGGTTAGGTTTTGATCCCATGAGTCTACTCCAACCTCAGCCAAAAAGAAAGATCAAGCAATGAAAAGTGAAGGAAGATTTTGGAGTTATTTACTCTTAATGATCATAGGGATTGTACTTGTCGCAACAGTACAGTGTGTTTCAGGTTGAGAGTCACTCAGCAGTTACATGAAACTGCTAAGATTTTTCATATTATATCGACTTTTGATCATTGCAAGAACCTGATAGTGTTGCCAACATGGCAGTGGCTAATTATAATTTTTTTGAGAGAGATAGTAGCAGTCGGTGAATTTATAGCATCAACCATAGCTGTGTATTCCACTTTCAACTGAGAATCCTGAGGGTGAGAGATCTCACGGCCTCACATGTGGTCAATGCCTAAAGTCTGTGCTTGGAATAGTTTGTCACCTAAGTTCCTTTGAAGTCTCATGGACACATTTCAGAGACTGTGGTTGATCTTTTTCAGTTTAGTTGAATCATTGGATTCTAAGTATTACTTGACGAGATTTCCATGTCTTATCATTCAAGTGACATGCCTTACTTGGCTGTAGGCCTATAACTCTGCCATTGACTACAAGGGTTTCATGTTCCAGAAATATCAAACGGGAACCTGTCCTTGAAATCAATCCTCTCTTCATTTACAATTGACTCGTAAATGAGTAGAGAACACTTGACTCATATATAGGTGCAAAACTTGAATGGGGTATACTTCCTTTCCAGGCAGCTATATTTGCTTTCTGATCAAATGGCAAAATGCAGGGCTAGCCATGCAGAGTTTGTCATTCCCTATCAGAAGTATGTCAAAAGCATCAACAATGTAATATGCACTGGGACAAGGTTCAAAATGAGAGTTGACGTAGATGATGCACCAGAAAAAAGGTTTGTCTATGGCTATATCACATGGTGGAAATAATCTCTGTTCTTCCTTTTCATGCTACCTTGTCTATCTGAATGCATATCCTGTTTGGTTGTTTGTTTAGGTGTACCGGTGTAGTGACTAGGATAGGTGACTTGGATCCTTATAGGTGGCCCAACTCAAAATGGAGATGCCTAATGGTAAGCATTTGCCGCCAGAGATATGGTTGACTGAAACATCAAAGTTTGGTTCCTTTGTATGGATTGCCATGTCAGCTGTTCTTTCTGGTGATGTGATTTTGCCATTTTTAAGTTATCTCAACTTTCTTACTTCTGGCTCTTCTCTTCAGGTCCCACTCTTTCATTTTTCCTTTCTTTATATAGCTACTTCCGCTGCTTTATTAGTTGAAGAACATGAATAATGTCTGTTAAAATTTCTCTTAGATGGGGTGTGTTTGGTTCAAATTTGGGGAATGTCTCCGGGAAAATGCAAAGACCTTTGGGCTAAAGGGGTTTTCCAAAATGAGGTGTTTGGTAAAGTGTCATTTAAAAACACATGGGAAAGCAACTTTGATGCAAATGCCATTTGGTAAAAATTATGCTTTGTAAAGGATTTTTGCTATTTTTTTATAAAAAATCTTGGCAGAACTCAGCTGCCACCAGCGAGGGTGGCAGTGGCTTGCCGGTGTTGCACCTAATATGTTACAACTCATAGACTTGCATTCAATCACAGTGAAAAGTAATTCTCCTCAAACATTCCTATAGTTTGATCCTCTCTGACATTTTCATCTGTAGCTTTGAGGCCAATTTTTTTATTGACAAACCTCGGTTTCTTTTGTTTTAATGTCCACGGCAAGCTTCTGTATCAGTGCTCTACATGGAATTTGAATTGCTAGAGCATTCAGTATGTGTTCTTGTATCCAAGCGGTTGACTTTCCTGGAATCTGGGTCCAAACATTTTGTGCTTGTTCTAGGATATGAAAAATCTGCCGAACTTGTAGTCCCATGAGATGATAATGTTTCATGATTCAACAGGTTCGATGGGACGACGATATCATGAATGGTCATCAAGATCGGGTCTCACCCTGGGAAATTGATCCATCTGTTTCTCTCTCACCTTTGAGCATTCAGTCCTCCCCAAGGCTTAAAAAGCTGCGGACTAGTCTGCCAACAATGCCGCCTGTTAACCCTCCCACTGGTAAAAGAAAAAAAAATTTGAGATAGCAAAAATGATATCCTATATATTATTTCCTTACTTGTCTTCATAATCTTTGTGCTTCTAGCTGGAAGGGTCGGGCTTTTGGACTTTGAGGAGTCTTTACGATCCTCTAAGGTCTTGCAAGGTCAAGAAAAGTTGCATTTGGTGTCACCTGTCTATGGACGTGATGCCCTAAACTGTCAGGTTGATTTTGAGCAATCCCCTGCACATCAGGGTCTAGCATCTGTTGGAGTAGAAAAGGCCAACAATATCAATGAGTACATGAGGGCTAATGCCCCTAGTTATGCAGGCTTTGTGGAATCTGATCGATTTCCAGGGGTCTTGCAAGGTCAAGAAATATGCACACTGAAGTCTTTAACAACGAAACCCGAGTACAACCTAGGCACCTGGGGGAAATCCAGTCTTTCGTGCAGTCCTTTCAGTGTGTATCAGGCACCCAAGTACCATTTTGAGCCAGTGAAATCATCCGAAAGCCTTCAGAAAATGTACTTTCCATATAATGACATTCTTAAGTCCAGCCAAGATCGCACAAGGTGTTCCGATTCAAACAACTTCCTCCGAGAGGTTTCCTCCGTTAGGTCATTGAGGGTTCAGAATGAAGCGATTGAAAGGACCAAAGTTGATGTCAGGAATCTGGAGAGCATATGTGCTTCTCCCAATTTCGGGGACAGTCAAAGAGCTCAGACAAATGGGAGTATTGACAGCCTCTTAAGTGGTTGCAAACTATTCGGTTATCCCTTGACTGCAGAAGCGCCTAATCCTACCCTGCAAAATTCTGGTAAGAGGAGTTGTACCAAGGTAAGATGTTTTTTAACATTGATTTTGTAACGTGGCTTTCAATTGAATTGTCTCTTGTTAATGACATGATTTAATTTTGAAGGTTCACAAGCAAGGAAATTTGGTGGGGCGAGCCATTGATCTCTCAAGGCTGAATAGTTACCAGGACCTGCTAATCGACCTGGAGCGACTGTTCAGCATGGAGGGGCTCCTGAGAGATCCTGACAAAGGTTGGCGAATCTTATACACCGACAGTGAGAATGATGTGATGGTTCTCGGGGATATCCCATGGCAGTAAGGACACTCCTGTTAAATGTCGCTTTGTGTTATAATGCTATGCCGATGCATCGCTTGCCCACATTACCTGCCCTGTTTCAGCATTAGAAATTTCACACCTGAGAATTTTCCTGCCCTGAATGTTGTCAAAAGTTTCTAGAACTTCTAGGATGCTTCAAGACAAATCCACTGCACATGTATGACGAGAGGATGGGGATTTGATTTCAAAGAATCACTTACAAAAGAAGGTGATAGGCAATAATAATGACGCACGGAGGAAATTGACAAATATGAAATGATAACAGCCTCCTGTCCTCTAAATCTGTCATCTTAAAAATAGCATTCTTTTCCGTGCAGTGAGTTTTGTGACGTGGTGACGAAAATACACATCTACACCCAGGAAGAAGTGGAAAAGCTGACCACAGGGATGACCAGCGACGATACTCAGAGCTGTCTGGATCAGGCGCCGCTGATAATGGAAGCATCCAAGTCATCTTCCGTGGGCCAGCCAGATGGTTCACCTACTGTCGTTCGGCTTTAATGTCTAAGGTTTGCTGTCTTCCTACGTATGTTTTAACTAGAATAAGCTTGGGATGCTGTGTTTGGCAGCATACGCACAACACGACATGTCGAGTTCTGGACCAAAAACTCGATTCAGCCTCCTAAATATGATGTTGTAGTACTCCGAGCCATTTAGGCTTGGTAGTGGTAACTGCTGTTTGTGTGTGTATCTTCTGTAAAAGCAGTTCTTATTGACTATGCTCCATGAAATCGGCCAATGCACGATGCGCAACTAGTACCATTAGTCCCTCGTCTTACCTCATGTTCATGTAATGCAGACGGATTTAGCTCGAAGAATGTCGTCAATGAAACTGTATCCTCTGCCGAGACATTCTTGGACTTGATTTTTAATGAACAAGTCGGTTCCGACCCTGAGAGCCTTCCCTTAAAATTTGGGTTTGAATGATGTGCTGCATTTTGCACTAATTTCCTTATGAACTGTAATAACACACAAAAACTCAAATCCTATGTCAACGACCGAGGTTTTGTTTGTTTGTGATCTCCTATACTACAAAACCCAACCCAACCCAAACAACAACCCTTTCCCTCCCCCCCAAAAAAAAAAAAAAAAAAACCAGTGGGGTGGCAAAGGTTTCTCTGGGATTATAAGCACCCCAAAATAAGCCTGATGTATCAGAACTACTGCTATAAAGTGAGCATTGGCGTTGGCGAACCAACTGTGGTTCTTGAAAAATACCATTTATTAACAATCAATGAGCTCGTCCACAATAATGATAAACATCAAGGCAAGCTTTTCCATTGAGAGAGAGGCGTAACTTGGAAAGGGAGGGGAGAAGGGGAGAACGTTCCCTCAGCGTCCACCAACCCCAAGGAGAAAATAAAGAAGAGGAACAGAACATTTTCTTCTCATTGCTCCTTGAAGAGTCCGCGACCAATGATCATTCTTCTAATCTCGCTTGTCCCTGCGCCGATCTCATACAATTTGGCATCTCGAAGGAGACGACCAGTCGTGTACTCGTTTACATACCCATTGCCGCCTAGACATTGTATTGCCTGCAAAAGACAGACCAATCTTATTCATAGGCTTCTTTGTCCCCCCATCAATTCAATTAAAAAGGGATCGAAAGTATGCAACATGTTTGTTTTGAGTTTCTTGTGAACTACAATTTTCCATAGCTTTTGAAGATAAGAATTGGGCCAATTCCCCAAACTTTAGGTCAAGTCCCAAATTTACCTTGAATTTTTTTATTTTTAAAACCCAAGCTTTAGGTCTAATTCTAAATCTGCCCCGAACTTTTCTTTTGTTTTAGAAAAAACCCTAAATTCTAAGTCCAGTTCTAAATCTACCTCGAATTTTATTTTGTCTAACAAAATAAAAATGAACTTTTAATCTATGCTCAAATGTGCCCCGTGGTCCAATCCCAACATAACGCGACATTTCCATGTCAATAATAAATACACATCAACAATACGACATTTATCTTCAAAATAAAACCATTCTAGGATATAAAAGTTGTTGATTAACCGCAACTTTTGGATAGAGAGCTAACAAGAGCAAATTTAGAACTAATGTAATAATTGATGATTTTCTTTTGAACAAAAAAAATTGGGGTAGATTTGGGATTGGACCTAAAGTTTGGGGCTTCAGGCTTTTTATGAGATAGAAATAATTTTGGGTAGATTTGTGACTAAATCTAAAATTTGGAGTTTTTTCTAAGATAAAAAAAAAGTTTGGGGCAAATTTAATACTAGACCTAAAGTCTGAGGTTTTTTCTAAGACAGAAAAAGGTTCGGGACATAATTGGGACTAAACCTAAATTTTGTCATTTTTTAGGGAATTTGCCCGAAAAGAATTAACTTGTTAGAAGATCAGACACGAGCAATAAAAAGATGACTGGTGTCAAAAGAATTTCAGTTTTGTATGAACAGACATGGATGACGAATTCAGCAGCATCACTTCACCTGCAAAGCAACTTGCGTGGCTCTTTCGGCAGCCCAAAGTATGACTCCAGCACAATCCTGAAAGTTTTTTTAAACAGATTTACAATTCTTATAAAGTGAGAGCATTACATGATAATATCTTGAAAATCTTGCATTTCACTAGATTTGGCAAACAAAGAGCAATTGATCCCCAGCACAGCTAAAAGAGTTATCATACACAGAATACAAGTGATTGGGCATAATAAAGGTCACAAAGTATGACAAACATAAAGAAAGGGATGCACCTTTGGATCAATTTTTCCACTGTCACAGCTCGTTGCCACAGAATATAAATAAGACCTGAGAAAATTAAAAAAAAAAAAAAATTGGGCCAAGAGAACATGAAATTAATAGCACTTTGCCATTGACACGTACCAAAAAAGTGGACAAAAGCTCCAGAATAATTACCTTGAAGATTGCAAAGAAGTATACATATCGGCAATTTTTCCCTGTAATTCCATATGTAATTCAGTATAAAAGAATCAGATTCCAAAAATCAGTCAGAAAAGGAATGAAACAAAACCAAACCTGTATAAACTGAAATTCCCCAATTGGATGGCCAAACTGCTCTCGCTGTCTGACGTAAGGAAGAACAACATCTAGACATGCCTGCATAATGCCTATAGGTCCAGCTGCCAAAACAACCCTCTCCAGATCTAGACCCGACATCATGATGTATACACCTGAAAATATTGAGGTAAACATCAAAATAATGCAACAGTGGGGACGTGCAAGACGAAAAAATTATTTCTACTGAACATATGAACCAAGATCCAAACATTATATAGCATTTTGAAACTGATGTTCAGAATAGACCAAAAAGGAGAACCTACTGCTATTCTTTATTATCTCAATACTTAAGCTGGATAGTTTAGCTGTCTTTTATAGCAATAGACCTATAAATCAATCTCAGGTTACAAGTTCAAGAACTTTTAGTCTATCTAGATGCACAAGGTTCTGATGAAGGTAAAGGAAAAAAGAATCCAAGGTTTCAAGGTCTTTAGAAGCCATTCTCATAACACGCACAGGCTAAATTTATACGATTGTAATTGTTTTAGCAAAAGCACCTCGTGCAACTCTTGACAATTCAATCAGCTTCAGATGATGATTTCAACTAGTCGTTCTTCAGATTTAGATTGCTCAATTCTACCATTAATAACTAAAGATCTCTCACAAGAAGCATATCAGTATTCAATCTAACTAGATATCCACAACTAAATCCTGTCACTTTCTATCAAAGAACAATTGTTTATAACCAAGTTTAGCAACACCTTTTCCTTCCTGTCCAAGAATGTTTTCTTCTGGAACAAAGCAATTCTCAAATACAAGCTCACACCTGTTCAGAGCGTCAGTGTCATCAGAAGAAGCACAAAAGAGAAGGAGAAAAAGGTACAAATAAAGAGAATTCCACTTTAAAAATTGCATGCTTACGTGTCGCTTCCACGCATCCCAAGCTTGTCCAATTTCTGGGCTGTGCTAAACCTGCAGCAATAGATAAAAGCTTCTTAAAGAATGATAAACACAGGTCTTCAGAACCTATTTATCCAGTACCTCCCGTTCCTCAAAGTGCACAGTTAATTTAGGTATCTTTTTCTGATTAAAAAAATGCTATATAGCGAACTGAATGATTTTTCACCGGCTTAGTTGTTGTTAAACATCCTTCCTACCCTACGCAAGCAGCCAAACCAAACCATAATGCAATTGGACCATGCACTTGATGTTCCACCATGCACGCATCCAAACATGAAGTACTAATGCATATTGTTTTGTCATTTCTCCTAATGGCATCTGAAAGAAATGTTGTATGAGCTGGAATTCCCAGACAATAAATCCATCAATTAGCAAAGTTCCGTATGAAAAACGATATAATGTTGAATGATGGCATTTTGCTCTTTTCATTTCCAGATTCCCTAAGAAATTCCCCATTATAATTTTGTGCCTTCAGCACTCATTAAAATATGATTCAACTGACATGCTTTAACAAAAGTACCCAGGCATCCCCTTCTCAATGATAAAAGCTGTAATGCCTTTTGATCCAGCTGCAACGTCTGTTTTGGCATACACAACCTGACCAAAGGTTCACATATAAATCAATGAGTTATGAAAGAAACCTATGTCACACAAGATCATAAAAGCACGGTCAGGAATAATCAGGCTAGAAGTAGCATTTAATGGAGACACAACCGCAAAATGGTTCAAAACGGAAGGAAAAGAAAAGGAAAAAAAGAGAATCAACAATGTATAGGTATACCAGCGTCTGAGCAATGGGACCATTCGTGCACCACATCTTATTTCCATTGATAATAAAACCTCCATCCACACGATCAGCTTTGCATTTCATACTGACAACGTCTGAGCCAACTGCAAAAATCATCCTAACAAGATCATGACTAATCTCAAGAAACATCATCCTTGACGAGCTTAAATACTAATGCACATGTCAAGAGAGACATATGAGAAGATACCATTGGGTTCACTTATTGCAAGAGCTCCAACATGTTCACCACTGATAAGCTTCGCAAAAAGAAAAACATAATCAGCAGAGATTACAGCCAAAAAAAAAAAAATCTTAACTTTAAACGGAATCAAGGAAGCATCATTTTGAGATAGCTATAAGCCAAACCCAAGAGAAGAATACAGAAGCCAGAGCAAAGGATTGTTGTCCAATTAACATAAAAAAAAATCATAAGAAGGGTCTTGTTAACGAATAACCCATATCATTTTATACGTAATGGTGAATGTTTCAATTTACAAAGCATTGATTCCACATAACATGAGAAAAATAATGCAGTAAAAAATTCCACACTTTCATTGAAAGGCTTCTTGAAAAGGGCCCTGGGGGCACTTCCATTTTACAGTGACAGGAAAAAGAAGCTCGGACCTTTGGCAGGTACTTCTGTTTCTGAGCAGGGCTTCCATTCCTCACCTACAAAACCATAACCCATGGGTAACAGAGAGCAGATTACACTGTGTCGTGACAATTGCTTGGTTCTATCCTTACCAACTGATTAATGCACAAGTTAGAATGAGCTCCATAGGAGAGGCCAACCGACCCTGAAGCACGGCTAATTTCCTCCATGGCTATACAGTGATACAGATAACCGAGACCAAGTCCCCCGTACTCCTCTAGAAACAATCCAAAGTGAATGTTCGGGACAGTGTGAGATTAAATTAAGTAATAAACGAGAATCTACAGCGAATTTAAAAGAGAGCTAGGGACTAGATAACATATTACTCTAACAAAAAGGGGATTGTACTATAGAACCCAAAGAGTTAAGTGCGAAAGCTTCACGAAAAGGAGGAAAATACAAAAGCCACATTAGGAATTTACCTGGTGCTGTAATCCCATGGAGATTAAAGTCTCCCATGAGCTTCCACAAGTTCACCTCCTGGAACAAGAAAGCGAAAAGCAATCATTACTACTACGCTAAGATAATATTACCGAGGGGAGGGGGGGAGAGAGGGAGAGAGGGAGAGAGAGAGAGAGCAGTGGATTGATCACAACCTTTGGGAAAGAATTTGATTGGTCAATCTTGGAAGCATGAGAGGCAATATTTTCCCGTGCGAATTGCGCTACACTCTCCTTGAACTGTCAAACATTCGAAGCAGGGAGCGATCATCAGAGAAGAACAAGATGGTATTCATCATCCAAGTACTGAATCACAAAGGACACGCCAAAAAAGAACTTTCATAAATAAAAAAAAAAGGCAATCAAAATCGGCAAACGGGGCTAAAAGGAGCAAACTTTCCTCTCGATTTCCGCTCATTTCCCCATTCCAGGCAATCGACCTCCGTCCCGACACCTCAATCAAACGAGGTCAACACGACGACGAAAACCGACAGCTGACAGACACTCCATCACGACCCACGCGCGAGACAGCACACGAAACTTGTAATCCGCAAAAGCGAAAGAGAGCAACAAGCCATGGATTTGTCGAGGACAACAAAGGAAAAAAGAGGAGCGGAAAACCTGAAGTTGGGTGTCGTCGAAGAGGAGGGATGTAAAGAAGCGACCTCGCTGGCTCTGTTGTCTCAACAGAGAAGAAGAGAGGGACGTCGCTGCGAACAGTCTTTGCATGGTTTAGCGCAGAAGAAGAAGGAGGAGGAGGAGGAGGAAGAAGAAGAATCGGTAGTGGATGACCCTGCGATTGAAGCACATGCCGTCGAGTTGGAGTTCCGTCCTTATAAATGCCGGGAAGCCAAAGGGGAATAGTATATGCTCTTCTTCTTTATCCAACTGCGATCATCGACCCAAGACAATTGGGATAATTAGACATAGAATTTTGAGTCCGGAGCTTTACGTGAAATATCGTTCATGAATTTTTTATTAATTTAACATATAATATCTTTCCTGAAAATATGTAATGATATTTCTTAATTTAAATTAATGAAAGAATCTTATTACATTTTTTTATAATTTAATAATTAAATTGAACATGTATAAAAAATACAAAAATCACATTTAACAAATTAAAAGTCCATTGCAATTTAAAGTTGAGGAATCACGTTGAGCCAAAGTTTAAGAATTATTTGTATAATTTTTCCAAGATAATTTGGTGCGAATTAAGTTGTTTCTTTATACAACTTCACATGTCACCAAACATCTTTCATCAATGTAGCCATAGAAAGATAAAGACAAGAGTACAGTGATCCTAAAGCGTTTAATTAATGGCTTGACTTGTCGATGGAAAATTCTAGTCACTTTATAGCATTTCTCACCATTGTTTCTTGATATTGTTGTAAGATTCTCCTCCTATACTGATAGTGACTTGACAGAACTTTACACAAATTATAGCGAAATAAAAAAGATAATGGGTAATTATTCCGAATACAAAAATTTTATGTGGCACGAATATCATGTTTAATCAACAAATATGACATTTTCGTTTAAACATCTCGTGTAATAAGCAGATTTTGATTAATATAAATATAGTTAGCATGTCTAGTATTAATAATCAAGAAGAAACATTGTTGAGTGTAGCTCCCGCAAGAGATAACCTCAACCAATGTTCAGACAAGATCGACCCAGTAAAGAGAAAGACGGAAAGAGTGGCAAGTGACCGCTTTGAAAAATCATCAACCGGGACCATTAAAAGAAAATTAAATGGTAATCTGAAGGTGGGGAAAATCCCACGCTCGTGGAGTCCTCAATTTGGGAAGTTAGGTAAGGACAAGACGAGATGACTTGAGGAGTCAGCATTCTTACCCAGTTTTGAAGATTTGGTGATTGGGTTTCCACATCGGTGATCCCTCTCCTTTGTCATCCAAAATTCCGCATTTATACCAAAGACCTAACGTGCTTTTTTGCCAAAATCAATTATTTATTCAAATGGTTCAAGACCCGATTTGTAAGTTGAGAGTAGCAACTTTGACTTCACGGTATATCGTCGATCTAAGGAAACATTGGTATGTTTATAAAAAACGAGTTTGAACATAAATGTATTATCGATATTGACTTTCGCCCCTTATACTAAATGGGACAACGATGACAGACTTGTTCATAAGATAATTGATATTTTGTTAATGCCTTAAACCGAAGATTCTAGTAATGAATACAACAAATACCAACCTAATTTGCAAAGGGGAGAGATCTACTTGTTCAAATTTTAGTTTTCATAGAAAAATTTTAACTTTTGAAGTCTCCCATACATATAATACAAACATATATCATTTATGCAAGAGAAATAACAAAGATGCCTACTTCAGGTCATGTTATTGATATTTAAGAGAATACATTAAAATCTCGACACAGCTAAACGGGTGAACATTACGCAACTGATTTTCAATTGTCCTTTAATAGCGGATAATGAGCTAGTCATAAGACTAACAAAAGGAAGAAACAACAAATGATATAGAGTTATGTCGAATTTCGAAGCCAAAAGCCTAGCTCAGTCTAGCTCTTAGTCGGGGTTCGAGAGCGACCTTTGACTTTTTCAAGTCAATCTTTTTAATCCATCACTCAAGTCTGGTTTATTTATTAGTGCCTTCCCATGTACTGGGTTAATCGCAGCCCACACGCTCTTAACCTTGGTCGGGCGGTGGGCGACCTTTGACTTTTTCAAGTCAATCTTTTTAATCCATCACTCAAGAGTCTGAAGGTTAAAACAGCTTTATTTATTAGTGCCTTCCCATGTACTGGACATATTTTCAAATCCTACGCGATTAATCCAGCACAAGAAGTAGCGTGCAAAACACACGCTCCGAATCGAGAACTGCCCCAAACTAAACCGGCCACTTTGCTCCAATTTCCAAGACTTCACTACAGTTCTGTGTCTAAAAGTGAAACCAGTATATAGGCAAGATCTGATTCCAAGTTCCAATAGAAAACTGGAACAAACCATAACGACTATATACCTTTAATTATTTTTTTCTTTAAAAAAATAATAAGTTTAGTTTATTGTTTCCCCAAAAATAGGAGCCCATGATTGGACAATCAAATATGTAGATAGAAGCATAGGATTTATCTCGGGCTCTAAATTTGTTCCTAATCATGCCTTTAAAAAATAAAATGAATGACCGGAAACACAAGTAAAAATAGTATCCTACTCCATCTTAAGACCAACAGGTAACCAATCACCCTTAACTGCAACTACTTATTACCTTATTACCTGGTATAAAAAGCCATTGATGCAACATTGAACATCCCATGCGATAAGTATCGTGCTGACTTACATACATCATCTGTCTTCACGTATTTCCTAATAAAATGTAAGAACCGACGCTCGATACACACATGTACTTTTATGAGAGAGAGAGAGAGAGAGAGAGAGAGAGAGAGAGAGAGAGGGAAATAAAAAGATTCCTCTCATTGCCATCAACTGTCGTCAAGACCTTCATTGCTGAACTCTTGGTCTGGCTTGCTATATGACTTCTATAATCGACTAGCCACGGGGCAATTGAGTAACAAACACTCCCCTTGTGCACCGACACCTCTTTTCTAGAACAAAACAAAAACTTAGCAATCGCATCCGATTCATAAAGGACAACAGGCCAAAAACGGATGGGCAATACAGGCAGAATAGTTGTTCTTCATCTTTCTCTATTTCTAACCGATGGGAGAAACATTTACAAAGCTAACCTGCTTTCGTCACTAAATAAAAGGCAAACATTTTATGTTGCGGGCTACATCCTATAATTTCAATGGATGGTTCCAGAAAGTATCGGATTCAAATGAGTATCCACTGTACAGTTTACCCGAATATGAACTGCAGATCTCGTTGGTATATGCAAGAAACCTGTGCCACAAACAAATTTGATCACTAAAGGCTAGAATAAAAAGAATGACTTCGAGATTAACAGAAAGGTCCCATGACTCACCAATTTAAAGGTACTTGTCAGTTGCCAGCAAAATTTAAATCAGAACAGCTTCAGCTTTGCCTAGCTCTGCCGTATGCCTCAAGCCAAACCAGCAAAATACAAATACCAAACAGCTAGCACTACTCAAGTTATTGAGGACTAAATTGGACCACTAGAGATCCTTCACCA
This sequence comes from Corymbia maculata, assembly GCA_014182735.1. Taxonomy (NCBI): domain Eukaryota; kingdom Viridiplantae; phylum Streptophyta; class Magnoliopsida; order Myrtales; family Myrtaceae; genus Corymbia; species Corymbia maculata. The sequence continues at coordinate 25,788,075 of CM024683.1, read as the reverse complement.
CAATTCTTCAGCAAGTTATGTATGGCCGAAACTGTCCAAGAGGTGCAACAATCCTTCCGTAACCAGGATCAGTCTATCTAGTCGGAATCTGAGATAGAAAGGTACAATCTCGGTCGCACAGAACGTTTTTGTCGAGGAAATGAGAAGGGGCTACCTGATCTCTGCCTACTCGCCTTCTCGGAACTACCATCATTCATTCCCAGAAGCAAAGAAGCTACATGAGATGGAAGAACATCTTTGCAGTTAGACCACGGAAAGATTCATCACTCAGTGTAAACAAAGAAAAATATGATCTGGAACAAACATTTGCAAGGCCAGAGAAAACGACTGGAAATCAAACTCAAAAGAAGGCTTAAATGAGTATTCTAAAGGAAAGGAAAAACTTCCCAGTATACTTACATGAGCAGCCAGAAGAGAAAATTGCTCTCTTCGAAGACAATGACCAATACATTACAATCTATCTAACTACCAATAATGTCATCAAAGTCTTCATTTGGAATGAAAGCCAAACATTAATTTACACCAGAGTAGGAGTATAAACCTGTGTCAGCCAAAGTCTCCATGGAACCTTCTCCTGAAGGAATTTGCTGTCCTGGGGTGAATCCATTAGCAGTAGGAGGTTCACAATGATTACCAGTGGCACCATCACCAAGTCTCAGAGATATCCAATCCTCTGTACGTAGGGCATTTGACATGTCAGATTGATCTCTTAAATTAGGCTGCAATGGTGCAGCTGAGGGCCTAGTTGGAAGGAAAATCTGGAGGGAAGGGTCATCCCGGCTCATTGCCAAGGGATTATCGACTAAATTATCATTTAAACTATCGTCAGCATGACCAACTGAAGGATCTGGAACTAGAGCAGTGGATTCTGTCGTAGTCACTGGTGCCAAAGTGTAGCCATTCGCCGGAGGGGTACAATTCATTGAACCATGCTGCAAATCAGCCAGGGCATCAGAAACATCAGCATCTGAACCAAATAACTGAAAGGCAGGACCACCTTGGGCTCCTGGTGGTAATGACCAGAGATGCATATTTTCAAAATCATCAGTGTTGCTATTAAAAAGCCCCAAACACGAATTCGCCCCAGTACCAAGAGCAGGATCTTCAAATGAATCAGTAATACCATTATGAGGTATGGAAAAGTTGATCCCACTAGGCTCAGACTGATCATTCTTGTAGATATTTCTAGGAGATACTAAAATGTCATTCTCTTCGTCTGAATCACTAAGAACAATAATTTCTGCATCACCCATTGGAGCAGAAGGAATTTGATCGGCATATCCAAAAGAGGGGTCTACATTCAAAGTAATTGAATCAAGTTCAATTCCATTGTGGGCAGAGAAATCGAAATTCCCCCCACCTTCCTGATTAACACTAGGATCTTCCCCATCCCTACCACTTCCAGTGGCACTGCTGCTCATTGGAATGACTTTCAGTTCAGGGTCTCCAAATTTATCGAGCAATCTGCTACTGGAAGAGTTATTCAACTCATCTTGTTTGCTGACTTCCCAAAGTCCATCACGGTTCTTCCTAATTCCAAGTTTCAAACCAGTATGGCCATCCGAAACACCTTCTTGCTTAATCTGCTTCAAATAATCTGCATTAGGTGGAGTATTCTCTTCTGCCGAGAGGCAAAGAGTACTATCAGGAAGGTGCCATTGAGTAAGATTGCCCAGCTCTCTCCGTTCACTTTCGGTTTTAGTTTTAACACGCCAAGAACCATCAGGTTTGACCTCTATTTCTGTCACATCTTCTCCACAATTCCTCATCTGAATCACATAAACAAAAGATGTCCAATATACAGAAAAAGATCTGACAACTATTGAATAATGCAATTTACAAGGGCAGAGGATATACCAGAGATGTCACGCGATTAAAGTAAGGGTCAATTATGATATTCTCCAGTGAGTAATTTTTCAAACATGTAGGACACTGCCACTGCAATGAAAATAATTCAAGTTTACTGACAGAAAATGGTTAAATTCAAAAGGGAAATTTCCTCCACAGTTCATTACCTTCCTGGATCGCTGATTCATTTCCACGAATACCTCCAGATCAAAACATTTCATGTGAGCACAAGGTTTAAATCTACCAGCAACCTTCATTCTTGAACCACTCATCTGCAGTCCATAATTAGAAAGGTGAAGAAAATCAAGCAGTTTCAATTACAAACAAGGAAATACTTTTCCGCAATGCAAAGCCTTTTGTTTAGACCAGTCTATGATAAAAAAAAGACAAAAGAATGACTCCTCCATGGAGGACCAAATGAGGTAATGGTATTATCTATCAGTTCAATCATTTATACCATTAACTTCAGATTAGCTTCTCTAACTTGTTACCAGTCACTTCTTTTTTTCAGCAATCAAGTACTTTCATTTGCTCAATTTGTGCATTCTAGGTCCTTTAGTCACCTGCCATTGCTGACCCCATCAAATTGTTAACATGCCTTAAAGAATGTGTCAAATCATCATGACAAATTCCACGTCAGCAATTTAACAGTCACAGTCAGTGGCAGAAGGATTCCATTCCCAGATTGGACAAGTTAAAGAACTTTCTTTCAAAAGAACTAAGAAGAAGACAGAGGTATACCGGTTAGTTAACGGACCAAATGTGGACATGACCAGTTGGCCAGTGGTAACCACTTCACAGAATTAATTAACTGATTGAAGGGAATCATCAAAGAAAATAATTTTACCAGACTTCCCCTCATGCTTACACAGAATTTGGTTTAAAAGATGAGAAAAAATACAAGACGGCTTGGACTTCACAAATTTCATGATGAAACTTACAGGGCATCGTAGAGTAACAGGAAAGGAATCTGCTACCACTTCCAGATCACTGTCGCTATCATCTTCGGTTGCTCCTCCACCCCCGACACAGCGACAAACACGAGCAAGAGCATCTTCAAAACGTTCACCATCAGATTCTTTTGGAATCAGATTGAGAATCTATATAACAGAGTAATGGAGCATTAGTATAACAAAACTCTGATTTCTATTATGCATCTTTTCCTCCATTTCAGTGGGTCACCCCAGCGAAATTTAACTTGCAAAGCAGTCAAGTCCACATTCTCTTAGTACATACAAAAAGAAAAAGGTTTAGGTTTCACAACTATAAAACATAGAGTACTGACTGTCACAGCTAAAAGCAACTTGAGCAACAGTTAAAACTGCCGCAAGTATTTCATGAAATCCTGGACAACAATGGTAAGACCGGCTGGGCAGTCACATAGACATCAAACAGGAGTACATTTTAACACAAGCATGTACTCTGGCTTTCATTAGGAATCAAGAAACAGGAAGAATAATTAAACTTCGGGACAGCACTGGACTTTCTAAAGAGGCTCTAATAACAGCTACCAATAATTTTAATAGCTACCTGTTGAACATTGCGCCTTTTCACGAGTCTGACTCCCAAACAGAAAATGCGAGTATCACATCCTGTTAAGCTGATCTTATTGATTCCATCTTTCACGCAAAGTGTAATCTGCCACAGAATATCAAAAACCTAAGAGAATATACTAGACAGCCAAACTCACAAAGGGAAAACATTTTAAGTGATATCCGCATCTGGCACTTAAAGAGTCATACAGACAAGCATTGAATAAACAAGTCCTGCCAAGCACAGAAAATGCATTCATCATAAAGAGACCAATGTAATTTTTTGAAGGTTTAACTCACAATGGAACCATCATCACGACCATTAGCCCCCAGCAGCTGTGAGCCAGGCCTATTAATAGCACGAAAAGCCACACCTGTAGAACAACAAAAAAGAAATTAACAAAAGACCACTTCCAAAAACCATAGCATGGGTATGACATGAGAGCAAAAATGACCCAAAAAGACAACAACTTCAAAACCCTAACCAGGAAACAGCATTTCCATGATTAAAACAAACAAGAAACAAAGAACATTGAGTGCTTCAGTCCCCAACAAAGCAAAACTGGACGGAGGCCTTAAGAAGAAAAAAGTACTTCTGATTTTACAGGCTAAGTGCTTGCCATTATTTCATAAAAGATGTGGACCATAAAGTCTCTCCCCACCAGTATGAAAGTAGAAATACCTACAACTTACCATTAACCTGTAGGTCTGCATATTGTGGCCAATGCATCCTAAATGGAACCTTGTCATTCAGAAGCATACACCAGGCCTTCACAAAGACATTATCCCACACAAATCATCAAGCTTGAATAATTAAATTAAACCCACATCCTACTTCTTGCACATAAGCTTGAAAGTTATTAAACTAACCTGAACATCATACTCTTGCTTATTTATAAGGTCTCTGTCTGCCCTTGTCAGTTGAAAAGTTCTCTCAACACTCTGTACTGGATTAGTACTGTGCATGCACACATCCATTAAGACATAATAAGAATGGCAAGTAAAAAAGTCAACCTCGAAAATTTATTTGCTCATTGCAAAGCATATGACAAATGCCAATAGATTATACAATATCACATATTCATCAATGCCCGGAATAATTCCAATTCACCTTATACCAAAAAAAACCGAACAAACAAACAAACAAACAGTAGAGCATCATCACTTGTTAGCATAGAAACGATATTGTATAAATGAGATACTTGGATGTTTTACAGAGATAAAAGCAGTAAAATGACAACTTTTAACCAGAAAAATAAACATCACTAATGCACCAGGGGAAATACATCATTCTAGGTAAACCCAGTAGAGGTAATAACAATGAAACATAGAAAAAGAATCACCATCAAGTAAACTTATGCAAAGCCAAAAGAACTCACCCATCAGCTGGAATATTGGTAGTCATCTTCACAGGTTGCAAAGGATGTGCCACTGAAACCCAAAACCTATGAAAAAAAAGGTAGGATCAGAACTTAGTGAAGAAAAGAGATTTTACTTTTTCCTTTTTGGAAAGTATACTAAGAATGGAATCCAATTCAAAAATTCCAATCAAGTAAACCAAAAGAAACCAATGGCAAGCTCAGAATAAATTAAACAAGATAGTCTCCCCCAATACCCAGATCTATTTAGAGCTGCAACCCTCACATCAAAAGCAAACTCATACAACAAAGCTAAGAAGCACAGGCTGACGCAGCAGTTAAGAGTGCATTTCTGCTTAGCCGCATCATTTTCTTTTGACCAAAAGAGGGGGGATGGGGGGAAGCACTTCTCGGTCCAATTGAAGGACAAACAATACAGTATCAGCCTGACAAAACTTCTAATTTATATTAATAAGCAACTTTTCATAAGTAGAAATTTTTCCATACATCTCTTCAAGCATGGTTACAGTTCCCAACACAAGGTAACAGGACAAGCATACGACTTAGCATACAAAAGAGGAGGGAGATAATCTCGCGAACAATAAACACAAGGAATGTAAACAAAGAATAAGACACCCAACCTGATCTATGGATCATGGTATCAGAAAAGAAATAGCGTCTACTCTCCAAAAGACACTAAAAGATTCAGATTCAAGGATGGACAAAGCAATGCTCTATTCTCTCTAAGTGCGATCCTTGCTCTATTAATGTTGAAATATCTATGAACAGGAATTTCCTAATTGTGTGCCTTTAGAGACTCCATGTGCTCCTGAGTCAACAATCACCTCATTTGTGCATTTATATATGTGGGCCTAACACTAAACTGCCTCAAGCCATATTTAACATTAAGATATACTTTTCAGGTTCAGTTCTTAAACCTCCATTTTGGGAGGCCAAGAGATTTGCTTCTGCCACAAGACATTACATCGCGAGGACAAAATCAACAGCGTTAAGTTCACAATCTTCCTTTTCAAGAAACGAAGGTGAAACCGATTATGTCAATAACAAGAAGAATAATATCAAAGCATGTAACGCTTGTTATTTGACCTAATGAAATTTTCCTTCAAATTATCCGGTATTAACACCTTCTCCATAGCACTTCCAGTGATCAAGTTTATGATCAGATGAAACTAACTAAAACATCTGAAGAGTTAGATCATTATTTTGCATGGAATAATAAATAAAATTTCTCAAGAGGGATGTCAATATCATCATTCCATACAAAAAGCCGAGCATCACATTCCCCAGTCGATATATTGATGAAATGCAAAGGTTTGCTGCTATGAGATACGTACGGATCAGCACGACTAAGACGGCATAGCTCACAATAAAAAATTTCAGGAGTCTCCCCAGGTTTTTCAGGGAACAAGACACAACTCATGTGTTGCCAAACATGGCATCTTGGGTCCTCACACTGCCAACAAAAAGATAAAAGAACAAAACATAATTAGAAAAAGAAAAAGAAAATAGGTCAGCGCATAAATCAAAATATGTCAATGAAAGCAGAAATGATGGTATGACATGAAACTACTCACAGTTCCTTTTTTTTTTTTTGAATGACATCCATTAATTTCAAAAGGTACACTTGCAGGTTCTACCAAGTCCGTGGACTACTAATGATGAGTGACAACTCACTTCACTTTCTAGCCACATTCAAAGCACAGGTAATTTTTCTCCCTAATATCATACCACAAAAGAAGAGAGATTGGACACTTAAAGAACCGAGAGTAACAATTTCAACATAACAAAAGGGACTCTTGAAGGAAAATCGAAAGGCAAGAGGTTGGACTAAGGGTGAAGATGCAAAGGTGCAAGTGCTGGCTTCAAGGTTCCTCAAAAACCAGTTTAACTGTGTGGTGAAAATAGCTGTTGCGACCTAAATTTCAACAACTGTAACAAACCATGATTGGGTCATTTTAGGAATGCATGAAACCCAAGTAAAAACAAGGAAGCGCATTTTCTTTTTGCCAACAACTATAACAGAATGAGAATGTATCCAAATGCAAACACCTGCCACAATCCATACCTTGATCATTGACTCTGCCTCCAAAGAACTTCCACAAGGACATCTGACCTTTGTATCTGACCGATATGGGTCATCATACTCTCCTTTAACTTTGACAACATTACTACAATCTGAGCCTCCCTGACAATTTGAAGCTAAATCAGTGGCCCCAGAAACCTGCATTTTTCTGTAAGCTCAAACCAGAAATATCTGTCAGATAGAAGGCGGAGTGCAAATCATGACAAATGATACAGATACAGAGTAATAAACAACAAGAGACCTGTAAATGTCGTCAACTAGTTTTGCAACATCTTCCTTCCCCACATTCTTCTTTGGCCACATCTTGGACACTAAAAAACAACGAAGAATTAACATTTTAGCTCATGCTGCACGAAAATCACCCAATTATAGATGCGACCCATTCTAACCAATTAAAGCACAATAAGCCCAACCATGAGAGATAGGCCTTCAGTAATCATGTTATCCACTACTACTGTCCACTCACTTTGAAAGACAATTTAAGAATAACTGACAGGGAGGAGAGAAGAACTCGAAAATCAGCTTATGTTAAGAGAAGCAGCGAGGCAAATAAAGATTCCGACAACTTCATATCTTTGTCGAAAGCGGCATATATCAACATAAACAGTATCTTCGATAAGAGGCATAAAGTCTAAGCCATATGCTAATTATGACATTTCTTTAAAAAGAGGTAAAAAATGCACTGTCATAGGAAATCAGTAAATGACAAATAAAAGAACACTGTAATGTTAATTTCCATGAATTCATATGTTACAACATATAAGAGACCGTTTGGTTCAGCATTCCCAAGGGGCTTTCAGCCCTGAAAGCCCCTTGGGAAAATGCAAACCCGTTTGGCTCAATTTTTGGGGGGACTTTGGGGAGATGCAATTGCATCTCTCAGTATCCTTAAAGTCCCTTAGCTCAATGGACCTCTGGAGGTGCATTTGCAACTTACATTTTCGGAATGCATCTTCCCCACGTGGCCATCGGAGCCGATGACCACCGGCCATCCTCCGGCGACCGCCGGCCACCCTCCGGCCACCTTCCGGCCACCCTCCGGCGGCCAGATCTGGCCTCGGGTCAAGCTCCGGCGGCCAGATCTGGCCGCTGGTCAAGCTCTGGCGGCCAGATCTGGTCGCCAGAGAGCCTGCCTGAGGTCGAGCGACCTCAGGCGGCGGTCGCCTGGGTCCGGCGACCCAGGCGATGGCCGTCGCCTGGGTTCGCGACCGCCTGAGGCGGCGACCTTAGGTGGTCGCGCGCCTGGGTCGCACGACCCAGGCGCGCCTGAGGTCGCCGCTTCAGGCGGTCGCGCGACCCACACGCGACTGAGGTCGCCGCCTCAGGCGGTTGCCTGGGTCGCACGACCTCAGGCGGGGCGGCCTGAGGTCGGGCCGTCGCCTGGGTCTCACGACCTCAGGCGGGGCGGCCTGAGGTCGGGCCGTCGCCTGGGTCGCCGGACCCAGGCGACCTCAGCTGGCCGCCGGAAAATGGACTTTAAAAGAAAAAAATATTTATAAATTTTTTTAATAAAATATTTCGCAAAAGTCCCTTAGCAAAATGTAGTATCACCAAACGGCATTTAGACCAAAATTATTTCACAATGCAAAATTTACTAAACGATATTTGCATTTCGAAAACCCCCTTTAGCCCAAAGATATTTGCATTTTCCCAAGTACATTTCCCCAAAGCTAAACCAAACGCATCCTAAGATTGCGTCAAAACTCAAAAGAGGTGACTAAAGCCCAAACAGTCACATTTGTCAATTGCGAGAACTAGAAGCAATTTACAACTGGAAGAGAAAATCATCATGTACCTTGTTCATCTGAAAGAGCTGATAATATCCGATCTACAAGATCCTACATGAACCAGGGAAAAAATGAAATCCAACAGTTTCCCCAGTAAAATGTACTTAAAGGAAATGTCAAGCTAGCGAAGTAGCCAAGCGGACAAAAATAATGAAAATAGTCAAACGTCATGGAACCCAATGCGTGACAGAAAAGGAAACAGCCATCATTCACAGGGGCAAGGGATTCAAAGAACTATTTGCAGAACAACTTACAAGCACAAGACAAAACTCTAAGTGAAGAAAAATAGTTGTGACCCAATACGCACAGTATGAGAGCATCACAAACTGGAACAGCTTTAAATGCTCAAAATGAGATGCATGCAAACAAAATCAACTTAGGATCTAACCTGCTTCCTCCCCTGCTTTGAAAGTCCTAGATGCGTCAAGACATCCTTCAGTTCCTTTATTCGAAAATACGCTAATTTGTCCTGTACATGACAGGATCAGTTGGTTACGGCAACTGAACAGGCAGGATAAACCACAAATGGAACATTTGTTGATATGACAATAGCAAACGTTAGACAGGCAACTTCCTGTTTCTTGCATAAGGGAGTCAAGGAATTTCACGGAGGAACAATTACAAATAAGGTTATTAGGTCTTCCCACAAGAGTAACCTATGATACTCATGCAAATAAGGTATGACCAAGCTTATTATCCTTTTTTTTTAAGTAATATCAGTATATTCATGCAAGCAGCCAACAAGGAGAAAGAACCACCAGAATATCAATCGTGCAAGAAGAGCGTCAAAATGCCAAGACTATCTGTGCAGAGCACCTAGCATGGATGGAACTTATGCATTCAATTATTCTATGCACTCCTTCTCGTCCCAATGAAAGACACCAGGATTGCTTAAGCAATGTGAATGACCAAATCATTTTTTATGGCAAAGCACTGAGGCAAATGCAAATAGAACTGCAGAGAGGCAACGAAGAAGGACTACAAAAACCTCCAGGTCATTTCCTGAAGCAATCTGCTCATCCTTCCCCCTTGACCTTTGAGTGATACACCATCACAATTCACGAAATCAGGTCTCAAAATCAAATAATACCCAATCAAAAAGACAGCCACTTATTACAAGCACAACTAAGTTGAACAGTATTTTTGTCAACTAAGTTGAACAGTATTGTTTGTCAACTAAGTTGAACAGTATTGTTTGTTCATTCCTAATTTTCCAATTAGTCATTAGAAATGAAATGAATGACAATGGTGGTACACATACAGCACAATAGTCGGACCATCTGGAACTGACATGCAAAAATCCTAAGGATCGCTCAATCACAAAAGCAGCAAGGATGAGAGGATTGATAAGATCGCGCTTAAATAAAAGTGAAAACTACTTTCGAATATTTAATTTCCAATGACATCAACCGCTGAGTAATTTCAAATGAGGTCTCAGTAAACAGGAATTGGCTGAAGCTTGATCACAAGCCACATCCCTTTCTGATATATAAATAGCATTACCAAATTCGGCCAATGCAACGTGAGTCGAAGCTATTAATACGGGATATGCAATGCAATCGAACAGCAGCACAAGGTCAGGTCCCTCGTGTTATTAAGATTAGCATGTCCTCCAGAAATACCGACTGTGAGGAGCAATCCCATCCCTCGATGCGACTCGCGACATGACAACGGACATCCGATGACGCAAAAGTATTAATAGACATACATAGAACGAGATAAAAACGTCCGATGCCGAATCAGTCTCGGCTATTACAGCATGAGACTTTTAAGGACTACAAACACCAGCACCACCACCAGCATAAAATTCAGCAGTAACTAAATAATAGTACCTTGCAAGTAGTTACCAAATCCATTTCCACCACCGTCAGCAGAAACAGAGGAAGCGCCGCAGTGTCCGGACTAACCGACCGCGAATTCCAGGTGATCCGATCAAAAAACTGCGAAACACGTCAACATCGAGCTCACCGAATACCGCCAATGAACCTCAATTACTGAACCCAAAAAAAAAAAAAAAAGGCGACGACCGAGACGGCCTCCCAAATCAAGCGCCGAAAACATCGACGGAGAAAGAGCCGCCGCCGGAGACGGCACTTACGCGAGATGGATCGAGGCCGATGGCGCGCGGAAGGAAGCGAATTAGGGTTTGCGAACAGACGGGCGACTCCTCCTTCCTACCTCCAGCCTTTGCGTTTGCGCTTGCGCTTGCGGCTTGCCCTTCCTTCCGCTTTTGACCGACGAACGCCCCCCACCCCCCCCCCTCAATTTTCCAAAACGACAAAAAACCAAAAAAGAACTCGGGAATCCTCTCTCTCCGAGTTCCACAAAAATGCGTCGGACGTATCGGCGATTATGAAATCCAGTTTATTGTTGGGGAACAAGTCCGGGTTTAGTTACGCTGCGTTCACGTGCACGGTTTGTCTCTCTCCATCACTCGCCTCTTCATCGCGGGACGAGGAAAGGTCCCTCTGCCCCGCGACGAGAGGGGAAGGGGCGTACGGCATCGGAAGATTCGCGGCCCGGATCTCGCCACGTCACTGCAGTAGCGAAAATGGGTCAAAAACGTTGGTGGGGAGGAGGGGAAGTGCTACCCCTTTTTCGTTCGGTAGAAAATTAAGAGATTATTATTATTATTATATACTGCCGTGTCGGGGAGCTACAATCGCTTGCTTTGGGGCCTAGAATTCGAAAATAGGCCCGACCTAAATTTCTCGTTTTTTTTTTATTTTATCTGTTTTTCTTTCTTTCTTTCTCTATCTTTCTTTCTACTATTGTCGAAAGATAAAAAGAAAAATTATGAATTTCGCCAAATGCTGGAAATATTAAAAATCAAACGCCTTGTTACCATCAGTGATTTTCGTGATATGGGAACCGATCATCTCTAGGGCAAAAAAAATTTTCAACATGAGTTAGACCGTTGAATAAATTAGTTTTATCTTTCCTCATTAAATGAAACGAGATTACACATCCTTGCTATTATGATCTCTTATCCTAAAAATCCGATTTCATATTTAACCATCCTTCCGTAGCCAATGACCATACTAACAATAGGAGGAGAGGCATACATTGTATACATATGTATTTATAAATCATGGCCTTGTGTCAAAGCGTGATACATGTACACCTTGCATTCACCTACATAAATTGCCCCCGACAAAAATTAATTTACTTTCGACTAAGGACTCTTTTTATTGTCCAAAAAGACAAGTACACAACAATGTCGACATAACTAGGATAGAATTTGTGCACTTATGTTAAAATCAATGATATTAAACCCCCAAAACAAGAGTCGACCACCTTTTTATCAATGTTGGGTTATTTGAGAAATTTCGAAATCCATGTTTTTTTTTTTATGGTATTGTTTGTGCATCGAGATGAGCGCTCTCGTATTCTAACTTCCCTGTAGCCTTCAATAGCACAGTCGAGACAACAATGAAAAAACTCTATTACTATTTCCCAAGGCAATCCACGTCGATGTAATGGAAGATCTTATAGAATCATATTGAATATTTGACGATACATTCCGTACCTTGCTAAGTTCTTTGCCCTTATGGGAATAAAGCGACAGAAGTTTTGAAAAATCATTAACAAATCATTAGATTTGAACCTTCTTCTTACATGACCCAATCAATTCAATCAAACATTCACCATCTATTTTCACTGTTCGACTCTTTGACAACATTAAAAAAACCAAAAGCCCTGCCCTCCCTCCCTGCGGGCAATTCAAGAATCCCGACAGCTCCTTAGGCTCATGTGTTGGGCAATTGATTTGCAGAGAACGCCGATTTGAACAGAGGTGGGCTGGACTTTCATATTATAAGCCCAGCAAGTTCAGTACATCTTGTCCTCTCCCCCACTCCAAAAATGCCAAAGCTCAATGGGTTTTTTTTTTTTTTTTAATTGTTTTCGACTTTCGCTTTTTCTTTAATTCAAGGAATACAAATATTGCATTGTAAGCGCATTTATTGGGCGAATTTATAATACATAGCATTTATTCACGAACGTATCTACTACCACCGAATCTACTAATTTGATATGTATTCATTGCCATTATCATTTCGTATCGGAATATGGAGGATTGAGAGAAGAGACCTCGTTCTTCCGGATGAAATTTTTCATTAATGAATAGAATGGAGCTACTATCCATGATGTTCCCTGTAGTTGTTCACTGTCTAGGCCTTCAACTTTTCCTTTGTGAGTAAAGCATTCCGATGTTCCTTCTCCTAAGATGAATATTGAGCTATCAAAGCCTTCTCGACTTGACTTGGCATGGTCACCCTATGCAATCCGCGCTTCGATAGTCAAAACTCTCGTCGTAGTTTGGCAACCTAAGGGCCGGGCACCAATTGTTATCCAAATGGGCAAGCATGCGAGGCTCCGGCTCCATGCATCTACTATTATATTATACAAATCATATGAAGTATATTTCAACCTATTTTGCCATGTATAACAAATAGTAAATAATGCGGCAAAGTTTTTATGAAAAATAATGTGCTGCAATATTTATGTTATGGTTGACATGTACTCGAGACTGAGTTATCTTTGCACTTGATCATTAATCTTACTAAAATTCGTCATTTTACATTCTTTGTATCCACCTTAGGTGTTTCGATTGTAAAAGAAATAAACTAGTTTGGTAACTGTAATGTGTCTTGAGATTTGATTCAATTCTTGATTTGCAATTTATGAACTCAAGATTTGGGTTTGAGATTCGCACTTCAATCTATTGGGTTTGAGATTTCGCAATTTATTATGAATAAGAGTGTTATTGCTACGTGAATGGAAAACGTGACTCGCTGTATGGAAACAAACACTCTCAATCTACGGTCAAGTAAAAGCGAAGATGTTTTACCTGCGGAAAGTTCTTGCTTTGTTTAATTGGTCAAATATGACCATGTCACAATCTCGTTTCTTTCCTCTCTTTTTTTCCTTGTTATTTTAGGTCGCAAGTCGTTATCCATATCAATAAGTCACAAAACAAACGTCATCAAATTATTGACTAAAATACTTTTCTTTTTTTATATTAACAGGGCATTCATAATTTTCTTGTTTTGAGATTTCAAATTAAAACCCGCAAATCTGAATGGACCATGATCGATATTGAAGACCATAACCTTAAAATTGCTCGAAAAAGCGGACCAACCAAAGATGTGAAACCTGACCTTGATATCATACGACGGCTAAGACAAACAAAAAAAAAAAGAAAAAAAAATCCGAGATAACGCATTGACGGACAACCAAGCTCCAATTAAGAAAAGGAGAAACACAGTACACTACCAATGGCCGAAGCCAGTTCTTGCAAGTTGATGGACCTGTCGACCTCAGCACGACTAATGACCCAATTTTTAATGAACACATGAAAAAGGTGGAGCGACCCGCGCGGGTCACACACGTTACTAGGATTAAGAAATATCAAATCATTTCCCACAAACAAAGAAAAAAATCTTAAGCGATCCAAGTGTGTGTAAGTTCAGAGTATCTGAATCTTTCGTATCGATCGGTCTTAAAGGCAATCACAATAATTAAGGAAAGAGATGTATTAGGCTCACGTGACCCGATGCACCTAAGAACAACTCCAAATAAACATCCTACACACTTCGCCGGCCCGTTTTAGCCTTTCGCGACGGCTTCATTTGGGGTGCTGCGGTCGGCCCTCCCGGCGGATCCATAGTTGCATGGAATGCCCACAAGAGGTCTCGACGAAAAGAGAGAATCATCACGAATCTGGACAGCATTTCCTCAAAACTCAACTCAAGGCAGGAGGCCAGCTTCGAAAGCTGGTCACGGTTTACCTGAAACTGAGAAATGGAAAGTGGATCGTCCTGAAAAGGGAACGCAGATCAATCAACAGCACTGACCTCTGACTAGCCGTCGTGTCTCCGTGTTTGCTATTTTCCTCGAAACCGAGCTCGGCGCTGCATATTCTGCAAAGGCATGCGAACGAAGGTTTGCAACGCAGGAGAAATGGTGCTCGCGGCATGATCTCGTTTGCACGAAAGTATTACATGGAGCAACTCCGTCGACAGAACAAACCCATGTCGAATTTTCGAAAGAAACCCGCCCCGATATGAAACCCTCCTTTGTAAAACACGACGCATCTGTCCGAACCGGACACCCAACGCACCTCAAATAATTAAGGTTACATTGGACCAGGTGAGTAACAGACGTAACTCAAAGGCAACTAACTGCAAGTAGGAGAATCGACAGCATTTCGAACGCAGGATTTGCTGTAGTGAAACCCTAGGAGATCTGCTACGGGTGTCTAAAGTTCGCAACACCGACAATTCCCCACGGTTTGTTCTAGAACGTACGCCGAGAGGAACTCCATGTAATACCCACTCACCAACATGCAGAGGATGATCGTGGCCGACAGCGCCATCTCTCCTGCGTAGCGGACCTTGGCCATGCTTCTCTGAGGAAGATGGTGGCTTGAATCCCTAGAGAGAGAGAGAGAGAGAGAGAGAGAGAGAGAGAGAGTGATGGTGGAGCTCTGGGCCTGACGATCCTGCAACTTGGGATCGTTCCGCTATATAAGGGGAATTCATGTATCCAGATGGACGCTTGTTTTGATTTCTTGCTGGGTGGATTTACATGTGGCTGGGTTTTCCTCAACTCTTAATCTCCTTCACCGATACCAATGATGTCATTCTCCGCGCGTCAGCCATGTTTCACTCAATGAAATAGACAAGGAGCTTGATGTGGACGTTAATAGTATGGGGTTTGATTGGGCATCTTTATTAGCAATATTATCCACATGTGCTCGGCCGACCCGCGTGTCCACACATCTTATGTCCTTCGCCCCGCAGACACAATAGTATCGTCTTCTTAGAAAGAAAATTAATGTGATATATGCGACTCTAGGTTGTGAGAACTTATCTACCATTACGTTAATGGAAATTGTACGTTTTATGTTTTGTGAATGTCAAATGCCGCCTCGTGAGTATGGCGATAGAAATGGTGAGGCACTTTAGATTTGACTTAAGTACTTCTTTGCTCGAGTTAAGTACTTGAATGAACTCGTTCATCTTTGGCAAGTTTGATAATTTTGATTGACTTTAGGATTCAAATAGGGGGCGAATAGTTCAAGATTTCAGTATTTCATATAAGTTTCACCCAAAATCTGAAACTTACCCATTTGAACATATTACTTATTTTTTGGAACTTGAAACATATATTGCATATTAAGGGACCTCGAACCTATCTAGTGCCACAGGCTCCAAGGTTAGTTCCAAGTTCCACCTATATTCCACTTGTATTATTAATTGACCATTGTAATGAATCATTACTTTTAACAATCGCTATTTGCAATTACAATTTACTGACTACAACTTATATTTAGACACACGAAGAATATTAAACATTAACAAAATAACACTCTTAAATATAAAATGGCAATTCAGAGTAGTGATTCTAAATTATTCAGTCATCATCAAACACTATGGAATACTACTAGATTACACAAAGACATAAACTAAGGAATACATAAAATCTTGGGAAAAAGTTCAGAAAAGTCTTAAACTAATTGTATTAACGTCAATTTAATCTTGAACCTTTTAAGTTAGTACCAATTTAGCTCTAAATATTTTGATTTGGTGCCAATATAGTTCCTCTAGTTAATTTTGTTTAGATTTTGCTGACGTGGTACTACCAGCTCTAAAGTAAACAATTTTTAATAATTTTTCAATTTTTATTTTATTTTATTCTTTTCTCTCCTTCAAGGCCAGCCAACTTGACCATCACCTAAAGGAGAAGAAAGAAACGAGAGAGAAAATAGAAGAAAATAGAAAAATCAAAAAAATTATTAAAAATTATCCATGTTACTGTTGGTAGTGCCATGTAAGCTGCCTGGTGTCTACATAAACAAAATCCAACCAAAATCAACTAGAATGGTTGAATTAGCACCGAATCAAAATGTTTAAGACTAAATTGACACTGATTCAAAATCTTTAGGATTAAATTGACATTATTAAAAAGTTCATGACTAAATTGACACTATTAAAAGATTTATAACTAAATTGGCACAAATACAATATATTTAAAACTTTTTTGCCACTTTTTTCCAAAATCTTGTTTGAGGTTCTATGTTAGCAAAATCTTGAATTTGCCTGTTTGCTCTCCAATTTTTGAAACTTAAAATCTCCAATGCATACCTTGGAACCTGAAATCATAAGTTTCCATTGGTCCAATTCTTTAATTCCAGATTTTACGCTAGAACCATGCTCACCCCTAGATTCAAGTGCTTTCGATTAATCTTGCATGATCCGATAGCTGTCTTTAGTGCTTGGTATATCACATGTGTGAACGAAAGGGATGATTAAAGCAAAAGTTAGAAGTTATATTGGATTGTTTTTTTACAAGTACTGGGGGATCCCACTGTATATAAATCATAACCTAAAGGCACCGCCCAAAACCAAACTTTGTCTCCTATCTCCTCATACAGTGTCATCTTTTCTGAGAACAATGAAAAGTTGTATACCACAGTATTTTCAGGGATTAAAGCGAAAGACGACAGTGCAGGGCAACGCCCCTTGGGGGATCACGATACCAGAAAACCTAAACGAGAGGATCTGGGCAAGATAAGGGGCAACGGGGTGCACGTTCTCGGCATAATCAGCACGTAGATGATACTTTTCTTTTGTCTTGTTCATACAGCTCTGTGGAATTACGATGTTTGACCGATTATTTAATGTCGAGGACGCATGCCCCACCACAGACACCGCCTTCTGGCGTGAATTGACTAAAGAAGCTCGACATGTTGGAATGCTTCAATGCCTTTGACTTTTCATATACCATAGAATCAACGACATTTCGAAGAAAACATTTAATTCACATCAGAATGTGATAAGACCCTTCTCTCCCTTCCAATTTTCATTTTTTGGCATCAGAGGAAGCAGCACGCAGTTTGTGTTGCAGAGACAGGGAAAATTCAAATGGAAGGAGCACACGAATTAGCAGCCGCGTTTATTGGGAATTCTAATTCTTAGTAATGACTAGGGGTGATCGGTTCTCGGTCCGGTCCGGTCCCAAGGTGGAATCGGGAACTGGACCGACCAACCGGTCCGGTCGGGTCCAATGAAACCGGTAATTTTCTTTTTTGGTAAAAAAATTGTTAATATTACAGTACATTCTCAAAGACAATCCACTTCGTTTATACACCGTTTTATTAATTTGTCTTTTTAATCTCTATATAATTGTATTTTCTTAAGACTCTAAAAAATTTTCTTCTTCTTTTTTTGAATTCTTGAGAAACTTTAAAATATTTATATTAAAAACTATCGGTCCAGGTCGATCCAGGTTCCCACTGGGCAACCGGGAACCCGGACCGACCAGCTACCGGTTCCAAAAATGGGAACCGGGACCTGGACAAATCGGCTATGGGAACCACCCAAAACCGGCCGGTCCGGTCCGGTTTGGGCGGTTCCCAGGTTGGGCGGTTCCCGTTGCACACCCCTAGTAATGACACATTCCCAACAGCGAAAGCACGAACAGGAAAGCTGTGTATCAGAGCAATGAACCTGGGAATTTGCCTTTTAACACGAGGCCATTTGTCGGGTCCTTGTCGTGGGCCCTGATGTGATGCTCCCAGCTCATCGCTACCTTGAATGCGCCAGTGCAGTCGGCCAATTATTTAGATGTTGCTAGGGTTACGAAAATCATGTCGTGACAAGGCATCTGGAGGGAGAGCAGCTCGGCTTTGATTACCTGTACCTCACAAAAGTGCATGATTGAGCCCATGCCACAGGCACCACCCGGAACAATGGGAAATTACAAAAAGATGGCAGACAGAAAAGACTCCTGAGGGAGAAATTTCAGTCTCAAACCTAAAGACTAGAGTTTGAATATCGATGTTTTCACTTTTTCCTGTGCATGTCTCGCTCAACTATGCATATAAACGCCGTCGGGTACTCGAGATGTCTACCCATGGGATACAGGCACAGTTAAGTTTCTAATTATGCCATATGGCCAATGGGAATGAAGTGTGGCATACAGTCCTGAATATGATGATCATAAACCAGTGATTACCACCACACAAGGACCTGGCGCGACACCGTTTGCTCACGCTAAGTTAAAAGTAAGTGGGTATAGATTGCATTTGCCATACATCACGTCTTTCGGCGAAGCCTGCAACTGAGCGACGAATATTTAAGTATGAACAATAAATGACAAGGTATGAGGCGGAACAACGAATGATCAACGTATGAGACCACCTTCTGTGATCTTCTCAGGAGAACAAACCAAATAAGCCACGGAGCCATCGGGGTGGAGCTTGCTGGTTTGACCACTTTCTTAAGATGCCTGCTCCGATGATCTCACGGCTTTAACTCAGAGAAAGTGTAGAGAACTGGAAGCCCAGAGACCCTCTGAAAAGAACATCTCTCAGTGTAATACAGCTTCTACTTGGTATATCTTTTCACTTGCTTGGCTCAGCATTCCAGCTACTAAAAGCTATCAAATCACCTAAGCAATTCAACTGATGGACAAAGTTGCAGATTATAGACGGGTATAAAGTATGTCACATTGACAACAAAGGGAGTTCAATAGAAGGACAAGATCGCAAAACTTCTGAGCCGCCTCAAAAATTCAAAGCACGTCGACCAGCCAATCAATTCACATGCCAATGACTCAGATTATCAACAGTCTCCACCACCGCCTGTCGAGCACCCAGTGCTGCGAACTTCTGTGGCTTGAAGGTGCATAGAGAACACTATAAGACACGGGATAAAGCAAACAATGATCCAACAAGATCGCAATTTTTTTTAAAAGACTGCCATTAGGAATGAAAGTTCCATCTGCTATAGAACCAATATGAGCCTGCACAATTCATTTTCCACCCTTCTTGGCAGCAGACTTGGTCACCTTGGCTCCACTAGGGTCCTTCTTCTCAACACTCTTGATGACTCCAACAGCCACGGTCTGACGCATGTCCCTTACAGCAAAACGACCCAGTGGAGGGTACTCAGAGAAAGTCTCCACGACCATAGGCTTAGTGGGAATCATCTTCACAAAACCTGCATCACCATTCTTCAAGAACTTGGGTTCCTTCTCAAGCTCCTTACCAGAACGCCTGTCTATCTTAGTCAAGATCTCAGAAAATTTGACAGCAATATGAGAAGTGTGACAGTCGAGGACGGGGGCATAGCCATTTCCAATTTGACCTGGATGATTCATGATGATGACCTGAGCAGTGAAAGTAGCAGCCTCCTTGGCAGGATCATCTTTCGAGTTAGAAGCGACATACCCACGTTTCAGATCCTTCACAGCAACGTTCTTGACATTGAAACCAACGTTGTCACCAGGCAAAGCCTCCTGGAGGGCTTCATGGTGCATTTCCACAGACTTGACTTCAGTTGTCAATCCAGAGGGGCCAAATGTGACAACCATACCAGGCTTGATGATCCCAGTCTCAACACGTCCCACTGGGACGGTTCCAATACCACCTATCTTGTAGACATCCTGTAAGGGAAGGCGGAGTGGCTTGTCCGAGGGCCTCTTGGGCTCCTGGATCAGGTCAAGGGCCTCAAGGAGGGTAGGGCCCTTATACCAGTCAAGGTTTGTGGATCTCTCAATCATGTTGTCACCCTCAAAGCCCGAAATGGGGACAAATGGAATCTTCTCAGGGTTATAACCCACCTTCTTCAGGTAAGAAGAAACTTCCTTGACGATTTCATCGTACCTTGCCTTGGAATACTTAGGGGTAGTGGCATCCATCTACACAATGATTAAAGAAGAAACAGAGGTTAGAGTCATTGAAAAGCAAAAACTTTAATGCTTAACTAGCCGTAGATTGCCAGAGACTTACCTTATTGCAGCAACAGATCATCTGCTTGACACCAAGAGTGAAAGCAAGCAAAGCATGCTCCCTAGTCTGCCCATCCTTAGATATACCAGCTTCAAAGCCACCAGTCGTAGAGTCAATGATCAGAACAGCACAGTCAGCCTGTGAGGTACCGGTGATCATATTCTTGATGAAGTCACGGTGACCGGGAGCATCGATGACAGTACAGTAGTACTTGGTGGTTTCGAACTTCCACAAGGCAATGTCAATGGTAATACCACGTTCACGTTCTGCCTTGAGCTTGTCCAACACCCAAGCATACTTGAAAGACCTCTTGTTCATCTCAGCAGCTTCCTTCTCGAACCTCTCAATAACACGCTTGTCAATTCCTCCAAGCTTATAGATCAAGTGTCCAGTGGTGGTCGACTTCCCAGAGTCGACATGGCCAATGACCACAATGCTGATGTGAACCTTCTCCTTACCCATAATGAAACTTTAATGAACAAACTGCATGGAAAAGGAGAGTCTCGCTCGTTATTCAAAGCAGCAAAGGGAAAACAGAGATAGTGATTGATTGAGTGTGCAACAGGATGAAAATAGATGGAAAGTCTCAAAACACGAACTTAGTGTCATGAGAAGCACTGACATTATAACTTATCAAGCCAAAATGACTGGAGGTAAAACAATTTTTCCACAGATACGCATGTCAACTACTCATTTCCTCAAAAATGGAAAAGGAAACAAGATCAAGACCAAGTCAAGATAATGCCAGGCCAAGCCAGAAATGGAAATGAATATCGACCCCACATATGAAGAGAAAGAATGAAGCAGAGTTTTTGGCTAGAAAAAAATTAACAAAACAAAGCTCGTAATCGATAAAACTCATGTCAAGTGGACACCAACAAGCACGCCAATTCATTCACAAGGCAATGTAGCCCGCTTTTCGATCAACACTTGCCGGACGAGTACAGGCAAATCGACAGTTCTCCCCATCACCGAGCGTAAGCAATTTGGGAAACACTGGAACACGGACATGAACTTGAAAACGACTATGCAGATTCAATTGAACCAGACCGCCAGCAATACTCGCGCAAAGCAAACCCACCCGATTCAGCAGACAAGCCGACCAACCATGAGTGACCACCATTGGAGTCCACACATCTGATTCACTCTCCCCATCAGCAATCACACTCCGAAACCATCGCAAACAAGACACTCTAGACAAGCCACGCACAGAAAAGAATCGAAAGAAAAAAGCGAGATTTAAGCAGCGCCTCATCAATTCAATCCAAGCAAACGAAAATGGAACAACAGAGTTCACTGATCAACGACGAAGCCGTGCAGCAATGAAGAGCTGATCAAGGACGGGACTCGCCTCGAAGAACGAGGGGGCCTCGGAATTCACCGGAGGCCGCGACGGGATATGCCGAGAGGACACGACGGTGCGGAGAGGAAGGGTTTAGGGTTTGTGCCCACCGCCCAGGGAGATTCTCGTGTTTTATAGAAGAAACGGGCGCAAGTCACGCAAATGCGGACCTAACACCCGTTAAATATACTTACTTCTCACTATTTTCCCTATTTTATTTTTCGTTTTATAACAACCTTCAAACTTTATATCTTGCCACGATTTTATCATAAACTTTTTTTCCATCCCATAAAAAAATCAAATTTTCAGTGAAGTCCCAGTTATAAACTAAGATTTTTTTTGTGATTTTTTGTGATATTAATTCAACTTAATGAAAATTAATGGAGAGTAAATTCGTCACAAAGATTTGTTTTTGGGTCGGTAATAGTTGAAAGATTAGTTTGAAGTATTTTTTTCACGTATGTACCGATTTGGTTTATTACAAATGTATCGATTTGAGGTAAAATTATCACAAATATATCAGGTTGAGGTTATAAGTGGTAAAAAAATAATAAGATAAATTTATTAGAGGTAAATTTATCATAATTATATTAATTTGTGACTTTTTATATGGTTTTAATCGTGTGTATGGTTATAGATACTTGGATAAAGTCGTCAAATTGTCCAAATTTGTAGCCGAAGTTTGACCAAAATGGAGGTTCAACGGAACGACAAAAGAAAAGAACTGCTCGAATTCATTCAAAGCTCTGCGACATCAACAAAACAAAAATTGAATTGAAGGAAACTTCACTAAACAATCCCCCTCCCATTTGCTCTCTTCCGTCAATCCATTCTTATTCACCGGAGATAGGCCTCCTCCTCTCCCTCGTCTCATCAAAGCCGAATTCAGAAGTCCGCGATCAGATCGCCGTCGAAGCCCTTTTCCGGACTGCCCGCCGCCTCCGGCGAAGGCAGTATCACGGACTCTCTCTGTGCGCGGAGCAGTCCCTCCAACCTGTCATTGCTCACGCCGAACGAAGTGGCGAGCTCAGGCCCACCCATGGCCCGGAGCACCGAGTTCCGGCCTGCCAGGAACTGCGGCCTGTTCCTGCGGGCCGAGGTCGTGAACCCGAAGAACTCGAGGGACCCGCTCCTGGAGGAGATTTGGCAGAAAGGGAAGTATCGCGGGATCCAGAACACGTCGCCTTCTCTCACCCTGGCGTTCATCGCGGACGACCCGTTCGGGTACCCGATCTGGATCGTGCCAGAGCCGCTTAGGATGATGCCGTACTCGGTCGCGGTCGGATTCACGTGCGGCGCCATCATGGAGCCCTACAGGAAATTCGAATCCATGATCAATATAAAAAGACTGTAAGCTACGAAAATTAATGAAAAACTTGGACGAATCGCGATGCGATTCATTCAATATCAGACTTCCTTAAGACCCTCTCTCATGTTCATGTAATTACCGCGGATAACTTAACGAGATAGATGCCGATTCCGGAGTGCCGGAGAGGCTTGTAATCCTCCTCGTCGAGTGTGATGCTCCATCCGTAATCGTTCCTGAAATCCGGGTTCCGATCGTAGAGGTTGCACGAGTCCGGCGCGTGGCGATGTCCCCATTCGTCCCCTCTCTCTGGCATCCTGCGTCCCAACACCGAGTCCAACAGCTTCCTCCACGACCACTGGATCCGCTCGTCCTCGTCCTCGTCCTCATCCTCTCGGACCGCTTTCTGGAGATGCTTCAGCCTGTCTTGCTCCTCCAAGTCCATGAACTTGGACCACGGGCTCGGCCGGTTCGAATCGCTCATGTGCACGATCGGACCTTCCGTTTCCCTGCTCAATATCTCCTCCACTTCTCCCCTGGAAACCTGAAATGGCCACCGCAATTTGCAATAGATGTCGAATTGTATCGCAGAAAAACGTCGAAAAGTTCGAGTAATTTCTTTAACAGGAGTGGCACAATGGTCTGCTCACATTAAACGCAGTGGCTAGCGTCTGTGGATCGAATCCGGTGAGTATCGATGCAGGGTTTGGCCCTCCGCCGAGGAAGAAAGACTGCTAAATCGCAGACAACACGTTAGAAAACGCTAATCGAACTACGTTGTTTCGATCTCTATGCATGGCTTTCGGACAGATTACCTTGAAATTCCTCGTCGGCAAGTCCTCCTCGGACGAGTCGATGTCAATGCTGCAAATGACGTGGAGCCTCCGTTTCTCTCCGGTGTTCACCAAGTAGAACGCGGAACCGGCCGGAATCCTATACACGTCCCCGTCCCGCAGGCTTCTCTCGATGGGCTCGTTCCTGTATATCGTCCCGAGTTTTGCTTCTCCTGCAAGCAATCAAGCCGAGCCTTTCGAATCATGCCCGTCAGCCGTCACAATCCGAAGCAAGAATGGATGATGCACTGGAGACTTACCTGTGCGGACGAAGAGGATCAAGCTCGAGTCAGTATACTGAGGGATGAAGAGAGTGCTGGGATCCATGGTGATGAAGCCGATGCGCGTCGTCCTCTCAGCACTCCTCCAGCCTCTGAAGCTCCTCAGCACCCTCATCTCACCGGCATCCGTGTGCACCACCCTCTTCCAGTCCCGCAGCAGGAACGCTTTCTCTCCTCCTTCTCCTCCTCCCTCCTCCTCCTCCTCACCGTGGTGGTGGTGGTGGTGGTGGTGATGATGACGAGGAGCAGCCGCGCTCGCCAGGCCGTAGCACAGCATGGCGACCAGGAGCAAAAGGGTCGCTTTAGTTCCCATTGCCGAGTCGCTCTGCACACGCACTCGATCAGTTCTATCTCTCCCGCACGCACCAGTTCGCTCTGCGATTTCTTGCTGTGGGAGCTTCTGGTGGCGAGGTGAGTGTCGTATATATGATGGGGGGAGAGCGAGAGGATCGAGGGTTCGGCGACGTGGGAGTTTGTTGATTTGCTGGGCGGCTCCTGGGGGCGACACGTCGGTCGTCTGGCGAGAGATATGCGACGATCGGTTTCTGACATGGACGGAGTCTTCGCTCTCCATGCGCGGCGTCGGTTTCCTTCCCTCCATTCCTCGCTCCGCCGCTGCTCCCTTCTCTCTTCTTCGTCGCTCGGCTTATCGATGGGCGGGCCTCGGAGAAGTGGGCCTCCGAACCTGAACCCGAGCCCGTTTTGTGATTCCTGAAAAAAAATATTAAACTTTTTCATGCGAAATTGATCTGAGCGGATGAAGACGGGCCTGAGATACTAGGCCCTTCCCTTTATCACTTCCATCCATCACACACGTATGCTCCGAAAAATTATGAGATTCTCTATAAGAGAAATACAGGGTTTAGCTTTTGGCGTCGTAATTTTCTAATCATCCCTTGTAAGTTGAATGCAGTATCATGAAGAGCACGCATCCTTAAACCAAGAAGGAAAAAAATAAAAAATAAGAAGAAGGATGGTTGAAAGTTTTCAGGGTTCATATCACGAAAAATCCAAACTAGTTTATTTATGATAAATTTACTCTCTAATAATTTTCGTTAAGTTTTATCATCACATAACTATTGATGGATGTATTAATTTGGATTTTTACCCTCTATTTGTTATGAGTGTAGCAGTTTGTGATTTTTTGTGTTATTAATCCAATTTAACGGAATAAATGTACCGGTTTAGGTTTTTGATGGTAAAAAAACTAATATAGAGTAAATTTATAGCAAATGTAAAAATTCAAATTTTTTTGTAACATTAGCCTAAATCTTTATATTTTTTAGAACATTGCATCTTCCCACCTTTTTAATTCATGAAATGATAACATGTATCGAAATAGTGATCGATTTGTTAGAAAATTATAATAGAAATCTAATACCTTCACTTGGAGAAATCATCAAAAAGAAACCTAAGTCTGAGCCCATTAACATATCTGATTAAATTTACTTCCACTCAAAAATTAAGTAAGTTAATTATGAGCCAACTAAAATATATATTAACTTGCTTTACACCTTCTCTTATCTTTCTATATCAGGATCTTCATCTCGAAGTTTGCTTTCGGGGGTTGCATTGCTACACCATAATGCTCGCTGCCCATTAAACAATGTTGGTCGCTAATCATTGACTCTTATATCTTTTATTGGGAGATCGCAGCAAAAGTCCTATACATTCACTTAAGGAGATGATCAAGAAAGAAACAAAGTTCGAGCGAAGCATGTCAACGCTAGATAATCTCTCTAAGAACGAGGCAATTCCTTTTCGTGGTGCCCAAGGCAAGCGACACCATTATGTTCATGCATATCGCCTTACAAAAAATTGATATATACAATTAGTTGTGGAATATGATTTATTGATTTTCGTAAATCAATTTCGTAACAACTTACTCCCAATAGGTTAGCAATTAAATAACAAATCATAGTTTTATCTCACTTTATAACTTATTAAGCAGGGCAAATGAACAATAAGGACACATGGTCAAAATTTCATACCCAAAATTTAGGGAAAATTTCAAAAAAGAATCCAAAGTAAGCCTATATTCTCAAATAAGGACATCAAGTGGCCGTTATCTCAAATGATGACCCCAAGCTGCTAAACCAGCCTCAAATAAGGATCTCAAATCGCCAGCTAGCCAAATATTCACCTGCTAGCAAGTATGTGGCATTTCCAATAGCTGAAATAAGGGCAATTTTGTTAAAAACAATATTGATAGAAATTAACAAACCTTAAAAACAAAACCTCCAAACTCTTCTTCATGTTCTTATTCATTTGCACTTCATCTTCTAGGTTCCTTGTCCCCTTTTGCTCAGAAAATCCAAATTCTTTGTTAATGGAGCAAGATCCTTAACTCCCTAAGTTCCAAACAAACGTGCCACCACCCCCCTTGGCTCTCTCTCTACCCTCGGTGGAAGTGGATTCGAATTGTGCCCGGGATATTCAACATCGAGATGTTCTCCTCTCCATCTCTTAGTTGGCAAAAGATGATGAAGAATTTATGTTATCGTATTACGTATGAGTGTTTGAATAACGAAGAGGTGGCTTTACTCAATATTTGTCTTCTTCGTTGGAAATAAATGAAGACAAAAAAAAAGGAAGGAAGAAAATGTGAAAAAATGAAGGTAAATGTTTCTTTTGTGCTTCAATCCGTGCTCCATTAACAAAGAATTTGGGTACTCTAAGCAAGAGAGGACAAAGAATGGAAAAGATGGAGAGTATAAGAAGAAAACGCGAAGAGTTTGGAGGTTTTGTTTTTAGGGTTTGTTAATTTCTATTAATATTTTTTTGACAAAATTACTCTTATTCCGTCCACCGAAAATGTTACATGCTTGTTGGCCAGTGAACATTTGGCTGGCCAACGATTTGACGTCTTTATTTGAGACTGGTTAGCCACATCGGGTCCTAATTTGAGATAACAATTATTTTGGGTCATTATTTGAGAAAATATGCTCACTTTGGATTTTTTTGAAATTTTTCCCAAAATTTATAGTTCGTAAACAAATTTGGAACATAAATGAGAAGGAAAAATTTATTACTTATCTATTTATAGAAAAGAAAAGATAAATGAAAACTATTCTTATCGTTTGCCTTCACTACTAGCCAATCAACCACTCGCCATTGCCTACCTTTTAGGAGATAAAAATTTTATGTCGTTATCAAACGAAATTATATTCCGGCAACATAAATTTTGTGTCATTATCAAGCGTGTGTTGTTGTTCAAAAATTCATCTAGAAATAATAATAAAAACATTTTCAATAAAAAATTAATTTTTTAAATAAAAATGTTATCATTCGTGTCCTTAAAGAAATTCGGATTCTATTGCATGTTTTTATTACCTAAAGTCTTATAAGTTAATTATATCATGAAGAGCCTGTGCCCTTAAACCCCAAAAATAAAAGAGCAGACCAAGAACAATGTTAAAGAGTCTTAAATTCTTTAGATCGTCCCATCTTCCCATTATTTTTACTTGTGAAAAGATAACATGTACCGATTCAGCGATCGATACCTCTCCTCTAGATCATCAAATAATGCGAAGCATGTTTAGGCCCAATAATTCTTCTCAAAATGAGGCAAACCCTTTTCGTGGTGCTCAAGGCAAGCAACATCATTGTATTTGTCCATCTCGCTCAATTTCGTAAATCAATTTTGAAACAACTTACTCCCAATAGATTAGCTATTTAATAATAGATCGTAATTTTATCTCACTTTATAACTTATTTAGCGGGTTACTAACCGGCGAATGAACAATGGATGAGGCCGCACGGTCGAAAATTCAAAAGCAAAATTTTCGTCACGTGAAGTTAAAAAAGAAAAAAAAAATCTCGAATATGCAATTTTTTTTTTTTTATGTTTTAATTTTTCGTAAAACGATAGTCGTGTCGTGTGAAAAAAGCAATAGAACAACTGAAGCGTGTTCGACCGGTCAGCTCCACGCGAAAAGCCGAAAGGACCCCCGGAAGGTGGCCTGAATGAGAGGGTGCCCGTGGGGGCACAATGGGGATTTCCCTATCAGACTTCGAAACCACTCCTCCTCCTGAGGAGGAGGAGCCACGAAACTCAACCTGTTCTCCCCACGAAACGCCCAACTTCCCGGCGATTCCAACGGTCACTCCCCTCCCCCGCTCGTGCACGTTCGCTCGGAACATGACCGATTCGCCATCCGAGCCCGCGCCCTATAAAGGCCACGAGATCCCGATCGTGATCGTGAGCGACGACGAGATGGCGCTCCTCGAAACCGCCTTAACCGCCGCCGCCGCCCACGTTTCTCTCGCCGGAAATGCTCTGTTCCCTCCCCTGTTTCAGAGAAGCGCGAGGTCCATTGGGTCCGTCTCGGCCCTATACAAAAGGAGGCAGCCGGGTTGCTCCGAACCCGACCTCGAGGACCTCGGGAACTGTAACGGAGTCCCGACGGCGAGGGATGGGAACGGAGCGGCTCCGTCGTTCTCGGACCGCTTCAGGAGGAAGAAGGGCTTGTCCGTCACGGATATCACCGGCGCGGTACTTTTCGAAATCTCCCCGTTTTTCCAATTTCAGAGGTGACGTCTCACTTCAGCATGGCAATACGAAGATTTCAAAGCCAAATCTGTCTTGTCCTGTCATATGCGCACTGTTTCGACATGTTTGTGTTGTCTTTGTCACTGCTATTGTTTCGATGTATTGAAGGTCATGACTGCTTGCGAATTCAAATGTCGGTGCATATGAATATTGGGTTTTTTACTCTTAACTGAGAATGGCAGTTGCAATCATCTGCTAATTAGTTATCTCAATCCCTGCCCTGCATTGTTGCCTTGAAAAGCTGAGTTGCTTTCATTTAACACTTCGTATATTGGCGTGAAAGCCTCGTTTTTTAATCTGAACAGATCGTTGTTAGATCTACTCAAGCTAAAAGCATGACTCTTCTAATTATGGATGTCGAATTAAGTCGCTTTCGTTGATTCCACTTGCATAAATGGCAGGAATGGTGTGAAAAGCAGATGGAGTTTGTTCTCCTTTCGGGGAAGAGGAAAACTACAAAAGCTATGAAAGCAGGGAGTGCTCGCCATGAGAAGCTTGAACAAGAGGTGTGCTTCTTAGGTTGCTTCCTCTATATGCATGTGGAAAAAGATGCTTGGACATTTTTGTTGTCTTTTGGAACTCAGTTGCAAACAGACACAACACCACATTGAGTTGTCCAACTTTTACTTGATAGACGTATCTGATGTTAAACTTATTGTCTATTTCAGGTTGTTCAAAAAGTTAAAGTTTGCATAAAATCAAATGAAGATAGTTGGGCTACGAGACTCTTGAACTTTATAACAGGTGCCCACCAGTTGTTGTCCGAGGGGTCAACTCGTGAACTGCCTATGTAAGTCCATGTGCCTGCATATCCATTACCCTCCTGGGTTCGTCTTTTTTGGTAGTTTGGCAAGCATATTGTTGCTGCATCTCTAACTAACTTAGTTACGCTGAAGATCATTGGCCTCTTTTATAAACCATGTCAAGAAATTGGTTCATTAGAAGAGGTAAGTGCAATCAGATTGTTTGCTTATTCTACTTAGGTTTTGTAAATAGAAAAGCCTAAATGAGGTCAAAGAATGTGCAATATCTGTTACAGAGTAAACTATGAACATTGGATATATTTTGTTGAATTTTAATTGAGCGAGTAGGCAGTGCATCGCTCTGGTCACTGACTTTGATGATCTGAATGTAAGAGCACCCAAATTGGGTTTACCCAGATTGCAATTCACCAATGTTGTAATGGTAGCGACGACTGTGTGATAGCATCATTAACTGCTAGAATATCCGATATTCATGCCTGAACTAATCTTCAACTGTATAGTTTATCTTTTTTCCTTGAAAAACAATGTTACTGCATTAGGGAGAACCCAAATGGCTTTAACTTAGTTTAAAATGTTAAAATTAACTAAGAATTCTGTGATGGGTCTTCGAATTATGAGTTTGTACATATATGTACTCCTTCCCAATGGGTAATATTTGCTTTTATTTTCAGAATGTGCTTTTTAGAAGACGTTTGGATAAATGGAGTCATTGATGAGGTTCGAATGCCTGTCAATGGAACTGAGAGAAACCCAATACTGGTCGACATCAAAACTCGTGTCCGAAATTCACTTCCAGCTGAACCGCAAAGAAGAAATGGAAGGTGTAACTTGAGGAATTATGAGTGAATACATTTGAATCTTCTGTGTGAAAAGCTCCCATGCCTTGGTGTCTTAAGTTGAAGTCGTCAAACACCTTTCTTTCTACTGATTTATGCAGGTTTCAGTTGATGTGCTACAAGCATATGTGGGATAAATCAGTGTGCGAGAAGTTCCCCACTAAACAATTCTTTGCTTATTATAATTTGAATCCTCGTGGCATTTTATCTGAAGAGATCAGGGAGATTACTGCTAATGCAGGTCGTCCTGCAGAGGTGAAGAGTCCTTTTACCTCGATTAGTTACTTCCAATTTGCAGAAACTGTCTTGATCCTTCTGACTGATGCATGAGGTGCTTTTCTTAATGCTTTGTTTAATATGTTAAGATCAAATGCATGTTGAGATGGTAAGAGTTGCCTTGGGTTGTTAGGGGATTCACTGGCCTTGCAAAGATGCGCCTATGCGCCACTCTCTGAAAAGACATGCGTGCAGCATCTGGTTGGGTTTGTCTATCGATTTGTGTTACTGGAACAATAATCTGTAGGATGAAAACAAAAAGAATTTGTTCATATTAGGAACACTTCTTTTGCACAACATAGGAACTTTGGTTCGCTCACTTTTCCCCTTTAGAGATCATATTTGTTTTTCTGTTTGGTTTTCTTGTAGAACCTTGATGAGATGCTGAGACACTACAGGAACACATGGTCAAAGCTACCCGTGGCTAACGATCAGCTGATACTTAGGTATGTTGGGTCGTGACTTGGCATTATTGCCCTCACATGCTTGATGATGCATGCATTTTGAGGTTAATGCTCTAGTAAAATCTATTAGGTTGCACTGCGTTGTTCGAAGTGCATGAAAGATAGCTTTCAGGACTGACAGAAAATGTGGCCAACCTGATGCCCTGTTTAATCTGACTTGAGTGTTTCTCTGAAGTTAGTGCAATCATTACATCGGACATGAACTGGCAGAATTTACTTGTGTTTTCACCTTTGAATATTCTTTCTTTATATGAGTTTTCACCGACGTGCATGCCCGCGCATGCCCGTTCAGATTGTTTTTCCACCTTATGGAGACCTCCGAGTTTTGGATAACTGGAGATCTTCACTTCATGCTGAAGCCTCCCCAATACTTCTCCCTGGGACTAATTCAGCTCTACATGCAACTAGAGTTCTCTTAATCTGCATTGTCATTTCTTTTCCCACACATGGCAGAGACTCTGATGTGACTCATATGAAGCAGGTATGAATTCCAAAAAGATCATTCAGTGCTTGGCGAAGATCTGTTTGCATTCGATCCGGACTGGTCTATGGATAGAATCAGGACTCATATCGAGTTCTTGCGTGGCGAGCGAGAAGCAATGTACACTCCCGAGCAGGAGCGGTGGAAATGCTGCTTCTGTGAATTTGCTTCAGTGTGTCCCGTGAGGGCCATCGATCATGCGACTTCTGGATCTGTAGATATCCGTCAGGGCAGTACATACAGTTAAAAAGAGGGATATACCTGTTGTGCCATGTTCCCTACAGAGAAGCTGCTTTTTTCAAGCTTCTTTGTTCTGTGCCTGCTTGCTGTATTCAGTCTTAAGGTCGCCTTCCGGGCTTTGTTTATTTAGCGATTACTTGTATTTATCGTGTAATGATCCGTCAATTCGTTGTTATTCATTTTTAAATTCGTTTATTGATTAGTAATTCTTTTTTTAACATACAAAGGTTATTTATTGCCCTTTATTCATCCAATCTGTCGTGTTTAGTTGAAATCAAAATAGAGAAAATGTTTGCTTTTCACTTTTTTGTTCACCAAGTGACACTTTATCTCTGTACAAACGAGACGCTTGATTTTAAACCTAGCAAAATGTAACATGCTGATGATAATATTTCAGTATTGATGTGTTAATGCTTATTTAAAAGATAATTTACATATGATCCACTGTACTTTTTGTTTTTAACCTCATAAATAATGCTACCTCCAAGTTACAAGGAAAGTAAAATTTATCTAACTTTGCAGTATATATCTAAAATAAAGTGTGAAAAGTCGAAAATCATTTTAGAACATAGTGCTCATGTTTATTAATTACTTGGAATAGTAACTGAAATAATTCCAAATTTCCTTAATTCGACAAAAAATTGGGAAATATAATGATAAAGTTAAAGTCAATAAACTTTAGCCTTTTGTGCTGCAACATTTTCATTTTATCTCAAAACTCAAGTAAGTTTTAAATAATCGATAACGAGTTATGGTCTTCAGCTGATTCTTTAGTCATTCTCAGCAATGCTTAAAGATGAAACCTGCTAGCGTATTTTAATTTCCCTTTTAGTGTATAAACATTTTGTATTCATCCTCCTTTATTTGATACAATATTTGCATAATTCTGGCTCTTTTTATTTCTAACCAATTTTTTAGATATTCCGTATACAATAGATTTGAAAGGGCAGATCTTGAGCCAAAATATTTGAAGAAAAATTCACGCATAATGGTAAAGTGTTTCTAGAACTTAATTTTCTGCATTTATTATATTGTTATTTTCCTGCGTTCTTAGGTTGATATTAGAGAATATACTTTTTAGTATATTTCGACGATTTATGAAACTTAACATTATGATCTCCTTTTTTCCCTTTTGTCAATCTTCGACATCATGAAATTATGATACTTAAATTTTATATTGCAATAATTTTCAGCTCGTTATATCACCTCTCTTTCGATTAATTTTATTAATTCAAAACTATGGACATACACATGTCCAGTGGAAGCACTGGCCAAGTAGTTATAGATTTAATAAATTTAGTGATTTCAGAAATGCTTGAAATTTTTTTATCCTGCAATAAATAATAATATCAGCATAGAAAAATACATGCTCATAAATGTTTGAACTTCCATGTACTGAACAAATTTTGAATAATTTCAAGGAGGTTAGTACCTTTTCCAATAAAGAAGTAAATAAATGATATCGATAATTAATTAAAATGTTTAAAATTACTAACTATCAATAATAATGATAGTTAAGATGACAGGCTCTCGGGTTGGGCTGATTCCGCCCTAGAGTTCTTGGATTTGACTGGTCGGCTAGGTTTTGGCAATTTCATTTTTTTTACTCTTTAAAAAAAGAAAAATTACAAAAAAAACAAACCCTTGAAAAATAATAATAGGGATTTGGAATTGTTCGTTTAAAAATAAAAATAATTTAATAAATAATATTTATAAAGTTCATTTGAAAACCGGTGAAGGAGGTATGTCCATTACTGTCGCATGATACGGCGACGCCGCTCCTCCGTTAGCAGCAATACGGTCGGAATCGCCGATCCTCGAATCCTTCTCGCTCCGCCGTCCTTGCGCGCGCCGACTAGGGTTCCGGCGAAGCTCCTCTTCTTGTCAGGGTGAGATCCGTTCTCGTTTCAGTTGTGCCCCGATCAGAGTCTCAATCTCCGATTTGTTCCTCTTCGCATTTACATATTGCCGCCAGTTTCTGTCTAATGAACAGTTGATAAGCTTAGCTCTTTCTCCGTTCTGGCTGCTTCGACTTAATCTGTAGAAATGCAATGTTCCTTAGCTTGTGCTTATCTTGTCGTCGGATTCTGTACAAGAGGCTTAGTGGCTTGTGCAGTTATGCGCGCATTGTGCGCGAACGATGTTCGGATGCGAGCGTTCTGCGTGTGATTTTTAGATTGTGCTTCTTACAGAAATCCAATCCGTGGCCTCTCTGCCTGACATTGGAGCGGGCGAGCGAACTCGCCCAATCGGCGTTCTCATAGTCCACCATTCAGTGATTGAATTTGTGTCGGCGTGTGAACGAGCGACTGAGGCTTTCTTTTGGGTAGAAAGTGGAGGGAAGATGCTCTTTTGTCTTCTCTTTTCTTGGTGTGCGGTCTGAACAGTTGTTCGAACCCTTTGCAGATTGTTTTGGTGTGAAGAGCTCTTTGGGATTGATGAAGGGTAGGGTCATCCATGTACCACAAAGGTCATTCAGTTGAGAAGGAAGCTGAATCCCGTTGCTTATGCTTGATGGTTCCCGAAATCACCCTTGGTTTCACCCTTTTCCTTTTTTTAATTCGTAGCCATTACTGTGTGAGACACCAAGGATAGATATCAGAGCCCTCCTTTCTGTGGCATCTGCAAAATTGTCCTTAATTTTCTCACGACTTCAATATGAATGCTATTGAAAAATTCTCTCGGTTGAATTTCCCTAAAACCTTGACTTACTATCTGCATCCTGTTTTGTCATCAGCTACCCAACACTTTAATGCTTCCTATCATCTATCCTCTTTCTATAATTCATCCAAGTGTCTGTCCAATTTGATGCAAACCCATGCCAACCTTTGTTGGAGAAATTGTCTAGATGGTTCGCATCACACCTATGCCCAATTTTCCTTGTACTCCTTCTATTCATCTAAACCCCCATCAAGATCCTTCAGAAGGAGAGCTAGTAAAAGATTAAAAGCCAAGAGCACACCTACGCTTGATGAAGCCCAATTTAGACGTGTGCTCTCCCAACTCCCCCCCAGATTTTCAGCTGAAGAACTTTGCAACGTCATCACTTTCCAGGAGGATCCTCTAATTTGCTTGGAGCTTTTCAACTGGGCTTCTCAACAGCCTAGGTTCAGACATGACGCTTCCACTTATCATATCACGATAAAGAAGCTTGGTGTTGCAGAAATGTACCAGGAAATGGATGATGTTGTCAATCAAGTATTAGCTGTTCCTCACATTATGACTGAGCCTCTTTACAACTCCATCATATACTTTTTCACTGAGGCCAGGAAGCTGACTAGAGCAGTCAATATATTTAAGCATATGAAGAACTGCATGAAGTTGGATTGTAGGCCTTCAGTTAGAACTTACAATCTTCTATTTGCAGCATTTTTGAGCAGGGGAAGGAATTCTTATGTTAATCATGTGTATATGGAGACCATAAGAGGCCTCTTTAAGCAAATGGTCAGTGATGTAATTGAACCAGACATCTTTACTTTGAATTGCATGATAAAAGGTTACGTGCTTTCCCTCCATGTGAATGATGCTTTAAGAATATTCCATCAGATGGGTGTGGTTTACAAGTGTCAGCCAAACTCCTTCTCATACAATTATTTAATTCATGGGTTATGTGCCCAAGGCAGGACAATAAATGCGAGTGAGCTGTGTAATGAAATGAAGGAAAAAGGGTATACGCCTAGCAGTAAGTCGTATAATTCGCTAGTGAATGCTTTGGCTTTGGGTGGTGAAGTTGAGGATGCAGTAAGTTATTTGTGGGAGATGATTGAAAAGCAGATATCAGTCGATTTTATCACCTATAGGACTATCCTTGATGAGATATGCCGACGAAGAAGGGTAGAAGAGGCTATGATGTTGCTGAAGGACCTGCAAGA
Organism: Corymbia maculata; assembly: GCA_014182735.1. Taxonomy (NCBI): domain Eukaryota; kingdom Viridiplantae; phylum Streptophyta; class Magnoliopsida; order Myrtales; family Myrtaceae; genus Corymbia; species Corymbia maculata. Next base: position 25,752,399 of record CM024683.1, on the reverse strand, counting down.
GAAGGATGTTCTTGGTGTAGATACTTATAGGAAGCTTCAATGTGTGTTTGAAGATGATTTTGGCCATTCAGATCATAGAAATGTATTCAGGTAGGGATCTCATTAGCTCTTCCATCCATCTATTTCATTCCATGGTATCTCTGTCACCCATGTCATATTATCGGGAGAAATACCTTGTCTTTCTATTGAAGGTTGACGGCTGTACGGTTCCTTAAATCATTCTGTAGTCCTAAGATGAGAAGACCTCAATTTCTTTTGGTTTTCATCACCATTTTGTTGTGCTATTCCTGGACCATTCATTTGAATGGATATACTGCACAGCTGCACATTTACTTTTGCACCTTGGCACTTGGATAACCAGATCAAGATGCTAACTAAGTTCAGTGCAAAATTTGCTTTTAAACTATTACATCTGGTTAACCCTTCAAAGACTCTATGACAAGTCCTCTTGCACTTCTCCATTGATTCAATTATTTTGTCTTATAAAGCATGGATACTATGAAGAACAAAATGAGAACACTAATGATTTTTCTCTAAGCCCATTTATTTGGTGATGGTGAGGGCAGTTGATCGGGTAATTATATTTAAATCAGAGCATCACTTTCTTTTGTGTGTGCTTATCTGTTTATGCATTGGCGTCTGCAGGAGTTAAATCATATATCCTGCTCTCTTCCTTCTCTGCTTATTTGTTAGAAGATCAAGCTGCAATTCGCATCCAATATCCGGGATAAGAGCAGAGTGTGCCTCTATGATCAACATGTCAATTCTTAGGCATGTGAATATTCTTGGTTCTTTGAGGTGCTTCTCATCATCTGGACCCCAAATACTGAGGACTGGAGATATCTTAAGGCAAAGTAGAATATTCTCCAATGAAGACATTATTGATTATTCAAAAGTGAGCCACGATTCGAATCCTCTTCATTTTGATGCTGAAGTAGCTCGGAATTCTGGATTTGAAGATCGGCTTGTCCATGGGATGTTTGTTGCTGCATTATTCCCACGAATTATTGCCGCTCACTTCGTAAGTCTATTTTACTACCAGTTTTTCCTTTACTTTCTTCTTTTCGTTATTAGTGATACTTGTCGTTGGATACTAGAGGAATCTTGAGTCATGGTACAGTATGCATCTATAGTGGCAGAGTAACTGCTTCTTTAGCACTAAAAAGCTGGGGCACATCCTTGTATTCTACTCATATATTGAAGGATTTAAGGTTTGTGTGCTCTCATCTGAGTTGCCTATTTTTCCTTTCATGTGTTGCTGATCAACAGCCTGGAGCCATCTACGTGTCCCAAAGCTTGCAATTCAAGTGGCCTGTCTACGTTGGAGATGAGATCTTGGGTGAAGTACAGGCGGTTAACATCAGAGAAAGCAAGAAAAAATATATGTACGTCAAGTTACTTTATTAATTTGCTCTATTCTTGTAAAGCCCGGAGTAGTTCAGGAAACATTATGTCATGCAGGGTAAAGTTCTCGACAAAATGTTTCAAGAGCGGTGAGCTTCTAGTCATCGATGGGGAGGCTGTAGCGATTTTGCCTTCACTTGCCTTGTGTTGAATCTCTTCGTTCTGGCTGCTATGAGATGCTAGCTGAATAGTGTTGACCGGAGACATGAGCAATCGGTCCGATGTTGCAACTACTTTATGCGCCGCGACAACCTGCCAAGGCTTTTCTTATGGCGTTGTCTGTAAATATTATGTGCCTCGCTGTTGATCTTGCAATGTCGAACAAGTCAGACTCACACTGAGAAAGATCAAGTAGACTCCTCCGTTTTATTTTCTTTTTGCAAGTTCATTTTCCAATCGACACATTTGCAGTTTGCTTGTATGGGAGTCGCCCTGCTAGAGAATGACCTACCCATTTACATTGTCCTTATCTATCATATAATGCCGAATTTATTTAGTATGAGAAGTCCATAGCTCTCCATTTGCGAAAAATAACTTGTCACGGAGATTTAGATATGCATTCGCTTGGACCGTCGCCAGAATTGAACTCAGGCTATTAGGGCTGACGGCACGAGATTGATACTGCATGAAACAGGGTTCTGAACCATCCGAAGCAGTGCGAGGGAGCAATTTTATTTCATTAAATTCCAGAAGTAAGACTCTCATTAAGTAAATAGATACGACGATACATTCTACGAATTTGCAAATTTCGTCTCCGTTTGCTTCAAATTAAACAAAACGAGAAAATTTACGTAACAGCCGACCTATACAAAGTCTCTCAGGGGCGATTAAACTTTTGTGAGAATTTCCCCTCCAACACGTGCAAAAACGAGGGAAATTAACTTGCCTAAAAGAATTGGAGCGGACCAGATATGGTAACCGGAGGGTCAATTTCCACTTGCGTAGCCTTCCCCTCCGTAAGCAAGGAGGGTAAAGCGTTGGCCTCCTTGGGCGGAACACCCTCCGCTGTCCATATTGTAATATGTGGCCACTCGTTCTTGGAGGTTATGACTTCCCCGTCGACAGAACCAAGGCGAGCTTCGAATGCAGCAATTTTGTTGTTGAATAGCAAAGCTGTAAGATCCACAGGGACATCACGATCGAGGTAGAGGCCGTAGGTAGCTACAGCTGTAACGCCATGACTTCTCTTGTGCGCAAGAGTGACATGGGCCTTTTGGAGGCTGCTGTCCAAGTGTTTGTCTCGCAGGAAGGTTTCTACGTTTGGATACTTCTCAGCCAACTGCTTGGAGTGACCATGGAGATGACAGGACAGCAAAATTGTCAGTAACCAATTAAGCACAAATTTAATATACAAGATTCGCGTTAAGGATAAGAGAGACAAGGCATTGCCAAGGGTACTTGACTAATGCTTTGTCACTTACATTTTTAAGAAGATTTTGTATGTGTGTTACGGGTAAGGTGACAGCAGCGAAAACAATTGTTCCTAGCTTCCTCTTCTCAGTACTAGGCGCTGTGTAATCACCACTGGCAATTTTCTTCAGTTGTTCCGATACTTGCTTAACGGCGAAGTCAAATGGCATCTGGAGAAGTGACATCGTAGGAAAAACATGTTTCTCACTGTTGAGAAGTGAAATGGAGAGAGGATGTGACAGGACAAAAGAGAGTCTACGGACCTGGATAGAGTTGAGATAATCAGCATTGCTGAGTAATGTCTCTCGCAATTGCTCTTCCCAGTTAGACCACTCCTTCGCATAGGATCCTTTGTTGGACTCCAACCTACATATGCAGAACATGTAATTCACCAAATCAAAGAGAGAGGAATGCATGATTAGTCCAAAAGACAAAGACACCGACTTATCTCTTGGAATTGAGAATGTTCATGCAGATTTACAAATGCTAGTAACAAGGCACAAATAGTTCTTCATACAATTTAGTGGATTACAGAAACGAACACCAGAGAAGAGAGCTTGCTTGTTCAAAAGAAGGATTCCACTATTTTGATCTAGTGGATTGCAACTTCTATGACCATGAAACAACTACAAAGGAGCACAATATGAAACAAATATAGCCATCTATTGGTCAAGCAGTGCCATAGAAAGGTCTAACCTCCCGTGCCTTATTGCATGAAGCTTGTATAAATTAAGTCCCTCCTCCAAAACAGACTTGACTGCACCAGGTAGAGGACTCCTGCATAAGCAAAGCCAAATGCAGCATGGATTTAACTTTCTGGCAAGAGTTAGAGAATGTCAGCTCACTTGACATGGCAAACATTTTCGAGATGCAAAGAACATAAGTCCCCAGACTGTCTACCCCTACTTTCACATCTTCATCAATTAACTCCCCCACCTCTCTCTCTACTGAAGAAAAAAGAATTTGAACATGCAACAAAACCATGCTGTGGTAATCGACCCTCAAATGTTCTTGTCTACTAATGTTATCCCACATGAATGTTATGTCATCACATGACGATTTATAACAAATGCAACTCTTGTCACTGTCATGTAACCTTATTTGTGCATTCCACCGCACTTATTTTTAAGTGTCAGCAACAATAATGATCTTATAATAAGTCAAGAAAAATATGTCATAGTCAGTAGGGAGATTTCATCCCTTGCGTAATATGAGATCACAGTTACAGACATCAAGCTTAAAATTAACCAAGAAATCGCTTTACCTATCAGATTTCAGCAAGGGCATCTTCACGATCGAGCCAAATCGTTCAACTAGTTCATTCTCAAACTCTTGACGACTCTGAAGCATATCAAACAGATCGACCAATACCTCAAACAGTCTCATTGACATCTTACTAAGAGAAACAACAAGAAGTTTATCTTGGAAGAAAAGCAGGATCATACCTTCCCCTCATAAAGGTTATAAAACATCAGAAGTACATAACCGGCATTTGGAGATGCCTTGTCAAGATTACCCTTCCAAATAGAAAAGCATTAAATAATGCATCAGTAAAAGAAGATAATGGGTAACTAATCTTCAAAACACTTTAAAAAGTTACAACTTCTTACCGGATGATTAACCCGCTGAAGCACACGGAACATGAACACAGCTAATGCATCAAGAGAAAATGGATTGGAATCCGTACCTGCAAGAAACCATGATTAATTCTTCTGGGAACAGCAGTGCCATTAAACTGAGATCAAATGATTCACATCGCCCCATAAACTTGAAAAAAAAGAACTCAAAGGCAAGTTTGAAAACAAGTCATCTGCATCGCGCATGGCATCAACAACCTAACATGCAAAATTGAACAAATTACACGTAGCACAATCTACACTGGCAATCATAACAGCTTACTAGATTGTACATAAAGAAAAAAATGAAGAGACGACAAGAACAAAGCAGCAGAACTTATTGAAGTCCCACATAATTCACTATTCAATCTAATGAAGGAAATGGAGAGCAAAAAGGACATTTAAGACTATGGGGAAAATGTTGCAATGACGCTCTAATTCTTCCTTGTAACATAACCATGGAGCTATAGGAAGAATCACATTACTGTCAATTGCTTAATGGAAACTACAAAGTAACTAAAAGAGCATATGTATCAAGTAGAAAGCTTCAGATTCCTCTTATGAGGTACAATCCACCTAGAAAAATACAGGTGCATTACTTGTACAAATGGATTTAAAGAGTACTTCTGATTCCTGAAGAACCAAGATGACCACATCCATTTTCTAGGCCATTTTTTAGGAAAATGAAAAGTCCATCAATAACAAAATTATCTTCCATTGAGGCTCCATTTGTTTTGTGGAAAATGAAAATTTTGGTAAACATTTTCTTAAAAATAACCATTTGTATCACTTCTAATGATTAGCCAATAGAAAATGTTTTCATTATTGGCAATATATTTATGTTTAAACATTTTCGTGGATGATGAAAATATTTTTTGTTTATTAATTTTTGTACACGATATGAGTAATAATTTTTAGGAGAATGTTTCCCAGATCATTCATTTTCCGCATAACAAACAGAGCATAAGTAGCAGAATAGTCCAAGAAACTGGTCTTTCATACATGGGCAACCCCAAGCAATCATTGTGCTTCAAGCGCTAAGGGGGAAAACACAAAAATTTCTTTTCAGCAGGCTACTTGTGGTAGGGAGGTTGTGAGGAGCAAAAATAAGTCACAAGGTGCTTTACTTTAGCTGAGAGAAGGTATTTTAGAAGCTACACTATATTTATGGATTTGCTAATAACAAAAAGTGTACATTGCTGACTTCTTGTTAGGACATCAGTACTGTTGATCTGAAGAACCAATCAAAACAGTTTAGAGGAGCAGATACTGCCAGGTAATATCCAGAAATTTCAAACAGATCTATGTGTGGTGAAGTGTTTATCTAGAGAGAAAGCACAACCTTCAGAATCAGGTACAACTGGAACTGCCAATGCTTTGGTGCTCCTGCACATATTCTCAATCTGAAACAGCAAATAAAAGGACCAAACTGAGATATGTATTTTTCCATCATTAATGGGGCTTTAAGAGGAAAGAAATTTGAAGCACGTGCCATCAGATGTGCAGCATCATCCTTTTGATAGCAGTTGCTTAAAGATGGAGTTGCAAAATCAAATTATATAATTGATTGAGCCAATTTCCAAAAGTTCAGGAACTAGATTGAATAAAAAAATAGTTCAGCAACAACATCAAATATTGAGAAAAAGTTAAGGGACCATCACTGTCGTTACCCCTAACTTTATTCAATAATCTGGCCAAAGAGTTCCAATGCTCAATCAGTTGACGGACTCATATTGCCACCAAATAAAATGCAGAATTAGCTATATAAACAGGTATTCGCCTGAAGGTTAGTTTAAAAGAAACCACGGCGACTTTTTGATGAAATTGAGCTATTTAAATTCACTTTTGCTTGCTACTGCAACCTAAATTGGCACAAATAATTTCCTTCAGAAATTGTTTCAGATTCATGGGAACACCCGCTATCTGTGATCTGGGTTGTTCAACCCCGATCACAGTACATATGCCACTTGAATCACCAGTTTTAGAGATCCTGATACCCTACAGAATGCTTCTCAGCTTAGCTATGGCTTACTCATTTAGTCTTTTCTGGTTAAGAAGAAGAATTTCTCTCCTCAAGCTATGCGTCCAACAATTCCTAAGGTTTTGACTTTTTAACCTCCTTACTCAAGATAAGCTCTATAAATAAATTCTAAGCCCAAAGGATCAAATCCATTTAGCCCAATTATTGAGTAAGACATGGGGTAGCCCAAATTATATCTTTTACCTACTCGAGAATGCACAAACTTTTTTAGTCCAAGCATTTAACAGATTTTTATAAAAAGAGTAAATATGATTACGTGTCTAGGTATGTGCAGTTTATTGGACATACCACCTAAGATGGACCACGATCCCTACTAAAGAACCAACTAAGCTATCCCCCAAACCACAAACCTAAGCAACTGGTGCTCTGTATACCCTAATACTTACTACATACCATAGTGAACCACGATCTAGGTAATATTGGACTTGACTCACATTTTGATGCTCAAAACTTGACTCAAGCTAAATCGAGTATTAAATTTGCAGCTAAAGCTCATCTATAAATAGATAATTGAGACATTCAAATTCAATTTGATTACAACAAAAAAAGAGATCGAGCATGCCGAAGTATTTTCCCTCAAACATACGAGTGTGTGTGGATATACTATTATTTGAAGGATTTAGGAGTCTATTTTTACACTATTAGGTATCTTTGATCAAATAATAAAAGCTTGATTAGGTTAGCAAGCTTGTTGAACTGAGTTTTTGACGCGCTTGAGTTCAACTGAAACCAAACGAGTCAATGTGGAGTAATCATTGAAGCAGGAAGTATTCAGGCAGTAGCTTGACTTGGTTTTGACCCTAGCATATATTGCATGGTACCTGTAGTTGTGGAGCTCGCCATTGTCAAATGCAAGGAAGTCTATTTTTTACCCTAGCTCTCTGTAGGAGCTAGCAATAAGTGAGAATGACTTCAATATGCTGACTCAGTAGAAAATGAAGCAGAGATTCAAACTTTAGACTAAACAATCATAATCTGAAGGTAAAACAGAAAAAAAAAATCACCTGTCTCCAAACTTCTTCATTTGGAGCATTCTTGTCTGCCAGCATTATAGAATGGGGTTTTCTCCTGCGCTCATCAGCAACTTTCTGCCAATACTTCCCTAGGCATATACCGATACAGAGAAACAAACTCAAAATAAAGAAGCTTGCATCCATAATATTGACTTGTAGTAAGATTCTTTCGTCATTGATTGTTCTGACATGAGCACATGTACATTTTAAGGGGAAGTATGGCGTACAAGAAGGATCAGAAATTGATGACGATTTGAATTAAATATAGTAAGCTTATATACGGCAACAGATAATGCTTGAAGCTTGAACTTCTGTCAAATAAACAAACTGTCAACCAAAGTGACCCATCAATAGTGGAGTGAAATGGAGGACCAAGCCAACTACTAAAACCTGAGCAGTCAAACCTCTTTTAGCTGAATTAAATTAATGGGACATGTACTACTTTCCACTTGAAAAATCCTTTCTTGCAATGCTTCACTCATTATTCTTTGTTATCAGTAAATTTCTAGTGCTTCATCTTATGGTGCCAACAGCTAAAGATCCAAATGTCTTCCAGTTTTAATTATACTATACCAATGATCATGCTTTCTTTGTCGCTCAAGACTTACACTAAAGAGATGTCCTAATTTTGCCAGGCTTCAGTGAATAGGCCTAGTCCTTCATTATTTTTAGAGCGCCAGACGGGGTACATATATAGAGAGGCCATTCTTTATTCTACCTTAAGGCAATGGACACGTTGTGAATGGTAAACATCCAAAATTAAACCAATGAAAAGCATTGAAATCCAAATGAGGTACAGCCTGATTGCTTTAGAAGCAAAAGTTTTATGACATCTCAACAATATCTGATACCTTTAATAAGGTCACCCATCAGACTATGGACTGGCCGGTCATCCCCAAGACCACCTGGGGCACTCAATAGCTCCTTGCACAGTGCTGACTTAGCACAACCAGGTATTCCTGAGTTATGAGAATGAAAACATAATGACCACATCTGAAGACAAATTATCCACAAGAACAATTATAGATGAGAATTTTTGGAGACCAATTTATGTTTTGCTACCAAAAACTAATTGATGTAGTTATTTAAAAAGAAAGAAATAACAAAGTCGGTGCTGCAACTAAATGAAAAAAGATCTAGCAAAAACTGGAGATATAAGAAACTTGTGAGAACTCACTGCCTGAGATAGATAAATCTGATTGTTAAAGAGGCTCACATTTAAAAAATTTAGTATTAATGCAGCGTGCTTTTGCTATGATACTATGCCTTAACAAAGAAGAATGAGGTATTATTGTTATTAAGATAAAACACTAAATAGTTCTGCAAACCCATTCACAAATGAACACAGAACAATAGATTTACAACTGGCTGCAGACTCAATTCAGCTGCCGTGTGACTAAAAGTCCCTGAAACTCTTGTTGCAAAGGATTCTTGGAAATTCTTTGTGAGATTCTTTCAAAATAGAGTATATGATTACCAATGGGAACAAAATGCTGCTCAAGTGACTACACACACATCAACAAGAAAAGACAGTTGTAGCTCAAGAGGTGCTTCACACAGCCCAAAGACCAAGATAATTGTTGAGAGGAGAGTTATCTCTAGTTGAAAGAAGGAACATCGATTTAAAATACTTAAAGAAATCATTCAACCTGTATTGGCAGTAACTTAAACAAAACCATGAGGAACTCTCCCTCCCCCCCAAAAAAAAAAAAAAGCACACACACATGCACATAACCGGCAAAGACAAACACACCTGGAAAAAATACAATCAGACCATGATCCTTCAGAATGGAGTCTCTGGCAGAGGGACTGGAACTTGGTGGTGCTACTTCTCGATCAGTTTCCAGATCACCTTCTTCATCCCTGCCTCCTTCAATAATGGCAAGAAAATCTTCGGCCCTCACAAAATTTCCCGCTGACCCTATTAAAACTTGATTCTCCACACTGCGTTTTGCGTACTGTTCTAGAAAGGGTTCAGCCTCACTGAGGTATGTTGATGATGATAATTGTTTATTTCCACACTTTCTTCGGATATAAACGGCCCTGAAGATCACTCAATGTGAGAAATCCAAACCAAAGAGATCCTAAAAAGAGTTGCTAAAAAATTACCATTCATCTAACATCTTGCTGAGTTGTCTCTGTTTTCCAGGTGAAGTACCCCATATCGTCATTTGTCTGCGGTGTCAATATAGGACATTATTTGGTAAACATGCTTGAATGAAAATCAATTGTTCAAGTCTCTTATTCAATGATTTGATTATAACAAAACTACGTGCTTGATACCAGCAATACTCTAGCTCACTTGGATGACACTTTCATAGAATTGCACCCTATTACACAGGGTCCTTATCATACTGATATGTAATCAATTGATTAATCAACACCTACAATCATATCGTAATCAAATTAATGTAATTTGTCGAATGTGGATTAGCTATCTAGCTGTGTCCCAAGCTTCAAGACACCGTTATTCAAGAATGCTGCACTCACCTTTGATAGTAGGCCTTATATGCGGCTGGACCCTGCTTAAAAAGTATGGACAAACCATTGCGAATCAAAAATGTCCGAAGCTGCAGAAAAGATTTGCAATGATGAATGTGAGATTGTATTTCAGCTATTTGCATATCAGATTACATCTCCATCACCGTGCACAGGCAACAGATAATCATCAATCTTCATTTTAATAAATAAGCCAAAAGTAGTTTGATAGGAATGCAGTATTGACAATATGGCCCCAGTACAAGTTCAGAGCCACCTAAGAATTCTGAATTAAATACTGAATTGACTCTGAAAATTTATATCTTGTCCACATAATGGTGTCCAAAATGTTTCTATTTTGATCAAAGCAGACGCTCAACTCGGAACCAAAGGAAAAATATGGGACCATTGGACTTTGCACTCTCATTAAATTGGTGAATTCAGCAATGTCAACTATATCTACTATTGCAGCGAAGAAGCTGTCTAAACACCAAGTTGGGGTCAGTGAAGTGTTGAACTTCATTGACTTCAAGCCTGATTGCACTCTTAGTTGAGTTTTAAAAATATTAGTGTTTCATAATGACCCGGCATTTAAGCATAATCTTATTTTTCAATTCTCATACATTGATATCCCAGTTCAAGTTCACTGTTTCTGGTTAAGTTGGAGATGAAGTATAATTTACTTTTGGATAATGCATCTGAGTCTAGTTGAGCTTGAGCATGCAAAGAAACTCGTTGAGTCAAGCCCCAAATTAGTCAACTAAGTAGTAAGTCCTGACCATCAAGCCAGTTCTGAGTATGAGAAGTGCTAAGTAGACCAAATTCACCAGATTCAGCTCAATCTTGGCCACCCCCGCAACTCAGAATGGCTTTCTAAATATGAAGGAACAGAATGCCACTAAACATCGATTGCTTCAGCAACGGACTAGGTTGTAGAACAAAATTGATAGAGAGTACCACTTTGATATATTTATGAAACTTGGATGCGTATTGGTTTTTAGAAGACGAATAACGATCATTACCCCATTGAAACCAGGGGATATCTACTAGAAAACTTCAACTCAGATTATATGCTATCTGCTGGCGTATCATAAACTTATATGTTCCCCTAACCCTTACACATAGGGGAACATATAAATTTACGATATGTTTCCATTAGAAGGAATACGAACTAGAGGAAAAAGGCAAAGCCACCACACTTTCCTTGACACCCCTTGAAAGCTACTTCAACATAACTAACCAATTTGAATTGCAACCAGATAAAACTAAAGGTAAACAGAATTTTCAATAGACTTGTGCAAGAACAACACGTACCTTATAGGTTAGGAATTTCAGTTTTATCATTAAGTTTGCATCATCATCCGCCAAACTATCCTTTGGGGATGCAGCAGTACCATTAGTATTTTCTACAATATCCAGATTGCTTTTCGCAATTTCAGCAGCTCGCTCATTGTTTGCCTTGAATAGATTAATGTCGACAAAAAACCCTGCAAATTAGAGCAGAATTCCAAATTAACCTCTTGTCCACAGATCTTTCTAGTGTATAATACTTATGAGTTAGGACGTATGGCAAAATAAGAAAGGTAATGCATGCATTGAAATAGCATTTTCTTACCTCTATATAGTGGCCATAATCCAGGCTTGGACCTGAAGATTATTTATTCACACTATTACACATACAAATTACAAACAAAATCCATTAACCAAAAGAAGGAAGGTAGGCTTGAACTTGACCTCATCTCTTTTTGGTATCTGCGGAAAGCTGAATCACTGTGAACATGAATGACCATTTTGTAGAAAAGATTTTCACTTGTTGTAGAGTTGATTTTGTGGAAATTGTGATAGCATTTAAATGCAGCTGGATAGCGTCTTTCTTTCATTAAACGAATCATTTCCTGGTTTGACAGAAGAATTAAGTGTCATTAAACAAGAAAGCAAAATCCTACATTGCAAACAGATTTTTGCTACAGAAACAATTCATTCAACTGCACAGTTTCACCTGCAGCTTGGTAGTAGAGTAGTCTGCAGGCCGTGATTGCAAAAATTTTGCCACAACAGATCGGTCTGCATTTCTTGAATGGTTATCGCCTGTTTCATTCCCAAGCCAGTCTGAATAGTCAGGACAAAAGGAGGTACCCACACCCTTAAGGAGTGCTTTCATTTGCTGCAATTAAATTCGGATAGTTAAAAAAATCATCAAGCTGTTCATATCATCAATGTCACCTAAGTGACAGTATATCAGGAATATAAGGCTTAGAGTATACTGCTACTTGGACAAATCCAATCTCACCTGTTTCTCATCTGTCCTATTTGCTGCACAAATTTCTCTAAGGCCGGGTCCCAGATCAAGATGATCTGACATAAGAAGCAAAATAAAAATAAACTGAGAATATTGTTGAAATTAGGAAATATTCTGTTGACTTCAACAACTGAAAAGGACTACATTTGCATGTAATTTGGACTAATGTGACTGCAACCCTGTACCAAATGTCGAGAGAACAAGATTGAGTACCTCCTTTGTTAGGTGGAGGAGGGAAGTCCTTCAAGACTTTTTCCAGATGTTTTGAACTCTCGGGGCTTACAATTCGAGCCACGAGACCCTCCAAGATTTCACCTTGCACATTGATATGATCTTTTGATCCTACACAGAAATTTCAAGTCACCGATAGTTCCCCAAGAGAAAGACATCAACCAGAGTGATTAAATTATAAGATGCAAATGAATGTTCTCTGATAGAAGGGCAAAATTATAACATTAGAAGACTAAGATATATAATTTCTTCTGCAATCACCAAAAAGAAAAAAAGAAATGTAGGTGATAATAGCTTTGCTGTACCAAGAGTGGTGAAGCTTAAATCATATAAAACAGTAACATCACTCTTCAGCAATTTACCTGGTACAGAAATATCTGCAACTTCATCAAGAGCCTTACATACAGGTGTTGCTGTTCCTTCTTCACATAAAGCATCATAGGCAGCGAAAAAGGACGTCACTGCTTTCCTAAAATAGAAATAAAATTTGTTTGGCAACCCAAATTAGCAGACAAGTATTTATGAGAAGGGATGCTTGACTTGATAGCATTGGACAACCAATCAAAAGCTGAAGAGAGAAGACGCTGAAGAGTCACAAATTAGCAGACAAGTATTTTGGAATTCGATTTCTTTAAGTATGTACTTTTTGTCTAATTTCAACTTAAACGTTTTTTTGATTTTTCAAGTTGATTTCTTCCACATCATTTTCTTTTCCTTGTTTCATCAGTTCACTAATCAAATCAAATAGTAAGTTCACAAATCATTTTTTTCTTATTTATTATTTTACTTTCTCATAAAGACACAAACTATTTTCTTATTTCATTAGTCCACTAATTCCATTAAAAATAATTTTGATTAAAAAATTCGAGATTCCTTTTCTTTGAGTGTGTGCTTCTTTTCTTTTTGTTTTTTTTTTGTTTTACTAATTCCGATATTGAATACACCCTCTGAATCTTTCCTACATCCTTTTTTACCCATCGAATTTTTTTTGTCTAAATTTTTTTCTTTTTACATTAGCTCAACAATAATTGAATTGTAGTTCAACAGTAAATTCAATTAAAGATTATTTGTTTTCTTTAAGTATGTACTCATTGTAAAGTTCAAATATAAATGTATTTCTGAACTTCTAATTTATTTCTTCTGCATCGTTTTCTCTTCTTTATTTCATCAGTTCACTAATCCAATCAAATAGTAAGTACACTAATCATTTTTTTCCCTTGATATAAAGATCTATTTGCACCTAATTGTATGCAGAGTCGGTCAGTGCTTCATTCTGCCTGAAGTAAAGTTTAATCAAATGATACTATAAGCTGTAAGATGCATGTTAGCCATCAAATGGTTCTCCATTACAAATTCTCCACTTTAGGGAGCAATTCCTCCTTATATTATCAAGACACTTTGCTTCAAAATAGTACATTTAGGGAGCAGGCCTTAACTTCAGAGTCTTGACATGTTTTAAAGTATCGATAATGTTTTCTTTTCCAAAAGTAAATAGGAAAAATTTATAAGATATACCAAGGGGTACTGCTGCTATAAAAGAAATTAGGGAGAAAGTCAATGTAGAAAGTTCCAAAAATTATCCAGTGGTTTGTTCAGTAACCCAAAAAATCCAAAATGACAGCCCCCTGTTTACTTTTTACATTAAAAGAATCAGACTTTCAAAAGCCTTCAAGTTTCTCCCCCTTCAAATAAAGCCAAAAAATTGCTGGAGAAGCAGAACTAATTATAGATGTTCTCTCTTTGTTGTTTACAAAACAAACCATCTCAAGAGCAGAGCTCTTCCCTAACAGCAGAAGCTTCAGACAAATGCATACCTAAAAACCTGATCTTGTCTCAGTCTGGGACAATAACTTCAAATATGGTCGACTACCTCTGTGCACTTACACTGCATCTATCTACAAGGTGAACCCTCTTATTTGATGAGTCTGCTGATAGGATACTCACCCACAGTTATCCATATAACTTTTAACTCATCAGTACACAAACTAAAATTCACTTTAAGTACCACATAAAAAACTCCAAATTCATCCCCAAAGCCTTTATCTACTGTATATTGAGCATGGCCAAAGAAAATCCACTAAGTATAACTGCTTTAGCATGGCTTGTGTATTAATTAGATACCCATCTTTGTCCAAGTCAAACACCATTGCTACAATGATATAATGTCTATTTATTTATAACAACAACAACGATGTGAAACAAATGTTAGCATGTGCAAATCTTTTAAAATGAATAAAATGATGCAATACATAAAGAAATATTCCAGATATACATTGCGAACTTATCTCCAGACAGGTTAAACTTTTAGGAGAAAAAGGATATATCACATGATATGAAGCTCACGTCAAGAGTTTGAATCTTGTACTCCCTCCTACTGTTAGTCCTTGCATTCTAGTCTTTAGCTATCTAGTGGCTTATCCTACCTCTCCTACGTAGGGTTCATCTTAGAAGCAAAGGGGAGTGTTAAAAAATAAGCTAACATTCATTGTTATCCCATTTTCAAATAGTTTAAACTATGGGGGGAAACAGTCATTTCATTCTATAGTTTTTCCTGAAAAAATTTTACTGAGTGCAAATTATTACTACAATCAAACAGCCAAGAAGATAATATGTGTAAAAGGTAGGATAATTTGTTCAATTGATAAATCCATATTGTCTAATAATTAATCAAAGGCTTGACTTGTGCAAATTAGTTACGTGAACATACCTTGTTGAGAACAACCATATATGGTTGGTAGGGAGACGCCATTTTCGACAAAAAGCAACAACTTCAGGAGTGGAGTAGAATTTAGGCTTGCCACTTCCCAATTCGGTGACCGCAGTAACTACAACTGTTGAAGTAACAATAATGGTTTGACAAAATAATCAACTTTTCATACTTTTCTACATCAATGAATGTTGGGAATAGACATAATGACCAAAACAGACTTCTCCATCCGTGTAAGAAACAGTAATAAGAGACCAACAATATCCAGAAGGGTACTTATTAGCAAGTGATATAAGGTACAGATCAAGCAATCTAGCCAAAGCGAAGTCAAGTTCTTAACGATGAAACGTTAAGAAAAACTAACTCTTGCTTAACCATTTCTTTCAGAGAATTCTATCAATAGAAATAGATGCGTATGCTTCACTATTCTATGCAAAAGAGCTATCCTTGCAAACACTACTTTGATACAATGATCCACATATTTATGGAAGCATGATGTAATGGAAAAACATGAAATAGAACTTTTCAATAAGATTTGAGACTATAGCAACGGCAGATGACGGAAAGTATGACTCATGGGCAGTCAATCTCTAAACATCAACCATAACCACAAGAAGAATGTCAAATTTTTTCAGCCCCAAATCATTGCACGACTCCAAGGACAGAAGGACACTCATAATAGAAATGAGAAAACACGTGGACAAATTTTTAAAGATTCATACACAGAATGCATACTTCCTAACGAAAAACCTCAAAGTAGAAAAGGAGTAAAAATGATACCGTAATCTTCTCGGGGTCGCTGTCCGTGGTCACCCAAAACAGCTGT
Source organism: Corymbia maculata (assembly GCA_014182735.1). Classification (NCBI taxonomy): domain Eukaryota; kingdom Viridiplantae; phylum Streptophyta; class Magnoliopsida; order Myrtales; family Myrtaceae; genus Corymbia; species Corymbia maculata. The sequence continues at coordinate 25,736,374 of CM024683.1, read as the reverse complement.
TACCAGCTCCATAGAAATACACATCCTGTTTTCCTGAAAATATCAAAGATAAAGCTGTTGGAAAAGGTAAAGCATACTGTAAAAAATTTAACTACAAAGATCATGTGCCAATGATGTGAACAGCAATGAACATTGCTAACTGGAAATTTCCTACATAGTTGGAATCCTAATTACCATATTACAAAATACTGGTGAATTTATGTGGTAGCTTGTTCACACTAGCTAAGTATTTCATTTCACATATGTCCATATGCACACGACTGCATTTGTGATGCCCACAGTAGTGCGCATGCGCTTGAGAGAGAGAGAGAGAGAGAGAGAGAGAATCTATTAATGACATTCCACCAGATTGAAAATCTTATTTTATATTTAAGAACTATGTAACTTTGATGAAAATGAATTAAAAATCTTAAAGATTTGAAATTTTTAATATAAAATAAAGGAAAGTCAAATTATAAACACTTAAAAGTATAAGCACCGAAAAACAGATAAAAGACCCCCCACTTGAATCTCTAACACATCTTTCTCTCACTTGTGCAAGTTTAAGGTCTAGGGACTAGCCACTACAAAAGCTTGACCTGAAGATTAAGTTCCAAGTAGCCCAATTGGATAGAAAATACCCACAAAAAGAAATCGTGAGGGGAAAAAGACCTCACATTAATCAATGAATTATATCCCAAAAAAATGGTAGTAATGACGTACACAGATTTTTATATTTCCATGGATATTGCAAGGGAAAAGACTCAAAATTCAGAATTCCAGATATTGATCTAAATATTGGTTGAACATTGAGGAGAATAGAAATGATATTGACAGCTAACGTTAGAGAAAAATACCCACTCACCTCCAAAAAGGCATTGAACTCAGCCTGCATTTTTCCTGCTTCCACACCCCATGACTCCCGAAACATGCGGCCAAGGACAAAAACTCCCACAGCAGTGTATCTAAAACAGGAACATCTATTAAGTACTCAATGCAATGTGCCACAGATACTGAAAGCTTTTCAGCTTACATATTTCCAAAGCTGTTCTTGGCATATGCTCCACCCTCATGACCGGCATACATGAAGAGAGAACCTGAATGCTTGAGGGAAACCTGCACAGGTGCAACTTAACCCGAGTAAAAAAGATCATCTGCCTCACTCGGCATCTTTTAATAGAAATTACTTATTTATCTTATCCGATAGGGAAAGATTGACAAACTATGAGCTTCATCAAATTGTTAGGACGTATAAGTTAACACTCTTTGTTGAATGCTAACATGTATCCCTAATAGGAGAAAGCATGGTGTTAGCAAGGCAGTGTACCTCTAATGTTGCAAGGCCTTTTGACACCATCTCAATCATCCTTGTCCTGATCTGAATAAATGAAAACACATGAATAGATAGAAACCAGGCAAAACTCGGTTTCCATTAATAAAGATGAAACACCTAAAGGAGCAGAAAAGTGTTATAGAAGTTCTTGCGTACTAGATAACTTATCACAAGTTAGTAGCACCTTCAACAACTGAAGAAATCATGCATCCTGATAAAGCAAAATAATAAGAGACAGTTTTGAAAAAAAGAATACCTCCTGATCAGACTTCTCATTTTCAAACTTCGGATAGAAGGTAGCTCTAATTTGGGCACTTGTATACGTAGAGTTATCCACGGAGAACCCTTCCAAATAATTTGTCCTGAAAAACTTACTCAAACCTGGGGAGATTTCTTGTGCCACACTTGAGCCAGAGATACTCTCTTGCACCTCCACCGCTCCTTTATCCGCAGTCTTACTTTCATTGTCCACCTCCAAGGGTCCACTAGCTGTTCCATAGGCTCTGGGCTTCCAGATTGTTTTCTCACCTTGGAAAGAAGTATGATGGTTTGCCGATTGAATGCCGCCCAGTTGGGAAGAAAGAACATCTCCCCGCGACTCCACAATATCTAACCCGCCAAGTCTGCTGGTAACAGCTTCAACAGTGGATGCAATATTCCTCTCCGGAGCTGTCATGGAAGGGTTTACCTCTTTCCACTTCTGCTCTCGATGCCGACCCTTCTTCTGCGACTACATCCAAAATAATACATTTCTATGAAGCCATAATGCCGATAATAAGTAAATCACTCCGTTTTTCTTTAACTCGCAAAAAGAAAGATCAAATGAACACATCAAAAGGTTCTCTACTGGCGCCGAAGCTGATAATCGAGAATCCGACATCAACGGACGAGCATTGCACAAACGCTAGAAGACGAGACTCAAATGCGCGGCGGAAGGAAGCACTCATTCAATCATCCGAAGCATCGCACCGAAAACCGCGAGCGCACGACGCGAGTTCACTCGACGGCAGACCATCGCCGATGGAAAAAAGGGAGGGCAACGCCGCGGCGAAGGAGACGAACCTGATGGCGAGGCATGGCCGAGCGATGACGGGCGGAGGAGGAAGGGACGAAGGCGAGGGCGCTGCGAGGATCGAGGGAGCGACGCGAGGGGAAGGTTCTGGACAGCAACGCCTCCGACAGAGAAGAATGGCAGAGGAGCGTCGGGTTGAGAGCGCAAAGTATCCTCTGCGTCGCCGACATCCAAAGACTAAATACGCTGGGCGCGTCTAGAAACTTTCACAGATGGGGGAGAGAGAGCGAGAGAACGAGCAAGCGAGCGAGCTACGGGGTCGTCGTCATCTCACACATGGCGACATATGCGCTCGTCGCGCGCTCGTACTCCAGCTACCGGCGACTGCTTCCCAAGCTCTAATAGGGGCCGGCCGAGTTAAAGAGGAAAAGAAAAGGATGCCCGAAAACACAGAACCGGCCCGACTTTTTTCCGGCTTCGACCGGGCCGGCCCCGATTTATTCTCCTGGGCCGCCAGTCATTCCGTCCAATCCACGGACACACCCGAGCAGTGTTAAAAGCAAAGTTCAGCATTATAGTTCGTCCGAGGGCAGCGCAAGACGGGAGGAACATTGCCTGGTTGGCGAAGAGCACCGATTGAATCGATGGAGGAAGCTTTACTATCCGTCCGTGGTTAGAATCGGTTTTGATGGAAGCACTCCGAACGAGAATCGAGACCTTCACGCCTTCTCGACCCTGAAACGGAAGAAGAAATGATTTCTCTCGGTTCCGCATACTGTTTGATAAACGTCGGCCGGCGAAAACTCCACGGCTCTCAGCCTCAGTGCGGCAGCAGTGAAGATGGGCTCCGGCGCAAGAGCGTCGGACTTGAGCCAAGTCGTCGAGCCTTCCTTTTTCCCGCTAAGCTCTCTTCTCCCTCAGTCTCTCCTGAACCACCCCGTCTTGCGTCGGACGAGCGTCGGTCCCTGTTGCAGAGAGCTTGCAGGAAACAGAGAGAGTGTGTGTAAGGGCCGGCCGGGCCGGGGGAAAGAAAAGCAAAGGAAGAGGCTGGGCCGGGGGGGGAAGAGATGGTTGGGTCGGCCCGGCCCGGCCCCATTTCGTTTTTCTCTCTTTTTTAAATAATAATTTTTGATTAATTAGTTTTTATTTTTTGAATAAATTCTATTACTATTTGCTAGTCTACCCAACTAGAGGTGTAAAAAAACCCATCCAACCCAACCCGAACACGAAATAAGTATGGTACATGTTTCAGGTCTTAATAATGTTTGGATATCAATTATAAACACAAATGGAATACGTGTTTTGGGTCAAGTTAGGGTCGGAACATTATTCCAACCCAAACACATTAAAGGCTTCAACCCAAACACACCCACCCAAGTTATCTCCTCTACAACTCTTTTTATTTGCAACTCATCCAGCATGTCTCATCTTACGGGTTCATCTTCATCGCCCCTTAGGTCGGCCCCCATCAATCTCTCTCTCCTCATCTTCCATATGATTTGCTTCTTTTTCACGGCCAACGTAGAACTCTAGAGGATGGAGTATTATCTGTCTGCAGAAATATTCATGGACGAGTTGGATAAGGCCTCGCGACGTCACATAAAAGCATTTCGAATTCCCTTTGTCATATTTTTTATTCAAAAATTATCTATCTGTGGAAATGTTTATGGACTGGTAGGACGAGGCCTCGCAATGTCACGTAAGAATATTTCGAATTCCTTTTGTCATAATTTTTTATTAAAAAATTATCTGTCTGCGGAAATGTTCACAGACGGGTTGAACGAGGTCTCGCGACGTCACGTAAGAACATTTCTCATAATTTTTTATTAAAAAATTATTTGTCTGCGGAGATGTTCGTAGACAGGTTGGACGAGGCATCGCGACATCACGGTTTACGGACGAGTTGGACGAGATTTCGCGGTGTCACGTAAGAGTATTTCGAATTCCCTTTATAATATGTTTTATTAAAAATTGTAATATTTTTTAATAAAAAACCTGAAACCCGATCCGAACCGACCCATTTTTTTCTTCATGTTTTATGTATTTCGGGTCGGGTCGGGTCGGGTCGGGTCGGGTCAAATGACATGACCTTTATTGTTTGGGTCGAGTTAGGTAACATCAAGACCCGACCCGACCCGTTGAGACCCCTATACCCAACTATCTATTTTTGCTATTTTTATTTTTATTTTTAAAGACTTCTCTTGCCTACAAAATTAGATGTGAACGCTACATGATACGGTTGGCATTAATATGAATATTTTAAAATATTTTAATTTTTTACTACATTTTACATTTTTATTAATTTCTTTTTCTTTTACTCTCTTTTCCTTCTTTTCTTTTCTTTTTTTTTTCCACTAACTTCCACAACTCTCGCCGAACACTGGGGTTGCAAGTGGATGGAGATGAGTTGGGTGGTTGGAGACCGAAATAAGCCACTCCTTCCCCGCCGAAATAAGCCACTCCTTCTTCCTCTAGTCACAACCTCGCACCGGTCACTAAACCACACTTACCAAAACCAAAGCATGTCCACGTCACCGTGAGATCGAACATGGTTTAGGGTCCGTCAATCGTGAATCCGAGGAGCCTTCGTACTTCACGATGGTCGGCCCGGCCCTTAGCCTAGGGAGTGCACTGGCGTCCCTCGCCACGTAGACCTAGAGAAGTGCCTTCTCGTCCTCATCTCTCAGTCTATTTAAGAAGTCCCACGCCTTCCCCTTCCTCCTCCTCGCCTCCTTGCTCCTCACTTGGATCTCTCTTCGTCTCTAAAGCAACTCCTGTACAGTCGGTTGCGGCCGACTGGGCGAGGCCAACCTCGCCGGACACAAATGAAGGCAGCCATGGTCTCACAAGTTGCGGGCCAATTACCTTCGCCTGCAGATCTAAAAAAAGAAAAAAAGAAAATTAAAAATTTTAAAATTTTGGAAAAAATATAAAAAAATGTTAACGTTAGCACCGGTCATGTAACGTAGGACGACCAATGTTCATGTCCATAATTTCCGATAATTGGTACCAATATGAAATTGTTTATGATTAAATTCGTACAATTTAAAAGTTTAAAACTGTATTGATACTGATGTAACTAGTTTATAATTTTATAAGTCTATTTACAAATGTGGTTTTCAAAATAGACATGGCAATTTTTATGTTACAACAATTTGCATGTGAATTATGCCATGTGATTAAAACCTTCGTCACAAGTTATTTGCTAAAGAGCAATTTCCCTTATATGAATATGTGTTATAAAACTTTAGAGATAGCTCGATATTCTTCCATGTGAGATAGTTCTCTATGAGGTTGAGAGGACATGAAATTCTATCATTCATATACGAAATGATACGGCTTGAATAGTTCGATATGGCTTGAGTAGCATGTGAATATTATAGAATGATCATTATCAAGCGGATGTACAATGGTGTATATATCATTGTTAATAAAAAGGATACTTGTGATGGATGAGTTGAGAGGCATGACAAAGAGATGTATGTTTCTGTCCCCCGTTAATTGACAATAATGATGCTCCATTAGTTGAGATGCCTAATGAGCCAAGTGATAAGTAGAAAATCGATATCCACTTGTGTATATCTATGGGCCACTATTTGGTATTTGCGCATCCTAAGATTGATGCATTCATCTACGTACATTTGAGTGTTCATTGATTGTCAACTCATGGTATGGATTTCGTTCATTGCATACATGTTTATTGTCGCAATGTATATATTACATTATCTCGAACAAACTTAAATAATATGTTTTGAAAGTGCAGGTGAATACTCATTGTTTTGAATATGTTGATTAGCTTACTACACTAGGTGTTGAAGGAAAATCAACATGATTGGTTAGTGTTTGTAAGTGCCTTTACGAGTGTGTAGATTCTTGATAAGCTTGTGAATGTATGTCATAATGCATGCTTACGATAGGTGAATTAGTTATGATGTAGAATACATACCGTGCTCCTCGAGTGATTGAACTATTCTATTATGAATATGCAAATGACTAAGAAATGCCTTGAATAAACAAGTGATTGGTAATTTCTGAATCTGTGCTCTAGGGTTGTGTGGTGAGAAGATTCCTACTTTAAACTTGGAGCTTTCACCGACTAAGCTTAAGCTTGCCCTAGATTATCTTATAGATTGGTCAAGTTCAGAGTTCAGGGGCAGTTAGATTAGTACTTCCAGTGAACTATTTTATACAGGAGATTTTGGTGTATATTAGTTGATGTTAAATTATTTGCACAATTAATGATAAATTAGTTATTCATTGGAGGATTTAAATGAAGTTACATTATTTATTCATTCAAGATTTAATTTGTGTGGAATTTCAGACAGGGACATTATGATTTCATTTTATTAATACAACCAAATATGCCTTAAGATATTTATGGTTTGTTTAATAACACTCTTAGGAATAATTGATTTTATTCTTTTGTTCTCGAAAACGTATTTAAAACAAAAATCCGTTTGACAAATCTTTTTGTTTCTAGGAATAGATTTGGGACAAAATCAAGAATAAAAAAAAATGTTGCTTCTCACTCCTGAGAATAATTTCAAGAATCAATTTTCATCGTCTTCCCTCTTCCTCTCCTCTTTTTTCCTTTTCCCTTTCTTCTTCTTCTTCCTCCTCCTCTCAGCCCATCATCGCTCATCGGCAGTGACCTGGGGAGGCGATGGGCAAGGTCCATCACCACCCCATTGCCTCCCCAAGTCGCCGCTGATGAGCGGCCGAGCAAGGTCCAGCAAACTCGCCTAATCATCGACGAAGCTTAGCCTTATAGATCTAGGCAAGGCCGAGCCTCACCAGCCGGCGTGAGGCTGTGCCTCGCTAGGCCAAAGCAAGGCCAACCTTGTGCTACCTAGGCGAGGTTAAGCCTCACTTGACCATCGGTGAGGCTTGACCTCGCCCAGATCTGCAAGACCGAGTTTCGTCGATGGCCAGGCGAGCTCATTGGACCTTGCCCCACTGCTGTCAGCCACAACCAACGGCGGCGACTAGCCACTAAAGGAGGAAGAAGAAGAAGATAAAAGAGAAAAAAATAAAAATAAAAAAGAAAATTATAAGAAAATTATTAAAAAATTAAAAGAATCAAAAAAATTAAAGAGTGCTACAAAACGCATTCTATTTCAGGAATAAAATTTTTGGATAGTTTACCAAATACCTTCAAATATTTATAAATTGTTCTAGGAAACAAAATAAAAATGAATCATTTCTAACCAGAAATTATTATTGAAAACAGAATAATTACCAAACAAGCCCCTAGTCTATAGAGATCTTGTATGTGAAAAGACCAAAACTACATAAAAGAAAAAAAAGTGCTTTGCCATTTTGGCTTTGGCTCAACCCGAGAACATGAGAGCATTTGTAAAACTTCAAATATATATAGAATGATGTATAGAATGTTTTTTTAAAAACGATCTCAAATAATTAATTAATAAAAAATATTTTTGATATTGGCGATAACTTATGCCTAAATTTAATTTTTTTACTTTTTGCAAATGATATAAGTGATTATATTTAAGAATTCTCAAAGTGATTCATTTGCTATGAAACACACATAATTTTTCTGAAGAATCTATCAATTACTTACTACAATAACTAACTTTCTCTTATCATGAAATTATATTTTTATATGTTGTTCTACTTTAACTCTCAACTTACTATCAGACTTTTAACCTAAACGTAGGAATTGAAACTCACACCTGAAGTTAATTGTTTCCATCTTAATCTCTCCGAAAAGATGGAAATTCGAACTCTTCACTTCCCTTTCACATGTGAAGCTAATTGTCCCCATTTTATGGGAATTCAAACCTCCATCTTCTCTTCCTATGTAAAGCTAATTGTTCCTATCTCAATCCACCGAGAAGATAAGAATTCAAACCCCCAACCTCCCATTTCCATGTGAGAAAAGTAGCCATTGTGGTAACACCCTCATCCCCATTCCAATTCCCCAAAAAGATGAGAATTTGAACCCCCGATATCCCCTTCTCGTGTAGGAAAAGTAACCACGTCGACTAACTATTTTTTTTCTACCTATCAAATTAACTAGATTTTCATGGACCAATAGAAAAATTCAAACAGAAAAAAAAATGTACTAGATTTTCATCGGGAAAATTACTAAAAAAATCTTAAATCCATTGCATGCTAGCTAGAAAAATTGGTCGATTAGATAGAATTGACACGATTACAAAATATTTAGAACTAAATTGACCAAAAAAATAAGTTTAACATTAAATTGACATAATTATAATAAATTTAAAACTTTTTAAATAATTCTTCCGATTTTCGTTTGAAAAAGTATGTTCTATAACTTCTAATATAAAATAACTTTCAACACCATCATTTGCCGTGCAAAATAAAACCATCTTCTACAATCCCATCATTTTAACCACTGGAGTTACTCTAGTGGCCACATTTCCCACGTGAGAAGGGGGAGGTGTGTACTTTTTTGGTAATTCTTCCAATTTTCATCTGAAAAGGCAAGTAAAATAAATAGTTTTTTCGTAACTTCTCATATAAAACAACTTTCCACACCAACATTTCCCCAGCAAAAAGAAACCATCTTCTGTTCGTCCCCACGAACCAGTAGGTTTCCGAACCATCTCAGAAATCTCTAATCTCTCTCTCTCTCTCTCTCTCTCTCTCTCTCTCTCTCTCTATGATCCACAAGCTTTATAGATTCCCTGCTGATTCTCTCACCGGGATGCTCTCGGGTCTCAGAATTCATTTCAAAGCCAACTTTATCTCAAAGTAATGCAGGAAACATCTGTTTTATCCACTCATTCTTTACAATCTGTATGATCGCAAATTGATATGCCCGATCATTATTTCAATGTATTTGTCCGCCCAAAGAGATGAAAAAACAGAAAGTGTCCAACCTAACTATACACGTCAAGGTTTGCCATTATGAACAAATGATATCCCATCAGAGAAAAGGCTAGTATTGAGAGAATGGATATTATTAGTATGCTGTTCAGAACTAATAATAATCCTCATCCGAGTCACTATACCATTCATCTTCTTCATCTTCGTCATCATCATCATCAGAATCCCTGTCATCATCATACAAAATATTGCCTTCCTCCCACAGTGGACAAGAACATGTAGGTTTTTTATTCTTCCACTCCGCACCACAATTGTAGCAAAACTCATAACCACATCTGCAAGGATGCAATGCTAAGTAAGATTTTTGCAGTTTGTAAATGAGGACTGACAAAAGACATAGAAGATACAATGCATGCTAAGTAAGATTTTTGCAGTTTGTAAATGAGGACTGACAAAAGACATAGAAGATACAATGCAAACAATAACCTTAGATTATCTTTTTCGAGCATTACCCAAACAGTATGGACACTCAAAAATTCAGTGGCAATTAAACAGAAGCTAAACCATCCAACTCCAAAGCAAATCTTCAAGCAATGAATTACATTTAGGTGGATATATATCAAAGGGAGCAAAAAGAAAGTTTGAATAAAGCAGCCTGACCATTTCCAATCACCCAAGTCAATAGTTTTGCCAATTTCAAGCACTAGGGAAATTGCATATGCATTTACTGGTTGCTAGCAAAAAGAAAAGGATTAATTAGTGCTCCTACAATGGCCTTTACAATATCTGTAGGTCCTGGCATGTAAAGCCTTCAGCCTCTATCTACCTTCTCCAGCATAATCTGGCAACAGACTGCTGCAGACTTAGAATAATCTAACAATGCATATTATATTTCCCCCCAAAACTACTATAAGCACTCTGTCAACAGAAATTTCATTCCAACTCAAGTAACGACCCTGATCATGGGAACCTTGTTCTCAATATGAAATTCTAATTCAGAGAGAGAGAGAGAGAGAGAGAGAGAGAGAGAGAACGTGGAGGAGGAGGGAGGGTTGGCCAGACAATGAAATAAATAATTTTCTTAAATTTGTAATAAAAGACAGAAGGCCAGTATCATTAGTCAAGTGGCCAATGATAGGGCTCCTTCAAGGAGGTCACCAGTGCAAAATTGCCACTGCAACATCTCTCTTATATTCTAGAAGGTCAAAGATCCAGTCAAACTGGTTGACTGGTCAAACCAGGTCAACATAAGGTCTGACCTCTTGACCATTCCAGTCACTGGAACATAGTCCGATTCTTCACTCAACGGGTTGAAACCAGTATATGAGGTCCAGTTTTGTAAACATTATCTTTCATATCCACAGTGCCTACTTCTATTACTTGCTTGTAATGACAAAAGATGAATACAACCACTGAAGCAATCACATAGATTAGCAGACAACAGATTTTACCATTAGACTATAAACCTAAGGCATTAAACTATCGAGAAGAAGAGCTTGTCATTATGCTTATTGCGTAAAAGATACCCCAGGTAAAAATCAGCTCAACCGGGGAGGTTAATTGTGGGAGTTAGGTACCTGCAAGTCATGTGGAAACAGCCTTCAGAAAGTTCGATCATATGATTGCATTTGATACACTGACGCCATAAATTCTGGGAAGCAAGAGACTTCAGCTTTGCATCTTCAGCAGGAGGAAGAGGATGCAATACTTTATAGGCCGAGCATGTCAAACTACTATGCCAAGGAACCTTGCAATTGATACAGAAGAGTCTATGACATTTTATGCATTTCCTTGCTCCGGATCTTGCAACACCAGAAGTGGTTGAGCTTTCTGAAGCTTCAGTTTTTGACATCAATGCAGAGCACGTGGGATAAGGGCAATATATTTTCTCTGTAACGGGGATTGAGGCTTCCTTTAACCGCTGGGTCATCATCTCAATTAGTTTGGGTGTCAAAAATGTACTGCAGCTGCTGACACTAAGATCCGATTTACATCCCTCGTGAGGACATCTTGGCACAATACCATGGAGCAACTTCACCTCTACATGCTGTCTCATGCAAGGAAAGCAATAGCGGTGCAAGCATCCATCAACCACAAATATCTGACTCACATCAGTATCTTCTAAACAGATTACACAGGTCTCCTTCAGATTCTTGCTGGCAACACTGTCCACACGCCTTACAATCTGGGAAGTTATCGCATCTCTTGCAAGTTTAAAGGCGAACTTAAACTCATTCCGTGCTACCAACAAGAAATTGCACTGATCAAATTTTTTTCTAAGAAGAGTCACTTGTTCAACTAACGCGGTGACCTTGCGCTGCTTCGGCATCCATCTACGCATAATCTGCATTGTAATGTCAATCATATTAGTGACTAGACTGTATACTTACGATGAATCGAAATAGATACTAATGTAGGAGGTTACCATAATTATTTCTGCATAGGTTCATGGAGGCACATTCAGTATTTGATAAATTAATCAATAGAGAGTGAATTATAAAGCACAAAGACAGAAAAAGAAACACTGAACATCAAAAGAGGCATCATAAACAACGCAAATGACCAAAGTGTCGATCAGAACATTTATGTCCATGATTATTTGGGTAAAGCTATATTATTTGAACCTTCAGTAATTGCAAAACAAAGACTCGAATAATTTGAAGTAGGTTCAGGAGTCAGGACAATGTACCATCCTGGCCATCTGCTACATGCCCATATAAATAATTCACTTGTAAAGGTTTATCTACCTCCATCATATTATCAGACATTGCTTCAGCTAAAGAGGAAGTTGGGTAGAAGATTTCCCGAAGACGCAATATGATTATAAGCCAGATAGACTAATTGCCCTGGAAACATACCCGTAAGCTCATCAAGAAACGAGATAGGCTAGACCAACACAGAACGATAAGAAGTGAAGAATTAAAATTTGGTAATACTCTATAAAGAAAACTAGAACAGACACCTCCCTCACACAATGCGAAGATTGAATGGGGGCCAAAACATAATATTCAAGTAAGGAATGACGAGAAACGCGGAAACTAGAGACAGAGAAACTCACAAACTGGAAAAGCGGGAAGTAATCGCAGTAAAACACGATCCTCTTCAACTCCAATGCCAAAGCAGCATTAAGGCCTTCAACCAACGCCTTGGCCTCAACCACAACCTTGCTCTTGCTCGTCCCGGGCCCGACCAATGGCTTCCTCACTTCGAATATCAAATTCCCCCTAAAATCACAAACCGCAACTCCGACCCCCGCCAAGACGGAATTGCTCTTCTGCCCCTCGTCCCTCTCGTCGTTAACCAAACCCTTGCAATACAAACTGAACACATCGCCGCCGCTGCCGACGTCGGCGCCGCGGCCGTCGGGATCCTTGGAAGAGCCCTCGCCGAAAGGCCGCCCGAACTCATCCCCCCAGTCCTCCCAGTCGTCGTCAGGGATGGTCATGATCTCGGTGGCGACCTTCTGATCGTGGATCCGGCGGTGGAGATCCTCCCTGGCGCGCCTCGTCTCGGCCTCGCTCAGCTCGCGGTCCTTGAGCTCTCGCTGGAACCTCGAGAGCTCGTCGGATTGGAGGGAGGCGAACGAGGGCGAGGCGACGTCGAGGGGCGGGGCTAGGGTTTGGGGCGGGGGCGGGGAGGAGGAGGAGGGGAGGAGGGAGAGGGAAGCGGCCAGGGCTTCCTCGAGCTGGAGGCGGTAGGCGAGGTCGAGGTCGGACTCTAGGGCTTCGGCGGCCATCAGCTCGCGGTGCTGCTCGGCGACGAGGGAGCGGTGGTCGTAGTCGTCGATCGACGTGTGGGAGCCCATGTATACGGGAGAAGGGGAGTGAAAGTGAGTGTGTGATCTGTGATCGGATTGCGACGGGCGGGGCGGGACGGGACGGAGGCTACATTCTGAGTGGCCGTCGCGGGGGAGTCGGACTGCGTACGTGATTTGTCTCTTTTGTCCCTACGTACGACTCCTTTTGCTTTCTGTCTCTCGAGGCTATGTTTGGTAATCAAAATAAAAATCGAAATAGGATAATATAGAATCGAATATGGGAGATATCTAGTCAGGACAAAGATGTCCCGTGAAGAAGTGAGAAAATAGAATTTCTTATATTTATTGCATGAAGGTTATTCTACTCGAATAATAAATTTCTTAAACGATTAAAATAACGAATCAAAATATAAATAATCTTTGAATTCAAATATAAAAATTCAAAATAAGGAAAATTTCAACGACAATTTTACGTTTTTTTTTTTTTTTTTTTTTTTTTTGTTCCTATCCTTATTATTTGAATTTCTTTCTATCCTATCATATATTCTCCATGTTTATATAATTAGTATCTATATTTATTACATTTTTTAAGTATATTAATGTAGTTTATTATTTAATAATTCTTTTATTAAAGAATGATGGAAGGGAATGGAAAATATATTTAAAAAAGAGAGGGAAAATAATAAGTAAATGAAATGAAGTAGAAGATCCCAAATTTTAAATCAATAAATTCTAATTTGAAAACAATATTTCCAATTCTCGATAATTGAGGGGCAATGAGATTTCTAAAAGTCTAAGAAAGTTTTTGGTTCACGTCAAGACTTCAAAAAAAGAAAAAACATCAAGAGAAGTGAAACTCCTTTAGTTCTTTGGTTCACGTCAAAAATCCAATAAAATAGCAAAAGAGTTGAAACTCATTTTTCTAGCGTTAAAGTTTCATGAAAGTGACAAGAGTCAATGCACTATACATTTTGAAATTGTGAAGGTAGATGATCATGTTATCTACCTTGCCAATGTTGTCATAACCCATTTACATTTCTTCTCATAATCGTACCTACGACTGTAAAATAATTCAATAAACCATCTTGCCATTTAAGATTTTAGATTGTACGATAATAATACACTGATTGGTTGAGGTTATCTTATCGGCACATTTATGGAAAGTTTAGCAATGAATCATTAGAGATTCTCATCATCTCTATTTATGCATGTTTAGGTTTATTTACACTTTTATAAATTTCATACCAAGCAATAGATATAATAAAATATGAAAACATCCGGTTTTATTATCGTATTCATGAATGATGAATTTCATATCTTATCCTATCGAAATTCAAAATCGCTTAAGAGTGGCAATATTTCCATTTCACGAGCAACAAAAAATTAACTCGCTACCCTTGCGAAATTGTTCAATTGAGAACTCTATACAATCATAAATTGTTAATTTATTTTTAGAAACTTTCATTCGGTACAATTAAATATCTAAATTATGTATTTATTTATATGAATCGTCATAAAAGAAATGAAAATACTGACATCGACTAACCCATCAACGCCACGCGTCCATGCTTGCATTAATTGATAATTATATGCCGAGTTGATTAAATATTAGAATATTGAAAATAAAATAAAGAAACAAAACCAAAAAAAGAGGGGAAATTCCAAAAAAAGCCCAAAAGTGCCCTCAATTTTTTAAATAAAAGCCCGAAATTGACCATATTTCAAATAAGAGCTCGAAGTAACTATGATTGTTTCAAATAAGGACCCGAAGTAGTTATGATTATTTCAAATAAGGGTCTAACATCGTCAGTCACTGATCGGCTAAATTTTCCAATCAACTCAGGCATTTTTGTCATTTGTCAGTTTTTCTTTTTTTTCTTTCCTTTTTTTTGTTCATCTTATTTGTTGCCGGTGGCCTGCCGACCACCAGCGAAGCCCATAGAAGGTTGCAAGGGTCATCCTCACTCGATCAAGCGAGGGCCACCCTCGCCAGCCATAGGCAAGGGACGACCTCACTTGGGCGAGGCAACCTTGCCTTGAGAGAGGCCGCCCATCACGGCCACCCATGAGGTCGACCCTTGTCAATAGTAAGCAAGGCCAACCTTTCCAAATCTGGCGAGGGTCGGCTTCGCCTAGGACCGGTGAGGGCAAGACTACCCTCACCAATAGGCCGAAGAGGCCGATCTCACGTGTGGCCATGATAGGCAACCTCAACCAAGGTGAGGGTTGCCTTGCCCAGGCAAGGCCATCCTTCACCTGTGGCCGGTCGACCATCGGGAACAAAGAAGAAGATGAACTAGAATAAAAGAGGAAAAAAGAGAGAGAAAATAACAAATTATGAAAATGTCCTTAATCATTGGAAAGTTAGGCTCTTATTTGAAATAAATATAGCAACTTCAGGATTTTATTTGAAAAAAATATCAATTTCAAATTCTTATTTAAAAAAGTGATGGTAATTTGGGCCCTCATTTGAAATATGATCCATTTTAGATCCTTATTTGAAAAATCAATGGCACTTGATGCTTTTTCTTCCGAAATTTTCCCGAAGAAAGAGAAAGAGACAGGACAGGCGGCAAGGGCCGCGGACGCTCGGAGGGCGCAGTCAAGTGTGCGTCCTCGGCAAAGGGGCAGATCGCATGGCATCCTCGTATTGCAACACTTAAAAACAAAATAGAAAATTAAAATAACACAAGACAACTATATAATAAAACTAAAATTAGCAGGTTTTAGTACACGAGAAGAATGGAACTGGTCACGTGGATCCAATCTCAAGGTTAAAAAAGAGTCACCAGATTTGCGCGACCCCGGTGGCTGTTGGCCTAGGATCGCACAACTTGCCAGGCGATGCAAGGATCGCATGTTGCGTCGCTAAAATTTTACAATGCCAACGAAAGACACCATTTTTCTCTCTTGAAATTCAACTAATTTCCTTTATAATCTTGTTCTATTTTAATTTATTAATTATTTATTATGTTATTTTTTAAATTCCATATCAGTAGTTTTGTCCATAATTTCGACGGAAGGGCCATGTCAACCAAAAAAAAAAGCTTAGGAACCTAATTAAACAAAAAAGAAGAAGAGTAGAGATGTAATTGAACAGATCAAGTACCTCGGGTGCCTTTTATCCTATTCATTATTTCTTATGTTGTAGCTTTTAAAATAAATATTTGAAAATAGAACAAGAACTTACATATATTAGGACTTCTATCATGCTTATTTATTCTGGCAACTATTTTTTCTCACAAACTGAATAATGATCATTGTGAGTTTGCATCTCATACTAACTAATTAGTTAAAGACTTGTACTTTTTCCACTCTTTATTTGATTTTGACACTCCCTTTTATAGAGTACCGATTTATATCACCCCTCTTTTTCTTTTACGTTGTACCAAAAAAGTCAAAAGTGGGTTGAGTTCTTTTATTTGTTTATTCTTTTTCTTCCACTTTTTTTTTTGATTAGCGACTTTTGAATATAACAACGTCGTCATCTCCTGCGATGATTCCTTAATGAGATTGTCAAGCTCTTTATCTTTTTAAATATCTCATCATGGATATATTAAAGTTATCCTGTTCATATTCAGGTTTTTATTAATATTGCCTAAGCTTGAGCATCTCAATCATTTTGTTCCGATTCTTAGAAATCATGGCAAGAATTAAAGAATTATCACAAAGAATTACATCTTGAGGAAGCTTGCGCCGGCATAGGAGTAGTTCTGCTAGACATGCCAAGGGTTTATAAGAGGCGATGGTGAGGTTAAAAGGAAGCTCGTGATGTCGGAGGAAGAAGAAGAAGAAGTGCTGGCGCAAGCAAAAACAAGAAGAAGGAAAGTGGAAGAAAAATAAGAAACAAATTCAAAAGAGGACCCCGCATGGGCCCCACATTTGACAATGCGGGGGTGAACAGTCAAAGGAGAAAAAAACAAGAATATTATCAATATATTGTACAATGGAGTGTTTGAGTCAAATAAGAAGTGGGCATAGGAAAAACATTCTTTCCATTGACTATGTTTCTTATCGAAATCCAAAAATATTAAACATTAAAATCTTGAAAAGGCTTTCCATAATTTTTCAAAATCTCAATAAAATTTAAATTTGGCATGGAAAGTAAAAGGTTTCCTCTTTTTCTAGAGCTCATGTATAAATCAAACAGACATTGCTTTTCTGTTGAAGGACTTTACTGACATAATAATCTCTGGACTACGTTAAGAATAACACTTTCATATCAGTTACAATTTTTTGAAAATGTAGACTTCACAATAATTTATAATTTTTTATGATGCAAAACAGATGGTTATTTTAATAGTAAAGAAAAAATTGTCACACAATCATTTTTTTTTTGCTAAAACATGTTTGCGTGACTCTTGGCTTGTTCAATGCAACCAAAATGCCCATTCACAAGAGTGAGCTTAGATGATAATTTCCCATCAGCCGAATTCTATTCCATCATGTTTCGAGAATGATTAAGTCAGTAAAATTGGAAAATGTCGCTTCATTAAAATCTCACCCTTCGCCTCATGTCCGAGTCCAACTTTTTTTTGTGTATATTGAAAAATATATATTTTTCATTTGAATGAAAGGTCAATTTTGTTCATCTCCATTTGCCAAACAAAAATATTTTCTCCTCGACATTTTTTTCTTTCCAAAGGCTGAAATAAAAGGGAAAAAAAGGGCTTAACTAGGCAGGTTTGGGTGGCTCAACCATTTGGTCATAAAGCAATCGGAGGCCCTATAAGAACTGTCCAGGCCCATGGGCATACTTTTCTGATCCAGTGTTCACACATGAATTTTCCCAACAGATCAAAACTGAAAAAATTCAAGATTCAAGATTCCTGTGATGGGATACATTTCCTAACAAAAATAATCAAACAAGTATTCATAAAGTCTCAATTGCATGTAAAAATTAGGAGTATTCTCTTATTAACTCTAAAATGTATAAAAAAAACATGTAAAAATTTCAGGTTTAGACAATAACTTGGTTGTTTGTTAATTAACGTGTTTTCATGGTATGTCAAAATCATGTATAAAATTAGATTAGCTTATTAATGATGCATTAATGCGGACGCCTTTTCGGAGCTACAAAGTTGGGGTGTTTGTCGACTGATGAAGTAGGAATGTATGTATTTGTGGGTGTATATTAAAGCGATGTTTTGATATAAACTCTCGTGCATGTCTTTATTTGCTTTAACACTACACTTTTGCGCACACATCCCACAGCCTAGAACCCAGAGTTGCATCCTTAGCAAGCCACCTAGGATGATGTTGAGAATTGGCAGGACCATCCGTAGTTAGTGGTGATGGGATGGTCATTCTTGACACCTCTCATACTGCGAGAGAAAAGTCGAACCCATCCACGGTTAATGACACTGGGAAAAGCTGAGTATATTTTGCTGGGATGGGGACTTTGAGCCTATAGTATACCCCACATTAAGGCATCAAACTTCACAAGTAGATCTGCCTGTCTACATGATTGGAAAAAACAACTTCCTCGTCACCCGCTATGAATAAAATTTCTCTTTTTACTTGTTCACTTTCGATTGAAATTCACAAAAACAAACGGACATCTTAGGTGATCTAGGCCAATAATTGGAAGTTTGGGAATCACTCTTGAGAATGAACCCTCAATATAAATTAAGTTGCACAAACAAAAGCAAAAGAAAAGACGTAAGGTTTACCTTAATCCAACCCTATAGAAGAAACGGTTCGGTCTGAATTTTCAATTAAAGGCTTAAAATCATGTTTGTACATAAATCTCACAAATCAGTATTATATTTTGAGATAAAAAAAATGATGAATTTCAAATCACATTTTCTGTGTAAACCTTTCAAAATTAATGTCACATCACCTTGTAAAGTCTTTTGAAAGTAAACTCCCACTTTTTGTAGATAAATTATTCAGAGTTAAAACTGACATTTTTGAAAAATAAATCAAAGATGAGATTTCATTTTTGTATATGAATCTTCTAAAAATTTCATCACTTGAATAAATTGTGCAAATTCGATTTTAGGCAGCCATTTGATCGATTATCATGTATCGATATCTTGAGGCCGCTTTTCTTGTAAGTGTAGTTGTGGCGATACACTTAATCCTTGCAAATAGAGATACCGGGGCAAAGTGTCATTGCCTTGCTTTCATCATAAGAGACATTATCAGTGAGAGATCTGTTTTTCATTCTCATACCGACACTGTCTTCCTTTTTCAGGTTGTACACAATGGTCACTTATTGAAAGTTCCTTCATCTGACCATATGAAGGAATGGACACCTTTCCAGAACCAGCATAGGAAATATCTTCAAGATGATCTGGGAAATGACGCTATGGGATGGAGATGGCAAGAGACGATTGACGCGAACAGGCGAGCATATCCACATTCGAGTGAAAAGGTTACAAGAAATGACATAGACAAAAGAGATGATGTGGCGCAAGCATAACGAGAGGATGTAGATCTAGAGTCACTCTACCAAGAAAAAAAGTGTCTAGTTCCTGGCCTTAATTTGTCTCAGCGTAGGAATGATATCTCCTTTCCCATGTACAAGAATAATGGAAATGGAGTAAGGGTTCGTCAAATAGACATGATGGGGCACCAAGTGCCGAGACATCCCAAACAAAACACAACTGAATATGATCATTTGATTTGTCGTGAAAAAAAGGGAGTATTCGTTCCTAATATTATGCCAATTCTTTACAAAAGAATGACATGTCCTTTTCTTATGCGTAGGAAATATTCAAATGGGGCATATAGTTGCAAAATAGACCGGGGGGGCATGAAGCGCTAGAGCCACCCGACTTTGAAAAGAGGGTAAACTCAAGCAAAATGGAAATTTGCCAGTCAAAAACGATGGAGCTACATATGGCTGACTCATCTAACTCAACATGGATCATTTTATCACAGGGACTTTACCTCTCACTATCGAATCAGATCGTTCCATCATTTTCCTCACATATGATAAATGGGGCAAGGTGCCCGAGAGGCAACACTCCGTGTTGAACTAGGCTGCACGATTCCGTTAGCATTACAAGAGCCAAATAAGTGAAGAGTAACGTTGTAGTGTTCCCAATTTTCATCCGTAGGGATTCATCCACTGCATATCCCTTTTCATCTTTATAAGGTTATCTGGTCATCACACCATATGTAAGTACCATCCTCCCTTCAAATTAAACAATAAATGAAAATTTCAACAATAAAAGGAGGGATAAGTATACTAAAAGTCTTAAAACTTGTCACAAAAATACAATTGAATTATAAAACTTGCAAAAAATTCAATTAAGTCCTAAAGCTTATCAAGTTGATACAATTAAGTCCCTCCGTTGGATCCGTCCACTTTAGATCCAAGCTTGCCGGCCTCAGGGGACCCTAGATTTGGGGTTGCCTAAGTGTGGGCCTCGACCTCGGTGTAGTTGTGAGCTCAGGTTCTGGCCGGTGGCCTTATCAGTGATCACCTTGCATTCTTCGGTCAATTTTATGAGCTTGGAGAGCAGAGAACGGTTGTTTGTGGAGATGTTCGAGTTCAACGCCCACCATGGTCGCTCCATCTTTAGCTCAAATCCAACTTCCAAAGGTAGTAGCCTACCGTCACACCATCGTTGGTCCATCGGTTCGATCTAAGCTGCATTTCCAAATCCGAGGTGAAATTTGCCATGCAATTATATTATCCTCTTTACTTTTTTTTTCCATCGTCTCCTCTGTGTTAGAGCCATTTGTTTTGGTCCGAGCTTCGATTATTATTTTTTTTCATGATGTTCTTATCTTTGAATTGTATTCTTAGATTTTAAAGCATATCAAAACAAACCTTTTGGCGGCAATTCCTTTGTCGAAAGTATGATACCCTCAATTCAACGGTGGGCCAAGGGATCAACACGCAATTAGCCTTTGCATTTTGCAAATTGTGCAACTAAGTCCCTGAATATTTTTCGGCCAATTGGTCCTCAAACTGCATGTTTTTTTGTTCGCGTTGGTAATCCCGCTAAAAGTGTAAACAAAAATGTCGTTCGTTGAATTATCATTTAAGTGTCACATCGCAGTTGGTTGATTAGATATATGAAATACACACCACAAATATCAAAATATGTATGAACACACGTGACTTAGGCAACTTATCGAATACATCACATGTAAATGAGGCCCTGTTTGGTAGCTAATTTATTAAAATCTGAAATGTAACCTGCATACCTTGAAAATTAGAACTACCATATCGTAGATTTCGAGATCAATTTTAGATTCTATCTAGGTTTTACCCGTATTATTAATTGAACAATTGTAATGAATTACACCTTCAACAACCATCACTTACTATTACAATCCATTAAGTCAACTTATATTAAGATATATGAAGCATATTTAACATAAACAAAGTAAAAGTTTCGATCATAAAATAAAAGCTCGGACTAATAGTTCTAGGTTCTACCTACCTAGAATCTATGGGTGGAAACAGGTTCTCTAATTTTTGCAACCTAAAACTGGATGAGTTTTCACCAGTCTAGTTATTTGATTTCAGGTTTTAACCTGGAACCATACTCACTCTACTCGAGATTACATCGTGTATGATTAGCATGTTGATTGGTTTTGATGGTGTCCCCCAGTCACTAATATTGGGTATTTCAGTGAAATTTGTTTCCGGTCCAATATCATCAAAACCCAATTTTCTTCTTTTTATTTTAATTCCATTTTGGGCTTTAAACGATTACCATTTTGAACGGGTTCTGCTGCGAACAGCATCCAAATCCACTGGGCTAGCGGGGGCCCATATATCAGACATCTTTTCTCTTGTCATAACCAATATATCAGACATCAAATCATCAAAAAATGTACACTGTTCTCAAATCTTAAGGCGCATAGAAAGGTAGTAAGATCATTTTTACCATAAAAAGAAAAAGGGTACAAGGAGATTTAAACATCAATACTAGGTGCGTTGGTTCGGCTTTGGGGGAATGCACTTGAGAAAATGCAAATACATTTGAATTAAAGGGATTTCTCGAAATGCAAATACTCTCCGGTAAATTTTGCATTGTGAAACAACTTTGACCTAAATACCGTTTGGTGAATACCACATTTTGCTAAGAGACTTTTGCGAAATTTTTTATTAAAAAAAATTGTAAATATTTTTTTTTTCAAATTCACTTTCCGAACAGCCAGATTTGGCCGCCGAAAGGCCTCGCTTGAGGTCGGGCAACCTCAGGCGACAGTGACCCATCACCTAGGTCGTGAACATAGGCGATGGCAGTGGTCGTGCGACCCTTGGGTTGCCTGACCCAGGCGACAAGTGACCACTGCGCCTCAAGTGGCAACCCAGGCGCGTGACTGCCTGGGTTGCCCAACTCGGGCGACGAGCAACCGCTGCGCCTTAGGCAGCGACCCAAGCGCACAACCGCCTGAGGTCACGCGACCAAGGACAGTGGTCACCCCCTTGGCCAGCGGCCGACGGTTGTCAACAGTATTGGCCACACGGAAAGATGAACAGTAGTGCCCTAAATGTGTTTTGCCCTAATCACGGGGAAGATGAACACTTATGACTAACCGGCCTAGCTAAAAATGTGTTTTGCCCTAATCACGTTTATCCCCCTGTTTATGGTGAGAAGCGAGCTTTTAAGAGGCCAGTCATCTCTTTACAGACAAAAGAAAAAGTGACAACTGTTGATGTACTTGATTTGTCGATTTCTAATGGTGTCGGAACTCTAAGATATCGTTTCTAATTTTTCTTCCTGGGAAAAATGTGGACGGAAAAGAGTAATTTTCATGTGATTAACATAGAGACATCAAATTCAATAGGATTGCCACAACGCGTGGCGGTCGTGACAAGAAGGGGACATTTAGTCATGCACATGCAAACTACTGCCTTTGGCTACATTCCCACCAGATCATACTTTGCCTTGGATTTATTAGGCAAAATTCAAGCCTCTGCCCATGTGCAACTCCCCCTCCCCCAAAGTCGACAACAAAGACAAAGCCCCTCCCCCGCCCCCTCGGTCACGATTAGATTGTTACTAAACGTTTCGTCTCGTTCGAACACGAAATCTATCGCACAACCGCACGTTTTTCCCCACTCCCTGCCGACTTTTCCAAGCGAGTCGAAAAACGGAAACGACCCGGCACTTACGTTCCCGACACTAACCTCGAGGCGGTTCATTAGGAGATTAAGAAAATCACGATAATATATAAGAAAATCGCATCGATCCTACGCACAACTCTTGTCCTTCGTGAGGAATGTTCCTCCCATGCTTCTGGCCTCGAGGAAAATTATGGCTAGACATGTCTTCTCATCTTTCACTTCGCGGCGGAAAGTTAGAATATTTTTATGTGGTCAAATTCAATCGAATAGGGCCACATTCAATTTCGTGTCCAAGTGTCTTTTCCCACTAACGGTCCTAGCCCGACCTCAATTTTTCTGCCTAGGCTTATTGACCGCTCTTGACTATTCTCATACTGTTAGGTAGCTAGGGGTGGAATTCGAGGGGCGTATCTTTTGTCTCGTTCAGCGATTTCGATTTTCTTTGCATCGGCCCTGCGAAATCTAAATTAAGGGATGATTACAAACAGCTCGGCGGGCGTGGCGGAAGTGGGGGCCGGCTCTCGATCCGACTGGAAGTCGCAGCGAACTTTCGTATCTTGTCGTGTAGGAAGCCGTGAAAAATGTGAAAATTCTTTTTCTACTTTAAGACTTTCAAAGATGGACCGTCAAGAAAATGGAGAAGATGGAGGGGAAGGTGGTTTCTTCTTCTTCTTCTTCCACCGAAGTTCATCTCGTCCCCAAAGCTGACTCGGTTGAAATGCTGCTGGGCGGGTGCTTTCTAGATGTGAGGACCAAAGCATATGAAAAAAGAAAAGAAAGTCTAGACATAAGGTATGTATGCGACATGGTTTGGCACAAAGAAGCACAAAACTATGGATGCCCAGCCAAGCTGGCTTCTTTCTTCTTACCCAACCCCCTTTTTTTCCAATTAAACTAATCATTAATCGGCGGATTTGAGTGAATAAGTGTTCAATCCATGTGTCATGGCCATCCTACAAGATTCTGTGGGCGTCGGCTATTCTAAGAGCTTAAATTTGTAATATTTAATTATTCTAATACCGACTTTCACGTGTAGATTGGACTTTGACCTTAACTTGAAATGTGGAAATATGCAATTAGAGAGACAAATAGGTATATGGAAGACACCGACTCTCACGTGTAGATTAGACTTTGACTTTAACTTGAAATGTGGAAATATGCAATTAGAGAGACAAATAGGTATATGGGACCACCGCCTGCGGTGGCCCAGTTGGATAAGGCTCTCCAATGAAACTAACGACAGTGGAGGGGGTTGAATCCCGCTGGCCGCACGGGATCTTAAGCGCGACGTCGGGGTGGTGGGTCCTTCGCTAGCGTCCCTCCAGGGTTTACCTGCCGACTACCGGCTGTACGAGGTTCCCTGGGTATCAAAAAAAAAAAAAAAGGTATATGGAAGATTCAAATTCACGAATCTTCTATTCTAATACCATTTTAGGTTTTGTAGGACTATTACCGACTATTGTAAGTTTATTTCCAAGTTTAATACTAGGTAAAAAAACTAGATTAAACATGAGAGTGCTAGAATAATTAAATAAAATATGAGATTTTGTGGGGAAAATTGTCCAAAAAGTATTAAACCTGTTACACTTTTGCCAATTTAGTACTAAACATTTCAATTTTACCAATTAAATCCAAAACATTTTTATATTTTATCAATTGAATCCATCCGACTAATTTTGATTGAAATTTGTTGATGTAAACGTTGGCCGTTCTACATGGTACAAGTAGTATTGATGTGGACAATTTTTATTATTTTTTTAATATTTTTTCCTTTTTTTCTTCTTTTATTAACTTGTGATTGGCGAGGGTCTGATCACCCTTCCTGACCACTAGGTGAGGGTTGCAGTACCCTTGCCTAGCCTCGCCCAGATTTGGGCAAGGCTATCATGGTCACCATGGCCACAAAATTGAGCTCAAGCTTGAGCGGCCATGGCCATCGCCCAAATCAAGCTAGATCGAAGCTTGTTGAAGGAGGACATGAGGTGGGCGATGAGGACTTCGAAGTGTGAGGGGTTGGGGTTGATAGCCACCACAAGCTATGCTTGCTGGAATGGGGGGTTCATTGTGATAGCAAAATTAGGGTTTTCTTTTCAACTACATCCCTCTTTTCTTTTTTACTTGTGACTGCCTCGAGAGATGGTGGCCAAAGCTCAAGCCCTAGCAGTCATGATCGTTCGAGCCTATGCTCTAGCTACCAGACTCAAGCTTACAATTGCCATGGCCACTAGAGCTCAAGCTCAAGCTTGGTTCGTGGCCATGGTAGCCATGATGGCCTCACCTAGATCTACGCAATATTAGGTGAGGGGCACAACCCTCGCTAGCTACAAGTAAAAGAGAGAGAAGGAAAATAATATATATTTGGAAAAAATATTAAAATATTATTAAAAATTGTCCATATTAGCATTGGCCTTTTGTCGTGGCACAACCGGCGTATGCGTTAGTGAATTCCAATAAAAACCATCCATATGAACTTAATTAATAAAATATGAAAATGTTTAGCACTCAATTAATAAATTTGAAAGATTTATGACTGAATTAATAAAACTGTAATAGGTTTAAGACATTTTAGACAATTTTCCTAATTTTGTAGGATCAATGCCAATTATTCTAAAAACTTAAATTGTTAGATAAATGTGTAGTTTAATATTTCACTATTTTAACATGGGCGACATCTAAATTACAGCACATCCAGCTCAAAGTGATTCAAGAGGAAATGTCAGTCACAATCGGATGCATGAACCTTAATGGCGTGACGTAGATCTAGCTTTCAATCAGAACGAGAGGAATTAAAGACGAGCCGACTATCAACTGTTTATATAAATGGAGCTACATGATTTTTTCCACATTGAGATTGCGATGAAAGAAGGAAAAGAGAAAGATGGAATCTTTTGGCTTTGCCGTAGCAGCCACTCTTGGTCGGGTAATAGTTTTCGTCCTTATCCTCCACGTGGATTAATGATGCTTATGTATACGAAACTACGTGATATTTGGCTGGTCGCTGATCGTCCATTCAACACATGCCGTTCCAATTAACCATGACAAGATGAATTAGATATTATCCCGCGCATTGCGCGGATTATCATACATGAACATAATTAAAATGGAATATGAAATATTTTCAAATAAGGAAGAGGTTATATTAATGTAACGTCGACTGTAAAAAGTACACAAAGAACTAAATTGGCATAGAACTACATCGTTATAGTACGAAATAACATAATAGAAAGTACGATATATCGTAAACTTATGCCATCTCTAAAATCATATAAACAATAGAAAGAATTTGTCTAACAACTAACGGGCTGAACACCTTGATGGTATCATGCTAAAATAAACCCTATTTCTTAAATTAAATACAAATGAATTATAATTAAGGGTGCATTTGTTTCACCAAATATTAAAATTTTGGAGAATATTTTCCAAGATATGATCAACGGTATCTCTTATAAAAATGATAAATAAAACTTTTTTTCATCGCTTATAAAAATATTTAGACATAAATTGTCATCCATGGTAAAACCGTTTTTCATTGATTAATTATTTTAAGTGATACAAACTAAACGTTTTTTAAAAAATATTTTTCAAATCATTCATCTTCCACGAAATAAATGGATCCTAAATGATAAAATCATGCAAAAAAAGGAGAAGGTTGTGGGAGAATAGATTGGTGCACATGTGTTTTGCCATTTTTCTAGACAAACCACCACAATCTTTTATCGTAACAAGAAAATTTTATGATAATACATTCGTAAAGATATTGGTTTATATGATAAATATATGTTTTTGATGTCCCTTCTAGGCTAGCTCCCACTATCTTTACTAAGTTTGGTAAGATACGTAAACGTGTGTGTATTTGACGATGGCGCTTGAGTAAAGTTTACTTCATATAAAGTCTGTTTCGAATTTTCCAATGTTTATGTTCATCACATTATTGCATTCTAGCTATAAATATTTCCAAAAGAGTCTTTGATTGGTGCACTACGAACCGAAATTCGCCCAGATACATGGAATAGAAAAGGGGAGAATAACGAACCCATAAAATCTTTAAATCATCTCTCTTTTTCTATCACGCACGCATGGGATATGCTGACCACACCACTGCGACCTTAAGCCTCTATTTTCGGCCGTGACCACGATCGATTTGCTACGTTTTCACACCTTGCGCACGACAACGCTCAATTGCCACCGACAGTCACAAACCCCATAACTAACATTGAGCGATCTTCGATCCGATCTTGTCGAAGGCTGGTGACCGTCTGATTCGAGGTCGGCAGTCGGGACATCACACAGGTCGCGAAGGACACGGAAAGAGATAGAAGTAGGGGTTTTTCTACTGCCGTGTTTTGTGTAATCCAAGTTAAACTTACTTAGGAATGATTTGTGGCATCCGACCATTGAAAATCATTGCAGATTCCTGATGACAAGAATGATAGTGATGCATACTGGTTTTGCGTCTATTTTAATGGCGTGGCAGTCCCTCTCTTTCCACATCGATAGCCAACTTTAGGTCCTTTTAACATTAACTGCATTTTCACTTTGAAAATACCCCGAGAAATTCGTTGACAATAACAATCCTTCAATCACGATAGCGAAGACGCCGCTACGGATAACAACATTTGAAAAAACAAGCGGTCTTGATCAAATCATATCATGCTTTTCCACCGTATGGGTAGAAACTTTTATCCTTTTATTGTTTATTAATCTTTGGTTTGTAAAGCCAAGACGAAATCCATCAACATATCTAATCGAATCCACTTCATTAAAAAAACTTAATCAAAATATATTACAAGTTGATTTGGATATATTATGTGGTACTTATTTCGCCCAACACCCTCGCATGTACACCTTGATAAACACTTTGTTCCTACACAAGTTGAAACTTTTCCTTTCAAAGATAGCCTTCTTCGTGTTGGAATTATGTATAAAGTAACTGTTATGTCGCAAAGTATTTTTTTTTTATGAGTAACTAAATAAGTGCATACATGATGTGATCATTGAGCGACATGACGAAAGAAAATGGCTAGATATTCTTTATGCCCATGGCAATATTAAAATTGTACCTCTTTAAAGCAGGATTCATGGGTAGTTAAGCTGAAGTACTAGATGAACCTTACTAGGAAACATCGTAGTCTGTGGGCAAAGTCGAAAAGTCGATCATCTAAAGAGTCCAAAACAATGACTTGCTGTTTCATACTCGCTAATATTTTAAGTGTGATCACTTCTTGATGCTAAAGACTTTTACAACATGAAAATCGAAGTGCGTACATAATTGCTACCAACTATAATCAACCTTGGAATGCGCCGGATCTGATTTGATGTGTCTAGAGCTTAGAGTTTTGAGTGCCGGCGGAGAATTGTATTTCGAATTTAATTCGATTTGAGACGTTCTTTGATAATTAAATATGATATAATTATCCTAGTCTTTTATACGATAACATCAAGATCAATTTTGACTTACGCCTTATCTGGTTTAAGCTCAAAATCAATATGCGCACTTAAAATGGATTATTCTCGCCGTGTAAAATCCGACGCCATGTCTTACAAAACAACAGGCACTCCCTGAAACCTAACAAGTCAAAACGGTTTACCTTCTTTGCTGTTTCAGCTGCTTTACCAGTTCAAACTCATCCCTTAACGAAATGAGAAAAAGATCAGGGTGATCGTGCTCACCCGAGCGTGCAGGACAATGCGAACATAATCTTCCTTTTGTAACTCGTGAAGTAGCCACGGGCATCGAGACAGAAAGCTTAGTAGAACGCCTTTTCTGCACAACTTTCAAAAGCGGCGTCGTGGTTCCCCTCCATCGTCAGAATTTTAGAATTCGTTTTCATACCCAGTGACCATTTTCTCGTGCACTTATCTGCCTGCACTATCTTTAAAGGCTTAAAGGCTTAAAAGGGTTCAGAGGCTTTTTGGAACTAATACCACTGAGGCCAGAGTGCGAACCAGTCGTCTTCTACCCACTACCTGGCACGTGGTCTGTATTGACTTGTCCTCTGCAACTTCCATTTACAAGATTGATCATAGGTTCCACAGAATATATAAATCAAGGGATTTTCTTTTCATTTTTGGGATTGTTTCTTCGCCTCTGATGCCTCGCTGCCACTGCCACGTTTGTAATGTATCAGCAGTTACGCTAGAGATATCTAGCGTAGGTACGATAATTCTCCACTAGGGTAAATGTTGGGCCCTAGAGACTACCGAGTGCCCCCATTGCGGTCTAATCACCAACCGATGCTTGGAAAATCTCAGCACGAACGTTGAGGTCAAAGGGACAAGGTTGGTTTGCATATTCTCTCGCATTTGACGATTCGAGGTCTTTGGTTGCTACAGTGACTACGTGGATAGCGTTGGTTAGCAGCTCCCCGTTGAACGAACGTGTCGATATCCCCCAAATTAAGCAAAACCAATACGGTACGGATTCAATTGCACCTAAAAGAGGATATGCATAGGCAGCGTCCTCTTCTTTCAAAGCATATTCTACACAGTAACTTCTCAATCAGGTATCGACCAAAAAAGCAAAAATCAATCAGCAGGCGACACACATGCCCTCGTTTTGCTGCTTTTGTGGCAGCCATAGATACGCAGATTTAAAATCAGCTAAAAAAAAAATCATGGCTTGAGATTGCTGAGATCGACGGGTATAAATAATCTTACGAAATCCTTAAAAAGAATCGTGAATTTTAGTTTCGTCTTCCTGATGATCTTAGGAAATCATTGTTCCGGAGATCACGCGATGTTTAAAATTTTAACATGAAAGAGAAGCTTTCACATTTATGCAAAGACTATGACATACTCAATACTTACCGCCTTTTCTGACACTAACTAGAAGTATGCCTAGACCTTCTTTAGTAGTAAGCTGACCGAGATCAAAATAACGTCTGCCATTTCATTTCCTTGGGCACAAAAGAATGTCATATTCAAATTTGCTTCCTCATGGAAAAGGGAAAGTTTTGCTAGAATGCGGCATGTTGCACATGAGCGGTCACACCACCTTGTGAGAGTTAAATGACCAAACCGACTATAGTGAATAATTATTCCGTCCATAATAAATTAAGGCAGCAAAGTCAAATTGATCCTTTTTACCATTATAGCAGAGACAAGGCACATTACTTTAGTCTTTAGCATAGGATCCACAAGAGTAGCATAGGAGAAGCTGCATGCATGGGGCATACACTCAACTAATAAACCTAACCTCATCTGAAGCAAGAGCAATAATTTAGTTGCTGGTGGTTCACCAGCAAAACCCATCCATTGTCTTGTCCAAAGCCCGATGATGTCTCTACAGAAAACCGAAGGAAGACGTCCTCACTAAGCAACATAATTTAAGTAATGTCAATATCAACGCAAATAGATACTTAAGTATATCCGATTGTCACATCCATGGCATAAAGTTAGACATGTTAGTGTGGTTAATTCTTCCGCACAGGTAATTTACAGAGCGATTGATCATGCAATTAAAGTGTGCTGATGTGGAATACCGTCGAGAACATCGTGCGAACTCATCTCGAACGGCCTATTTACCTTATGATTCAAGTCTCCAATGCACATTTTGAGAATCATGTGAACATGGCATCGACAAGTTCAACACAGGACTGCTAAGGTTTCCCAAAAGAAACGAAACTCGAGATTAAAGTAAAGATGGGAAAAGGGATTGTGCACTTGTGTCAGTAGTGGGAGTAGTGGATGATAACGGTTGACTTTTGGGGATATTTAGAAAGCGGTCCGATGGAGGAGGATGAGCTTTCGAACGTACAGGAAAAAAAAGGGGGGGTCAAAGAGAATCAATATGTTCCCTTCCGAGCAAGGACATATAATGGCATCTTGGGCGTTGCTGGTCGTGAGATTATGAGAGATTCTTCTCACTTATGGGAATAAAGCTGGTTACCGACAGTGGACAATTTGCCCTTGACTTGTCACCCTCTCCCCCAAAGAGCAATCAAACACCTCACGCAAGAAGCACATGTTTCAATGAAGCCGATAAGATATGCAAAACATTCTTTGATTAAGAGAAATTATTCTTTCTCATTTCGAAAGAAATCGCTTGATCGTGGAGTTTATGTGCTTTTAGCATGCCGGTCTCCCTTCACCTATTAGTTTAAGCTTTTCGTGTCCATGTATTTTGCCTGCTCCTCCAAAAACGCGTTTGGGAGAACAGCCTGATGGGAAGCATCATCCATCATTTGGTTGCGTCGCTTTACTAGGGGGGTCGGCACTTCATCACTGCACGTGACGTGTGCGAGCGCCGAACCGCCATCATGTGTGGTGGGGTTCTTCATTTGACGATCGCCCAGCGGAAAACGCTGTCCCTCTGCATCGCCATCGAGGAAAAAAGGGAACCCAGCTTCTCCACCCCGAATGTTGCCGAGCTTCTTCTTTTCACGACCGTAATTCAACCGGAAGGGTCGCAACTTTCCCACGACAGCGACTGTAAAAACGCGTTGTGTTGGGAAAATCGAGTACCGAAACGACAGTCCGCAGCGGACAGCAACAGCAATAATTTAAAACGGCAGTTATTGTTTTCCCCTAGATAGCAAGACTTTCGTCCTCTGAACACCAACTAAAGATATATAAGTTTATTATTTTTCACTAATATCTATGTCTTGGAGATATATAACGCGTTTGGGAGAATCGCATAGTTCGTAATCTAGGGCATAATCCGTGAGCAATTATGCATAGTTTTACTTGATTTAGCAATATTTTATGTAACATATAAGATATGTTATGTTCACATTTAAATAAGTGTGACAAACAAGAGAAGTACTAATAGAATTTGGAAGACCAAGTAATATAGAAGTTGGTTCATGCATTTGATGTCCTTGTGTGCCTTTTCTCAATTCCGCATATTTGCTTTTCATGTTTTCAATCGCTTGAGAATATGGAATTACACAGAGAGAGAGAGAGAGAGAGAGAGAGAGAGAGAGAGAGAGAGAGAGAGAGGATTTCACTTTGGATCTTGATTGCAAAATATGTTGACTATACTGGCTAGTAATGATATGGTCAAAAGCCGATTAGACAAGAGAATTTGCCATGATAATACATCAAATTTAACTTTAAGTAATCATCATAGTGGTAGGTCACCCGAAAGTGGCTCCAGATTCAATAATTAGAATTTCCCCTCTCCAATATTACATCACACATCTATATCAGAAGGAAATGGACCCTATCTGCTTTGTCAAGCTTTTTTAACAAAGTGACCATACGATCCTAACTAACTTCCTCCTCTCCCTCTCAATTCTTCTGTTCATACCTTTACCTATAGACTAATATCTTTAGTACACCTAGTACACCCCTATACCTAACTAGGAATCGCTCCAAATTAGCTTTATTTGGCCTCTCCTTCTCTTCCTGACTATATAATAGCCATTGAGTTAGGAGAAATTTCATCGGAAAACATCCTCAAAGTTGTAGGGAGCCAAAAGGAACTAGCCATATCGTGTAACTATTGAAAAACCCTGAAAGGGATCGATCCAATCATGTCCAAAGCGGTTCCCACATGGGCCCCATGACGCCGGTCTCGTCCAGGAACTGGCTTATGTTGTTGTTATTGTTGTTGTTCTGGTAGTTGGTTGGACTGGTGACGATTAGATTGTCGACGAATTGCTGTGCCGGCGGCTGAGAAGCCGACTGAGCCATTTCCATGCATAGCAGGGCCACCAGATTGGTTTGCTGGTGCTGCATGGTGAGGATCTCGGCTTGGGCCTTGGCCAGCTGAGCCTGGAGGTCGCTCACTTGCTTCTGGAGCTGGCAGATCGCACCTGCGCAGCCGTAGACGGGGTCCCTGATCCTCGCCCCAGCCTCGTACACCATGCTACTCACCGCATCAGCTCGTTGCGATTCTGGAAGGTCCTGATAAAAGATCCAGATTGATCAGTCTTAATACGAACGATACACGAAAAAAGAGTTTCAAGACGTAATACCATCTGTGATTCTTACACTAGAGAGATAACGTACGTTAAAGATTCTTATAAATCATTTTCGACATTCACAAAAGCCACCGCATGACCTTTATCTCCTTTGTTTTACATGCGAAGATAAAGTTGCCGCATGACTAGGTACATCTTCCCGAATCATGCATCCCTAACTACCATCTCAACATAGCGTAGGTGAGATTAAGTTTTCAGACGACGAATTTCTATCTTTTGTAGCCACCGGAACCTTGCCCACTTTCTTGGACGTTTTCTCCGAAAAAGAAACGGTGAAAATGGCGCATCATCATGGCCTTGTCGGCAGGTTGACCAACCAGTATGATAACCAAGGGGCAGTGCAGAGATTTCGCCCCGATAAACCACAAATGGCTCGAATGCCTTTCACACGTTGGACACTAGAGAAAAACAATATTTTCGAAGGAGGCACCGTGGGTGCTGCAAGTCCCCACCCACATGCGCTTCGACTTGTCAAGTTCTTCTGCTTTTTCCATTGCCTCACGCAAGCTAAGTGTCGTTATTCATGTGAAGATTATTCCGCACACAGAGATCGATAGGATTTTTTCATGAAAAAGAACGATTCGATTGTATCCAAACAAAGGGAGCCTTGGTCCATAATGCGACGAAAGCGTGCATATCTAGAACTCTTTATGTCTATCTCCCCTGTCGGATCCCACTTTTTCGTTTGGAATACACAACCGATAAAGGAAAAGAAAAATGCCGTTGCCTCCACAAGATCGAGGAAGATGTGTGGTACCGTACCTGCAGGAGCTTGATGATGTTGCTCGCGCCAAAGACGCGATGAGCAATAGTGAACTTGGCGGGCTCGGTGGGAGGGAAATAGGGTGCCAGCACGCACTTCTCGACGGCACACCTCCTCCTCAGAATCTTGCACGCCGCGCAAGGGCTTATGATGACCGGTGTCGGTGGAGGAGGAGGAGGGTGAGGAGAAGACGATGAAGTAGGGGAGAGAGACTGTAGAGAAGAGGTGGTCGGGGAGCTCGTGTGGGTGTTTCCGTTGGTAACGCTTGCGTCCGAAACCTCCATGTCTTGCACGGCCATCAGGTGGCTCCAAACACAAGCACACACAACAACGTAGTAAGCTCAGAGAGACAGAGAGAGAGAGAGAGAGAGAGAGAGATCGCAGGTGGGGTTTGGTTTAGTTCTTGAGTAGATGAGGAGCTCGTGCATATATAGGAGAGACGCTGAACGAGACGACGTCATGTTCGAGTCATTATTCTAGTCTCGCAATTAGTAATGAGAGGAATTTTATTTATTTCGCTCTCTTTTTAGGTCCCACCATGGGGCTGCTGCAATTATATATCACAATCCCGTTTCGATTGGAAGCCCTCACGGTTTTTCCCCTTTTTTTCATGGAATAAATTTAAATAAACGTAAAAATTATTATTACCTTAAATAATTGATCATTTTCGAAATCACAACTATCTAATCGACCGTGATGAATGTAAGCGCCATAGAAAAATTCTCATTTCATTTTATATTTTCCTAAAGTCCGCTCGAAGAGTTTAGAAGAGCTTAGAAAATTTGGGTAGAAAATGAAAATTACTAGGTTTTTTTTTTTTTTTTTTTTTTGGTCGTAGAAAATCACTAGGTTTGAAAACCGAGCCAAGGGTTTTGTAGAAAATAATGTACTCTTCCTGAAAAGAGGCAAAAGAGTTGCCAAAAGTCATAAAGAAAATGTGCGTTGGTAAAATAGAGAATGACACGAGTGAGGACTTCTTTCCTTTTCTTTTTTTTCCCTTTTCTTTTTTTTCTCTCATCTTCAATTTAATTCGCCCTCGTCGCCCGTCTCAAGAAAAAAAACCAAGGCTTTCAAGTCTAACCGCACACGATTTATTTTGTGCCAAAAGAAATTATTAAAAGAACTTAGAATGTACATTCTATAAATATAAATCGTCAAATTTGGCAAGAGTTATGTAAAACAGTCTTGGCATTTGTAATAATACGAGTTAATTTCAGTATTAAGTTCACTACATGATTGCTTAGCGTATAAATAGGAGATGTACTTTGACTCTTAGGTTTTTTTTTCTTATTGATTTTTTTTGTGTGATTTTACTCGTTAATTATATCAATGATGGTATGCCTTAACTTTTTAAGCCAAATAATTTGACAATAATACAATTGATATGTAAGCAAGTGGAATCAATACACAAGACGATCGTTCACATTCCACGTATAAGGTCTTAAATCTACAGTCTAATAATGATGACATTATATCTCATTATATTTTAGTCCCACGTACTGTTAGACCCAAGTATTTCTTTGCTGGACAACGACTGTGGCATAGGCCATCATCTCCATTTTACTTTTCTTCCGCACGTCATGTTTTTCGTACTTCTGCGTCCATTTTCCAACATCTCAATCGGTCCTTGGGCAATTTCCCAATTAAAAAAAACCGACCATTGCGACCGGTCCGATCGAGAACTTTCCTTACGGGAAACGAAAAGTCTCGCGGAATGATGACCCGAAAAACTCTCCTAATCTTATCAACACTCCCCCAATTTTCTTGGATTACAACTGACGATGCGACAAAAGCTTTCGAAGAAAAAATGAGAGAAACCCTAGTAGAAAAAAGAAGAAGGAAAAGAAGGAGACGAAACTGACAATGACTCCTTCGTTCGGTGTTGACAAATGGGCATCGTGGAGGA
The DNA here is from genome assembly GCA_014182735.1 of Corymbia maculata. Lineage (NCBI taxonomy): Eukaryota > Viridiplantae > Streptophyta > Magnoliopsida > Myrtales > Myrtaceae > Corymbia > Corymbia maculata. The sequence goes on along the minus strand of CM024683.1, from coordinate 25,700,840 downwards.
CTCGATCCTGAAAGAGTTTCGATTAGCGGTCTCTCTCGAGGTCGGTCCATCGGATGCATTCTTGGAGATTGAGTACCCTATCTTGCATTCGTTCAAGTCATCCTTTGTTGCGACCAGTCCTTATCATGTGCATCATATGGACTAAGCCATGTCGACTTGTCGACCTCAATTAAGACCCGCGTCTCCAAGGACTACAGACGTCGGATGGTCCGTGGTTGAATCGAAGTGCAATCCAACGGACAAAATTGTTTTGAGCTTAGATACTCCATTCTTGATGATGTGTAATTGTCTCCCTATAGGCAATTAAACCAATTTTCCTACTCCATCGAGGCCAAGCACGTGTTGTGATGGGCGATGTCCTGACCCTTTTGAATCAGAAGAAGATCGGCTACTGAACACAGGCCAAGAACTGCCTTAAGGTCAATAAACTACACTCTTTGATCTTGGGGCGGTTCACTTCAACGGAGAGATCTCCGAAGATCGTACTAATAGAATTATAGATCCCTCGTATCATGGAGAGGTGTGTCAAATCACCTTTCAAAATAATGATCGATATTTACGACTTGAAAAAAGTAATCGATCTCGTTGATGGTAACATTCCATCACTAGTCCCCACCGGCCTGTTTTGGTTGTTTTTTTTATTTGTGAAGTTACTAGACATGGAAGTATTTCATTGAAGAAGCAAATAAGCACTTGAAAAAATACAAACTTATTAAAAAATCTAACCAAAAAACTTAAATTAATAGATAGATGGAGACTACATGAAATTAAATAACATGTAATACAAGTCTTAAATAACATGCAAATAAGCACTTGTAATCAAGCGCCGTGGGGCAATATTTCAATGGCTTGCACGCGAGAGGGGGTGCTGAATTATTGTCTCACATCATTTGACTACAAGTCTTATATTTATAACTGTGACTTTTCACATATGGGGTCCAAGTACCGACTATTATGGTGAATGACCGACACTAGGGAAGATAGCAGCAGCATTGCGAATGGGAGTTCTTTTTTCCTCCTTCCACATGGGAGTAAAACATAGCTGCATAGCAAGCCAATTCTCAGTGAAAATCACAGCGAAAAGGACTTTCCGCATCATCCCGACCAGTCAAACTCTCATGCACATGCGCACATGAAAGAAGCAAATCTGCTCCATACTTCTTCGAGCACGACACGATCAAAAGCTAGGCACGTTAAGATTATGCCCCCACGATCCAGAGCCACAGACCGCGCCATCCATCACACGATGAGAACCGAGCATTATCGTGGATGCGGATGCTTGCTCGCGCGTACGAGACAATCGACTGTCCTTACACTAACCACCACCTGTGTCCATCATATCCCAACCACTCGAGGAAAAAACGAAAATGCTAAATTGGACACATTGCGTTTGACTTCGTAGCAGCAGCGGCAGCAGTTCCAATCAAAAAACTAAACTCCACCCGATTCATCCTTGGACGCTGATCTTATCATAGGTGAGAGGTTGGCATCTTGAGCATTCAATGGCCTAGACGTTTTGTCGAGTACTTAACGAGCGACCTGAACGCGCTTATGATCAGCTCGGTATGCCTTTCCTTCACCCTTCAGCCTATTAATCAAATAAGATTAGTTATCTTCTTAAGCTACTTGATGAGTAAGCACTTAGAGAGAGAGAGAGAGAGAGAGAGAGAGAGAGAGAGAGAGAGAGAGAGATAATGAGGGTTTAAGGGCGAAGGTGGGGTTAAGGTTGTTGGAGAGCTGGTAACTCGTTGCGCACATGTAGTGAAAGGAACCTCTGTAGCAACTCCATCCACAATACACACACACAATAAAAAAAAATAAAAAAATGATGATGTGTGGATGAAATGATTAGCCCTTAAAAATCAGTTGAGACTAATGTTCCAGAATCACCCCATCATAGAGTAATGTTATTATGAGTTTATATCAATTGCATTAAGAAAAAGGCCCCACGTGTTACAATAGGACTATTTAAATAACAACATCCTCGAATAATATTGCACATAGAATAATTAAATTTTGTTACTAACCCATGTTCTATAGTGGGAAATCATGAGGATAATATGTATTTATTTCACTACATACAAATTAAGAATGATTGTTAAATTCGAAACGTTATTACTTGGGTGTAACACGTCATATGTTTTATACGTATATAATTTCAGTCACTTTGAAAGGACACGTAATTTTCTTTAAATTCAATAAATGCGCAAGAGGCAGAAATCTTATTGAAAAATTACATGCTCGCTTGCTTTCACATAGAAGTACAAATATGAAAGTAATAGAAACCTATATTCTATATCATGTCAACACGAAACGTGATCTGTGATGCACGAACTATTATTCGAATAGTGACAAAGGACCTTTTCCTCCTATTCCACTTTCCGACAGAAATGCAGTGGTGAAAAACATACCGAGTCCATCCAAACACAGAAGGTTCAATTTCACCTTTTTTATTTTATTTTTCCACTGCATTGACACTTGTTCGAAAGCGAACAACAATTTCCCCATTCCCACCTCTTGGAAAAATTCCCCCAAACTCCAAGTTTGCGGTGGAAGTAGTTAAACTTGTACTCTCTCTCTCTCTCTCTCTCTCTCTCTCTCTCTCTCTCTCTCTCTCTCTCTTCCTATTTTTTCCTCGTATGGCATTTTGCGTGTGGACCCTCTCCCTTTTGAAAGAATCCACAATGGTGAGCCCGCAACAGTTTTTACCCAATCGTTCACTCGTTCCGCTCGTGAGATCGGATCGTCCAAAGACCATGTTTCATGTTCTCTGTATGAAGAGAACCGATCCGCAATGTAAACGCGAGAATCGCTCAGATTCACTTCCTGCCCCTTACATAGGAAAGACATGTTTCTCACGCAGGTCGGAGATGTTGTCTAGTTACAGTGTTTCGGTACATCTGTTTGGCGAGTTTTGTTCAAAGTTAGAGATGCATTCGACTGAGTTCTCAATGTTGTCTTGAGAAATGATGTTGGGATTGACATAACAAAATGAATCCACGTCACTTGGTTTTTATCGTGACCATAGATTTAAGTATAATAGACGAGATGCGTGACATGGAAGAAAAGGATAGTAAGAATCGATAGGCAATCCTATGATAAAAATAAGAGTCGCCATTGCCAGAATAAAGAATTCAAACAACGAAAATGAAGGCCAGTTGGATCGAGCACAGCGTGATGCTAACTCCTAGCTTAAAAAACTAATATAGAGGAAGAAAAACGGAGGAAGAATTTTCCACCATGTACTTGCTTTGGAAGACCCATAGGACTAGACATTCTTAGTGCGATGTCTTGGAATTTTCAGTTAGTTCCTTAATTAATGCAAAGTCTGCCGGAATGCAACACCACATCAATCATGTGGGGATTAAAATCCGAACGGGCCAGTTGAACGCCACATGACCAATGTTTTCTACAGATAACCATAAACTAAAAAGACTTAAGCATTATAAAATCTTTTCATGAACAGCTTCTGTCTGTGAATGGCCTCAAGTTGTCATCATCTCCTTCTAGATCTCTCCCTCCCTTTCGATCTCTCGCCATGGCTTCTGTTTACCAAACTCCCACTATTTCATTTTCGTCGCCAAAACCCCACACGGTTTTAGCCAAACGCATCTCATCTTTTTCTCTCTCTCTTGCAGTTTTCCACTAAAGACCTCTCGCAACAGTAGCAGCGAGGACCACAGCTAAGGATGAACGATTGGGAATCGAACGACTCGAGGAAAAACTCCGCTCGGAATTTTCTTTGCCGATGACTAGGATGGAGATTAGCGTACACGGCGTCATGAGTGCACGGGAGAATACGAAACCCCACGTGGTCAAGCCCTCTTCCTCCCTCCCTCTCGTGTTACCATCAAAGCTCCAGAAGGAGCAGCATGTCATCACGTTCAATAGCATGCCCCCTCACTGGAAATTGGATCCCGCCGATTTTCCATGATGGCGTAGGAATTCTGATTACCGACGCTTGTCTTTTTCTTTTAAGAGAGTTTAGCAGGGAAAAATGGTCCAACGCCCAATGATTATCACCTGCATCAAAATTCAGCACAAGTTTGGTGCGGGTTTGAATAAGTTTTTAACGCATCGCGACACTAGGCGAACATGTTTGAAGTCGTCAAATGATAGTGGGTTGCAACCGTTGTCGTTGCTGTATCTTTAGAAATAACGACCCAAGCCTTCCATAGGGGTCGAACCTGTAAAAACAGTCGGCTTTTGAAAAGCTTGTCTCTGCTTATTGATTGGGTCGCAAGTTCTTTTCTTTTTTTTATCCAATGTGAAATTGGATGTTATTAAGGTGGACATGATTCTAGGGTAGAACCTGAAACTTAAGAGCCGCACTGGTGCGGACCTATAAGATTCAGGTTCTAAAGTATACGAGGTATGTCTAAGGTTCCGAAATTTGAGAAACTTATTTCGTTGAGTAGGTTCCAGGCTATAGGTTAGTAGAACTTAGAACCTATAGAACAGGGTTTTGTATTTTCCTTAGTCTATATCTTCACACGATTCTAAGATATTTCATAGTGTTTAATGATGAGTATATAATTTAAAATCACTAGTTTGAACTTTCATTTTATGACTAAGAATTTTATTTTTTAAGACTATAAGACAAGTGGAAGCTCCAATTGCTTCTTTGATGCAATTATGTTCAGACAATTACTTTTTTCAAAATAATGATTTTATATAATACAAGTGCAATTGATGCATTGAAAACCATAAAATTTCCTTAATACTATTTGACAAATGCATATGGACACTCGTTCTTAAACAATCGATAATAAAATTCTTGTACATTTTTATTGCTGTATTTATTTTCGTTTTGCTTAACTAAAGATGGGAAAAAAAAAAAAAAACCTATTAGAACTTGGAGCCAACCCTAAAACTTGTAACAGGGTAGATTTTAAATTTTAGATTTCGATAAGTAGGTTCTAGGTTCCAAAAAATGAGGAACATGTACCTAATAATAGGTTTCAAGTTTCAAGCAGAACCTATAAAGAGCATGAAACTACTCACCTCTAAATGTTATGCCTGAGATAAAAGGATTATTTCTTTTGTGGTGTACACGCTTCATCCCAAACACCACCTCATGTATCCGAGACAAGATATTAAGCTATCATCGTAACTTTGTAAGGATTAGGCTGAATGATCATTTGGATAGTCGGGTTTTTGCGCTCATGCCCTTTGGTCATAAGAAAACGAATATACATAAACAGAATGAAACTCATTCGATTACCCCAATAAAAACAACCGTGTGATCTAAGGACTTTCCTTTGGCCAAATGAAAAAAAAAAAAAAAATCTAAGGACTTTCGTTGAATAAATGAGACGGGAAGTTCTCGAACCCAACTAGACAAGCAATTCCTAGAAATTCCTGACCCAAAAAAAAGTGTCACGAGAATAGATGGGCTGCATTCCACGTTGTAGAGATTGGATTTGATTCGGATGCGGGAATTTAGGGCCGGGCTCTTTCCTAATGGAAAAAAAGAATGATTAGACGTTGATGTACTATCCCCAAGGGCCTATGTCTCCTTTCAGGGCTTGATATGATGACAACATGAAATACCGATAGAGGTAAATGGACCGAGCTTAGGCCTGGACCGGTTTTGTTTCCCCACGCCGAGCCCAAATGGTCAGATTCGACAGCACAATTGCAACAAAATACGCATAGTTTGTCGTAATGAAAGGATGGAGCTGTCAAAATGACTCAAAAATCCATATTTCAACCCCACATTAATTTAAATTGATTATATACGGGTCACCTTAAACTCAAAATATAGGTTATAAATCAGTTTTGAAAAGTAAAGTCCTGAACTGATGGGTTTTAGTGGGTCAATTAGGATTCATTTGGTTCCACTTCCTCAATGAACTTTCAGCCTCCTAAGCCCCTTAGAGAAATGTCGAAGCATTTGGCAAACATTTTGAAATAGTTTTTGGCCAAATGTTAGCATTGAGAATGTTGAAAACCCAGTACTACTCCCACACAACCTTGCAAAATAGCATTTGCGGAATGCTAAAACTATAATTAAAATATTTATTTTCCTTCTAAAACTACTATCACCAATTCTTTAGTTTTCAATTTTGCTCCTCATTGTAACTTTTCATCTTCTTCACGAGAGGGTGGCCAGCAAGGTCAAATCTAATTGGCAAAGGGCTAGCGAGAGTCACGCGATCCACACAACCTCCACTAGAGGTCACCTAAACTCAAGCGACAGTCGCCTAAGGTTATGTAACCCTTGCAACCCCTAGCGGCAATCACTTAGGTATATTGTTGCCCGGGGTTGTGCAACCCTCATGAGACCCAAATAAGGAACACTTGAGGTCACAAGACCTAGATAGCCTATTTGCAAAGTTGAACCAAACTCACCCTTAGTAATCCAAATTAAATATGGAGCCTCTCTATGAAGCAACTTGCCCTTTTTTTGGGGAGGTAAAAAAGCCGCCCATCCTTTAAAAGCAATAATTTAAGAAGGAAAATTAAAAAATATGGATCTCAACTCGGGTATTGATCATTGAATTTGCATTATACATGAAATGGGTCAAAACAAATTAAACGGATTAATTTAGATCGAATCATTTCTTATTTGATTCATTCATTTGATGGGCCTAGTAAATAATCAATGATGAGGAAAATTATGTTAGATTTGTATCAATGTATGGATGTGGTATGTGAGATATTGGGATTTCTCTTCTTCGTATCTCCTTTCTTTCTTTTTTTGTTTTCTGTCAAAAAGCCATCCTTTCTTCCAAGGGGATAATTTCAGAAGAAAAACTACTGTATACGATATCGAGTCAGGTTGGGTATAAGTCGCTGAATATATATTATATAACAAATGGGTTAAAACGTGCTAAACAAATCAATTTGAGTCGGATTATTCTTAATCAATCCACCTGTTTAACGGGATTAGAAATTAAATAATGATACATGAGGAATATTAAATCCATATCAATGTGCGATCACGTGGTACCGTGAGATAATAGGATTTCTCTTCTTTGTATATCTCTCACTTCTTTTCATTTTTTCCTTTTGTTTCTTTGCTCACGTTGTAGGTTTAATCATGGTCAGTATAGCCACTCTTGGCCTAATGCTAAGGAAGATGAGAATCGCCAGTAACGTCTGACCGTTGGCTGAAGATATTGTGGTCAGCCATTTGCTCTTTGATCCCGTCTAGCATGAAGATGAAGCAAACAATACATTACAAATTTCTTCGGGATTCTCCACTTCGTGGAAATCCATGGCCGGTCGGAATCCGACCAACGGGGTTGTCTGTATTGCCCCGCATCGATCACAACGACGCCGTGTCGGCACCGGCTGCGCGCTTTGTCCCTGGTCCACGCGTCCGCCGGTCCTTTCTCTTTTTCGTCTTTTCATAATGGAATATGCGCATCGAGATTTCTCTCTAGAAGAAGAAGGAGAAGGAGAAGGGAAGGCGTGGACTTGGTGGGGTCAAAAGAGGAAGTATCGCCCAAAGCTCCCAACTTTGACGGGTCCCTGGTCAGCTGAGAAACGCTTTGGGCTTGGGTTGAATTGAAGTTTGAACGTGCGTTGCAATTTCCCAACACGCCATCTTGTGCTTGTTCCTTCTCTTTTTATTACCCTCCTCCTCCTCCTCCTTCTTCTTGAATAAAGCTTCAAACGCTTCTATCGCCATCGCTATCACAACGCCTCTATCTGGGTAGCAAACTGCATTTCGAGAGCTTGCTTAGCGGGGGTTTCAGTCTCGGGAGGCCTTGCAAGATGGTTCAGCTTAAGGAGTTGTATCCTTCTCTCTCTTTTTTCTCCGATAAGATTTGAATTTATCGACCGTTCTCATGCCAAGATCTGTTTCTCTTTCGAGTTTTCCCAGCTGGTAATTGCTCGCAGGGTGTTCGAATGAATCCCCCTTAGACCTGGAATATAAGAGGCTTTCGGTTATAATTGAACCAATGCTCAGGATGCTTTAGTTTCCAAACTACCCTTTTGTTGATGAAATCGCGATCCTTTATAGTGTTATTCCTTTTTTACGTTTACTCCTTAACTTCTTGCCTTTTCGCGATGAAGCCGAATTGTCATGCCGATTTCACTGGAAGAAGTAAGTTCTCCTCAAATCTGTCGCTCTTTTAATACTACCCTTGCTTTGTGGCTGCCCGATGTAATGTGTTATGATGCGTCGCTTGATTGCAGTATCGGGTAGCTCAGATGTATGCGGTCACGAAGATGCAACATCAAAGCAGAACGGATACCGAGGGTGTGGATATTTTAGAGAGCAGACCCTTTGAAGACGGTGAATTCGGAAAGGGTCATTACACTTCTAAAGTCTATCGCCTGCAGAGGTAAGAATTGCTGATATCACTGTTCTTAAATCCTTGATCTAAACTGTGTTGCTCAATCAAATCATTGGTTCACTGGCTCGGTTGGTCCTTACCATTGCTTCTGTTTTCTCGCTCGATATATGATTGCTCCGTTAGTCTAACAATGCTGCTGCTTGGACAGAATGATGCATAACTAGAGAATTGTAGCATCCCCATATTTTGATTCTTGATTTACATAATCTAACAGTGACTTCCGACTGTGGTAGTAGTACCTTAACATTATATTAGTTTTGCATCCATGTTATGGTATTGCTAGTCCACTTTCTTGAAACAGTCAAAATTACTCTTTCCAGGTTTGGTTAAGGAGATTCATTCCTAAAATGTTTATTGGGTAGAGAGAGGTTATGATTGTTGTATCTACTTATAAATCCTTTATACATTTGACAGCTACCTATGAAGTTCCATGTTTCAATGTAGTCGTTCACTTTGTCTTTACTCTTTCGCACTGTCATGAATAATATAATCTGAGAATCCACCCTCACCACTTCTTGTTAGTTGGAATTTATCTGGTGCCATGGAGCCCTGGATAAGCACCATAGCTTAGTTCAAGGTTGTAGAGTATCAAAACTTATTTTCTTTTACTAATTTTACTATTGGGTAGTACTTAATTGCATTTCTTTTCCTTCTAATGCTCTATCTTGTCTTTGATGAGTGCTCGGTGCCCTCTCTCTCTCTCTCTCTCTCTCTCTCTCTCTCTCTCTCTCTCTCTCTCTCTCTCTCATTTTGTTGATCTTATTGACATCTCAAGCTTATTGTTTTTTACCTCAGTAACAGTTTCCTTCCCTTATGCTTGTTTGTGCAGTAAAGTTCCTACTTGGTTGACTACTTTTGCACCAGCAGATGCTCTAATCCTCCAGGAGGAAGCTTGGAATGCTTACCCAAGATGCAAAACAGGTTTGCCATATTCTTGAATATTGTCCTTTTCTTTGAGATTTGTTTCTTGAACAACTACTGATAATTTTTTTATGTACGCCTTGCAAATGGATGTGATCTCTCTCAGTACTCAAGGTAATAGTTTTGTCCTAGCAGTTTGTAGCTTCTATGGTCTAAAACTTATTCCTATGGGCTTATTTTCTGTCTGCATTTTACAGTGTCCATACTTTACAAAGTTCAGTCTAACTATTGAAACCATCCACAAGGCTGACAATGGGCAATTAGAAAATGTAAGTTCTTCCATTCTGGCTCATTCACCATTTGAGTCTCCTTTTATGTCACTTTCTTTTCAGAAGTAGAAGGAAGTCTTGTCCCTTCTCTCTCCCTCTTAATCTCTCTTGCATGTACTAATATTGAAGCTCGTAAAATCTAGGTTCATGGCCTAAGTGAAGAACAACTAGCAACCCGGCAGGTGGAATCCATTGATATAGCTACAGCTACGACAGATTATTGGAGTTATGCAATTGGAAGCAGTGATGTGGACTTTTCAAAATTCAAGTCTGTCAAAACTGGGCGTGGTCCTCTTTCAGAAGGTTGGCAGGTCTGGATTCTCATATCACTTATATCTCCATTTTAGCTTATATTTGAGCATATGGGAACTCTGTGGGCAGTTTGTTTGTGCTATCCATCATGTGGAAAAGAATCAAAGTTATATGCACTGCCAAGCACCAGTAGGCACAAACTCAAACCTCCCACAGAACTGACCAATAGGCCTGCTATCCGAACTTAAGAGTAAACCCAAAGTCCCAAATACAGACATAAGTGAATGAGGACTCTCATCTACTCAAATCCAAAGACAATGAACTAGAATCGGCATAATTCTTGCTCTTCAGAACATCAGTAAAGCACCGGCAGAAACAACCACCATTCCTGGAGAACTACTCAACATTTATGGACCAATACCTGCAAAATAGTTTAACCTCATCAGAAACCAATTTCTCCCAGTAGAGAAAAAACCTTCAAGTGCAATCTTAACAGGAAGCATAACAACAGCAGTGTCTCTGTGAGCTTAAGAGTGATTTTATCACTCAACACCCTATTCCTCTCCTTCCAAAGATGGTAAGGAGTAGCATTCCAAACTCATGAGACCAACCTTCAAACTCGTTGCTTTCTCATTTTGAAGCACCCAATTAAATTCAAAATTCCAGTCCATAGCATCTGTAGGATGTCCAAGTAAAGCAAGGCATGCTTCCGAATCTGTTTTGAGAATGAACCGCTGAAGAATAGGTGCAGCTTGGATTTCACATGCTAATTACACAAAGTACAAGTATCATCAATAGCTCTCCAAATTTTCATCCTATCAAATGTAGACAGCCTGTTTTGCATGATCATTCATGAAATGAAGGTGAACTTTGGTACATTTGATTTGAACCAAACCAACCTATGCCATGTAACTTTCCTGCCACTTTTTCTCAAAAGTTTTCAAGCCTCTACAAAGCCAAAAGAACTATTAGAAAAACCAGTGTATACCACCCTATCAGATGTTTCGCATTTGGTTGAAAGGTACTACCCTAAGCTGATGGAATTTCCACAACAATCACATCAGTAACTCAGGCTTTATCTCCTAAAGCTGATCACAATGATTTTTGGGGATGCTTATCAAGCAAGGTCCCAAAAGGGCGCCAATGATCATAACATGAGGAGATAGTTTTGCCATTACTGGCAATATGCTTATTGTGAGGCTTCAAGAAATTTCTTAACTTGAGCAACTTCCTCCTTGCATATGTGCTAACTGACTTTGCTGAAACTTGCCATAAACAGGAACCATTCAGCAGGTTATTGTTCAACCAAGCAATCAATCCATAATGAGCCAGATTGAAGCAGTAAATTGCCATAGTCTTTTAGTATACAGGCAGAATTCCAAAGGGACGAGATTTTGAAACTCAAACCACCTTCACACTTAGGATAACAAAACTGAGACCAAGCTACTTTTGCTCCTGTTGTTTTCCCATTGCTACCCTTCCTTAAAAAAACAGAGCATCTCCTTTCAATGGCCTTTGTCACCCTTTTTAGGCAAGATAAAAATCTGACATCAGAAGTCAACTATGCCAGACACCACGGACTTTATCAAATGCAGTCTACCTGCATTGCTAAGTTTCTATGCGGTCCGTAATCTCCTCTATTGACTTGTCCTGCTTTTCAGGAGATTGTTTCACTTTCCTTTTTTTCCTTCCCACATATTTTCGCTCTTAGCTGCTTTCGCCCTTCTGTTCTTTTCTCAAAGTGGTGTCTGTAAATGGTTGAGTACGTGAGCATAGAAGAACTTGTGGATAATGTGTTGTGTGGGTGCTGACTTGGCGTCTCTTTACATACAGCAATATGTATGCTTTACTGATCATAGTTGTGAAATTCTGATAATGTCTGCAGAGTAAGTGCAATCCAGTTATGACTGCATATAAGTTGGTGACTGTAGATGCACCGTATTGGGGTTTCGGTTACCGACTTGAACAGGCTATGCTCTCGGTAAATTAGCTCACCATTTTCCCAGAAAAAAATTTACGTCAATCTTAGTTTTCTCCAAACTGATCCCATGCCATTCTTTGCGTAGGCTGAAAGAGCTCTTTTTATAGAAAGTCATCGTAACTGTTTTAGCTGGATTGATGACTGGTTTGGGATGAACATTCAGCAAGTACGTGAACTTGAACGCAGTTTGTTACGAGAGGTATGGATGTCCTGAAACTGTTACTTGTAGAATTTTACTGTAATATTAGCATTCGTTGGGTCTCTTGGTAGGACAGAGTGTTCCTAGTTCACATCTAAAAGAAACTCTTTCCTAGTTTTTTGTTTTTTGGACCAACTAATGATTCTTGAATGTTTGATGAAACAGAGAGTTGCCGAGCCAACTACTTTGAAGAGCGCCGAGGAGCATGAAATGAGATTTCCAATCAACAACGAAGAAAATCATGGTGAGAGGCCTCAGCTAAAATCAGATCAGCGACCCATTTCTGTGGAGCAAGGATCTTAACCTGTCAAGCTGCTAGCCTGTCATTAGGTCTACTAGTGACGTATTCAGCCCTGCAGATGTGAGGAAGGAGTATGGTTCATGCAGCCATTCTCCAGATTAAACTCCTTGTATGTGTGAAACCCACTCATGTAAAACTTTATAGGAAATATTGCTTAGAGGATTCAATAAAAAACCCTCTATTTGTTTTCTGAAAAAACGCATGTAAAACATTTATAGACTTGCGCTCGCACGCATACTTATGTGTGAAGATGTAAGAGGGGGAAGAATAGAATTGTCGATCGAGTAAATCAAAACCCATAATGAATTTACGAAGTCTGTCGTTGCCTATCCGTACGAACAAAACTCAATGGAAACATACGCGAAGTGATGCGACCTGCCCTGGAAATGTTAAATGAGAAAGCGTAAACTTCAGCATTAACTATTCACGTGCATGGATGCCTGTTGGACCATCCTCCTATGGACAGTGATTCATCCTTCCGAGATGATATGGGCTTTCCCATGCTGTGCTGCGTGGTCTCTCCCTGCTCCACAATATCTTCATCTCAGAACCCATTTCTCGCCCTTTTCAGTTACTGATAAAAGTTTTACAGATGGGAGTACCTTACCTTGGCACTCATTTTAAGTGCTGAACGCCCAGTGATTTATACTCGTTCTTCAGGGAAAACCTGGGTTGTTTCAAATGAAACATATTCCTTCCCAGCTAGTCCAAAATAGAAACCTCAGTCACAAACTTGCCGCAGGACCGCTCGTGTACAGAAATGCAATCATCCTCGTATTACATTTATCATAAACCACAGTCATCACAGTAAATAAGTCTTGACACTCATATTATCCTACACACCCATCATACAACTTCAATTTCCTGCCACTACATCTCCATTGCATTGACAATGTCCTCGCTTCTATATCCCAAAAAGAAAACTTGAAGAGCAATCAGGAAAAGAGGATTTGCCAGTGGCACATCATGTACAACCCTTCAAAGCTATTAAGCAATGCTAAACAAACCAGCCAATTACATTATCAAATGACAAAGTCCTAGAGCTGGAACCTACTAGGCTGTGACTTGGTCATCTGGGCTTCGCCATAGGGCTCATTGTTGTCGATGCGTTTGTTGTTCCTAAACGCTGCACAGGCGATCACATAGGAGATCACCAGGAGGATCAGTATGATGATGTTGATGACCGAGACCTTCCTCCAGCTGTGTCGGAGGCTGGCGAGCACACCGGCTTTGCAAGAGCTGCACAAATAACACAGCTGATCCTGGTCATTGTTCCACAAGGAGCAGTCCTGGTTGATCCCTACTACCCCGCCTCCCGAGGTCCAGTAGGTCTCGTTCACATAGGTGTAGCCACAGTCCGTTGGCGGTTTGCAGCATCCAGACTGCCCAAATCAATTTGAAGAAACTCCATCACATTATTCCACAAATTAACACGGAAACTACAATCTAGCGCTAGAAAGCTGCCAAAAATCGATATGTTATCAGAACAATCCGGAATCACATTGCTGCTAATGTTACCAGTCGGACAATCTACCCATCATGAGATCTTGAAACTAAATGACATAAAACATGCAATAATAGAGGCCGCCCTCGTGTAGGAAAAGAAATTGACATAAAGCGAAACAACCCAGAACCTTCATTGACATCACTGACCCGATAAAGCAAAAGTGATCGATAATTGAGGTGTCTTTACGAGGCCTACGATGGTGATGTCCAGAGTGCACGCTGGACACAATGAGAATATGGCAAAGGTAGATAGGTGCTTGACAAATTCATGGACGATTTCAACGAACTTTATGAGTGAAGAAAGGGATTTTCAACATAAAATGTCTGGGACTAGGAGCGAGTGGCCCCGAAAAGAGATTGCAAAAATCATGTGACACGGTCAGATGAATCGTCAATTCTGGCTAAAGTTTTGTTTTTTACATGCGTTTTTGGGTCCGTCGGGATCCCTTACGACGTACCCAAAAATCCCGCTTTTGTTAACACTCGAGGGAAAAGCTATTGCTTGCAAAGAAAAAGGGCCTTTTCTTAAACAGGAAACCTACGCGTATCCGTGAGGGAGAAAGGGAAAATGGATAAAATTATTCGCTCACGAGAAAAAGGAACCAAAAAAGATTTTTGAAAAAGATATTCTCGTATCCTTTTTTTTCTTATGACAAGATATTCTCGCGCTTTGAATATTCGTAAAAGCGGCAAAAAGATAAGGCCAGGAGATGCAGTTCTCTCCGGTTCCAGCCTCAGACACTACATTAGACAGCTAACGAGGAAAATTGGGGGAAAAAAAGAATCAAAAGTTGAAAAAAGCTAAACGCTTAGCACCGGCCCCTTTCGACCACAAACGACACTCTCGGCATCGCATATAATAAACGACGAAATCCCGGCAAAATCATAAGGAAAAATTCCCTCGCGAGCACACAATTCTCCATGTCTTTTCCGTAGTTCTTCTCACACTCTGGTGATAAATGAGCCGGTTTAATTGCTTTCGGATCGAATGCCAGAGAAAACCGGGCTGTGCCCATTTCAAGGAATAGGCATAGGCATCATCATCATCGACCCGCGCACGTTATCCCCCGCTTCCCCCGATGCTGCGAACCGCACCGCCCCATGTGGCCAATTAAATACACCCCTCAAACTACTCGTCAAGAAAACAAGCATTGAATAGAGTGTAGAGTCTCCCCCACCATTACCAAAAAAATTGATCGAAATCACTGCTTTCCGGGTTTGACGGATTGTTGTGCAAGCCAACACTAGCGCACAAGAAACCTCAAGTTTCGATCCGCGATTTAAATCTCGACCCAGCTTGTCTCGTGCCCCACTTTAACGGACAAACGGAAAGAGTACAAAAATAAATAAATGAAGCACCCATATGCTGAGTGCTAAAAATTAGGGAATTATCAAGTAAAAGCATTGCTAAAATATCCCCATCTTGATCGCCAGATAGGGACCCGCAATCAAAGTCAGACATAGTATGTTGTATCTTCCCCAAACCTAACTTTTGAAATCAAAAAAGGACAGGTGTATAATATGTGGACAATTATTGCGGGAAAAGACAGGAGGCTCTCCCTCCAGGTTTTGTCGCGTCTGCTGCAGTTCGACGACGAACCCCATGTCTATCCTTTGATTCAAATACCTTTTCAATTCTCGTCTTGCGAAAGTTAACTTTAGCGATGAACTATACTTATCGGGTAAGCAAGCACGAAAGTTTTTTTCCTTTACTCGCGTCGTGAAATGGGTCGACAGGGTTGTCGTGCTCCAACAACGACGAAGTGCAATCGAACTGGACAGCGTTTTGAAAGATGGGTGGATGGAATCCAGGCAAAACCTAAAGAAAGGAAGGAACAAAGGAAGAACGAAAGAAGGGTTTGAGTGTTTTTTTTTACCTGGATGGGGTTGAGCTTGCGGCTGTCGAACATGATCTCGGTCTCGGGGACGCCGTTGACGGTGACGGCGATCTTCTTGCACGCCTTGGAGTCCCTTATGCAGGAGTTGATCTTGCCCCAGTAGGAGTCGCTGGCCACCCGGTCCTTCAGCCACCCGGAGTAATCCTGCAGAGAGTACTCAAGGTAGGCCCGGTTGGTGACGGGCTTGCCCGAGCCCTTGTCGGTGACGGCGTAGGCGAAGATGATGAAGCCGACGAGGGCGGCGATGACGAAGAACATGCAGAAGAGGTAGAGCCCCATGAGGAAGGTGCTGCGGTAGCAGGCGCCGGCGAACCCGGCGAGGGAGACCACCATGATGGTCACGCCGATCACGATGAGGGGCCACTGCAGGAACCGCATGCAGTCGGTCGAGTTGGCGCGGCCGCTCAGCCATATGCCGCCTCCGAGGATCGGGATCGAGAGGAGGAACGTCAGGAAGTTGAGGATGCCGATCAGGTGGTTGCTGCCCCTCATGGTGTTCGATTGGTGCTGGCCGGATGGATCGAAAGCTGTGGGACGGGTCAGTGCGCGAGGGAGTGATTCTTCGTGCGGGGAGAAGAAGAAAACGTTAAGGCTTAGGTGGCCTTACGGGATGGTTTTATTTATAGAATGGGGAGGGAGACAGAGCGTTTGGGCATGGGATAATTTCCGGGTCATGTTCATGATGGGGTCCGATATGATATGATATTATGACTTTCGTTTTATTTTATCATTAGCTTTAACCAAATATCAGATCCGACACCTCCGCCTCCCCCCGCACAAAAAAAGACATACAAATGTCAGTCTACCTAACGATCGAGCGGAGGATATTCTAGTTTGCTTTATTGAATGGACCCCAGATGATTTACAAATTATTATATTACGTGTGAGTTCGTATTTGCTCTAATTAATCCATGCTAACAAATGATGAGCGTAGTAGGAATTTCAATATAATGATAAAAATAATAAGTTGCCCGAGTACGATTTATTACTAATGAAAAAGAATGGTCGACCAAATAAAATCCGATTTATACAGACATTTATTGCTCGGGAAAATGGAATTATCAGGAACATTGTTTTTTCTTTCCCAGCGAAAAGAGGAGAATAAAGAAAAAAAAGAAACGAAGAGAGAGCTCTTGCGTGCTGATTTTCTGACACGTGTCCCTAAAACGTCTGTGAATGGAGAGGATTGCCCTCGACTTGGTCGGCGTGGTTATGGAAAGATGCGAAACGTAATTTCCGATATTTATCTTCGTTTTTATTTATTTATTTCTTTGACTTTTCTTTGCTTTATGGAGCGAAACTTGCTGGCTCTTCTTCTTGACTCCGAAGTCGCGGTGTTGCACTGAATTTCAGGGCACGAAATCGTTCGTCGCCGAATGGACCGTGGAACGCGATGGCAGACAGAAATAACAGGTGCCAGGTGGTACAGACAATATTAATATGTATTTAATATGACACGTACTCTCTATTGCATCCGATCACATTCAACTACCGCAACCTCGCAAGATCTCGATCCAAAAAAGACAAACGAATTTCCACCCGAACATGGTATGATCAACGTATACGATGCAGTACCATGCTGCAATATAAATTTTAATTAGAAAGGACAACCATTTTGCACAGATTCAAATTACATAGTCTGAAAATCATGTTAGCTGAATTTGACTGGATTTGATATTAAATAGACTTAATTAGAATATTTGTAAAAGTATAAGGACTTCGTTAAGTGATTAAACGGGTTGAGATTTAACTTGGAAAAGTAGCAAGGGTTTGGCAAGATATTTGAATTTTTTATTAATGGAAGAGCAGCAGTGGCGGATCTGGGGGCGTACTCATGGGAATTTGAATGCAAACTTCCGCCATAATCATCAGTTGTATGACTCCTCCCGCGATGGCATCGTCATTGCTCACAGCCGCAAGCAACTAACTTTTCCTTTTGCTTTTTCCTATGAAATTGCCCATTTCGCCTCCCAAAAGTTTGAAATCATGGGAAGTTTTCCCCTGGAGTTTCGTGTCTTGCAATTTGCCCATTGGCATTTGTTTATTCGGTTGCAATTTGACCCTCGGTGGCTTCAACCGGGCCCGGAGCTTCCGACCACGTGACCAATTTTGCGAGACAAATGCACTGTTAAAATGTATACGTGTGGAAAATGAAAAAAAAAGAAATAATTAGCTTGAAAGTTGAAATTTATGAATCGAACAGGAGATATGTTTTCAAATACTCTTGAAAATGACTGTTTTGAATGGCGAGAAAGAGAGAGATAAATGGGATAGAAGCTCAATGAAGAAAGTGCCCATTGGCCATATGCATTGGCAATGCCCTAATGGTGGCTCAATTGCGCTTTCACATGTTCAAACGGCATTTGTCAATTTGCCTTGGACCTCACTACTGTAGTCCTTTTTTTTCTCTTCGTTTTATTTTGAATCAGTATTTTTACAAATTATTCATTTTCTTATTTCGTATCTATATATACTCTCGTGACATATTTTTCCTTCTTAAAAAAATCAAGAGCAAATGATGTGATTGGAGTTTCATGCAAAATTTGGGAGAAGTCAATTTTAGGAATACATCGCTAAATTCCAAAATATCAAGGGACAAATTACAAATCAATGGATCTTCCCTGGCGAAAAATCTACAATATCAGATCTTTCCAAAAAAGCATCCAATCGTCTTCACAAAAAGTAGATATGCCGCCGCCTCTTTTCTTTTGAGGAAAAAAATTGCAATGGCCGAAAAAAGAGTTGCCGACTCAAAAGGGTGGACCATGCCTCGTGGGCATGTTAGTTAAGAAAGTTGTCCTGACCGACATGTTTCCGAGGTCCCACGATAATCTTATCTGAAAAAAAACGAGAGATGTACTAAACCCATCGGATTATATCACTAGGTCGAAAAATCCGATCTACAATTCCATCGGAAAAGAACGCGTGGCAACGCGACGCGATGCGATGGGGACTTCCTCGTTGGCCTTTTCCTTTTGTTTCCCCGGCGTCGGTGTCGGTCGCTGGACGATCCTATCGATCCGCGGATGGGGCTGCGAAGAAAAAGCAAACCCGCGCGATTGGTCGGATGGGATTTCGCATCGCACGTGGACCACTCGCCCTCGTTCGCGGAGGATTTGAAGGAGCGGGGGCCCGTCAAATTTTGATGATGTGGTTTTTACTTTCTATATCTTCGGGTCGAATTGATGATGAGATTGGAGAGGCTTCGTTTTTCTTACACAAATTCGAGGATGCTTCTTTCAAAGAAATGGGTGGTGTCGGGAAGCAGATAAGGCGGCTCTGGTCGGCTGCTTTGGGGAATGACAGAACGAAACGCATTTGCTTGCTTTCCCTCAGCGATCATTTTCATTTTTAAGGAAAATCAATGATTAAAGCAATATTTTTCTTCGAAATTATTGTTTGTATCGCTTAAATAAATATATAAATAAAAAAAGTAACCGCATCTATCGACAGTGATGATGTTTAGACATAGAATATTGCTAAGATGAAAACCTTAACAAACACACACCAGGAGAAAAACATTTCATTCGTTTTTTAATGCGTTGATTGCGCAGAGCGCAGAAAAGAAGATGGGTGGAAAATGACAGATTTTCTTCATTGAGAACTTAGGGAGCAAGTTTCAACAAAGGTCCTATCAAAACTATACTATTTAGGGAAGCATAATTGTCACGTAATCATCAATTTTGAGTATAATTATATTTCTTGTCAATATGCTTCCATTTCCAAAGAACATAGGATGAATGTTATACCGTATTTTCTACGCCCCTAACGCTAACTTATCAGAGAAAGAGAGGGCAAATATATGAACTGGAATTAGAAAAAGGTTGACAAATGCCAAATCGGATTTTCTTTTAAAAAATTGTACATGGAAAAATTGATGTCCCATGAACATCATTTAGGTCCTGAAAATTCGTGCCGGTTAATTTTTGCAATTAGTAAAATCCCTAGTGTTTTACACAACCGCGAAGATGAATTTAAATACGTACATTATTTGTATGTACATATTACAATGCGTCACAATCACCCGCAGGACGATGGGCAATTGGTATCACGAGCCCAATATCTGAAATCTGGCGATCGCGATCCACGGGCCGTAAACGAGACTCAGCGGGTCATTTGGGCCTTGCAAAGCCCAATTGCAAATGGCGAAACGGCGCGTTTCGCTCCTGTTGCGCGGCTTTCACATCGTCTTCGCTCCTTAGGTCTCAGCAGCCTGTCCGTCTTCATCAGCCTCTCTCTCGCCTTCTCTCGCCGGTGGAGCGCACGGTCACGCCCTAATCAAGCTCTGCTAAGCGGCGTCACAAGAAGGTGAGCTCTCTTTAACCTACCGTGACTCGAGTTCGCTGGTCTGGCGATGGATCATAGCATGTCCCCGCGGGCGTTCATTGCGCTCGTTTTGTGATATCCTGTTCCGCGGTTACATGAAAATTTCACGTCAGTTGATTCGACTCGTGCATGCTCGCGAACGAACGAATTCGATGCGCCGTGCGGTTGGGAAAAACTGGACTCCCTCTTTCGGCGAATTCCTCAGTGAACAGTAGTTACTTGGGCGACATTTGATTGTGTTGTTTGGTCCCGCGAGCTGGTGAATCGGCACTGTGCTTCGCTAATGCGGTGCGTGGGTGGGTTGTCGAGGCTGTCGGTAGGTGGTTGTGAGGTCAAGTGGAAAGTGTTTCTGGCTGTGGTCGTGGGAGCGCAGCTCTATTCCTCGAGGTGGTGTGTTGCATTTTAATGGCAGTGGAAATTACTAGTAGCTAGGCTCATTATCCTTCAATGTTGGTGAAAGAAAAAGTATCCTTGATAGAGGCTGTATTTTCTTGGGGTGTGTTTAGAGATATATTTGTGTATCGGATAACAATGCTTGTGGCAAAAAAGAAAGAGGTTCTAACTTCTAATTGAAGCCTTTTTGGTAGGCTGCTTGAAGAGTAGGATAGATTGATTGTTAGTTCTACAAATCTATCGTTTACCCCGATTACAAGATGCTTCCCTTATTCATGCCAAGCTCCCCACTTTGATCATGCATTTGCTTCTAGTGAGGCCATTTCTTTGTTGTTCTTTATCCTGATGAACTTGGAAGTCACAGATGGTATGGATTTCTCTTTTTTCATATTTGAACTCTGTAGTGTATGGTTGAATTTTTGTCTTGAAGGTAGATGATATTCCTTTTTGCTATTTGTATTTTTTTTTTTTTTAGCTTGAGAAGCCTAGGTCTATAGAAATGTTGGTTGTCATTCTGTTTTTGACAACTCTTATGAGCAGAAGATTGTTTAAATAATGCAGGTATATAAGAAGTATTTCCAATGTCCAATCCTCTTCAGGCATCATATTGTCTTTCAGGAATAAGAATGCTATTAGATCTCTGTACTGAATTGTGATACCATCTTACAAAAAAACTGGATATAGGAAGTTCTTTCTCATAATCAAACATTATTTGCAAAAAGAATCTCTCTTTCTCTATATCAGACAGACACATGCACACGCGCATCCACCAATGTTTTTGAGTCTTTTTGGAAGTAACAGTCTTATGAGATAGCATTTTACTCACTAAATTGAAAATCACTCTGGCAATTACAAGATATCTGGGTGCACATCACTCACGAGACTTGCGATACAGTGAAAGGAAATGAAAATGAGTACCTTCATGGCAAACAATGAATAATCCATGTTTTCACAGTCTCTTGAGTTTGTTCAAGCAATCGGACTTCCTATTTACTCGCTTCTCCAATTCCTCAAAGTGCTGTGGAGGATGTGTTATATGTTTTTTTATACTAAAAAGATTTGCTATCTTGAAGCTGTGAGTGGCAGGTTTCTGTCTCTGCGAGACTTATATCTTTTCATTCATTTTGTACAGAAGAAAGTGTACAGAACTAGACGTGCAACAAGGCCTTTGCTAGTTTTGGGAGTTGTGAAATGTCAACTGGCCCTGGACTCGATTCTCTCGTAGACCGTATGTCTCTTGACTTACCTTCTTAGTTTCTTGCTTGATTTGCTTTAACCTTGTCAATTGGGATGAGAAGAAATTTAAAACATATGAATAGGAGTCTAAAAGGGACACCACAGTCAGGCTTAAGATAATGAGCCTTGAGCTCGGTCTCAGTTTTCAATCAACACATGAAAGGAGGCTTCCACTCCTATTCTCATGTGGTCATATGAACAGTTTTGCTGCATATAGTGATGTATCTTTAGATGCATAAAGGCCATGCAAGAAAAGTGATAAACATGTTGAATATCGACTGTCTAGTAGTACAGATATACGTGGCACTTTTCTGT
Source organism: Corymbia maculata (assembly GCA_014182735.1). Taxonomy (NCBI): domain Eukaryota; kingdom Viridiplantae; phylum Streptophyta; class Magnoliopsida; order Myrtales; family Myrtaceae; genus Corymbia; species Corymbia maculata. The sequence continues at coordinate 25,678,931 of CM024683.1, read as the reverse complement.
TTATTTCCAGCAGTGAACTTGCATTAGTCACAGTTGTCTTTGCTCATTAGATGACTTCAGAGGATGTTGACTTGTGCCCTGTTGAAATGAAAAAGCTAAATGCCTAAAAGTGACTAGGGAATATCTGCTCTACTTACAAATATTCCACTCAATTTCTCAAGGTTTGCTCCTTGCTTTGCTCTTATATTGGTTATTTTTGGTATGCAGAAACAATATCGGTCATTACAAATGATGGGCGTAACATTGTGGTATGTTTCACAGCTAACGCTTCTATTTTTGTCGGTATAGAATTGTGAATAATTAGAATATTTTGAATCTCTTTAGGGGGTCTTAAAGGGCTATGACCAGGCAACAAATATCATTCTTGATGAATCTCATGAACGGGTTTACTCCACAAAGGTCTGTCAACATTCCCTATTTCCCCTCTTTCAGGTTTTGGTATTTCAGAAGACTTACCCCTTCACTTGAATAAAATTCCGGTTTACTGCAGGAAGGCGTGCAGCAACTCGTGCTTGGTCTTTACATAATAAGGGGCGATAACATGTAATGACATACCCTGTCTCAGTTCAACCTCTTTTTCTTCTTTACCCTGTGTTTCTTAAAGTAACAAGCAGAAAGAAGAAGTCAGGATTCAACTTGGTTCGCTGTCTTTTAAGTCCTTTCAGCCTTTTACTTTACTTGAGCGCCATGATTACTTCAAAGTAAACTCTGTTCATGTACATATTTTCATGGTTCTTTTCCACGTCCTGTGTTTGCAGAAGTGTTGTTGGAGAACTAGATGAGGAGCTTGATTCCAATCTGGATTTGTCCAAGCTGAGAGCTCATCCCCTTAAGCCTGTAATTCATTGATCATGTACCATATAAATGTGATATTCATGAACTTCATTTGCCGTAATCATACATATAGGTCGGCTAATGATGTTTGTGGAGAACTTATTACCGTTTGTTCAGAATATGTTGCTGATGGTTGATTTAAGGTGCGGTCTCGATACAGTATTGCCATTGGGGAAGTGAAAGGCAACCATTCTGTTTGTGAAGAATTATGCTAGTGTTGATCAGATTTTAGAGAATGTGATGTTTTGAGTCGTGATGTCCTATATGTGCTCGGTTCTAGCTCTTGACATGCTATTTTGAGGTAGTGCCCGCAACTTTAGATTTTACGCATTTTGAGACATTGGGTTGGAGAAATTGAAATTCCCCATGACGATGGCTTCACTTGTTGCTTTGATCCTATCATCGATCTGGAAGCTCTCCGCTTTTCTAAGGCCAGAGTGATTAAGAAGCTCGTCATATATCAGTTCAGGCTGCAAGGTTGACGATGAATTGTACAGTACGACTTATCAAGCCCAACATAGTAGGCTCATTAATCACAACTCGAGTATGCTGCAGGAATTTGGTAGATTATGTCGGAACCAAACGGATCACCGTGGGAACCAAAAGAACTGTGTGTGGATCTTTTTGAAATCGAGACAAATTAAAAAATGAGCTTCTACCAATCTTTTATATGAACCTGATTTGCCATCAATCGAGTGATCCCAACGGTTGATGAAATGAGCTCGTTTAACTTTTTTCGATTATAATTTATCCAGTTTATCTTGACTCCTTTTAATCTTTGTTTTACTTATTAAAACTTTAAGAGTTGAAAATGTTCGAATTGTACTTTATTCAATGCTTAATATCCTCGATTTCTAAAACTATATCTATTTCTTTTTCTCGTAATTCTCATTGTTAACAGAAAAAACAGCTGGATTATTTCTTTTAGTACTGGGCCTGGTATTAAATTACCAGTTGTTCTTTATCGAGATAATTTTATTTTTATTTTTACAATAGGATGGGTTATTGCTACTGACCTTGTGCTTAGATAGGTGAGTGTTGTGACAAAATTTCGTTGAATTCGGAGGTGAACCGTCGATTTGGAATTAGAGCTGCATTCTGTTATATTATTTAATAAATGAGTTTAGTAGTTCACTTTATTTATATATATATATATATATATAATATTCCTGTTGATATTTTAGCCCAAAATTACAAATCCTAGAATCCCGCGTCCTGGACTGGACCCTACTGCGTTTCAAAATGCCCGCTAGCTAAGCTCCTCTCGTCACTTTCGGCACATCACATCAGAGCGACCCTTCAGATCTTTCTCCAACCGCTATGCTTGAAGCTTGAATTTTCCTTTTAAATAAAAAAAATGTCCTGCGAACGAAAAGTAACTTTTCAATCTTCACTCCGAGTGGAGATTGAAAAAGAAAAAAATCTACTTCCCCCGCTGCGCCCGCCAATTCGCCAAATACTAAACAATCACAAATGTTATATGTTCGTGATATCTTTGTTTGTCCTAAGATTTCATCACTTTATGCTTTCCAGCTCGTTGTTAAAATATATATATTATATTAAACCGTATCTTCACCTAACAATTAACAATTTATATTTTTAAAATGAAAAATGTCATCAAAAATCCTAAATTATGCTATTTGACAATTTTAACCCGAACTTTTATTGTGTAACCAAAAATCCCAAATTATGCCATTTGTGACAATTTTTATCTTGAATTTTTTTATGTGTCACAAAAAACCCAAAACTATGCCATTTATGACAATTTTACTCTAAACTTTTTTTTGTGCCATTAAAAACCCAAAACTATACCATTTGTAACAAATTTATCCCAAACTTTTTAATTGAGTGGCATTTTCGTCCTTTTCTTTTTTTTCTTTTTTCTTTTTTCTTTTTTCTCTCGATCGAGGGAAGTTGGCGAGGGCTACCCTCGCCAAATCCGACAAGGGCGACCCTCACCCAACGCTAACAAGGGTCGCCCAAGCTTGGACCGCCAACGTCAAGCGGCCTCACTAGCTTCCCTCAGTTAAGAGAAAAAAAAAAGGGAAAATGAAATGATGAAAATGCCACTCAGTCAAAAAGTTTTGGATAAATTTGTCACGAGTAATGTAGTTTGGGGTTTTTGATGACACAAAAAAAATTCGGGGTAAAATTGGCACAAATAGCATAATTTGGGGTTTTTGGCAACGTAAAAAAAAATTCATGGTAAAATTGTCATAAAAAGCATAATTTATGGTTTTTTGTGATATTTTTCCTTTTTAAAATAACTAACATTAATCCTCACATAATATCACATAGGATCAAAGTATGAGGATCTTGAGTTCAAATCTTTTTAAAATCTTATTTGCCCTAAAACATTTAGACTCCGTTTAATCATCTGAATTTATGATCGAGATAAAACTAAATAAAATAAGATATAAAAATTTATGGATTTTATTATATCATATATTTTTTGGAAGTGAACAAACGTTGTGTACCTTGTCATAATTAATTGAAATAGTTAATTAATTATCAAGGTTAGAATTATCTTATATTAATGTCGAATAAAAGTCGAGGCGTATGAAAAAAATATGCCTCATGTACGTATCGGACATTAATCCATTGCTCTTTATGGTTAATGTTACAAATAACTCCAAACTTATAAATTTGTTATAAATTTATCAAAAACTAAATTTTTGACCACAAAAAATCTTAAATATGTCCACCACAAATTTATCGCAAATTAATATTTTGAACATAAAAAATGCCAAACTGGTATGCCCTTAATAAATTTATCATAAACTAATTTTTTAATAACCAAAAATAAAAAAATGCTATATCCATGACAATTTATTTTCTGTTAATTTTTAACAAATTTTTTCATTAAGCTTGTTGATGTAGATGACATGTTGACGACATGTTATGATAATATGATAAGTTTACGTGGAAATTCATAATATTAATGTAACTAAAAATCTCAAATTTATCACAAGTGTACTATGATCAGGTATATAAAAGTTTGGAATTTTCATATAAACTTGCCACGTCACCATGTGTTATACAGGTTGGTAAATTTTAATGATATAATTTGATGGAAGTTACAAATGATAAATTCGTCACAAATATATAAATTTTAAATTATTTAAGATATCGCGAGTGTATAATTTTGGAGGTTTTTTATGTTTTAAAAGTTAATTTATGATAAATATAAATTTTTTTATCTGGACAAGCCGTTCGTTGGCGACAATCTCATAAATCTACAATAGATCGGAATGCAGACGAAAAATCCCGACGGCGTGCGATTTGTCGTACAGCAAAATTTCTCAGAATACAAAGGTAGATTCCCCTCCGTCTATCTCTCACTAGTCACCAGTCTACCTCCCCCCGCTCACCCACTACGCTCCATAAAAAAGGAAAAAAAGAAAAAACGAAAACGAAAAAAATTCAAAATAGCTGAAAGCGAAAGCGCCTCGGGAACTGCACGAGGAAGAAGAAGAAGCAGCAGCAGCAAGAAGAAGGAGAGCCGAACGAAGCAGAAGCAGAAGCAGAAGCAGAGAAGCTCGCTTTCCTTTTCCATGGCCGGTTTCCATCTCCTGTGAACAGCGTGGTCCGCTTCCTCTCACTCCGGTAACCATCTACTGCTTGCTAAAGTGCGGTGCTTTCGACCGACTCTACTTGCTTCACCGGCTCTTTTCTCTACTTCCCCCTCGCGGTAAAAAAAGAAGAAACTTGCGTTCTTGTTTGCAGTTTCTTCACAAGTAGCATAATGGGTTTGACACTGTCTTTCTTTCGTTTCGAGTAAGCAAAGGGTCGAGTGTTTTCGGTTTGTACGTGGATTTCAGGTTCGCCTTTTGTCCCCTGTTGCTCATGATGTTCCTTTTGAGCTCCCTTTTCGCTGTGCAAGCTTTGCGTTTTTAGGTTGCAGAGGTTGAGCTTGAGCATCCGGTAGCTAGATTTCGAAAGCATTTACTTACATTGCTTGCTTTTCCGCCTTTTGTGCCTCCTTTCTTGGGTCAAAAACTGGCCTTTTTTGCGCCTTCTTTCTTCGGCCAAAAATTACCTGCATTTTCTTCCCCTTTTTTGGTCGGGTTAACTTCTGCTTTTTCTCCGGGCTTTTCCTTCCAGATCCGTATGCGGGAAAATAGTATGCTTCCTCCGATTTTTCCCGGAAAACTTTTTCTATTTCCCTCGGACATAATCAGTTATCATTAGCGGCGTGTTGAAAAAGTGGAGTTCCTTTTGACTCGCTTCAACATTTCGAGCGAACCCCACACACAGACCTCACATCGCATTACCCTGCTTTCGCGGCAGAGATGGAGGCCAAAACTGAAGGTTTTTTCTCCGTCGTTGCGCAATTCACCAAACTGCCCCCTTCCCACTGACGTGCGCTGATGCGTAAGCAATCGAAGGATGGAGGGTCTTTGTGTAATTGGGTCGCGGTAGGTCCCCTGTGGTTAGTTACTGCAATAATGGGGGTTTGTCTCTGGTCTCTCCATGGTTGGATCAGGGAAGCGGGGGAGGGGCAGAGATGACATTACACAGCACTGCTTGGTTAATTTATGGATTGTTTCTTGGACTGTCTGTGGGGGATATTAATTATGGCATGCCTTCGAGGGCATTGAGGTGTTCCTCGGTTGGTACCTCCTTTGGCTTTATGAATTCATGGATGGATGGAGAGCACATGCACATGCCCCCCATGAAACTATTAATTTCTGAGCATGTACCATTCATGGCATCACATTGGATTCTCTTGTGATTTTTTTCTTTTTGTGGTTGAAAGGGTAAAATCTCTTTGTGGGTCAGGCCAGCGTTGAAGCCGGGAGGACATTGCTACATCCTCCGTTTTTTGCCATTTTAGCCTTTGTGATTTGTGGGTGTGGTCAAACCATGCAGACCCCAAAATCGAGGTAACTTTGGACCCTCCTTTACTTTCTTCTCTTTTCTCACATTTGCTGGTTGGATAAACTCGAAATGCCTGTTTGGTAACTGGACATATCAGTGCTGATCTTTCTTACCATTTCTGAAACTCTGAGCTGGATGTGAACTGTGCCTCATATACGTTTCAGCATTCTGGCCTTTGACGAATAAGCTTTGTCTTTCTTTTTTCTTTAAAGATTTACCATCCATTTGGCCGAGTACTTGCTCCTAGAACAACCCTTTCAAGCTGGTGAAAATTCCTTGTGTTTAAGCCTATTCAGCATCAAGAAAAGGCTTGTCTCATATCTTGCGTTGAGTTGATGTTGTGCGAGGTCATCTAAAGTCCACAGGTGCTGTAGTTTAGAGCTCATGCAGTGATGAGTAGAGCACTGGAGTTTTCCCTAAGCACATGGTGGTGGGTGGATACAAGCTTTCTCGTTGCTTTGCTTAATTGTCTGGTCCATCAAATGTTGACAGCAAGCATTATGAATACACTCAGTTTTTCTCTTGAACTTTCATGACGTTATCGATATGCTCTTATGAAGTGAAATTGCCTCATGCTTATTGGCTTTTTCAGGATTTTTTTTTTTTTTTGGGGGGTGTGGAGTGGTGATGTGTGATTAAAGACCAGACCAGTATAACACTATTTTTCTGACCCCATGCAGTGCATGCCAAAACCTCTAAATTCAGGTTTCTTCTGGGTTCATCCATTTACTGGGATTAAACTTTGTGATGACTCAATTAGCTCATGTCACTGTAGGTTCCTAATCCTAGTTGTGAAGCTAAATCTATGGATATGGTGGCTTCTAATATGAACTTGTGTTGAGGCACCTACAAGCAGGCTGCTTTCCCCCGAATCCTTTTTTCACATAATGTTATGAATGTGCATGTTGCTTGCTTGGAGAGACTGTTTCTTCCTTTGCTCATGTCTGTGGTTATTGACATGCTTTTCTTGGGTGTGCGCCTTTATATCTTCTGATGGCAGAACTGGTTTAGAAGTCCCTCAGAGAGTCTCTCCCCGTGCTGTACGCCAACTGAAGACAACCACATCGGAAGCTGATTCTGCGACTTCTTCAAATCAATCCACTAGAACGCCAAAAGAAAGAAGTCCCAAGGTGGTTGACCGCAGGTCGCCTAGAAGCCCGCTATCTGAGGTACTTTCTCAGATTGATTCGACCCAATTTCCTTATCCTGTTCTATGTAGCATGTTCCTGTGAATTGAGATAAACTAATGCAGTTTGCCAGTGCTTCACTTTCTGTTCACAATCAATCTTCATTGATGTTTCCTTAGCTAGTGCTAGCCTCCATGACTAGCAAAGCTCTAGTGTTTTCTCTTCTGACATGGTGTAACATCATAAATACTGAAAGAAGCGGACTAGATGCTGTTGCTTAGCATATTTAAATGGAAGTTTTGAACTAATCATCTGTGTACTTTCTCCTTGTTTTGATGCAGAAGAAACGTCCACCTCGAATATTGGAGTTGGAATCTCAGATTTCGCAACTTCAGGAGGAGCTGAAGAAAACCAAGGACCAGCTAAATTTTTCTGAATCTTGCAAGAATAAAGCCTTGCAAGATGCAGAGGAATCCAAGAAGCAGTTATGTGACTTATCTTCAAAGCTTGATGGCTCACAGGAGCGTATTCTGGAGCTCTCTGCATCTGAGGAATCTCATGTAACCGAATTTCAAAGAGCCTCAGAAGAACGGGAACAAGCATTGCAGTCCGAGCTTGAAGTTATCCAGAAGCAGCAATCATTTGACTCTGCTGCACTAGCATCAGCTGTGGATGAGATTCAGAGGCTTAAAACTGAGCTGGAAATGGTTGCACAATCTGAGTTTGCGCAAAGAAAGCACACAGAATCAGCAAATATGGAGCTCCAAAGCTTGAAAGGGAATCTGGCTGAGACTCTGTCACTGGTAGAGAACATGAAAACCCAGCTTAAAGATTGCAAGGAATCAGAAGCACAGGCCCAAGCACTCGTTAATGAAACCCTGTTGCAGCTGGGTACCGCCAAAGCAACTGTGGAAGCACTCAGGTTGGGCGGGATGAAAGCTGTGGAAGTTTACAATTCAATTACTTCTGAGCTGGATCAGTCAAAGGAACGCGTGAAGTTACATGAAGGGTTAGTGAGCAAACATGAAACAGACCTCGCCCATGCTGGCGGGAGCAAGATTCCGAGTCTTTCTGATGATAAGGATCTGGAGCTGGAAGCTGGCCAACGTCAGGAGACCAAAGAAGCCAACCAGCTGGAAGAAGAGCTTTCTACTCTTAGATATGAGATCGGACATCTGAGGTCTGCACTTGAAGCTGCTGAAAGCAAACACTGCGAAGACCAAGCTGAGAGCACTGTGCAAATAAAGAGTGCTTATGAACTGATGGAGCAGATAAAATCCGCAACGAGTGCCAGAGAGGCTGCATTGGAGGCTGAGTTGAACAAAGCAAGAGCTTATATTGAAGATTTGAAGGCGCACCTGATGGATAAAGAAACCGAACTGCAGGGCGTTCTAGAAGAGAATGAGGGGCTAAGTTTGAAGCTCGAGAACACCCTATCCCTCCAGAAAGAATCCGCACTGGAAAGGGAGCTGAAGAAACTTCGGGAAGAATTATCCGAAGTGAAAGCAAATCTGATGGATAAGGAGACGGAACTGCAGCATATATCAGAGGAGAACGAAACGATGAAGCTGGAGCTCAAGAAGAGGGAAACTGACAAGGCTAAGATGAAAGACGAGGTGGTTGCACAAGTAGAAGCAGCGAGAGCTGCGGAAAGAGAGGCTCTCACGAAGCTCAGCTTCATGATGGAGGAGGCAGAAAAGAGCAACCGGAGAGCAGCAAGAGTAACGGAGCAGCTTGAGGCAGCACAGGCGACAAGTACTGAAATGGAGGGTGAGTTAAGAAGGTTAAAGGTGCAGTCTGATCAGTGGAGGAAAGCTGCGGAGGCAGCTGCGGCAATGCTTTCAACTGGGAACAATGGGAAGTTTATGGACAGAACTGGTTCTCTGGACAGCAGTTACAATCCTGTGACAGGCAGGATGAGCTCACCTTATGCCGAAGACATGGATGACGATATGCTGAAAAAGAAGAACGGGAACATGCTGAAGAAGATAGGAGTACTCTGGAAAAAACCACAAAAATAGGAGAGGATGAGTCAGGTGATGGTTGCTTGCTAGTTTTTGCTGCAATGAACACTGGTGCACATGCATATTTACACTGAATATTTTTTTCCCTTCTCCAGCAAGTCGAAGAGGAGCGATTGTTTTGGCTTCGGAGTCATTGCTCGGATCTTAGCCGAAGTTTGTAGTAGGAATGCAACAGCAGAAGTACTGCAGGTTACTTAGTACGGCCCTCGTTGAGTACATAGGTCTTGGCGGTGGCCATTTCAGAATGATATGCAAAGTTTTGCATCCAGTTATGACTTTATGCCTTAGGATAGAATGATATCGGTTAAGGAGAGAAACTTTATCATTCTGCTTAACCGGTTTCTCTGCGAAGACCATGGATTTGAGATGTTAAATTACTCGGTTCCATTGGTGACCTAGGTGTTTGGATTTCTTTCGGCTACTCGAACTCGTTCCTCCCATGCTGCGGCAATGCTGAACTCTATTCTGTTTCTCTCTGCGTATATGATGTTTGTCCTAGAATTAGAAGCTGCAAGTGCAGGCTCTTCTTGTTGTCTGCCTTTCGAGTACAACTTGATACTCTATGATATTTTCTTCACTATGTGAAAATGGCCTAGTTCTATGCGATTTACAACTTAGAAGTTCTTCAATTTCCAGGGATATTTACTAAAGCAAAAATTCTATGCCTGTACGATCAACTAAAGGAGTATCTGAAAACGCCGCGTTCAATGAGTATAACTCTGCTGCGCATATATAGTTAAAAGAAATCGCCTTTAGTGCGATTAAATTCACATCCATCCTTGTGTCGTTCTCGGTGAGATGTGGATGAATGAATCTCGATAGAATCTATGTCTCAAATTTGAGCCTGGTAGCCTTAATCAAACCCGAATGAAGTGTGTGGATGGAAAATCCGAGATCGGAGCGTATGGACTGCCCGTGGTCCGGCCGAAATCCGGACCTCTGGAGTCCATATAACGTACGGACGGTCAGTGGATGCAAAGCCCGGCAATTGCGGTGTGGGGGTGTTGGGAGTGTACGGCCTGAAATTGGAAGGTCCCAACATGGACTTTGCATCAGATCATGATTCGGCCACATATCACGTTTGACTGAAGGACTTCTTCCTTTGGATATAACTGCTTTGAGTTGTTGGAAGAATTTTGGCTTTCACGATCCGTGAACCTGGAATTGCACTTTGAGACAATTTCGAATATGCTTTTTTATTTATTTTTTATTCTTATTGATATCGAGTGATTGTTTTGCAGAAAATTGTGTATGACTAAATACCGTGATGAAATTTAAATTAGAAAAACATCAAGAGCCTTTAAGTGACCCGAGTGCATTTGTAATTGAATTCTGTGTATTACTCTCTTTGTGGAGAAGGCTGCATCGACTAAGCTACTTAACTCAGAAATCTTTTTCTTCTTTTTACCCGGTCGATTTATTTTGTATTGGTCCGCTTGTTTCTGCAAATAATTCTCATGGTCACTGTTCGTTTTTGTTGATTTTTCCCTCATCGATACGAACGCAAGGAAAGATCCTCGACACATGCTGGCGGCTGACCAGCCCGATGGAGACGCCGGAAGAAGAAGACGCCTTCCACAATCCATTTGGTGCATGTGACACCGATAATCGACAAATGCAAAAGTCCAGCGTCCCGAGCCAATTAATGCATAATTTTTGCAGATGATCTCGTGTCTCTGATCTTGGATCGAAAGCAAATCCACTAAAAACGGCTCTCTCTCTCTCGTTCGTTCCTTATGGAGGAGATTCTTCTGACCACGTCACTCCAACATTTCCAAAACCTCTCGCGGGATCATTTGGTCCACAAACTCTAGGACCCAATCAGGCAAAAATGCCATCTTAGTATTCATATGCTCAATGCAGGTTCATGTCATCTCTGAATAATTCGCTAGTAGGCCTTCTCCTGGCGAACAACTCGAACAAGAGTATTCCTTAGCCACGCGTGTCCCCGAGACTTGATTCCTCGGCTCCCATGCCCCAGCTTTGCTATTTAGAAAAAGGGAACGATTAACAACTAGTGCTCCCCCCTTCTGTACGGTCGATATCATAACATCATCAGAAGCAAAATGATGATAACTGGTATCTGGAGCAGCATGTTATCATACTGTAGATCAATACAGATTCCTTATCAGATGATCACAATCATTTATCTAACCTATCCTAATCTTACATTGAGGTTTAAACCCATCATCATGTAAATGATAACTGCAATTGCTCGTCGAGCTTATTAGATGTCGCTGCCTAGCTACTGGCAAAGAGGTTTATACATAAGTGAGCGGGGATATGCACGATGCTCCTAGGTATGCGAAAGGGCGGGCGGGACGAAACCGCAGCTTGGGTGTGCCGGTCATTCCATCTGGCGGGGGACCATTTTTTTCCTCCTCTCGTCTCTAAGAAGTCTGCTCATCGAGCTGCTAAAGTCTTACGGCAGGTGAACATAAAATTCAAACCGAATGAAAATAATGGAAGGGTGAGGGATGGTGGCATTACGGTGGCGCTGGCATCTGGTCTTCGGACCAGAGAAGCGAGCCGTCCAATCTCCGCTCGGCCGAGCCAAGGAAAGTCGCACTCCGGGCGATTAATGCGTGGAGGCTGCTTGTTGCCGACATCTTGGACTTTTGCTTGCGGGGGCGATTTACCAGGTTCTTTGAATCGGCACCCGTCGTTTTCCCTCGCGCCTATAATTTAGATGTGATTGCTCCTGGTCGGGCGGGCCCGGGTCGACTCGGGTGGGGCAGCATTTTGAAAACGGCGAAGGCCAGCAAGAAAAGGATCACATGGAAATTTGATCGACGAGGGGAGCTGTGCTTTTAACGGGAATAGTGAAAAGAAAATGGACGAGGGAGTCCAGACAGTGGTCGTGTCTGGACATGTAGACCGAGGTATGGCCTTGAGATGCACAAAACTGGACCGACAAGACTGTTCCTTTTTCGAGAAATTTCCCATCTCTTCTTACCTGCAGCCCATCGCATTTAATTAGAAATATCTACTCTCAATAGTTCAATTGGGCGATGCGCTGTCAGATCCGGTGCATAGAAGATTCGCCTAAAAAAACGTCAAAGGACAAGTCCAGGAACAAAGTTGGTTGAATCCAAGTGTCACATGACTTATAAACTGCAATTAATTCATCCGACATAGTAGTTACAGAATAAAATTATATCATATTCTATCCCTTCTCTCTCTCTCTCTCTCTCTCTCTCTCATAAAGTAGTCAAACAAACTTTAAAACCATGAGTAAGCTATCTTTACATCAGATGTGAACTTAAAAAGAATCCGAAATAACAGTAGAGAAAATCAGTGTCGTGTGAAATCGGAATTATGTCGGGTATTAGAAGCAAAATCCACCTTGGTATTGGTGCTAGCTCGACCTTCAAAAAATCCCCACCACAAAGAAAATGAAGGATGTTTCTAAAGATCTCAGGAAAATGAACCCTCAACCACTCGATGGTAAAGTTTCACTAGTTGATGGTAAAGCTTTTAAGTGTTTTGCGTGATATGGTTGCAATAAAATGCAAGCAGTGACAATTTGTTAATAATCCGAGAATCCATCCCTTGATGGATGATACAAATTTATATTTTTCAGGAATTAGTTGAAATGTGTTCTTTTCTATTAGTAGGTTTTTGGTTCATAGAACCTAGTGCAATGATCACTTGTCAAAAAATGTTTGAATTTCGGGATTTGTTTCAAATATTGAATAACTTGATTTATAATAATGAGGTTCCTTTTTTATTTCTTACTTTGTGTGCGCCTTTCTTTTATTCGCAGGTATAGTTGCGAAATCAGCACAATTACCCCTTCATGTATGGTTACCTGATACCATGGAAGGCCCAACTCCCATTTCGGCTCTTATACATACTGCTACTATGGTAGCAATAGGCATTTTTCTTGTAGCTTGACTTCTTCAAAGAATTTACCCACCGTCCCATAGAAAAAGGTCCTAAAAATCAATCAATAAATAAAAGATATATTCACCAGCCCCGTTTAATATTCTGAAACCTGCAACAATCATGTATAAGAATTGCTCAAAACTCTGCTAATCAACTGAAGTCTCAAGAATACTCAGGCTGCACAACAGACCATGTAAAATCATTCTCAAAACTCTGCTCATTCTCTTTTCTTCACTGAAGAATGACAGTACATGCTCCTTCCTGATCGATTTCAGACAAACTCAACATTTCAGTAGAACATTTTAAGGAGAGATCAAAATATTTAAGAAGGGAACAAAAATGAAGAAGAATTCCTGAGATGATCCAATTGGGCCCGATCGTGCACAGCAAGAACAATACATTCTAATCTAATGTCATTCTTTCCAAGTTTAGACATTTGAAACTGTAGGACATGACACTACATGAGAGGGCTGTTGAGAAGCCCATACCAAGATGAACCAAGACCATTCCAACTTCCCCTCCCTGAATTAACATCACCCATTACACCATTCCCGTGATATGGATCTCCATTAATCTGCCATGGACACCCCCACAAAACCCTATTTTCGCCTTCTCTATCAGAACACAACGGCTCTTGCTTCATCGATGTCGCTCCAAGAGCTTCATTTGCAGAACCAGCAGGGCTCATCATTTCATGATCACATGATGATGGAGCACCACCACTGTCCACTGGATCTCCCATGTTGTTGTTCATCCCATCTGATCCATACCCATAATACAGATTCTGACGATGATGACTGTCATTATCATTATTCTGGGTGTTCTCAACGAAACCAAACCCATGCTTCAGTGAATCGAGAAACCCTCCATTCATGTCACCGTGGCCGTCCTTTGATCTGTTGCCATAGGAGAAGATATCATGGTTCAGTTCATGAGGCCCAAGTTGGCCACCAAATGGGAACTTGTGGAGCCCAAGGAATGGAAGGGACATGTGATCGCTGGACTGATCGTAAGTTAGAGAGTGCAAGGTAGTAAATGGGTTTGTGGTGTTGTTATCGTAGCTGTTGATCAACGACGAGATTGGTCCTCCTTGGTCTTGGGTTCTTCTGGATGACGAAGAGGACGAAGACCTACGGTTCTTCCTGCACCCTCCACCCACAGGAACATTCCTCAGGGTCCCTCCTTTGGTCCAATACCTCCGGCAGGACTTGCAAAAGTACCTGGGCTGCGAGAGACTGTAGTTGTTGTAGTAACAGAACTTGGTGTTGGTGGACTCGCACCTCGGGCACTTGAGAGCCTCTTCTGGCTGAGGCCTTGGCTTCCTCTGATCTTGCTGTGGTTTAGGGCATATCAACATGCTTTCCAATGAATGAGCCCCCATTTCCTGCATGACCACAAGACACAGCGAATCAGATGGATGAAGTCGAGGATTTTCTCAGTTATGCGGGAAAAGGATAAAAACACCCATCTATAATTTTCTTGCATATTAATTTTAAAGTGTAGAGAAGAAATGGGCTTGATGCTCTTCTCGCGGTGGTGAGCAATCTCTAGTCCAATACTGGATGAATATGAATATGCAGGACTCTCCAATTGCCTATTGTAGTTGGAGTCTTATCATTGCCTTTGCTTTTGCTTCATCACTTTTAATCCAAATGAAGCATCCCGATCAATATTAGATTCAAAGGAGGCGATTTTTGCACACAACTTTATCATTTTAAGGTGACAAAAAACTGTCTAGAGAAAACTTGGATTCGTGACTGAACTATGTGGTGGCAGACAAAAAAGTACTTTAACCTACGCAATTTTTCTTTATCACGCTACTCTCTCTTTCTAAAAAAAGCTCAGAAGATATAGGGATTTCACAACCCATCAGAAAAGAAAAAAGAAGAAGAAAGAAGCAAAGAAAGATTGGCTTGAGATGAGCAAAACAAGAGCAGATCAGAAATGTTCCGTGCTTCCTAGGATACCTGGTTTGTTCCGCTTGAATGATCCATGCATGCACTGAACAAAGCAAACCCCGACTCACGATTTGTGCGCTCGAGAGAGAGCACAACAGAGAAGCTTTAGAGAGAGAGAGAGAGAGAGAGAGAGAGAGAGAGAGAGAGAGAGAGAGAACTTTGAGTGGAGAGATCAAATGTTGTGTAGGATATCCTTAAGCAGACTGGTCTCGATATATAAAGCAACCCAGAGAGAGAGAGAGAGAGAGAGAGAGAGTGAGTCCCGCAGTTGTTTGCAAGAAAGAAGATCGTTGTTGGAATTTTCTAATGCTTTCTCCCAGAGCAAGCTTGAACACATGAATCATCTGTGTGATCTACCACCGTATGTGATGATTACTCTCTCTCTCTCTCTCTCTCTCTCTCTCTCTCTCTCTCGGTCGGGTGGATTCAACTATTAGTGGACCCCATTGACCCCTCCCCTACGCACCAGTGACATTCCCCTGTTCGATTGCCGAGTGGCCGGGGGCGGCGGGCCCCATCACGAACCTCGTGTTTCGGAAAACATAACATAAACGCCAAAAAAAGGGAAGGAAAAATAAAAGAAACGAGAGGATGAGAGTGAGACCGCCCATAGAGAAAATGGAAACAAAGAAACATGCGCGTGAAGATTTGGGTCTGCGAAGGAAGCGGTATGTGTGTCCGCTTCTGTCCTTGCTTGTACAAGTGCTGCTGCTACACCCTGCTACATGATTGGAAAAAGGAAAATCTTTCATTGCATATTGGCTATTATCCCAATAAAAATCAATTTTATTTTTTAATTTCAAAAAAGCCCCTCAAATCTTATTATTTTTTTTAAATAAATGTCTGAAGTTAACCCTATTTCAAATAAAAATCTGAAATAGCCTTGATTATTTTAAATAATGATCTAAAATGATCATAATTATTTTAAATAAGAGCATCGCTGATCGTCAGTTACCGATTGGCTAAATTTTCCGATCGGTTAAAGGTATTTATGTCTGAATCTTCTTCTTTTTTCCTTTTTCTTTTGTTCTTCTTCGGCCACCAGGCAACGCCCACACACGGCTGGACGAGAGTCCGAATAAAGAGGTTGATCATCTCATTGGTGGAGGCTTCTGATGATGTTGACTGATAATGATGCAAGGGGACAAGTGGTGACAGAGGTAAAGGATCTTGAACTCTCTCCATTCATGAGCCGCACCCTCCCCATTAACGTCTTCAAGCCCACCATGGAATTTTGCTTGCTTCGGTGCTCTTGTGGTCCCTTCGGAAGGATGCTGGTGCAATTTTCTAAATAGGCATGTTTAGGGTTAAGCAGCCCCTACTACATAGAACTTAAGAGAAGTCATTTTGTTCTACCAAATTGCCACGGTAATTGTCAAAACGAAATGATGAAAGGAAATAGTCCAATGAGATCAGCACATGCGACACTGGTTTCTGTAGCATCATGTGTATACCGGTTTTGGATATAGTCCAATGAGATAAGCACGTGCGACACTAGTTCTTGTAGCATCGCGTGTATATCGGAACCGACCAACAAATTATGCAAATTCATACATTGTTATTAAATGTGAAAATATGGATGGAATACCTAATTCTTCTTGAGTTCACTTGAAAGGTTGTGAACTCCAAATCCAAATGAGGACACGCAAAAAGCGGTCCTTTCTGCGGCGTCCGCTCGACATGATGATCGGCCCATCGATCAGGATCGGACGGCTCAGATTTGGCCACTTTCATCGCCCGCATCACGAGCATCATACCATTTCGAGGCCAAGATTCTTGGATTGGAGGGAAATCCAACGACACCAACAAGAATGTTGACCTGTCGTCGTCTGTCTGGAGCGGGAACAATAAGGTCGCAATGATTGATCCCACTTCCCGCATCCAAACAAAGATCTCTCGGATCCTATGGACCTGGCCCACCTCTTTAAAATAAAAAAATCAATACCTCGATAAAAACTTAACCTAAGACCACTCAATGTTAATCACGGTAATTTATATTATTGATGGTGGGAATTTAATAAATTATAAAATTAAAGGAAAGCCAATAGTAAAAACCCACAAAGTGCAGGATTGACGGCAGGGGGGGCCGCTCAGTTAATACGCAGGGCCCAGTGGGTTGACTGGTCAAAGCTGTCAGTCAAAGGAAAACCAAGGGAGGGACCGAGGCAAAGTGGGATGGGGAACCGTGCCCGGCACATGATTCGGTTGCATCGTCTGTTAAGAAAAGAATCTCGCTCCCCACCCCACCAAAACCCACGACCAATCTGAATTGTTCGGAGGGCCGGTCTCGGTTAATGATTACTAAAGTGGATTTCTTCGTGTGTTACGATCGATGCAAGGCTGCGTTCGCAATGTGAGCTTGGACTAATGTGTTGTCAGTTCACATTTTTACTTTTGGAATATTCAGAATTTTGATAAAAAAAATCATAAAAAGCTCTAAGCTATGCTAGTCGCGTGGCATTTATCTAAATTGTTTTATGACCATAAAGGCCCCAAATTTATGTTCATATGATATATTTATCTCAAATTTTAAAATAAATGTGTCATACCGATATAAATTTAAGGTTTTTTTATGTCCTTATAAATAATTATGAGTAAATATGTCACTCTGAAACAAGTTTGGGGTAAATGTGTCGTATGATTTTTTTGTTGCCATAAAAACTTGGGAAAATTTCAAATAAGAATCCAAAGTGAGTGTTTTCTCAAAAGTGGATAATGTCTCAAATAAGGGCCTGAAATGACTAACTTGGTTTCAAATAAGGACCTAATTTTTCAGTCAACCAAATATTTACTAGCCAGTAAGCATGTGCATCTCACATGCCATTTTTTAAGTCATCTTTAGGGGCATTTTTTGTCCATAAGCTCTTTTATTTTTCTTCCTTCTTCTCCATTCATCTTCTTCGTTCTTCATCTAAGCCACTTCAGTTCATCTCTTCTTTTTGGAATGCAGACAACCCTTCATCAATGGCACAAACTTGGCAACAATCAATAATAATGGCTAGAGGACATGAGCACACTGGCAACCCCAAAACACAAACCCTAAACCTTGATTTTAGGGTGATTGAAAACTAGGCGGTAATAAGCCGTCCGACGGCGGTGGTGACAATCGACGACCGGCAATTATGACCTAAGTGGCTTCCATGATGACAAAGCTGGCTATTCTCGACTTTGTGCAGCTGAACTCGTGTCCTTGGGCTCGATTTTGGCGGTGATTTCGTTGCGGCATCTTGGTGAAATCTAATAAGTGCGACTCATTGATAAGTATATTACTTGTGTGTGGTGATTTTGGGCGATTTCTGGATTAAGTGCATAAATTGTAAGATTTTGACTTGGTATTTGCTGTTTGGGACTTGGTGGGACTAAGACAATGATGGAAACGACGTGGAGTCCTGATATTTGCTTCGATTCATGGTGAAAGTGGTCTGAACTACGACAAGTCAAGGATTAGGATGGCTTTGTTTTGGCATACGAATGGTGCAATTCAAGTCTGTTTCGAATGATTGAAGCCAAAGGACAGATTCTAGTGAATTATTCGTTGATGAAACATCAACCATCGGGAAACGCTTTGCGTTGTGAGCTCTATGTACTGCTAGGGTGAGTGCGTGGAGAGAGAAACGGTTTTTAGAAGCATGGGGATGCAGCGGCAACAAGGCGGAGGATAGTGGTCAACTGGCTAGATTGTGCTCGATTAAATTTTCTTAAAGTTATTGGATCGGACTCTGAATTAATAAATGGGATACTATGGAAGTGATTTAACTTTGTTAATGAAGATGAGTCATCTTGAATGAACATTTGTTCGTTATTGTCAGCTTTGCTACAAATACCCTCTATCTGTAAAGCAAACATTTGAAGAAAAAGATAAACAGTGAAAGGAAAGAAAAAGAATGCAAAAGAAAAATAAAAAGAGTATTTTTGACAAAAATGCCCCTTAAGATGACTTAAAAAATAGCATGTGAGATGCATGTACTCACTGGGCAATGAACATTTGGCCAATCGGAAAGCTAGGTCCTCATTTGAAACCAAATTAGTCACTTTAGGTCCTTATTTGACATTTTCCCTAAAAGCTTTAAGGTAAATGTGTTACGTTGAGTGTAGTTTAGGATTTTTGTTACTTTTTCTCCTAAAAAAATGCTAATCCTTTTAACTATGTTGAATTAATCTCAAACTATTTTACTGTTTGTTAAATAAATCAATCCGACTAATTTAGATCATAAATCATTGTTAACTCTATGATAATATAGTTATCTTGCATATTTAGGCAATAATTATGGTATTTTATAACATGATATTCATTAAAAAATATTTGGATTTCCTTTTATTTACTCAAATCTTCATTATTTATGTAGAATAATGAGATATTGTGAAAATAAGGAAAAAATGGAAAATAAAATTCTATAGTTCAGGAGTTCAAATAAGAAAGCATTGGAATATGGATATCAAATCAAGTATTGTAAATAGGAATCAATGATTGTGGATGTCAAATCAAGGATTATGGATGGCATTCTCTGATTTGTTCTCTTATTTTATGCGAAAAATAAGCAAATATCTCAAGATGAAAGTCTTTGGTGAATTCTATATATAGGAGAACATTGAGAACTCAAAGCCACAACTAGGTTTTTATTATTATATTGCTTTTCATTATTTTATGAGTTTTTCAACTATTTTGAAGATAAGACAAAGTAGTAATAGAATTCTTATCATTTAATTTAAGATGTTTGGTTTAATTTATATTTTTGTTTCTTCTTCTATTATGTTTTAATTTTCTTTTGTTAGGGTTACAATATAGTCTAATCACGATGATATGAATTTCATGACTTTTGCATTTTGCAAGTGATTTCATCCATATGAATTATATATTATTATGCTTAACGCTTTTAAGTGACCAAAAACACAACTTAAACAATCTAATGCGCATGTTTGAAACTGAGATGTGATAATATACAATTGCTCTTTATAATATATAACCATGACTTAAACGTGGATAGAAGTAATACCATGTTATTTGTATAACTTTCGGTGATGAGGTGATCCAAAAGATTCTTTATAAGTTGGGAATATTCACAGATCATGTTCATTTAAATTTACGTTGAAATATTGTGGATTGATAAACTAAGTAGGGTTATTATACTTAAAGATATGATAGTAAATGGGTTAAGAAATTCCGCCATCACATATTTGATATTGTCTTTGTATGCGTAATGATTTAAAATTCATATCTAGAAGTTATGCAAAATCATATGCTCTAATATATTTATCTAATTGATTTACTTCATTTAGTTTCTGAAATTATGCTTTTAAAATTGTCTATTTTATTTTATTTTCAATTATATTTTGATTCGTTTAATAAATTTTAAAATTAATCCAATTTTTGTATTTGATTAGTTTATTAATCATCAATATTCACGGGACGATATTTTTTCTCATTATATATTTATTTGTTTGACACATTTGTTTAGAATTTTTTGAACAATTGCTAATGTGGATATTGGCGATCTTATGTGGCATGATCAAAACTAACATTAATTTTTTAATAAATTGTTGATTTTCATCTTTTATTTTATTTTATTTTTACTCTTTTTTTTTTTGTTGGACTGAGGGTCGAAGAGGGTTTCGTGGCCCTTGCCTGGATGGCGGGTGCTATGACACCCTCAGTGAGTGTTGGCTAGGGAGTCCAAAAAAGAAAGTAAATAAAAGAAAAGAAAAGGCCCAAGAATTATAATAAAAAAAATGCTCATGTCGACACTGGTTGTGACATGTAAGACACTTAGTACCCACATCAAAAATTTCCAGCTTAAATTGGCCGAATGAAATCAATTGACAAAATATGAAAATTTTAACATTAAATTATCATAACTCAAAAGTTTATAATTGAATTGACATAAATACAGTAGATTTTTATAATTTTTCATGCCCGGTTTACTAATTTTGTTCTATCCATTTTCTCTTGTTATCATTTGCTAACGTTTGTCAATATTGAACAGGTGAGTTTAGGGTAGAGGATGCGACGTGGGATGAAGGTGGTGTCTCAGGTGATGATTGCGATGAGGATTAATTTCTCAGCACTCGCAATGGTAAGATTCGTCGATAATTGGTACTGACTTTCGTGCTCATGTCGTGCTCATGTTATACGCGTGCGCAATTAGATTTCATCCCTCATTCAACATTATAAGCTAATGATAAAATTCATATCCTTAATTGCATGAAAATTTAAAAGGAAAAACATTGACATTATTTTATTTTATTAATGTTAGACAAGTATTTTTAGCAAATAAAACATTAGATGACCAATTTGTTATTTTTTCAGTAATTGAAAATAAACATATCTTTTAGAATTCACCCAACCATAGGCAGCGTAGTTGATGTACATTCTATCCTTCATTACCGAGGTTAAGGGTTCGAACCCTCTCGTTGCTAGAGTGTTGTAAGAGGGGGGGTTTGCGGCGAGGTCCGACGGTTTCACCAGAGGTCATGTGCTTCCCGAAGGATGAGTTTCGGTGGTTCCTCGGTCATAAAAAAAAGAAAAAAGAAAAAAAGACATATCTTTTAGAATTCAAGATATCAAAGTGTTGTAAGAGGGGGGTTTGCGAAGAGGTCCGATGGTTTCACCAGATACTAGAGGGTCGTGTGCTCCCCGAAGGATGAGTTTCGGTGGTTCCTCGGTCATAAAAAAAAAAAAAAATCATATCTTTTAGAATTCAAGATATCAAAGAAAACAAGAGAAGTATTATAAACTTCTCTCGAGGATGAAGTTGATTGTGCTGTAAGGATAATTAAGTAAATTTCACCAAACGCTCTTTCTTAATAAAAAGTGAGTTTGTTTATTTCTCTGGTCTACCTTTTTATCTTTTTTCACGGGTTAATTTGCCTTCATTTGCTCTTGGAATTTCCTTTGGAAAGGTAAGTTTGTATGGGTTTTAATGGAAAATGCAAAAGTGAGACAAAATCTACTTTTGGCTGGAAGAATATACTGAGGTCTATATGTCCATTATTTATTGAAAGAAAAGACAATTCTCCAACTCGATTCAAAAATCGGTTTTTTGAGCAAATGGGTTGCTTGCGAAATCAATTAACAAATTTTTAAATGAACAAATTACCCTCACAGTAATGTATATGTACTTTTCTCATATATTTTAAGTCCAATGTCAATATTGATTGATTGACAAACATTGTTACATCATTTCATTAAGTAAGATATGCGTTGCATATTTATATTAAAACACTAGCACCTATATACTTATTAAAATATTAAAACATGGAAATCGATTACAAAATGTTCTCTTTGTATTGTACTTTTCTCATATTTTCAAGTCCAATGTCAATATTGATTTATTGATTAATAGATGTTACACCACACACTGTTAAGTAACATGCATATTGCATATTTATATTAAAACGCAAGCACTGATTTATTAATTAATATAATAAAACATGAAAATAAATGTAAGCGCTACGGCTAACATCTTATCAAAACTCGATCGTACCACTCGATGCATCATCCTATGAATTTTCTTTCGAATGCGAAGGGCGGGACGACAGGATGGGATTAGGTCGGTGGAGGTGGGGGGGCCAGCCGGAAAGCAGATGCGGGGCGGGGAGTGCAGCGACACGTGGCTTCAGGAGATGGAGGCACGCGAGGCGAATCTGGGCAAGTTTGGGGTGGAAGGAAAGGGAAACAAAAGGGGATCAGGATAACTCGAGAGCCGCTACTATCGACGTCACGGCGGAGGCGGGCGATTGGCCCGTTTCAAAGTTTCTCCCCAATTCCACGGGGCGGGTCCCACCGCCACTTCGCTTCTGTCTCTGTCTCTCTCTGTCTCTTCCCCATCCCGCCCCACGTCGCTGTCCTTGGTCCCCCCGCCACGTCACCGTCTTTTCTCGCGCCCGCCGCGATTGGGGCGGATTCGCAAAAGGATTGAAAAGGAGAGACGAACGCTCATTAATGTTTTGGAGGGGGGAGAAGAGTGTAGAAGAAGAAATCGAATCCTAAGTATGGCGATGCCGAGTCCGGAATTTTGAATTCCCGAAGGAAAATAATAATAATTCTCCTCGGGAGTTGTTCGGAAGATAAAAGAAGACAGAGAAAAATATTATAGTCTTTTATAGTTAAATTACCATTCGGCCTTGAATTGACCCATGGAGTTGATTTTTGAAATTAGAATAAAGGGGCAAATTGGTAAATTGAGCTCGACAAGAGACGTAAATCCATTGGCTTTTCAGCTAGCCCGTGAAGAACAATTTAAGCGAGGCCCCCAAAATTTGAATTTCTCAACATTTTCAATCTCGATGGGATCCACCCTTTTTATATAATAATGGGAGTAAAGAGTTCAAATCTCTATCTCCTTGAGAGCTCGGGAGTAGGAATGATTGAATTTTAGGTATGTATTTCAATTTTTATGTTTTGCAACGAGGCAAGACAGAGATTTGAAACTGAAAATTAGAGTAGGACTAACAAAAAAAAAATTCAATTCGATCCATATGTGTCTCCCAAGATTTTTCAAGTACCTTACTATTTATGGTACCCACTTATTTTACTAACTTTTCTTATATAAGTTTGATGATTTGTTCTAAAGTCGTCAGCTAATTTTATGACGCGTTATAATGCTTTTATATTTAATTATAATGAGATTACTTATGATATATATACATATCATG
The DNA here is from genome assembly GCA_014182735.1 of Corymbia maculata. Taxonomy (NCBI): domain Eukaryota; kingdom Viridiplantae; phylum Streptophyta; class Magnoliopsida; order Myrtales; family Myrtaceae; genus Corymbia; species Corymbia maculata. The sequence goes on along the minus strand of CM024683.1, from coordinate 25,655,567 downwards.
AAAGTGTTGGTACTCTAGAACAATGAAACTATTACAAGTGAGCGACTAGGCTAGTATACTTTGAGAAATGGATTCAACTAATCTTAGAATCTATTTGGTAACATGTCAAACGGTGCTTAATTGTATTCTTTTGTTGGGTAACTGGGCCGATTTAACTTGACAAATGGACTAAATTGGTCTTAAAGTCTATTTGGTAATGTGCAAAACGGTGCTTGAAATCCGTTTGATAACTTTTATGTTGTCGGAAATAAATTTATTCCCAGGAATTTAGAACATAATCAAAAAGTAAAAAAAATTGTTTATTTGTTCCCGAAAAAAACTCCAAAATAAAGCCTATTTTATTTTCTCTTTTCTTTCCTTTCCTTTTCTTCTTCTTCTTGAACCTTTAGCTGGTTGCTGACCTTATGATGGCCAATGACCTCATCGACCCTCAGTTGGGCGAGCTTGACCTCGCCAGGAGCCAACTATCAGCTAAAGGTTGAACAAGAAAAAAAGGAAAAAAGAAAAATATAATAAAAATATTAACAAAAAAATATAAATTATAAAAATTTAAGAGTAGTATCAAATGTATTTTTATTCCGAAAATATAAATTTTGGACAATTATCAAACATTTTAAAATGCTTAGAAACTTACCATAGAATTTAAATAAAAAATAAAAATTTCTGAATAAAAATTATTTCCAGAAACAAAATTGTTACCGAATGGGCCTTATTCACCGGAAAGCAATTCACTTTTTGAGTAAAAAATCTGGGAACCGGCCTTGATGTTCCTGCATTAGGCAGACGCTAAACTCTTTCCAGGGATCAGTTTACGGCAATGCTTTCGGTTGTCCTTTTGGCCTGGCATTTCTGTAGAACTTTGATGCTTTTGTCCTTCGTGTCGGTAAATTAGGTAAGGTTGGACAATGTTGAGCTATGTGCATTTGCAAAAAGAGAGAAAGCAATTGTACGAATTTACATCAACACGCAGGACTATCCCCGGACCCTCTCGTGGCTATAAGCCTTGTGTGTTGGGGACAACCCTCTTGGAGAATGCTCATCTTGTGATTGCTTATCTTTGCCAACTCTTTACATCAAATTTTGGATGCTTGGATAAAATTTGCTATATAAACCGGATGAGCGAATTACATAAAAACACGAAATTGAAAATACGAAGGGAGGTCGATTCCCGGATTGACTTTGAAATCGGCGAATTCAATTTCAGACCGACTCCAAGGTTGATGGATTTGCTGTCTAATTTCGAAAGCTGCAAATTTGCCTTTGATGGGGTAGATTTCAGATTCATAGTTCGAAACCCCCAATCCTAGAATTGATTATCCTAGTAATTGCAAGCTCTCTCCATCTTTTATTCTCCCTCTCATTCGTTCGCTCTTTTCCAAAGTAAAAATATTAGAAAGGATAGAAGGGAAAGAGAAAACAAAATTCCCCAATACCAACATCTACCGGACGATGTTGATAATCGAGAGATACATTCAAGTATGAAGTTATCCTCGAATCTTGACCTTCGAGCTGAAAATAATGCTGAATCTTAGCTTCTGAGTTTTGACAGCTACAAAAAAATTTGCCATTGTCTTATGTTTATGCGTAGACCGGTCCATTGAGCTTCAGCCTATAATATGCACGACACAGCTAAATGACTTTTGAAATTGTACGGGTGTTTACGAAGAATTCACGTTCCGATGCCTCACCAATCCATGCGATACCAGCACAACCTGACAGTTCACAATTCTATCTTCAAACCTAGTTTTAACTATTTTTTGACCATAGGAGATCTGATATAATCATTCGATGGGCAAAATTACTCAATTAATCATAAATCTTTTATATTAATGTCAATTCATTTATAAACTTTTCAATTTTGCTGATTTAATTTTAAACCTTTACACGAAATTTCAATATAGTATTTCTAGTCAATTTTCAATAGAATAATCCTTGACATGGTGGTCTAGTCATTGCCGGCTATTCTACGCGACACACCCACCATATCGATGATTTTTCGGCAAAAATTGACAAATGATAATTGTATATGAATTTTGTGCAAAAATTTAAGACTAAAATGACAAACTTAAAAAGTCTAGGATTTAGTTAACATCAATACAACTAGTTTAGGATCACCCACTTGGGTGGCGTTGCTGGCTTGCGCTCTCTTCCTCTCGCAAAAGGTCGAGAGTTCGAATCCCAGCTTTGTTATAGAGTGACTTAATTGGTTTCACGTATGTGGTGGCTAGCATGTGTGGCCCCCAGGGTTTACTCCCCCGGCTGTCGGCGGGATGCGGGGTTCCCTGGGTCATAAAAAAAAATAAAAAAATACAACTAGTTTAGGATTGATTGGATAATTTCCCCTCATTCAAAGTGTTGTTTTCCTTTCTTGCCTTTTTCTTTTTTGGGTCGCTATATCAACGTATATAGAAAGGCTTTCCGGAAATGTATGGCGGGCGAGATGGGCGAAACTTCTTAGAAATCCCAACCTCGCACTCTGATGTGATTATGCTGGACGGCCCCGATTAGCCCATCTGGTCCGAGATGTTCATAATTACTCTTTTCAGTGTTGGGCCGTAATGAACAAATTACGCTCTTTGGAATCTGGATTGGGCCGCTACTGTTCCCTAGATGAGCTCCAGCCCCGTCTCCTGGGAAGTTGCAAATTCTTTGGAGTATGTTTCAATTCAGTCCTCTAATTTGTGCAGCCTTTGCAATCGGGTCCTCGAACTTCCTTTTGGTGCAAATTGAGTCCCCCAACTTGCTTGATCTTTTCATCTGTCACCTTTCTCAATCATCACAGTTAATGATGTTAACACGGTTGCTTGACTTTAATGCGCTCATTTTTAATATCTCGAGACGGAAAGGAAGGAAAAAAACATTAAGAACAAATAAACGCATCACAAGTCCAGATCTACTTCAGAAAAAATAGATACATCAAAAAATATGTTTTTCCCCTTTTTTCCTTGATTAAAATAAAATTTTGATTAGACATATCAAACAGTCACATCTATATGCGATAATTTAAAGGCATTTAATTAGAAAAGTCGAGTAAGTTAGAGGATTTGATTTGCCTAGTAAAAACCTAAACCTCAACAGTAAACATGATTTAAATTAGAGGATTAAATCTAGACTCGTCTTTTTCTTTTACTGGAATCACAATTTGCACGTCCTCAACTTCATTACTGTGTACTTTCATTTAACAGTTTTTTTTTTTTTTTTTGGCCAGAGAACCACTTTTTTTTGGGGCCATTTTTAATGACGAGTTTCTCGTTGAAGAAATGTTTACTTAAAAGAAATCACTTGGATTCACTTCTTTCCATTTACACGGTTCCTTGGCGAAAATAATGGCTATAAAGCTATGTTGTTTGAAAGCGCCAATGCCACACAAAATCCCAGATTAGGATCCTCGCCGTACATTTATCAAAAATATATATCTTTCCGACGCAAAAAATTTCGACAAACATTCAAATTAAACTAATCTTGTGTCGCAACAAATTGTAAATCAGTACACCAAAAAAATCTATCTTAAATTATGAAGTCTCGCAAATTCTCCCTCATCTTGTTTCTGTTAACCACCTCTTAATGATAGTGCATGACAGGTGCGTCTAGTTCGACTTTACCAAAAAACATTGGAAAAATGTAAATACCTTTGACCTTAAAGCTCATTGGGAAAATATAAATTGCATTTAGTAAAAAATCCACTATAAAGCTACTTTGTCCTAAATAGTATTTAGCAAATAATTTCTTTTTTACAAATGGCTTTAGGGTCTAAATTTTATTTTATTTTATTTTATTTATTAAAAAATCAAATCCTCTAACGAAGGGATAAGTTCACCAGCAAGCTAAATCTAGCATCGGTAATTGTTACCTAAGTTTGTGCCACCCTAAGTGTCGTGACCCAAGCAATCGGTTGAGGTCACGTGACCTTAGGCCTTGTCACCTAGGGTCGCACAACCCTAGCGATGATTGCCTAGGTCGCGCGAACCAAGGCAACCATCACACGACTTCATTGGCACCTTGCTGGCCTCTCACTTGTCCTTTGCCAGCCTAATCTAGCCTTGTCGGCTACCCTTGCTTAGAAAAGATGTATAGTAATGAGGGACAAAACTGAATAATTAAATAATTGGCGAGGGTTGTTTTGGAATATGAAAACTAATTTAAGCATTTTGGTCAAATGCTAGAAATCTAAAACTAGTCCCTGCTAGTATAGGGCTTTGAGCTTTCCAGAGGCTAGTATTTAACCAAAAAGTCATTTAGGAAAACTTGCCAAACATCCTAATATTTTTCGAAGAGGCTTCGAAGATTGAAAGCCTATTGGGAAAGCCGAACCAAATGCACTTAAAAACTCCTCTCCATTCTCACGGTCTCTAGTAGCTTTCTTGCAACTGGCTCCCTCCAATTTCAAAAATCTTTTGAAATCCCTAATTTTACCCTAAGTTCAAATTTGCCCTAATAATCTTAGTTTTCTTCAGGATGGCTTCCTCGTGATGATGGCATTTAAAGAGCCATGTCGAATCAGCATCGGACTAATTGCTCATCGCATCTCATTATACATTAGCGATTTAATGGTTATATTGGAACGAAGCTAATGAATGGCAAATTTGTAATGGATGTTTTAAGTTTGGATTTTTTGTGACATGAAAATCAAATTTGAATATATTGACCATAGATGCTTAAGTCTTTGCTTTTGGTGACACGAGATCGGTTTAGAATAAATGTACGATTGGTGTATCAGTTGGAGATTTTTTGTAGTATTATCCTCAATGAAAAATCCTCACAAATCTTTATCGACTCGTCTCCTAAGCACGTGTTTTGTAAAATTGATTCGATTGTTTCAAACATTATTTGTTGACATTATTATTTCATCATCGCGTCCATGCAAATTTAAAAGACCCCGAGACTGAAAAGGGAATTGGCAATTTCCATACTCATTTCTTCACTTTAATTTAGCTAATACACACACGTATATATACATTGCAAGTAAATGAGAAGAAAATAAGGTATTGCCTTGTCATATTCAGGAAAAGGCAACGTTGGCAATGATCACAATGATTTATTCACAACGTCTGATCCCAGGAGGGGAAGCGAATCTGGCCAATGGCAAATAAATCCAAAAATCGAACGAGTAAGATAATTCTGTTGTCCCGTAAAATTGAAACAACCTAATTAGCGCCCCCCCCCACAACTAAAGAAACGCGGGCTTACGGACCTTTCAATCCACGTCACGGCGCATTCGTATTCTCATATTCCCGTGCCCAGACGAGGACGATGTCGGTTCCATTTCGCCAGATCTGAAATCTCGGCGGAGCTTCGACGCCCATCGCCCGTTCGAGCCGCGCGGCGGAGCGAGGGAGAAAATGGAGTTCTTCGACAACTTGCCCGCCATGGATCTGATGCGTTCCGAGAAGATGACCTTCGTGCAGCTCATCATCCCCTTCGAGTCCGCTCACCGCGCCATCACTTATCTCGGCGAGCTCGGCCTCCTCCAATTCCGCGATGTAAGCATCCCCGACTCGGCCTCCTCCTTGATCTCGAGCTCTAGATCGAATTGGCGTTTTGGCTCGTCGCTGGACGGGGGAGGGGGGTAATGGGGGACGATTCGATGAATCGACTCTCGAGTGGAAATAGGAGTTACTGATCGACGATCCAGTCACGGTGGAATGATTGTTTTCGACGTGATGGGATTTGCTTTTTGGGGACTGTGTGTTGGCATAGGATCGCGTAGTTATTGGTTTTGCGTTTTCGGGACATAGTATGGTGCAAAAAGGGAAATTCAGTAAAGTGGAGGCGAGTAAGAGCTGTTCAGATTAAATTGAGGAGGTCCATGACCTAGAATAGAAGGGCTTAGGATAATGCATGAAGAATCTCGTTGGCAGGATTCGAGATATTCTGAACAGGAGATGCCTTGTTTTAATACAATGCATCGGGAGGTCTTACCAAGTACAAGCTAGTGATTAGGATGAGAGAGTTAAGGACTCTCAAGTGGCGTTGAACTTCTTATGTAATTTCTTGACGATGCAGTCGCTAGCTCCTGGCCACATAAGTCCATGGACAATTGGATGAAACCATGGACTTAACATTAAATTGAAAAGAAACAGAAGACCATGAGATCACTAGGATGTTAGGCAATAGCTTCCACGAGAAAGAAAATGAGCGGAAAGAAAATGAGAGACTAAGAGGGAAATGGTAAAATGGGGTTCTGTAGCTTGAGAAAACTTTTGCTTGGTGAAGATCTCCGGCAAAATTGAAGTCGCTGAGCAAACTGTAGTAATTTTCCTTCCTAGCTAATTTCTGTAGAGTGTTGTGTTGCTCAATGTCAAACATATGTTTTGTTGCCATGATATAGAATCCTTTCACGTAAGAAGCAGATTGATGTGAGGAAATGCTATGATATATCATTCTTCCAGAGACCATTGTCAAAACAAACTATCAATCTAATTGTGCCTTTTCTCCCCCCATTTTGTTTTTATTTTTTTTATCTGGTATAAATACCATAAGGGACTGATGAAGAAAAAGAAACAGAAATCAAAGTTCTGTGGTTTTATAGGAGTTAAGATAATTATACTGATAAGCAATATGTACCTGCTACTGCCCAATGACGTGTCCCTTTTGCAGCTTAATGCAGATAGAAGTCCTTTTCAGAGAACGTTTGTTAATCAGGTACTTTCACACCTGTAGTTGACATACTTTTGTAATGCACAAGGGGCTTCAGATTTTGCCAAAATGTATCATTACCACCCAGAGAACACTTCTCTGATACTTCTTCCTTTTGGAATGCCTTTGGCAGGTGAAACGATGTGGAGAGATGTCAAGAAAATTGCGCTTTTTCAAAGATCAGATCAGTAAAGCTGGTCTAGTATCTTCCCTGCACTCAGCAACACAACCAGATGTTGAGTTGGAGGAACTAGAGGTCTGTTTTTTGTACTATTGCCTCGAGATTTTGCATTCACAATTTGGATAATTCGATTGATACACTACATGTAATGTTTGCCCATAGATCCAACTTGCTGAACATGAACATGAGCTAAACGAGATGAATGGAAATAGTGAGAAACTTCGACAGGCCTATAATGAGCTTCTGGAATTTAAAATGGTTTTGCAAAAGGTATTTATCCTTCTCCTTCCTCACTTTGGCTTTGTTTCAAGGACCAACTAGCTACCATCATTTCCATATTGACTTTCTTCCTTTCGCATTGTATTGATTAAAACTCTAAGTTAGAATATCTTCTACACCTAGCGTCTTTGATGAGTTGTGGCCTTGAGAAGATAAATGGATTATGATATTAACCATGACAGTGGCATGTCCTCCTTGGTACATTTCTAGCTTGCCAAGTTATGTAGGCTAGAGTTAAGCGCTGGAATCTTCTCTTCTGGATTTACTGTATGGATGCTGTATTTGAGCTTCAATGGAGGTAGATCGGTGTATCATTTCTTTTGATGGACAGGGGCTATAGGCTGTTCCAGATGATCATCGAGCTATTTTTGCCTCACATGATTGGTGCTTAACTAGCCAATTTTGATGAGTAGGTTAGAGTGTTAAAGTGGCCATTGTTTGTCATACATGAACTAAATCTATGACGTATGTGCTAATCTGAAGTCTGAAGATTTGATGAACTTTGTTTTTGGTATCTCTGTGTTAGGAAGTCCAACCCAAAAGTTTAAGTTGATAGGTGGAGGGAGACCAAGCATTTAGGGGACAATATTTCAACACCCCTCTCATGGACAAGCCGGATTACAAGTGGCATGTGAAATTTTGATTACAAACCTTCATGTTAAAGTTTGACCGTGCACATTTGTGAAAGGGATAACACTAGCTTTGATATCATGTTAGACAGTCCAACTCCAAAAGCTTAAGCTGATAGGTGAAAGGAGCTCACATGGATATAAAGAGCATTCAGGACCTGTTGTCAAGTGATGTTGGACCATATTTTAACACTTTGATTAGACTATGTTTCAGAGTCTGCTGGTTTTTCTTGGATGGGCATTGAAAACTTTTGCTTTCTACTATCATTATGAAAATGAAGGGATAGAGAGGCTTTAAAGGACCCAAGTCCAGCCCCAATGGACCTTTAGCTTAAGAATCTTCTGCAGTTAATATAGCACAGTGCTGGAATGATTCTAGCTTAACAACATTGTATGAAAAAAGGCTTGGTTTTGGTTGTCACTGTTTTAATCTCCTTGAAGGGATATTCATTGTTTCATTCTGTCCTGTGGGGCCACTGCCAGGCAGGTGGTTTTCTTGTCTCAGGAAAGAGTCCGGTGGTTGTGGAGGATAGAGAGTTGGATGAAAATATTCACTCGAATGGTGACTATACTGACATGGCATCCTTACTTGAGAAGGTATTTTATGCATTGTAATGTTGAACTTTATGTGTGCTTAATTGACACTACTGTCGTCTTTTTGTGGATAATACTAGCATTTTTTTGTTACTTAATTTTTCTGATGTGGAGTATTGTTGGCTTTCAGGAAATGAGACCTGAGACAATGGAGCAGTCTCGTGTAAGATTTATCAGTGGCATTATTTGTAAGTCAAAAGTGCAAATATTTGAGAGGATGCTTTTCCGTGCCACTAGAGGAAACATGCTTTTTAATCAGGCGCCGGCTGATGAAGATATAGTTGATCCTGTAACATCTGAAATGGTACCTACTTTTTTCATCAAAATCAAATCTACTGCTAAAACTCTTCTGATAAAAGTTTTCATCAACAATTTGTCGTTGAGATTCATCTATTGTTTTGTGGTTTTGTGGAAGCTTGTTCTTGTACAGTCTCTGACCACTTCTTTTGTATTTACTTTTGCAGGTTGAGAAGATAGTGTTTGTGGTTTTTTTCTCTGGAGAGCAGGCTAGAATGAAGATTTTGAAAATCTGTGAGGCATTTGGTGCTAACTGCTATCCTGTTCCTGAAGACATAGCCAAGCAAAGACAAATAAGTCAAGAAGTACGTGGATTTCGGGAAACTTGGCAGACTTATATCCTCATTCAATTGAAGAGAGTACTTGGATGAAGTGGTTTTCTTGGTTTCAGGTTCTGTCTCGGCTTTCTGAAATAGAAACGACCTTGGATGCTGGTTACAATCACCGAAACAAAGCTCTTAGTTCCATTCAGTTTCACTTAAACAAATGGATGAGCATGGTAAGTTGCAGTTTAGTATCACTAAGAAATAAACATTGGTGTCGCGTTTCTATATTTTTTCCGGTGAAACAGACTTGAGAGTAAGGCTCGAAGCTTTTCTGTTTCATTGAACTTTCTGGTGAAAAACTGACTATGTTACCCATGCTTTTCAGGTAAGGAGGGAGAAAGCTATATACGACACACTGAATATGCTGAACTTTGATGTCACAAAAAAATGTCTTGTTGGAGAGGGTTGGTGTCCAATATTTGCGAAGGCTAAGGTTAATTGCTATGCTGTTCTCTTTAATCTCTTCGTTTTGGTCTTATCGGGTGACCTAGTTTGTCAATTCATCATTGTATTTCAAGTGGTCATACTCTGCTTTCTAAAATCAAAATTATTTTCCTTTTTACAGATTCAGGAGGCTCTGCAACGTGCAACATATGATAGCAACTCACAAGTTGGAATAATATTTCACGAGATGGATGCTCCAGAATCCCCTCCCACATTTTTCAGAACAAATCGTTTTACAAGTGCATTTCAGGAAATTGTTGATGCTTATGGGTGAGCTCAAATTGCTTCTCTGTGATGCTTAGTGCAAGTTGCATGTTATCCTTCTTTTTATTCTTCTAGGGGAAACTGATTTTCCGGAAGTTAGCATTTAGCTTTGGTTATGATAGAGTCCTAAAGATGTGTACATAGCATAATGCTTCCTTCATAAAATTGAACAGTTGGAGTTTTGTTATTTTGAAATAATCTTTCATTGTCTTCATTCTCTGAATAACATCTCATACAATGATAGTTTCTAGAAATGTGTTCAGTATGAAGGGAGCTACTTCTTTAAATTTTTAACTTATTCTGCTCAATGCAGTCACAGTAACTACAAAAGTCTGATGCACGCACAATTGAAGGATATTGCCAGCAAAGACTTTAGGATGTTTATTTTATTGGATACAGTTATTTTGCTCCTTGAACTGTATGATAAGTTTCTAGGCATAATTTTTTGCACGGTTCTACAAAATATTTTCACTATTGATTCTTAGGTGTTTTGACATTTCACAGTGCAATTGTTTTTTTCATTCTACGGGTGTATTTGCCTTTTGTTTTTAAGTAAAAGGGTTAGTCTGTCAAAGAGTGGACATGTTTGAATTCATGAGTCTGAAACATCATCAACAAAAGAGTGGATGTTTTTGATACTTCAGTCGAGCATCATTTTCTGATGTGATAATGCATTTGAGCAGTGTTGCTGGGTATCAAGAAGCAAATCCTGCAGTCTACACTGTTGTTACGTTTCCTTTCCTTTTTGCTGTTATGTTTGGAGATTGGGGCCATGGAATATGCTTACTGCTTGGAGCTTTGGTCCTTATCGCGCAGGAAAGGAAGCTCACTGGTCAGGTATGTTATTCATATATGAAGCACTTTCGCAACTGATTGAGGCAACATAGTCAAGAGTATATCTTTCAAAGTTTTCCTTTATGTCAATGCTATATGCTTTGACATGCGATTCTATATTTAATGAAATTTTTTACTGTTGCCAGAAACTTGGGAGCTTTATGGAGATGCTCTTTGGAGGGCGCTATGTACTCCTTTTGATGTCTCTCTTTTCAATTTACTGTGGACTAATATACAATGAATTCTTTTCTGTTCCATTCTATATATTTGGTGGGTCAGCTTACAAATGCCGAGATGCTTCTTGCAGGTTTGTCCTTTTGTTTCCCTTCTGTGCAGCATCCCAAGCTTCCCTGCTGAATAATATATCAGTGTTTAACTCTTAGTTTCAAGATATTCTTATCTGAACATGGTGATTTGATTTTTTCTGGAGAAAAGTGTTGGTTAAGGAAGTTGGCTCTGATACCAATATGTTGGGTCGAGGAAGCTTTGATGCCACTTGTTGAGTGTAAAGATTGGTGGGCACTTAAGCAAACAACTTAATATAATTTCTCAATGAAACAAAGTACACATAAAAAACATAACACTTCTCACATCACCCACAAATACATGAAATCAAGCTCACACCTTTCTTGCACGCACAGCTCACTTAACTCGTGCCTCACACAGCTCACAAAGAGCACTGCACTCTCCAGGTTCTTCTTTCTTGTGTGCTGGACCAAAACAAGAGTAAACATGCCTATTTATACTAGTCGCTATATAGCAACACATGAATATAAGGAGTTCACGTGAATCTGCAAATTTGTGGCCACATATCATCTTAAGAAGCTAGCTTCCTAAGGAGGATAAAATGAATGGCTGAAAATGAATGATTTTAACTTTTCATGAAAGGCGAACTTCAATGAGAAGTTAACTTCTTGGGGAGTTTAAAAGGAAAATTCTATACTTCCTACCTTTTTTGAGAAGCTAGATGGTACGAGGCCAAATTCTAGAATAGTCTTTTGGGTAGATGGACTTCTTCAAGAAGCTAAGTTGGTGTTGTTACTTTAGCAAAAAGTCCTGGTGAAAATTTATAACTCCATGAATTTTCAATGAGTCTATTGTCAAATCCTTTTCAGTTTTCCTCCTCACCATTCCTTTTAGTTTAGGATGAAAGAAGGAGGCTTTAGTGAAAGGAAGCACTGCCTGAGAACATCATCTCCTCCTGCTTCTATTGAAACTAATCCCTAGTAAAAGAGAAGTTCATTTAGTCAAATCATGGAATCACTTAGGAGTCACTTGAGCCTGTATGATGTTGCCCTTATCATCAAGATAATCTAGGTTTTCACATGTTACTGCAAAAATCACTCAAGTGATTGGGAGAGCATAATAACCTGACTGAATTTGTAATACTTGAAGTAACTGACGTTAAGGCTATGTAAAATGTTTCCCTTTTGACTTCTTGTGATGTTCACATAACTTCCGTATCTTCAATCGCTCCTTATCATGAAAATTAATCACTAGATTCCATATTAGCAAAGAGGCCCACAGTCCATCTTGGATTATCAGGCCGAGATCCTCCAGTAAATGTTTGCATATGATATGTGGTTAGGATTTTCATTGTCTTAGGTAGCTTTTGCTAGTAGAGATTGGCTGTCGTTTAATATACCTAGTTTACACTTTCAAGTTAGGTTTTTTCTTTTTTGAGCCTGAAGTTAGGTTGCTTTTATAGGTTTGGTCTCATGAAAACTTGATGTTTTTAGGTTCTATTTTTCTCAACTTTACTGTTCAGATTGGATCTGAAAATTTACTTAGTTTTTAGCCCTTTCATGCTTAATTTGCAATCACTTCACTTAAATTTCATTATTTAATTTTTATTGAGTAAATCCATCCTATTTGTTAGAATTATTTAATATTAAACCACGTTTTAATCTAATAGCTTAAGCTTTTAGAACGGTCAGCAGTGGTCCCACAAATTCTCATATGGTAGTAGAGCAGGAAGTTCTGAGTTTGAATCTTTTTATGCCCCATTTGCTTCCCAATTAAATAAGTCCATACTTAGTAGGCAAAAAGAATGGACTAAGCTTGAGGGGAAGTATTGGAATAATTAAATATTAAACCATGCTTTATCTGACAGCTTAAACTTTTAGAACAATCAGTAGTGGTGCCACAAATTCTTACACTGACATTAACCGATTTTGCCTTTATTGTGCTTGAAATTGTTTATTCATGCAATTTCTTACTTTGATTTGATTTGTTTTGTCAGTGATGCCCATTCAGTTGGTCTGATTAAATACCAAGATCCTTACCCATTTGGGGTAGATCCTCGTTGGCGAGGAAGTCGTTCAGAGCTTCCTTTCTTGAATTCTCTCAAAATGAAGATGTCGATTCTATTGGGTGTGGTGCAGATGAATCTGGGTATCATACTAAGTTACTTCAATGCACGCTTTTTCAAGAGTTCTTTGGATATCAGGTTTTCTCTCTCGCAATGCATAGGTGACTGCTATTCTATATTTTTTTGGTAAGATGTGAGAGAAGTATTAACTTAAACCTTTTTTATATGTTAGGTTCCAGTTTGTGCCACAAATGATCTTTCTTAACAGCCTGTTTGGGTATCTGTCAATTCTCATTGTCATCAAATGGTGCACTGGTTCTCAAGCAGACCTTTACCATGTAATGATTTACATGTTTTTGAGTCCTACTGATGATCTTGGCGAAAACCAACTGTTCTGGGGCCAGAAACCACTTCAGGTGATTGTTTTAAATGTTCTTAATTGAGAAGCTGTCTACATTGGCTTTCCATCTCACTTTCACAGCAACTGATTGTCATTGCAGATCATTTTACTGCTTTTGGCTCTAATTGCTGTTCCATGGATGCTCTTCCCAAAACCTTTTATTTTAAAGAAGCTACACTCTGAGGTATGTTCAAACCTGGAATTTCTGACCCACCCAAGGTGCATAATCTATTATATATGCTGGATGCTTCCCATTATGATTTTCCTGTTTTGTTCGTTCTTTTCTAGGATAAGTTTATTTCAATTAGCTACATCTCTCCCTTGAGGAATATATTGAGTTTATGTAACTCATCTTGTCACATGTAAGATTTATCTCCATTAATGTCCTATTTTCTTGTGTTCCGGTCAGGTGGTATCCCTGACTAACTTCGGGGGCCCAGACTGGAGCAATCCACCTCAGTGGTCAGGTCAAAGGCAGACCATCCATGTCATTCATAAGGAATAAGATCCTTGTGACCTGGCCCACTTCGTGAGGCACAATGTCGTAGTTATTTTACCTAGTTGGCCAACCCCTTCAGTGAAATTAAGTCAGTATATAACTTCTATCTAGAAAGGGAGGCAGCTGAATCAATCTGATGGATTTAGATTAAGTAGGAACAGGACAAAGTGGATCGAAATTTAGTCTGAGAACAAGAAAAGGACCTTGTAGGAAGTGCTGAATAGGAAATTAGTGAATCAACTGTTCTGCATAAAGTAAAGGTTGATGTTGGATTCAAAATATTGAGGGGTGATACTGTAAATATAGAAAACAACAAATGGATGACCATATTCTCACGAATCAATTAGTCACATTGCTGGCTCAACTTTTGACAGCATGGGAGCACCGATTTTGAAGTCATGTTCAAGCGATCAGGATATAGAAAGATCCTGTATTGGTGCATAGTAAGCTTATAAAGGCAACAGTAAACCAAAATGATAATAATTTTTTAATTATTTGCTAAAATAATCAGGAAATGTGTTGATAGGATGATTGATGTAGCAGTTATATGATGGAAATACAGAGAATCCAGAGAAAGGTGCTTGAAAATTATGATGTAGACCACATATAAAGTGGCATCAAATACCCAGGACTGTGTAGAAGAGTAATGCCATCTAGACCGTGTGATGCTCATGTGCGCACAAACTATAAAACACAGCTGAGTAATACATTTTGCTCCCATCCCATCCCATCCCCACCCCACTCCACTCCACTCCACTCCACTCCACTCCACTCGAACAACGCATATGCATTCAACTTCTTTGTAAATTCAGCATCTTAATTCTTTATAAATGGTGAACATGAAAATTGTTAGACATTCTGTATCAGTTATTTTCTCCTAATCCATTGTAGAGATTTCAAGGCCGTACCTATCAGATGCTTGGCACCTCTGAGATGGATATTGATGTTGACACAGAACCAGATTCTGCACGGCAGCATCATGAGGAATTTAATTTTAGTGAGGTCTTTGTGCACCAAATGATACATTCCATAGAGTTTGTCCTTGGTGCAGTTTCAAATACAGCTTCGTATCTTCGTCTTTGGGCGTTAAGGTACAGCCTCGGCCCTTATCATTCTGTATTCTTCATTATATGTCACCATTCCTAGTGATGAATATGCTGCTTTTACAGCTTAGCGCATTCGGAGTTGTCAACTGTTTTTTATGAGAAAGTTCTGTTACTTGCCTGGGGGTAAGTTCTTATTCATTGACTGCGTTGCAAGTTAATCTTCCGCCTCATCTTTCACCAGCATCACCTCTGCATGCTTCCATTTTTATTCTAGTAAGCTTGGACACGATATTTTCTTTCTTCATCAATCACTTTGCTTGTCTTACCTAAGTCTGATATATTGTAGCTACTCACGCTGGCTTGTATACACAACTAGGTAGTTTGATTTAATCGCATTTTTTTTCCTTGCAATATATCTATCCTCCTAGACCTATTCATCTGAGTAGACTTTTAATGTTACATCAAATTGAATTTAATTGGCTGTCAATGTTCCAACCCTTGTGTGCAATGCACAGGCTACTTCTCTGGCTATCTTTTGTGATGGCATTTGATTAATGCCGTGCTATTTTTTTCTAATCAATCACTGTCTGTTAATCTATCACAGGTACGACAACCTCATCGTCCGATTAGTGGGACTAGCAGTTTTTGCTTTTGCGACTGCATTCATATTGCTAATGATGGAGACCCTCAGTGCTTTCCTTCATGCCTTACGTCTTCACTGGGTCGAATTTCAAAATAAATTCTACCATGGCGATGGCTACAAATTCAGACCGTTTTCTTTTTCCTTGTTAACAGAGGAGGAAGATTAGTCATAGTTCTTCAATCTGAGAGTTTTATGATTCGTCAATCTGAGAGTTTGGTTCGAAATATACGTTGCACAAAGAATTGTACAAAGAAAGGCCCAATATCTCTAACCATCGAAGCAAGGTTGAACACCGACGGACTCCCACTTCTGCAGGCGGATGATATGTTTTCCCTCCGGTGATCTACATTTGATAGGAGGCTCTCTCTCAGATTCTTAAAACTTGTCGTGCGAGGATGCCTCTGCTTGGCTGTTCGCCTTGAGATGGTTTTTCTCATTTTCTCCCATGAAGTTGAGATTTTTTGTAAGAAAAAAGGAAAAAAAATGAGGTGGGTAATCATTATACATGTAACTTTTGGGGTTATAATAGTTGTAAAATAATACCACATCCAGAGAGGGATTTTGCAGAGTGTCAGGCCACCCTGTCTGTATGTTCCAATTTTTTTTTTTTTAGGGGTAAGGACGGAGTGTGTGTAAATTCTTTTTGTCAAAATAAATTATGTAATACTCAATTGATGGGGAATTCTAGTCGAAGGAACCTTTTGTCTCGAAACAAGTATTGCTTTCTAGCGATGCACGGTTTAGTTGTGGTGGCGTCGCCATTCTTGCGGTTATTGAATTTCGTTATTCTATAGTTGGGCGGGTTAAAGTGAATTTCAATTTCTGTGTTTGCATGGAAATGAGTTCTCGCACTTTATCAAGAAGGCAAGAGAGAATGGAAAGCCTCTTGGATGAAGTTGGAGGGGAGAAATCGGGCTATTCTAGGGTTTAACCGAATGTAGCGAAGTTTCACAAAGACATACCGTGCATATAGTTCAGCTTTTGGGATATCTTTGGAAGAATGCAAATGCCTTAGGTTGTAGGAGTTTTTTCAAATGCAAGTAGTTTTAGGTGAATTGTAATTTAAAAGTGCCTTTGAAAAGCAGTATTTGAAAAAATGCATAGTGGACATTTGGCTATGCTACGCTGGTAACGTTGTGGGAGGTAAAGACATTTTCGGAATTATGAAAGTTTATTATAGACAAAGTTGGAAGGAAAAAAATGAGTATGTATTTTGAAAATACTCAAAGCCTAAAATACTTTCAGCTCTGTCTTAGAAATATTCAAAGCCCAAGGTTTTTCTTCAAAAAATTTGTCAAACACCAATTTTCTTCCCCAGAAGTCTTTAGAGCGCCAAAGGCCTTTGGCTTTGCATTACCAAACGTAGCCAATGCTTCGTTAGAATGAGCAAGACAAAGGGCTTGATTCGTTAGGCAAAAAAGGAAAACTTAAAAAGAAGAAGAAGAATAGTCGAAGGATAAACATGAAAATAAAAAATGAAAACTAGATGAGCGGGAAAAGGAAGAATTGTTTCCATGTAGAATGGCTTTGTTATTGCTTCTCTCGCACGCTACGAACCCTTTAAATAGTGGGCCCAAGGCCCACGGCCCATTTGAATTTGGTTCTGCGTAGACCCCGATAACAGAATACAAAGCCACGTGATCACCCATCCTGGAGCTCGACAGTTCCCGCTCGTGCGCTTTTCAAAAATTGAGCCCACAGCAGAACAGTGACAGAAAACCCGATCGCGTAACGGTAACGAGCCAACCATCTAGCGAAGCTGAGACCGGCGAAGCGAGGGCAAAGGAGCGAAGACGAGATCGAAAATGGCGTCCGATCCCTCCTTGATCGAGATCTCAGGAGAGGACGATTCGCTGCTGCAGCAGCAGATTCCGGCCGACGACGACGCCGCCGCCGCCGCCGTCGCCGTCGCCAGGAACTTCTTCTCTTGCTCGCCTCTTCAGATCCGCGGATCCAAGCCCCATCTCCCTCCTGCTGGTTAGGGTTTTTCTTTTTCTCTTCATCTCCGCTTCAACCGATTCTTTCGTTAGCGTCGCTCGCATGCTGAGACTAGCTTTTTTTTTCCTCCGTCGCCGACAGAGAGTGTGAACAAAGAGAATGTGAATTTGAACAAGTACGAGGTGCTGAAACTTAGCCTGGAGCCACAGCAAATGAAGAGGAAAAAGAAAGGCGGAGGCTACAATCTGCGGAAAAGCTTAGCATGGGACAGAGCCTTCTTTACTGAAGAAGGTGCGCTTGTTTATATTTAATTAATGTAATTGTGAGTGGATATTTTTTGAGATGATGTCTTGGAATGACTCCTTTAGCACTATTCTTCAGGTTTCTTGGATCCTGTAGAGTTATCGATGATAAGCGGAAACATTGGCAGTTCCACGGGGGAGAAGTTGTCTGTGATCCACGAAGAAGGGGGAGAATCACAGCCTGAGTTTCCAAACTCCCAAAGCGATTCAGGAGATTTGCTTGCACTCGAGGAGAAATTATTCAAAGAATTGCCGGTGAAAACTCCAAATGAGAGCAGAGCAAAATATAGTAGTTCACCACATCAGCGAGATGCATTAACAAGACGTGATAGGCCCCTGGTTTCTTCGGTTAGTTTCCGTAATAAGCAGAATGATTTCCTCTTTCTCCTGGAAACAAATAACATTATCAATTAGGGCAATTCAACAAATGGTGACGATGAAAGTAGTATTAGGTGTTTTTTGGCCGGTGTATGTACTGTTACATTCTAATTGCTAGGTCTGTCAAAAATGGGCCATCTTCATTAATCCGTTCGGAAAAATTTTTGACAGACAAAGCGGAAGGTGCTGTCAACCCATGACGTCAATGGTAACAGGTCCAAGCGCAGTGGCAGCTCACAATCCACTGCCCTATCTTCATATCCTTTTAATGAAGCTTTTAGCATAGCAAACAAATGTTAAAATCTTGTTTTTTTCTGATTTTACATCTGTGATACAACTGGAAACTTTAGTTTTAGCTTAACTTCCCAGAACACTGATAAAGCCTGTGAATGTGAATTCCACAAAGGTGGCCAATAAAGAAGCTAAGGTTTCTAAAAAGCCAGCTACCAAGCCAGATTCCAGTTTGCGCACTCCGATAGCTAAGACTGCTTCGAAAGTTGGTCAACTTAGGCATGGTCAACTTGCTCAATCAGGTAATATCTGTAAACTTTAGGGCGCTGCGGAGATTTCCATATTATTAAACATTTGTACTTTGATAAACAGTTGCCTAAAAACTTATTTTGCATTTGACCAGAACTTACATGGGTTTATTCAGAGTATACCGTTTGTTCAAAATTCTCTCTCTTCTTCAGGGACTACTGACAAAAAGAATGCTGGACTGAAAGTCTCTTCAAGCAATAAAACCCATTCTCGTTTTAGTACTCCAGCTGGTCCTTGCAGCAAACCTCCAACAGCTAAATCCATTGTTCCCCAAGCCAAAAGAAATTTGGTGAGAATCTGATACTATCTGCAGTGTATTCTTGTAGGTCAACCAAGTAAAGAACTGATAGCAAATTTCATAAGTACTCCATTTGTGATCTTTCCTTTTTGTGAATAAGGACCTTAATCAACTAGACCAAGAGAACTTACTAATCTACTTAATTTTCTTTGATAAATGAGCAGGGAAAATCAACTTCCAGGCCGACTCCATTAGCTCACAGGAATGATAGTTCAGAGGAGATCAAAGGTCAAAAAAACCCTCCAGCACAAGATAATGGCGCTGGATCTATCATTGTAGAAGCTGCCTATCCTGAGAAAGCTCATCTTAAAGGAGGGTCCACTCAGCATGTGCAACTGAAGGCAGCAAAGCCATCTGGTTTGCGTATGCCTTCACCATCTCTGGGATTCTTTGGTCAGGTATAATGCCTTCAGTTAGTTTTCAGAGGTTAATTAGATCCAACTAAAAGGAAGCATTTAAAAACATCTGACATTGTCATCTTCTCTTTTAATGCCTAATGATATTGCTCAGCAGTCAAAAGCTTCTACCAAGGGACTGTTGAACAGTTATACTCAGCCAAGTTATGATCCTCAGTCTGCTATAGATACTTCAAAGGGCCATACAGCAGTAAACCCTCTGAGTGGGCTGAAGCCCCCACATGTGCATGAAAAAGTACAAAAGATGACCATTGGTGGCATGAATCTGAACATGGGATTAAGCATGGAAGTCTCTGCTGAATCTCTCAACCAGGAACATCAAAAGCAAAGCGCAGATCCGGAATCTCAAACTAAATCAAAGATGAAAGTGAAAATGCAACATGACACTTTGGAAAACCATCAAAAGATTCATGGTTTTCTCAAGGATGGTAGTGAAGGGCTTCATAGGCATATGGAACTGCACAAAATTGAGGCAATGGATGACAGAAACATGCCAGTTGATAATGATATACCATTCTTACAGACGGGACCTTGTGGGAAAGAGAGAGAGAGTAATTTTGAGAAGAATGATATTATTGGTAGCCAATGTGTTGAAGGGCCATCAAAAGTTTTACCTGGTGATGCCATTGTTTTCTCCCATTCCCCCTCTGCTGATTCTAGTGCTTGCAGAATCCAGAGTAGTTTTGGACTGTTGGATCATCAGCTACACTGTGCTGAGGGTGTCTCTGAATTTTCAGAAAAAGTCAAGGTAGTGGAATCTCATATATATGACAATGTTCAAACTTCCATCTTGAACCCAGAGAGTCAAGCCAGGTTTATGGGGGTTGGATCGTCTGAAGGATTCCAGAAAAATTGTAAAGAGAACACGGACGGTTCAAATGATCAAACTGACAACGTGAATGAAGAAGAAAGATCTTGTGTACTTCCATTGAAACTTGCAGAGCAGGCAGACAATAGCTTTTGCGGACTGCATGACAGCAGCACGGAATCCTTTATTGAAGATCCGGAGAACTTAGTTTTCTATGGCAGTCTCACAGCTAGTCATGGTGGCACTTCTCTGGCGGGTGACCATGCCACAGAGCAAGTTACTTGTGAAAATAAAGGATCAAATGAAAATGATGAGTTAATGGTGGGTGCTAAATGCACGATGAGTATTAATGAACAGCCAGAAGTTCACGCTGTAGAGCAAGTTGCTCATGAAAAGTTCATACTTGCAGAGCAAGTTACTTGCGAGAATAAAGGAGCAAATAAAAATGATGAGTTATTGGTGGGTGCTAAATGCATGATAAGTATTAATGAACAGCCAGAAGTTCATGCTGTAGAGCAAGTTGCTCATGAAAAGTTCATACTTGCAGAGCAAGTTACTTGCGAGAATAAAGGAGCAAATGAAAATGATGAGTTATTGGTGGGTGTTAAATGCACGATGAGTATTAATGAACAGACAGAAGTTCATGCTGTAGAGCAAGTTGCTCATGTAAAGGAAGAAGCAATTGAAAATGATGACTTATTGCTAATTGATTTTCGCAACTCTGGACGCAAACACCAGGGTAATGCTCTGATGATTAAATATTCTCCCCCCATATGCCAGCATGCTTGTGAAGTCCTGTTGAACAGCTCCACTGCTTTTTGCCCTGTACTTTCATCAGAGAATGTTCACCAATCTGACGAAACGAAAAGAGTAGAAGTTCTGTATGCAGGGGAAAATCAATCAGCACAACAAGAGAGTGAACCAATGATTGAAAATTCTGCCTCCTGTAGTGATTGGCAGTCAACTGACCACATGTACCTCCCTGGACAAGTTGATGCTTTTAATCTGGGATCTTCTTTGATTGTGAACAGAGATCAAAAACCAGTGGCAGCAATTGATGTTTCTTCTGCTTCCTTTGTTGGTCTAGGAAGTGATCCTTGCAGTGGGATCAAAGAGGAAGATAGATATGTCTCAACCCCACTAGTATCCACAGTTCAAGATGGAGATGATAATATGCTAAAGGAGTTGGAGAGTGATGATGTAGAAAATCAAATACTTCTCTCAGTGAAGAATGCTTCCGTCAGTTTAATGAAAGGTAGGCCACTTCCTGATACAGTGATGGAAACAGAGTTATTGTCAAGAGAAGTGGATACCTTATCTCATGAAGATAGCCATAGTGGTTCCTTTGGACAACACCAGAAATCAAAGGACTGTAACCTGCCTAATGTCCCTGCACATGTTGAAGATCCATCTTGGCAAGATGTTGTAGATAAAAAAAATGAAGAATTTCAGAGTGTTAATAATGCCATGGAGAATTCTTCCGCTGTGGTTGGACAACAGCAGCTGTTGGATGGCAATTCATCCATTGATTGCGCACTCAAGATGAACAGGTTGGCTGGGAATGATAACTTACCTGTGGCCTCTCATCAAAATGAGCAGTCTGGTTATCAGCCTGAGCTTCATGATCCCTGCTTCATAGTGAACCTTGATTCACAGGCTCAGCAAGGATTGTCTTCAAATGATGAGATATCCAATGTGGACAACTGTCTTGACGAACCAAAGAGATGTTTTGTGAGTAGGGGTAGTTTGTGTCAAGATGATGTCTCTAGAAGTGAATGTTTAAAGGCTAATGTTTGTTCCGAAGCAGAACCTGTTCTGCAAGATAATTCTGGCGATATAGGAACAAGCTATGAAGACCCTAATGTGGAGGATGTGTTGTCAGTTTCAGTGGAAGTTAATGGTGCGGTGGATGCGAACAGAGATGAATTTTCTGAGGCAGAAAGAGTTGATGCTATGGCATCATCTTGCCAGTCAAGTGAGGAAGTGGGTTTAAATGTCAAAAACGATCAAGCAGAACTGTCTGCAAACAATGGTTGCATACAAGCTAGTCAGTTGGAAAGTAACATTTTGCCTGAAAAGGTTGATTCTAGTGTTCCCAGGGAAAGTTATGATGTCCAAAGGCAGCATCAACTTGGTAGCACCTTAAATTCCAGCAAGGATACGACCATATTAATCCAAGGGTTAGATTCACAATTTTAACTGATATATGTGCTGATATTTTGCACTTAAACTTTCCTATATTTGATTCCAGTTTTAGAAGCCTCCTCATTCACATTCAGAATCTTTATTCGGGAAGTAATTTGCTGCAGGGAAATTTGCAAGAAAGAAGGGAAACAAGAATCTACCATATTGAAACCTCCACCAGATGCTGCTCCATTCTCTGAGGAATGGTTAGCGGCATTTGAAGCTGCTGGGGAGGTAATTGAATAGGCTAAATACGAACCTCTTGTGTGGACAATAGACAACTCTATGTAATGAATCCATATCTGCAATCTGAACATCTGAACCCCTAAGTTTTATGCTATGATAACTCTAGTCATATAATAGCCTGATGACCAGTTGCGGATGTTATAGGGGCTACTTCTTTTAGATCAGAAAGAAAAATAAAAGTTATCTCACTCACTGTCTTCCACTTTACTCAATTTTAATGCTCAGCGATGATTTTGTGGTTCACAAGTCATGGCTTGATGGTTGATACAGCATCTTTTATATGTAAACTGATTCTTTAAGCTTTAAATTTTGACATTTGATTCATCATAACTTCAGGAAATTCTTACAATGAAATGCGGTGCCGTCCAACATTCCCCTCCTGACAAGAATCTACCTGAACCCAGTCCATGGTCACCGGTATGATCTTTCTTTACTGGAAAGTTCGATCTTTTTCAGTTTTGGTACGGCTATTGTGAAGGTTGTGCTTAATGTGAGAGAGACTATAGAATTAGTTGGTGAGTGAAATTACTTTTGATATCTTAATCTAGAATATTTAACCCTCAGATAACCGTGAAAATAAAGAAGGAAAAGAAAGTTATCCAATATCCAAGCCTAACTGGTTTCTAGTTGTACTTTATATATATCATTAGGTCTGACTTTAGTGGAAAATGATTCCCGCGTTGTCTACTTATAGAAGTGAAAGAAGTCCTTTTGGATTTTCTTAGCTGATTAGCATCAAGTCATGTTTAATGCAAGAGAGACTTTAGAATTAGTTGGGAACGAAATAAATTTTGACACTTAAAACTTGGTAATTTTTATCCCTTATATAACTATAAAAGATAAAGAAGGAAAAGACAGTTGCTAATCAGTTTCCCATTGTCGTTTATATAGATGGGGACAGTTTGACAACAATGGCAAATGAATGTTTTGTCTAAGCATAGACGTGAATGAAAAACCCTTGTCACTTCGTAGCTGATAAACATCAAGCAGTCAGTTAAGCAAGTGTTTAATAACTGATCTAAAGAAGGATAAGTACGATTTCCAGGACTAAGAGACATTCATACTTCCACTTAGTTTACTTCCTGTTATGGGAAATCTCAGTGGCTGATACTTTGCCAATTGCATCAATTTGAACTGCAATGACGGCTCTCTGTAGGTATTTTCATGCTGTTGTTGATGCAAAACTTGTTGACTGTTTTAAGTGCAAGTTGAAGCATGCCTTCAGGACAATATTATAAAAAATCCACTCTTTTTACCATTATTGAAGTTCGCCAAAATTGTTCAGATGACAAGTTGCTCTTGTATGTGCAGGTGAAGCGAAAAAATAATCAGGCAATTGGACCATTTGACTGTACAAAGTTCACTAATATCTGCAACAGCATTCCTGAATCCAGTTCCAAATAATCAACCCATGAGTCGTCTAATCATTTTTTTTTTGTCTCTAACCATCGCCATCCCCTACCACGTGAGGGAGGGAAAATCCATCCACTAATTCATTCATTTTCTGTCTTCTTGTTCATTTCTACCTGTAATGAGGAATAGCTTGGAGTTCATGTACTCGTGTTCTCAAATCAGAAATCGTTCTGCTTCTTGCTGCCAGAGGAAAATACAAGACTACGTCGTTCAGTTTTCATTTGACCAAGTCACAGCCTATGAAAAATTCTCTCCACTGAAATTGATAGGAGCAGCATGAATCTCATAGCTATTGGCTGAACCGAGTTAGATGTCATGCATATAGTTTCAGTCTGTTAGAGATAACTCGAGAATGTAACAAAACAATGTACAGGAGTATGAGTTGAGGTTAGTCGTGTCACCATGGATTGTCAATTGTCTTTTTATTTATGTCTCGCCCTTTCCGAAGATATATTAGATTTCATCACTTATATCTTATGTACGCTTGAAAAATGTGAATCCACTTACTTTTCATCATTAAATGGTGCAGGCTCCATGTGGGTGTCACATGATTTAATAATTGAGATACAATGGATTCACATGCTCCAGTGCAATTAAGACTCCTTAGTCCTTCATAAGAAAAATTTCTATGCCCTCAATAGCTAAGGTCTCTTGTATTGTTAAAAAGATTGTAGTTAGCAATGGAAGGGATGTTTTTAGCAATATTTAGGGTGGAAATAAGCTCATCCTTCCAATTAATGCTTTCCTCGTCCACAGACTCCTACATGACCTAGCGAATTATGAACTTCTTTATCATATCTTTTAAGACATCAAGACATCCGAACAATTAATAACTCGTGAATCTAAAAGTTAGAATGTATTTTGCAATATTTAAGTGAAAAACTGTGTTGAGGTTAACATCTCATTCAAGTCCATGCCCACTCCACAAGCTAATCTCACTCATTGTCATTGGTTCACCATTTCTTTCCATGTAGGATGGAGGAATCGCTTTTGAAAAATTCATTTTAAGTGGTAGTTGTTAAATTATTTTTTGAAATTGAATTCGAGTAAAAGACCCGGTCCCATTGAAGGATTTGTTATTATAAACATTCACTCCTAGACCGGTATGACTGATCAAGAGTCAAGAAGTGGGTTTTTTAAAGGGCCATTTGAGAAATTAACTATTGGGAAAATATTTTCTGAATTTTCTGATATTCATTTCACATAAAATGCATTGATTTCGGAAAACATTTTCTATGAAGAAAAAAAAGTCATCTAAAATTAAGAAAAATGTTTTTCACTTTTCAAGTTGGGGAAAATATTTTCTACACTTACTCTCTCTTATCTTACACCCTGTCCACTTCTTTCTTTTTTCTCTTTCCTTTTGCTTTTCTTCTTGTTTGGCCGATTGTCAGCTACGCGACAGACACAGGTGAGCCGAGCTTGCCAGTGAGCTCGCAGCTCCCTGATATGGCAAGACTCGAGCATTGTCACTACAGATTGGTGATGCCCGAGTGTCGCCAAAGGCCGTAAGGCTTGGGCGTCGCCACTGTTTGGCAACGCTCGGGCTTTGCCAGATTGATGACGCTTGAGCGTTGCCAGATCGGCGAGTCGCGATCTCGCTTATGGTCAGTCGTTGGCCGTTGCGTGGTTGGCGATCGACTAAGGGAACGAAAAAAAAGAAAGAAAGAAAGAAAAGAAAGAAAAGAAGAAAAGAACAATAAAATTAAAAATAATTAAAAATTTGATCGTTCAAATACAATAATAATAATAATAATAATAATAATTAAAATAAATAAAAAACAAATAATCATCAAAGGAATTATATAGAAAAAATCAAATAAGATATCGAATAGCGAAAAAATTTCAAATTTTACCCAAATACTGAAAAAGATTGCCTTTTTAAAAAAATAACTTTTTAGAAAGTATTTTTGAAAAACATCATATTTTTCATGAAATAGACGAAGTCTAAATGTTGTAAGGTGGAGGACGTCGTCAACAAAGGAAGGCACAACTCTCGTACACTACAAGACAAAGAAGGGGCCCACTATCATATAATATATATTTTTATGTGGGGCGGGGGAGCGCCGGGGGGGGTGAGTATGGTTTGTTAAGAGGAAAGACAACTAAAAGAAAAATTCCTTTGGCTTGATTACCAAGCTTAGATACCCGATAATTTGTGCGGTGAGTTTTTTTTAATTCAAATACGTTATTTATTTATAAACATTTTAGAGTTGAGTATAATTTAAACGTGAAAAACAATTAAATGTGTAAATAATTATAATTATAATTTTTCGATTATAGTGAATTATTTTCGAGAAAAGAACAGTCAAGTGATAGAATATGGTACAAAATGTACACTTAAGTGTAATTTTTTTTAAAATTAATTTACTTAAATATCATCTCGATGAATGCTACCGAAAATATGACGTGATCGAATCGGCAAAAATTCAAGCAAAATGACGTCATTTTGGTGCCGACGTAACATATAAAAAATATATTAATTAAATAATATAAAAAATTTAAAATATATATTATTGTAAAATTTAAATAAAAAAGAGGAAAGGGGTGATGGTCGGGCAAGGGTTGTAGCCCTTGCCACCACCCCACCGTCGTCGGGAAGGACCAGTGATCCCAGTTGACCCTTGCCCCATCGTTCCTGGCCCTTCCCAACGATGGTTGGGCAATGGCGAAGATGGCAAGGGCTGGACAACCGTTGCCTGATCCCTCACCCCCTTACTTCTTCTCTTTTTTTTAATAAATAAAATTGGTTTTTGAGGATTTTTTTTGCCATGCAGATAATTTTTTTTAAAAATTGCAACATAAATATTTGTTTAAAAATTTACCACGTTGGCAAATAAAATAGCCAAAAAATGATACATGTGCATTTTTATTGAAAATTTTCGCTATTTGTATTTAACTAATCAATTTGCTCCGATTTTGGTACTTAATTGTCCTCTTGTATCAAGTTTTGGCGTTCTAGGGCTTTACACATTGAATTAATTTCTATTGACTCTCCTCATTAATATAGATATTTATTCAGATCAAACACAAAACTTTTAATATCTCTTATTGTTCTTTTTTTAATTTTTTCAGTAAGTTCCCATTGACTTAGGGTGCGTTTGTTTCGCGGAAATCGTACCATTTTTAGAAAATATTTTCCAAGAAATAATTTCCCATGAAAATGATTAGTTTTCTTGTGTTTGATGATGTGTGGTTGAAAATGTTTTTATGTGTTTGGATTGTATTTGGAAAATGATTGAATGACATTTCTGTTGATTGGAAAAAAAATAGAGATTTTGGAGAGTAAAAGAGAATGACATAGATGACCTAACAAAAAGGGAAAGATCTAAATACCTGATAAAGAGGGAAAGTGTTTTCCCCTTCTCATGCACAGGAATTCATTTTCTTAAAATAGTACATAATATTTATGTTGATTGGAAAGTATTTTCCATTGACCAAATCATTTTTGGAAAAACAAATAGTGGAAAGTCCGAGAAACCACTTTTATTGAAATAAACGCACCCTTAATTGCAAAATCTTAGTATAACTACTGTGAAAGTAGAAATGGTATCTCAAGGGAAAGCTCTAGTGTGAGAACCAACCAGGAATGACATTGATTTGGCAAATAAAACTTACCGACTTAAGGAGCCGTGGAATGGTATCCATGTTCAATCAAAACTTTGGATTGCTACGAAGCTAATGAGTTTAATATCTAGAATTTTTGAAAGTATATATTGCAAAGATTAAAAAAAGTCCACAATACATATGCAATGTGAAGAAAAGGAGGAATGATGCGTTAATTGCGTAATATTCCGCGGCGTGAGGAGGGAAATGGCTTTTTCGTACTTCAGCCTTTTCGCTTGCAATCACTCAGAAAAAGGAAATGGCCCCAAAATTGCGCGTGCGCTGAGTTGGTTCGTTCTGACCTAAGAGGAGCAGGTGGATTTGACCAATTGCTCTCCCATGCTCTCTCCGCTTGTACCGACGGGTTCACTTGGCCAGTGAACTTTGACCTCAAAAGAAGCTAACATTTCGCCAAACACAACGTGCACGTTTTCGGTTCACCAATAGCATGGTATGGAAGACACGAGCGACAGAACATCCAGAAAAAAGGGGGAGGAAGCAAAAGATCCAGATTTGGAAAGCTCGAGTTATTCGAATCAAAAGCACGCTCACTTCATTCCACCTTAGTTTTTCCATTAATAAACACGTCAAAAGAAAGATCACACCAAGGACCAAATCCATCAAATTTCATCCGCATCCCACGCACTACTACATCTGACCAATCAGAACGGATGAATCACGCACCATCAACCTACATACCGCAATCCAACACCAGGTGCTTAGGCATCCGCAAATCTGCAAGAAGTTCAGAGAACCAGAGCCCGGTAAATGAATTTGCTCTTTACTTCAACACGTGGCGCATGTTTATTTTTTGGGTCAAAAACATGCCGTAATATTCTCAAAAGCACAGTTTTTGTATCATGTTGTAAGGGACTAAATGGAGAAATAATTATTACCCAAGTTCAGAGAGTTTTAGATGAGCTTCCGCATAGTCAGCAAAGAAGGCGTCTTCATCCTGGACGGACAAAACAATGTTCAAACAAAGTGCATGTATAGATGCGGCTGCTGATTAAAAGGGAATTATGTCAAAGCAGCCAAAAAGAGAAAAAGTATGCACCGCAGCATATTTTTCAACCAGTGGACGGAAAACGGGATCAGTGACAAGAGCCTTGTCAGATGGCAGCTGAACGAGACCTTCCTTATCACCAGTCAATAGCTCCCTGAGAGAACGAAAAAGCCACTTTTTACTCGAAGTGCTATCCAGTTCCTACCGTGTCGTATTACAATAAAATACTTCCACGTTAAGCATACAAATCCATTGACGGCACAAATAAATCCAGGAAACTCACTTGAAATAGGAGTTATCAAAAATGAGAGGATTGACAGTCCAAGGTCCCTCAAATCCAGATCTTTCTTTGTGGCATCGTCCCTGGATGAAAGAGAAAGGAAGAACAAATGCATGAAATTAGAATTCACTACCCTGCTTAAACTTGTGGAAAGCACCCCAAGTCCAAGTTTCAGAGAATTGAATACAAACCAGTGTATGGCCACCAGAAAGAGCAACGATATCCTGATCACTCAAACCCATGTGACCAAACACATCTCTCAAATGATCAGAGCCTGCAGAGATCAGGCATTTGTCATGCAAAATGCAACACTCACAAGGAATTTGCTCTTAAAGCAGGGAAGACAAACTAACCCTTGGTGGCATCAGGAAGACGACCCTCAGGAGGTGGTTCTGGCTTATCCTGAGGTTTAAGATGATAAAACCATTATCATGACATGAACTAGGATTCAATCATCAATCATTGGCAAAACATTTTACAAGGAAAAATGGTGGGATAAGAGGTAGAGCATAAGAATTTTGACACAAAAAAGGCACAAGGGAGGCAGGTGGGATAGTGAACAAGATAATGCGTCACAGCATTGCCTAGCATCACAGGAAAAGTGCATGACATTCAAACTCCAAAGCTTATATTAACGTATCTTTGATACATCAGTTCACAAAGACATAATTTGTTATCAGAAAACAAGTAAGCCCTTAAACAAAGAGATAATGAAACATATGTCCAGTTTAACACAGGTACACATCCTACAGGATCATTAGCATTGAGCTCTTACTGTCCTGCACATGACATGTAAGTGCTGCGTCACTTCTACGTACATTAAATGGAGTTAGACCCAATGTGCCAACGAACGACTAGATCACAATCAGCTGACATCTGAGAATTTGCATCATTAATCCACATTTCCTACTGAAATCATTGTGCACAAATAAACCATACAGCGCGGCCATCCCCAGAATATATCAAGCTAACCAAAACAAAAATTCCACTGACCTCTCTTCCCGGGTGGAACGGAATTTCGGGTCCGCCAGTAATTTCCACAGCAACAACACCAGCCAACTGTATCAGCATACAATCAATACGACTAAATCAATCATCAGCACGTACAGACGCTTCCCAGTTGGAATGCATCCGACTTTGAAAAACCAAAAGGAAAGGACCTTATCCGGGATCTAGGTATACATCTTCAGCTACAGGCCGTAGATAACCTACCTGGTAGAAGTCAGCGTAAAAGAGAATAGGAAACTGCTCCTTGATGGGCTCCAACAACCTCACGGCTATGTCAATACCATTATTGGCCCCATGAGCGAGCTCAGCGGCATGCTTTATGGTTCCAAATGGACCCCCTGTTTTCGTCTTCACATCGTAAGTACCACCAGAGTGAAATCTGCACCAACGAACACGGCAAGGTCGATTCACATGACCAAAACTTCGGTCGATCGCTACACCATATCTAAGCCGGTGTACGTCGTGACAGTATCAAATACGAGAGAGAGAGAGAGAGGGGGGGTGGTTACGCGATACGAAGCATGAGCGGAGCACAGTTTTTCTCGGCGATGAGACCCCTGAGCTTCTTCTTGCATTTCTCAACGGCCTTCTTGTACTCCTCGCTCACGGTCGGATAACTCTTCCCCATGAGATCAGCTGTTCCGCTACTGACATCGAAACACAGGACTCGTCAATCAAAACGATCCACCGGAAAATCACACGCGATACAGACACGATTCGAACGCACGATCCAAAATCGCCTGGAGATCGGCGCGCGTCGAGAGCTACTACTAGCTCGACTAACTCACGATCGCGCTTATGCAGACGCAGAGTAAGCACGGCGAAACAAAGTGAACACGCGCTACGAATCCCCGACTACAGAGCTCAAAGAACGACCGGGCTGTGAAAGCAGAGAGCAAGAGAGTACGAGCGAGCTTCGAACGTCTCGCTCCGACGTACCAGAAGAAGCAGAGAGCAGGACGAGCACGGTGAGCTGAGTTGAGTTGAGTTGAGCTGAGCGACACGAGGCGAGCACAAGCTTTTCGTGCTCGGGCTTTTTTCGCCGGGAGAAATATGGGAGAAAATATTGGGTACCAAGTGATTTACATATCAGCTTCCTATTAGTCCATTAAAAAACGACACGTGTCAAAATTTGGGACCCACTTTTCAGACAGTCTAGGTTTCCTCTCTCTCCAATTAATGTTCACTTTTTTTTCTTTTTCTTTGTTTCCCTTTTGTCCTTCTCCCCCTTTCAGTCCACTGGGGATTACACGGCAGACGGCTGCGGCCAGCGGCGGCCAGAGGTTGTGGGCGAAGGAAGGGTCGACTGAGAGGACAAGTGGGGAAGAAGGAGAAGAAAACAAAAGAAAAAGGAAAGAGGAGAAAAAAAAAATGAACATTAATTGAAGAGAGAGGAGATCTTGGGTGTCTGAAAAGTGAGTCACAAAATTGACACGTGTCGTTTTTTTTAATGAACTAGTAGGATGCTAATGTGTAAATCATTTGGGTACCCAATATTTTCTCGAAATATGGGGGTTGGCGAGGCAGGGAACGGAAGATTCTAGAGATTATTCCCGGTCGTGTATGACGGCATGGCATACTCTCCCGACCGCTTTGAGACGTTGATCTTCCAGATGGATGGCCGAGATTTTTTGTGGGGGGCGACGAGCCTGCCTGCGTGAGTAGGTTTGCTGGTTTGGTTGTTGGTAGGGGTAATAAATGAAGAGCGGCAAAAAAAAAACAAATAGGAAAAAGAAAATTGGTAGTGAGTGAGTGCGTGTGTTTTTGGATGGGAGAAAACTACTTTGCAATTGCTGTCGCGCTTCGTCCGATGTGCACAAAAAAATGCCCGCCGCACCCAAAAGAACTTTTTTAATGATGACGTGGACCTGAAAAAAAAAGGGTGTTTCTATGAGAAAATATTGAGTGCAGGTTTTGTGCCAGCGTGGCAAATGAAAAGAGGCTTCGCCGATCGACACGTGGCGCACTTGTTAGTTCAGATTTCTAAAAAATGAGAAAATATTGGGTAGGTGAGATATTCCACATAGACGGTGCAGCTCACCACTCAAAATCGAACATGTGGCGTCCACGTCGGTGGTGGGCCCACACGCGGTGTCGAACCCCTCTCTTCTCTCCTCTCTCCTCTTTCCTCTCTTTCCTCTGCGGAGCCGTACCTGCTTTGCTCCTTTGCAAAGGGGAGAGAGAAGCCCAACCTCTGCTTGGGGGGGATGCGACGGCGAGGCACTCGGGCACTCCCCGCCTCCGCCTACCCCCTCCCCCGCCCCTCCACCTCCTCGCGCTCGTGGATCTAGATGCCGACGCCGCCTCCTTCATTGCCTTCTTCAGCAACTTCTTCTGCTCTTTAACTAAGAAGCCCCCCAAATCAGACAATATCTTGTCCTCCTCCATCCATTTAAAGCTTCTGCTTGTCGCCTTCTCGATAGCCCTAGATTCGTCCCACTTCGTTGGCGTCGGCTTCTTCGGTGAGCACCAAAAGCATCCGCCCTTGCTCGGGGGCGACAGTGATGGCGACTTCAACTTCTTCGACTTCTTCCACGAATCGCAATGATACGTCGGTGAATAGACTGTATCGACCTTCGTGGCGAACTCCCGAGGCGATTTCTCTTTTGGGTTCCACTTTGGCGGTGAGAAAATCATGTCCTCTATAGCTGAATTCCACGAATCGGAACCCGAAGAATCGCGTTGCCCATTTCCCCGCGAATCCTCTGGCTTCGTGTCCTGTTTCGGCCGAGCCTCCTCACTGGAGAAGAGGCACTCGGGGAGGCGA
This sequence comes from Corymbia maculata, assembly GCA_014182735.1. Classification (NCBI taxonomy): domain Eukaryota; kingdom Viridiplantae; phylum Streptophyta; class Magnoliopsida; order Myrtales; family Myrtaceae; genus Corymbia; species Corymbia maculata. The sequence continues at coordinate 25,622,994 of CM024683.1, read as the reverse complement.
CGACAGAGATGGAGGCGGCGTTGACGTCAATGTCTGGATCCATGAGTGGAGGTAGAGGGGCGGGGCTCGAGGAGGTGGAAGCTCGAGGAGGCGGGGAGTGTCCGACTGCCCCACCGTCGCATCCCCCCTCGCTGGCTGGAGCAGAGGTCAGGCTTCGCTCTCCCCATTGTAGAGGAGAGAGAGGAGAGAGGGGTTCGGCCTTGTGTGTGGGCCCACCGCCAACGTGGATGCCATGTGTCATTCTCTGAGTGGTGAGCTGCACCGCCTACGTGGAATATCTCACTTATGCAATATTTTCTCCCAAAAAATTGAAACCCACGCGCGTTCTCTCTTGCCCTTTTTCTCTCTCTTCTGACAATTTCTCCTTTTCTATTCTCTCCCCTCTCTCCTACCCATTTCCTACCCATTTCTCTCTCCCACTCCTTGTCCAACCCTCCCTTCGCCGCGCAGCGCCTGACCGTCGCTCACTCCACTGCGCCTCGATCGCTGACCACCACTTGGCTTGATCCCTTGACCAAAAACGCCCTACCGACGAACTGCCTCCGAAGTGCTACCTCCAACGAACCGCCTCCCGCTCATTCGCTAGCCGTTGCACCACTCCGCCTCCGAAGCCGCCTCCCCCCTCCCCCCGCCTCTCCGCCTTCGCTCATGGATCTAGACGTCGACGCCACCTCCTTCATTGCCTTCTTCAGCAACTTCTTTTGCTCTTTAACTGAGAAGCCCCCCAAATCAGATAATATCTTGTCCTCCTCCATCCATTTAAAGCTCCTGCTTGTCGGCTTCTCGATAGCCCTAGATTCGTCTCGCTTCCTCAGTGTCGGCTTCTTTGGCGAGCACTGAAAGCAACTGCCATTGCTCGGGGGCAATAGCCATGGCGACTTCGACTTCTTCAATGAATCGCAATGATACGTTGATGAATAGACTGGATCGACCTTAGTGGCAGACTCTCGAGGCGATTTCTCTTCTGGGTTCCACTTCAACGGTGAGAAAATCATGTCCTCTGCAGCCGAATTCCACGAACCGGAACCCGAAGAATCGCGCTGCCCATTTCCCTGCGAATCCTCCAACTTTGTGTCCTGTTTCGGCCGAGCCTCCCCACTGGAGACGGGGCACTCGGGGAGGCGACAACGAAGATAGAGGCGAAGGCAGCGTCGACGTCAATGTTTGGATCCATGAGCGGAGGTGGAGGGGGGGACTCGAGGAGGCAGAAGCTCGGGGAGGCAGGCAGAGAGTGCCTGAGTGCCCCGCTGTCGCATTCCCCCCTTTCGGCCGGAGCAGAGGTTGGGCTTCTCTCTCCCCATTGTAGAGGAGAGAGAGAGAGAGAGAGGACAAAGAGGACAGAGTAGAACAAGGAGATGTACGGTTCGACGAGGAGAGAGAGGAGAGAGGGGTTCGGCCCCGTGTGTGGGCCCACCGCCAACATGGATGCCACGTGTCCTTCTCTTAGTGGTGAGTTGCATTGCCTACGTGGAATATCTCATTTACCCAAATATTTTCTCCCAAAAAATTGAAACCCCACGCGTTCTCTTCTGTCCCTTTTCTCTCTCTTCTGACAATTTCTCCTTTTCTTTTCTCTCCCCTGCCCATTTCCTGCCCATTTCTCTCTCCTCTCCCCTGCCCATTTTTCTCTCCCACACCTTGTCCAACCCTCCCTCCACCGCATAGACTCTCACTCACTCCGCTGTGCCTCGCTCAGCTTGATCCCTTGACCAAAAGCCCCCCACCGACAAATCGCTTCCGAAGCCATCGTCTTGCTCCTTCTCTCTCCCACCGAAGCGCTCGACCATCATTTGGATCCCTCGACCCACCGTCCTACCTCTGACGAATTGCCTCCCGCTCGTTTGCCAGCCGCCGCACCGCTCTGCCTCCGAAGCCGTTGTTGTTGTCGTCTTGGTAAGGCAAGCTGGGTACTTGATACGCGAAGGCGGAGAGGAACCTGGACAGCTTCTACAAGCTGGGTATGCAGCAGACGTCCTTGGAAGCACTCTGGAGGTGATCATGTCCGAGAAAGATGAGACTGTTTTCAATGAGATTCGGTCAAGCTCCAACTTGCAGTTAGAGGATTTTCGGCCACAGGCTCCTAGAAGCTCGAGGATTTTAGACAAGTTCATTTAGATGATTAAGATGGTGCTCGTATCTCTCGTAGTTGCTATTTAATATAGAAATTTTTTTCTTATGGGTGAGTGACAATCTGTTTTGGTTGTCCTTGTCCGCGCCACTGAATAGTTTTATTCTTTGAAAGATCAAATGCAATTTCCAGAGGCTCGATGGAGCATTAAACCCGGAGCTAAGTGTTTGTTTTCGCACAAGGGAGAATACAATATGGTCCGAGTGTCGAATCTAAGCATTTTAATATGATTCGAATTCATTCACATGAAGATCAGAAGACTTTCATACAAGATAGAAACAATTGGTATATCATATGAAAGCTATATGTCTTTTTTTAAATAATTTTGGTTAGAATATGAAATTATATGTGAATGTGAAATTAATTTCATTAGAAATCTTAATTTTTTTTTTGAGAAGAACCCTAGAACCGCAATCAGTCAATTTTCACTTCCCCAGATCCTCCCTCCCGACCGTCATCCTCCGTTCAAATCTTCATTCTCTCCGAAACAGTCGACCCTCCAATGGCACTAAGAATCCACGCTTTTCCCCTGATCGCCCCGCCACGACCCCCAAAATGCCGCCTTCACCCCCTCCGCTTCGACACCCGCAAGTCCCTTCCCGTCTATGTGTAGTGCCAGCGCAAGGAGGGGACCGGCGACGCCGAGATCTGACAGGAAATGAGAAATATCGTAAGAAAGTGTAATTGTATTGTACTGATTTCTTTGTACATGTACATGTCTACATTTATAGAGTTAAAGAAAATCATATAAAATCAATAAGATTACAATTCCTATTATATCTTCTGAATATTTTGAAGATATTCTATGACCAAATCAATTTAGTCCATGATTTATGTAATTACAATCGGAGCACAAAATCGGATCTTCTTCCAACACTCCCCCTCAAGCTGGCGGCTCATATATGTCGAAGACGCCTAGCTTGCTCAATAGATACTTGTGTTGTCTCTGGGATAAAGGTTTAGTAAAGATATTCGCAGGCTGCTCCGCAGTTCCAATACCTCGAGCTGTAACGATTCCTTCCTGAATTTTTTCTCGAGTGAAATGGCAGTTAACTTCTATATGTTTTGTTCTTTCATGAAAGACAGGATTTGTCGCCAATTTAAGCGTAGCATCATTATCACAAAACAGCACAGTTGCCCCATCAATCTCTATTCCAAGATCTGACAATAGACCTCATATCCAAACTATTTCGCAAACTGTTTTTGCCATGACTCGGTATTCTGATTCAGTTGATGATAAAGAGACGGTTGATTGCTTCTTAGTTTTCCATGAAATCAAGGATCTTCCTAATTTTATGCAGAAACCCGTGACAGATCTTCTTGTCATTGGGCAAGTAGCATAATTAGGGGTGAGCGGTTCCCGGTTCTTTACAGGTTCTACTTGGAACCTGGAACCTACCATCGGATACAGGTTCTTTATTTTTTTGGAACTTAGAACCTACCCGTTGAAATATGGAACCTAGACCCTACCCTGTCACAGGTTCCAGGGTCGGTTCTAGGGTCCAACAGGTTTTTTTTTTTTTTTTTTTTTTCTGATTTTAGCTAAACAAAACAAAAATGAACTAACAACAATAAACAAGCATAGACCTCAAAGATACAATGTATGATGATGATTGTAACCAAGTAAAATACCCTCATATAAACATCAGAAACAACAATTTCCAATTGAGCTCTCCTTTAAGTTCTGAAGTTGTCAAAGTCATGAGCTTTATTATTCTCAAGGGAGCACTTACATCCAATTCAAAGTAGCCAAGAGTAAATTTGAGACCTTCCATGTACCATGTCACAGGGAATGTTAGAATAAACGACATGATTGTTATAATTGAGAAGAGAGTGATGTTATCAATTGATTCCTGTCAATATGAAATATATAGAAGAATCAGCAAACTCACATTGTTTTCTTCTTCTAAAGCAAATTTAGAAGCATTAGCACATGGATGATGATGTCACAAATAAAAGAATGGGGACGATAGTATCATTACTTTGAATTTTTGTCAAATGGTGCTTGCCTTAATCAATTAGATGCATGATGTTAATGTGCAAAACAGAGGCTACAACCTGGAGATTTTCAAAAGATAAAGAGTCAACATGAATCACCTCTTTATTGACCATGACATTTTTGCTAGAAACATTTCAAGATTGATTGCTCAAATTTGAAGCCATTGCACTCTAAAACCCCGCCCTTCAAAATCAAGAAACCAAGTTACGAACATTGAAAAGAAAAGGATATCATACTGTAGAAAAAATTTCATAGTTCTCATTATAAACAAAACCAAATTATCCTAGTTAACTCATCATGTAACAAATGCATTTGCATTCAAAATTTACCAGTCGAAAGAAGCCTCAATCAAGGATGCTAATGCAACTCCACCAACAATTGGTACGAGGGAACCAACAACCCATGGAGTCGGCATCTGCAGAATCCAGGAGAAATTAGAATAAATGACCCTTGAGTATGGACCACAAAATCATCGGGCCTATTAGCGAAGGGCAGAAGCAAAGTAGACACTCAACTAGGGCCCATTTAAATTATTGGACACTGACATTGTGAATAGAAGCAGAATGTTCGGTTTCTTCATAATCCTATGTCAGCTATGCATGCAGAGAGAGAGAGAGAGAGAGACCGACTTGGAGGAGCCTGCTATCACTTTCTTCTTGGCGTTTGAAACCTGTTGCAATCAATGTTATGCTAGCCTGATTAAGAGCAAAACCAATTCCAATCACCATCAGCATAAGAGTTACGGTTATAACAGGACAATTGTAAAAAATACTGTCTAGTATTTTTGGCCTAGTCAAACATCTTATTCCTATCTTGTTGGGTAAACTTTCAACATCTGTGTTGATATTAGAGGAAGGTTCTTAACAATAGACTTGGGATTGTGCAAGTGTTCCAAAGATGGCCAAATAAGAAACTAAGAGAGAAAAGGGACTTAATCAGAGAGCATGAAGGTTTTAAGACTAGATTTTACTTAAAATTGAATAGCGTAAGTGCAATATAGTTTTTGCTTATTGATTAGCTACTATTAGCAACTTACTTGACCATTGAGTGATGGATCAATTACAGTACCAAATATTAAATTAGCATTTGGATCCACAAGATCATATATCACCTCCGCAGCAGCGTTTACCTATCAAAAAATTCCTTCCAAAATTTAGACCAAGCATAAAAAGGACATGAATACATAAAAACTTTATATTATTCTCCTAAAGTAGCAGTGAAGATCGTGACTTGCATAAGCAATTAGAGGTATAGTACAAGCTTTTCTCATACGGCCAACCGGTGGTTGGGGGCCTGTTCGAGATATTCCAATGCCCGATGTTAAAAACTTCAGTCGATAAGAGAGAAGCCTTGTATTTGTTTGTTTGTCCCCAAGAAAGCCTTGGAACATGGAAAATTTGCCATTTGCCATGTCAATCATCGTCACAATCCAGTCAGAGACCCCAAGTCTAAATATGTACAAAAAGATGAACCAGTCCCATATTGCCATTACAAAAATTTCAGCGCTATGCCTCATTTTCAGTGGGACCAAGTTCCATAATAATATTGAAGCAATGTGCAGCAGCAAACAAGCCCTAGAGATGCAATCTATGACCGACTTTATGCAGCCCGTATGAAAACGAAAAAAAAGATTAGTTTTTGATTTCTTGTTGATATAAGATGCCACTAATGAAGAAATCAGTAGCACTTAGTAGGAAGACAGGGAATTTTACTTCTAATTCTAACTATCACTTCTGCCTCTAATGAGTACGTCACTGAGAGAGCACACATATGTGCTGCAACATCCATGATGTGCTGGTACCTACTAGAGATCATTTTATATTTTTATGTTGTGAATTGTGATTTACATTGTCTTTTCAGTGGATGTGCTTAAATAAAAAATGTGCTAGGCAAAAAGGAAGCATGTAAAGGTTAAACTAAGGACAACCACCTACAGAAAGTGAACAGAAAGTAATTTGATATATTTATACCTCATATAATATGAGATCACTGCCACCAGTTATGTTCCAAACAATTCCATTAGCCCTTTCTATGCCGATGTCCAATAATGGTGATTGAATGGCATTCAATGTAGCATCTTTGGCCCTGCTCTTACCTATTTAATGACAAGATATCATCATGTACAAGCTGAATATTTTGACATTAATTGTAAGTGATTTTATGAACCACATTTCCAATAGATGAGTTTGCCACCTCACGTCATACATCAATTTAAGATATTATCAATCCCTAGGATAACTTTGTCACAAATAATGATGCCCGTGCATAGTTATGAGGAGAGTAATTTTCTAAATTAGATCGGTAAGACTTTCTCAAGGACTTTTTGATTAAGTCACATGTTGCAATGCTACCCCACAAGAGTTTCTAGCTATTAATGTGCTTTGTCATATAAAAGCAAGAACCCTTTCAAAACTACATATGGAAATGAAAACAGACAATCAAAATAAACAAGCAAGCACAGAGTAAAAACTAGAAATATTACTATGTCACATAGAGAGCTTTCATACCTATCTTGTTACATAAAGACCTCCATGCCGAAAAGTTTAGATTTGTTACATAATATTTTCAGCCTTATCTTCAAGATATTGATCAAGTTCAGATTTGTTGGAATCGCACAATTGTTAGTTTGAGTGCATAAATGTTTTCCGCCAAGCTTGGGGGTCATATTTCCTCCTCTTGTTACCTCCGTTGTCACCAGCATCGGCGTTAGAACCACTACTACTACTAGCACTCAAATTTTGAACATCAATATTCCGATCACTTGAACGAAGAGAAGATTGCTCATAAAACTCAAACAAACGCTCTAATGCATTCTTCACCATATAATGCATCTCATTGACTTTTGATTCATCATCATAAATTTGCCTATACAAGAAACTCACATAGCTCAAGTTGGCTCTAGGATCCAACACAACCGCAATTAACACCATCATATTCACTTTGTCTAAGCTCCCATAATATTTGTCGAATTTTTCTTTCATTTTTATACCCATAACTTGAAGCTTAGGATCCGAATCATCAGCCGCATCTTTCAAATATTTATACAAAAGAGCTATTCCCTCAAAATAGTCATTGGAAGTAACATATGAACTCCCCGACATTCGATTGGTGGCATCATAGAACAATTTTAGAAATTCCGAAAGAATAGTTGCATTTTCCCAATCATCACCTCGAGGAAGATTATGGTTAAGCTCACCAGCAAAGAATAAATCATCTTCTTCCAATCTTTGAAAAGCTCTTCTAAGCTTTACGGCGGTGTCTAACATGAAATAAGTGGAGTTCCATCTAGTGGCTACGTCAAGAATAACCGAGCCCTTGTAAGTGATCTTTTCACTCTTAATGCAAGATTGAAATGTTTGGGCTCTTGAAGGAGAACTTTGCACATACTTAACCACATTTCGAATACGTGCAATAGAGTCCCGTACCGTGCTCAAGCCATCTTTCACAATCAAATTTAGTATATGAGCCGTGTACCTCATGTGGAAAACACTACCATCTAATATCAACATCTTTTCTCTTGAAAGCCGTTCCTTTAAATAACCTATTGCAACATCATTCGAACTAGCATTATCTACCGTAATTGTTGACACTTTATTTTCTATTCCCCATTCCTGAATACATTTCTCCACCATTTTTCCAATCTCCCTACCCCTGTGACTATGCATCGCCACAAAATTGATAATTCTTTTATGCAACTTCCAATTTTCATCAATGAAATGTGCAGTGAGACACATATAATTCATGTTTTGAATGGAAGTCCACGTGTCAGTTGTGAGTGCGATCCTAGACTTAATCTTACCAAAGTAAGCCTTCAAACAAGTTCTTTTACAGAAATATAACTTCATGCAATCTTTAGCCACTGTAAAACGTGACAAATGCTTGAAAAGAGGTTGTAACTCAGTGACATATTCATGAAATCCAACACGCTCAACCAAGGAAAAAGGTTGTTAATCAATTATAAGGAAGCGAGCAAGCATTTGCCTAGAACGTTCTTGATTAAATGTCCATGTTGATAAAACACTACTACTACTAGAATCTCCTCTTGCCGTACTAGCCACATTTACATTACGTGAAGCAAATAATTTCTGCCTTTTATCCACATTGCGAGGAAACTTTTTACACGTTGTCAAGTGCTTTCTCATTGCAGAAGTACAATTAGAAACACGATACTTGTACACAGATTTACAATGAATGCACTGCACCTGATATGTTTGTCCATTCTCATCTTTGATTCTTGCATAATGATTCCAACATTCGGATGTAAATTTCGTATCATGAGGAGGAAGTTGAGAACCAACTACCTTATTTGTCGCACTCATGATCGGGGATGTCTCTTCTTCCTTCTCATAGCCCGAAAATTCTAATTCTGTGATTGGAGTCATTTCATCACATTCCTCCACCTCCATCGACATGTTATCGTGATATATCAGCTGCACACATACATCAAAATAACATAATATAATTAGAATTTTCAAAATAAAGATTCAACATTTATAAAATAGCAAAACAAACTTTCGAACATAAACAACATACTAACAAAAAAGCCTATATTCAAATGAAGCCAAAGATTAATCATGTAGAATCAATCTAAGAACTGAAAACAATAGAAAAACATAGAGTACTTGCAAGCAAAAGAGAACATAGAACCGTCACAAACAATGATAAGAACAATAGACAAATGAGAGGTAATCAAATTCTGAATATTGATCATTAACCATGAAAATTCCATTAGAACTAATATTAACCATTAGACAAAAGCCACCTAGGATGTTCTTCCCAAATATAATACAGATTTTTTGTCATCACATGCAATGGAATTTCACATGCTTCTGTTATCTCTGAACTGCTGAATAACATTGACATTAGGCCGAATCTATTGCAGAAAATTAGCTCATCACCTGTTTCTTTCAATTTTCAGGAAGAAGTGTAATGATATTTTACTTGATATATTCACCAATTGCAAATTAGCAAGAGTACTCTCTAATGAAAACAAAGACCGGAACTAAAATATTAATAGCAAACTAAATTCAAGTATTTTATTAAGAACTTGGTAATCAACCGTCCCAAGCATGTGATGCAACATAATTTATTTACTATATGATTTTATATCCTTCAAAATTACCTCCTTTTCTTGGGGAATATCTGAAATTTGTTTTGCAAAAGATGGATAACTTGAGCCCAATCTTGAGAATTTGCTCCAGTTCAATGTTTAAAACTTGATTGAACTACGACTCACTCACTCCATCCCTATGAAAAAAGAAAAGATCAAGGCAAAGATAGCAAGTAAATAATCCTGTTGGAAAATATCAGTAGTGCAATGCAAGGCTAATGCTACAGGAATTAATTAACAACTCCTAAATGTCAACTAAGGCTCGATTAGATGCTTTTCTCAGACAGCTCTGCAATTAGGATTTGTCATTTAATGTTCACTGTTAGAGAGCCAAATTCATTGGATTAAGATGGTTTGACATGATTGGAAATCCAAGTTAGTATGACATAACTACTAAGCAATGGAGAGAAAAATGGAACTGCATGTTCTAATGTTAATTAGCTATTAATCCCATGCATGTTCTAATGTTAATTAGCTATTAATCCTAAAATAGAATGAGTGTATCACAATTGGACTACAAAGATGATGAATAGGGCAAATGAAGAATTCAGTGGAGTAATGGCGTTAAGGAACAACCTTGAAGGCAAGGCTTGATCTAATAATTATCACAAGGACATTAAAATCACCAAGTTTCACAAAGAAATTGGAGCGACTTAAGGTATAAGATCCCAACTAGCAGTTCATGGCTTGATATACAAAATTCAGCATTCAATGAGCATACACCCCTATGCAGGAAAAGAGAAAAAAAGGGAAAAAAGGGAAAAAAAACTACTGAAGTGGATTATAAATTAGTGGATGGAGGCGGCAGGGAATCATAGTCAAAGACTCAAAGGACACGTCTTCTTGTTTGGCTCTGTTTTTTTGACCGAGAAACTCGAAGTTCCCAGTTCTCGGTTGAAGTTCTTTCGCTAGCGTCGATCTTCATCATCATCAATTTTTCTTGGACTTCCTCTAACTAGTTTGCAATCAGTTGAGATCCAGACCCTTCCTCGTCCAGATAAATTACATAATACTATCTTTGCCTCTTATAAATGAAACAAAAGCCCCTATTTTACCATCTCTTCAAACCGAGATCCAAATCGTCAAGGAGAGAGAGGGAAATGGAGAAGCAAAACAAACATACGCATCCAAATCGTCAAGGAGAGAGAGGGAATCGATGCTTTGTAATCGCGACCCACGATTAGGGTTTGTCGATTTTGGATGTATGTCCATGAATCACGTATGGAGCAGGCGAGAGAGAAGAAGACTAACCGGGGGGAAGAAGATCTCGAGCAGGATTCGTGGTGCGCAGGGAGAGAAGCCGTCAAGGCCAAGTTGCCGAGAGGGGAAAAGTTGGGGATGGGAGTCGAGGATGGAGAATCGGAGATGGAGGGGGAGGAGAAAAAAAGAACAGTATAGTAGCAGACTAAAATACTTTACTTTTTTAGTTTGCTTTACTTTTTTAGTTTTGAACCTGTTTTGTTCCGGTTCCGGTTCCGGTTTCGATGCCGGTTCCGGTTCCGGTTCCCGGTTCTTGGTTCCGGTTCCACTAGGAACCGAGAACCGAACCGAGAACCGCTGGTTCTGAAAAAATGGAACCGGAACCGGAACCGGGACTCCCTAGAACCGGGAACCGGACCGGACCCTCTGGTTCGGTTCTCCGGTTCCCGGTTTTACCCGGGAACCGTGCTCACCCCTAAGCATAATCCGTATCACAATAGGCTGTCATTTTTGAGTTGCAATCCTGAGATAATAAAATTCCAAGTCCTGGGCTGCCTTTCAAATATTTCACAACTTTCAATGCTGCATTCATGTGAGACTGTTTTGGATTATGCATGAACTGACTAAGTATCTGTACTGCATAACATATATCAGGCCTGGTCATAGTAAGGTAGATCAACTTCCCAACAAGCCTTTGATAACCTGATGGATCGTGAAGCAGTGGGTCTTCATTGGGTGGTGGTGAGCCTTTATCAAATTCAAATGTTGAGTTTGACATTCTGTTCAATGGGAATCATTGTCAATTTGCATCCTGACAATCCTGCTTCAGATATAATCTCCAAGATGAACTTTCGTTGGCTGAGACATATTCCTTTGTCGGATCTAGCTATCTCAATTCCAAGAAAGTATTTGGGAGGTCCCAAATCTTTAATATGGAAATTAAAATGCAAAAACTCTTTAAACTTCTTAATGGCAAGATCATCGTTTCCCATAATGAGAATGTCATCAACATAAATCAACAAGTAAATTGATGAAGTACCTTCTGTCCATGTGAATAATGCATAGTCATGCTTGGAATGCCGAAAACCTGCACTTGTGAAAGCAGCAGTAAATTTTGCATACCACTATCTAGATGCCTGCTTGAGTCCATATAGGGATTTACGTAGACGACATACCTGAGTCTCCCCCTGTCTACGTAAACCCTGTGGTAATTCCATGTAGATTTCTTCATCTAAATCTCCATGGAGAAAAGCATTATTGACGTCCATTTGATGGAGCTCCCAATTACGAAATGCAGCAATGGATAGAAAAGATCGAATCGTCACTTCCTTGGCAACAGGAGAAAATGTCTCATGATAATCGAAACATTCCCGTTGTGTAAATCCTTTAGCAACCAATCGAGTCTTGTATCTCTCAACTGAGCCATCTGCCTTGTGTTTAATTTTATACACCCATTTACACCCAATTGGTTTTCTGCCTGGAGGTAGGGAGACAATATCCCAAGTATAGTTATCCATAAGAGCAGCCAATTCTACCTCCATAGCTTGTTGCCATCGTTGGTGACATGCCGCTTCCTCATAGGTGGAAGGTTCAAGTTCCTCAGATATACGACTAATATAACACATATGCTCTGGTGACAGTCGATCAAAGAAGACATAAGAGAATATAGGGTAATGTATACCTTGAGAACTTGAAATGGTACATATGTAGTCCTTTGTCCATGTAGGTGGACGAATGTGGCGACCGGAACGTCGAGGCGGTTCAACAATTTGCCGTGGAGACAGTGCTGGAGAGGGTTCCTTCGTAAGTTGATGTGGAGACGAGGCTAGAGAATCGTCCCTTTCATTGAGTGGTGCTGGTGACTCAACTTCCTGATTAGGCAATCCCGAGATTGTTGGCATTTGTTTCGGCGGCACAAAGAGATATTGCGAAGTTGTAGATAAATCTTCTTTCGATAAAAATATTCGACGGTTGGATTCAGATTCATGTGCCTCAGAGGAATTCAGCAATTCTTGGAATGGAAATACGTCTTCACGGAAAACAACATCTCGGCTAATAAAAAACCGACCTATGGATATCTCCATAACCCTGTAACCCTTTTATAGAGGGGGATATCCCATGAATACACATCTAATAGCACGAGGGTCCATTTTTCCTCAAGGTCCCACAGTTGTTGCATAGCATAAACAACCAAAAACTCTCAAATGTCTAATTTCTGGATTTTTTCCAAAAAGCACTTCAAAAGGGGACCGTCCTTCAAGAATTCTAATTGGCATACGATTAATCAAGTAAGCCGCCGTGACCACACAATCTCCCCAATATGTTTTTGGAATGGATGCTTGGTATTTAAGAGCACGGGCTACTTCTAAGAGATGACGATGTTTGCGTTCTACAATCCCATTTTGTTGAGGAGTATAGACGCAGGAAGTTTCATGAAGTATCCCATGAGAAGCAAAGAAAGATTTGCATTTTGTTGTGAAAAACTCCAGCCCATTATCTGTGCGAATCCTTTGGATAGATTTATCGAATTGATTTTTAATCAATGAGAAGAAATTCGACAAATTTGAGAATGTTTAGCTCTTGGATTGCATGAGAAAAATCCAAGTAGCACAAGTATGGTCATCCACAATTGTTAGGAAGAAACGAGATCCGTCACAATGAGGAGTATGATATGGACCCCATATATCCACATGAATTAAGGAAAAAGCATTAGTAGCTCGAGATGTGCTCACAAGAAATGATGATCTAGATTGTTTTGATAAAGGACAAATTGGACAATTTTGATAAGGAAAACGAGCACTATGTCCCAAACGCTGATGTAAAAGAGAACTTTTATTGCTAATAGTAGCATTACATGAAATACTTTTATTTGGCAATGATAAATCAAAGTTCTTTGGAAGCCTGATCCAAAAATATAATCCCTTTGCAACACTATCCAAGCCCATCATTTTTCCAGTCGAATGGTCCTGAAAGAGACAATTTTCGGAATTGAATATAACATGGCAAGGATTGTCCTCACAAATCCTAGATATTGATATAAGATTGAACTCGAATTCAGGGATGTATAGAACATTTTTGAGGACAATGTGTTGACTAAGATTGACAGTACCAACCTTGGTAACATGGGTGATGGTACCGTTAGGAAGGCAGACTGACATACCATGATGAGATTTTTTGTGAATATCAGAAAAAAAAAAACAATCATCACAAATTATGTGGTTACTAGCGCCAGAGTTGATTATCCACGCATCAACTGAGAATTTATCATTTTCAGAAATGGAGGTACCTGAGAAACCCGCATTTTTGTCTGCAATCCTCAACTGATTCAAGCTCCTCATGATATTTTGATACCGATCATGAGTAATTGTCTGATTTGCATTTGTAGTCTCTTGGGTCATGACCTGATAAGCAGAAAAATCTTTCTCTCTTTTTTCTTTATCAGTCGATTTTCCATGCAGTTTCCAACAAGTATCAATCGTATGATGTGGACGCTTGCAATATTCACAGTATTTACCTTTTTTAAAATTTTGCCCACTTCCTCTTGATGACGTGGCGCTTTGAAGACCGTTAATTGGTCTGAAAATTGGAGCTGATGTGGCTTGAGAAGAGCCACCCGATTATGCTCCATGGCTCATAAAATAAGAGCCGTCTAATTTCCTCTTTAGATATGAACCGTCCATCTTTGAGCTTCTAGGGTTAGTCTCTTCTTCCTCTTCCCAGCCCTTGACTGCTCGTTGAGATCTGAACGTGCTTTCTGTGTGTAGCGGCGGCCCAAGAGCATTGGGCGATCGTCGCGACGAGCGCGACTCCATCCGAGTAGCGAGAGACGCTCCTTCTCCTCCTTTCGCGTACTCCATCGTAGCCAGCCTTTGATTTTCTTCCTGGACTGCCGATTGATAGATTCGGCCGAGAGGGGGGACGGGATCCATGGCGAGTATCTGTGACTGAAACGTTGAGAAGCTATCGTTCAGGATTAACAAGAACCGGGTAACCTTCTCTCTCTCTCTCTCTGATCTGTTTGTATTGTTCAAGCATTGCTTTGGGTCTTTTTAATTCTTCCTCAGCCGCCTCGAGTTCGTTCCAAAGTGTCGAGAGTCGATTGAAGCAAGCGGTAACTGAGAGGTTCCCTTGCTTCAAGTCCGACAAAGCTTGAGTGAGCGAGAAAAGCTTCGCTCTGTCCAATTTCCCGTACATTTCTCTAATATTCGCCCACATTTGCTTTGAATCCTCTGTTGGTGGGAGCCCGGCGGCGATATCGAGGGCTACACAGTTTCCGATCCAAGTGCGCACGAGTTGGTTGCATTTGCGCCAACATCGTCGCATGCGGTCGTTGTCGGGGTAGGGTACAGTTCCATCAATGAACCCCTCTTTGTCCTTGGTTACAAGAGCCTGTCGAAAATCTCGAGCCCATGCGTTGTAGTTGTCGGGACCTGTAAGTTGTAGATTGATTATTCGGAGCTCCGATCCGTCGGCTGATGACGTGTATAAGACATCACCAGGTTCTGGACGGTGACCAGCAGCAAGAATAGGGTACGGGTAGATGCCAGGTTGTAATCCTGGGTAGTGATTCATCCCTTGACCCGTTGGACCCAAGTCGGGTCTGTGACCCGAGGGTGCCCAACCTGATCCATCAGCCGAAGGACCAAAGTTCATGCCTTCTGCGATTGGGATCCAGTGCATCGGTGGCCATTGGGTTAGGCCTGAAGGTTGAGGCGATGTGGGCAATGGAGCAGAAGAATGCTTCTCAGAATCTTGCGCTTGGTCGATCAGGTCTGAGTCTTGGTTTTGAGGGGAGTTGTGGAATGATTCTTCCATGGTGGGTGGAATCGTCTCTTGATCATTGTTGTTGCTTGTAGGTTTGTTTTGGTTCTTGGGTATGGTGTTTGAAGGATGAATTCCTAACCGGTGTGTCAATTTGTTTTGCAGGTAAGATTTGCAAAAAAATTGAAAAACTATCGAAGGCAATTCAAAAAAAATTTGCGGAAGCTAGGTCAAAACGCTTTGCTCTGGTACCATGACAGGAAATGAGAAATATCGTAAGAAAGTGTAATTGTATTGTACTAATTTCTTTGTACATGTACATGTCTACATTTATAATGCTAAAGGAAATCATATAAAATCAATAAGATTACAATTCCTATTATATCTTCTGAATATTCCGAAGATATTCTATGACCAAATCAATTTAGTCCATGATTTATGTAAATACAATTGGAGCACAAAATCAGATCTTCTTCCAACAAGATCACGTCCACCTTGGCGGAGGAGGTGGCGAGGGTGCATGCCCAGAAGAAGCAGAAAGACAATGCCTTAAGTAAGGGCCGACCCCTCCTATTCTCTGAGCTCTGTGGCTACTTATCCCTAAGGGAGGACAAGCTGAGGAGGAGGTGGGAGAGGATGGAGGACGGCTTCGGAGGTGGAGCGGCACGGCGGTTGGCAGATGAGAGGGAGGTGGTTCGTCGGAGGCGGCACGGTGGGTCGAGGGATCCGAACGACGGCCAGGGGCTTTGGTGGGAGAGAGAAGAGGCGGGACGACGGCTTCGAAGACAGTTCATTGATGGGGGCGTTTGGTCAAGGGATCAAGCGAGTGGTGGTTGTTGATCGAGGTGCGGCTGAAGGAGCGAGAGTTAGGCACTACGCGGCAGAGGGAGGGTCGAGCAAGGAGAGGAGAGAGAAATGGGCAGGGAGAAGGGAGAGAAGAAAAGGAGAAATTGTCAGAAGAGACAGAAAATGGACAAAAGAGAACGTGCAGGGTGAGAAAATATTAGATGCAGTTCGTTTGCCAGCATGTCAAACGAGAAGAGGACTGGTTGAGCGACACTTGTTCACGTGTCAGTCCACGTCGATTAAGGGTTTCAAAAAATTTCAAGCCCCCACGCGCTGCCCCTTTTCTCTCTTCTCTCCCCCTTTTCTCCTCTTCTTTTCGAGAAAGCACATTCTCTACTGACAATTTTCTCTCTCTTCTGCCCTTTTTTTTTCTCGAAGCCTCTTCCCTGCCCATTTCTCTCTCCGCTGCACAGCGCCCAACCCTCGGTCCCTCCACCACGCCGCGCCCGGCGACCACCGCTCTGCTTGATTCCATATTCCACCATGAAAAAGAACGAGAACGTTTGTAAAGAAACAAGCAAGAAAGAGGTTGTGATGATTCGCATGTATAAGGAGGAGAGAGAAAATGAAAGCGGCAGGCACCGAGAACCGGCCGTGTCTTGGCGAGGCGGCCAAAACCGGTCGCAGCCATGGCGGGGTTCCTTTCAGTTGTCTGATCGAAGGCGAATCTGAGCCTCGCTATCTTCCAACAATTTCTGCTCTTGATTTCTTCTTCTTTTTTCCCAGATCTAATTGTCTTGTTGAATGACTTCCTTGTGTTTTGCTGTGACGAAAAGGTGGGTTCTTTTTAAGCCCCTTTTCCTTGTTCGAGCTGTGTTCGTCTTTGATTTGCACTACGAAATTATGGGTTCTCTTCTATGCACGAGAGAGGAGATGGGTAATGATTCTTCAAATTTTTGTCTTTTTATTACTTCTGAGTTGTGTTTGGGTTTTTGGGTTTTTGGGTTTTGGATTTTGGGTTTCTACATCGACAAGAAAGGGCCAAGGTCGTCCCTTTCCTTGAATCTCTGCTCCTGCAGAAGCTGCTTTCTGTCAACTGCTCTTGCTTTGTTGTGGTACCGACTTTGCCTTTGCACTTCGAAATTTCTTATCTCATTCAAGTTTCAGGATCGATTGAGTCTAAAGGGCTCACGGGAAAGATCACTGTTCACGAAAAAATTTAAAAGCAAAATAATATATGCTTTTGTCAGTTGCTTTGGAGGAGTTTTCAAGATTTTTTTTGATTTGCAGGTGAATCGGTTTTTGGGCCTGCGATGATGTTTTCGCCGGAGAGCCTATGTATCATTAAATTGTCTTTGAATATTATACATGGAGAGCCTATGTATCATTAAATTTTCTTTGTATTTTAAAACTTGTATAATAGCAACAACTCTCGATTGAAATTGGCCAAGCATTTCTCCATAGAATTGTCTTTGAATTTTAAAACATGTATAATAGCAACAACTCTGGATTGAAATTGGCCAAGAATTTCTCCATAGAATACATGCAAAAGAACATTACCGTCCAAGGCTCTCTTATTAACATATTTAATTTTTGAAGACATGAAAATTTCATCCATAGGCTCTCTTACTAGGCAAAGATGTACGGACATGATCTTGCACGATTTATAGTTGGTCCATATGGATTCGACTAGATTTAATGATCTTCATCGTGATATAAATAAATTTTCATACATAGCATAAACCTATTATAGCTTATTCTAGGAATATGAGTGCTAGCTATGGCTAATTCTATCCATAAGGCATATCACATGCTATGAGATGTTGAATATAAGCACGCATGATCTTAACTAGGACGGCCTGATTATAGATAATTTCTTTGCCTTGGGTAATAATTTGGTAAGTTAATAACCATGAAGAGTGAGAACTCAAAAATAAGAAACTTCGAAAAATATAATGCATGACATTTAATTTATCCAGAAATGCACAGTGGAAATCTTAAACCTTACTTACAGAATAAAATTGAGTCATAAATCTATGAATTGTAACAATCAAGTTCATAATCTTTATTGAAATATTAAATCAAATCTTAAAACTTTCCATCGACACAATCAAGTCTTAAATATTTACTAGATATGTCAACAATTTTTAAAACATATATTTGGCATCCTTCATTTTTGAAAGGATTTCATTACACTATTTTAGAAAAGGATTGGGGAGTCAGATGAAATAATCGAGAGCGATTTAAGACTTAGATGTAAAGTCTAGTACTTCGGGTGAAGTTTTGCTTAAATAGAAAAAATTCTCCAACCGGACATATGGGGCCTATTAATTATAGTTTTATACCAGCTAAGGACCGGCAAAAATCTTCGAGAAATGCAAATGTCTGTAGATTCATCATATTTGACCAACTTCATCGTTTGCCTTACAATTTACATACTAAAAATTCTCTGATGCGATCGCTCTACTCGTTTTGGATCATTGCCCGAATTCCTAATCTCCTCAAATAGTTGCTAATAGCTCCGACCATGGTGAGAATCGTATCAATGCAGCAGCTCACCATCTCCGGTGAAAACATCATCGCAGGCCCAAAAACCGATTCACCTGCAAGTCAAAAAAAATCTTGAAAACTCCTCCAAAGCAACTAACAAAAGCATATATTAATTTTTGGTACCACAAAGCAAGAGCAGTTAAGAGAAATAGCAGAGATTCAAGGAAAGGGACGACCTTGACCCTTTCTTGTCGATGTAGAAACCCAAAATCCAAAACCCAAAAACCCAAACACAATTTAGAAGTAATAAAAAGACAAAATTTTGAAGAATCATTACCCATCTCCTCTCTCGTGCAGAGAAGAGAACCCAGAATTTCGCAGTGCAAAATCAAAGACGAATACAGCTCGAACAAGGAAAAAGGGCTTAAAAAGAACCCACATTTTCGTCACAGCAAAACACAAGGAAGTCATTCAACAAGACAATCGATCTGGGAAAAAAGAAGAAGAAATCAAGGGCAGAAATTGTTGGAAGATAGCGAGGCTCGATTCGCCTTCGATCGACAACTGAAAGGAACCCCACCATGGCTGCGACCGGTTCTGGCCGCCCTGCCAAGATACGGCCGGTTCTCGATGCCTGCTGCTTTCATTTTCTCTCTCCTCCTTATACATGCAAATCATCACAACCTCTTTCTTGCTTGTTTCTTTACAAACGTTCTCGTTCTTTTTCACGGTGGAATCCGGAATCAAGCAGAGCGGTGGTCGTCGGGCGCGGCGTGGTGGAGGGAGCGAGGGTCGGGCGCTGTGCGGCGAAGAGAGAAATGGGCAGGGGAGAGGCTTCGAGAAAAGAAAAGGGGCAGAAGAGAGAGAAAAGGGTGGATCAAGCCGAGCGGCGGTTGTCGGGCATGGCGCGGCGATGGTCGTCGGGTGCGGCGCCGCGGTGGAGAGAGCTTAGAGAAGGAGAGAGAAAATGGGCAGAAGAGAGAGAAAATTGTCAGGAGAGGACGTGCTTTCTCGAAAAGAAGAGGAGAAAAGGAGGAGAGGAGAGAGAAAAGGGGCAATGCGCGGGGCTTGAAATTTTTGAAATCCCTAATCGACATGGACTGACACTCGGACACGCTCAGCCAGCCCTCTTCCCGTTTGACACGCTGATAAACAAGCTGCACCTAATATTTTTTCTCTGCGCGGGAGTTTTAATTTTTTGGAAGCCTAAACTAACGTGGACTGACAAGCACGCCACTTGTCAATCAACGAAGCCCCTTCCCATTTGCCATGCTGGGCACCCAATATTTTCGTTTCATCTGGAAATTTGCAGGAGAAAGAGGTGGAGTTGTTAAAGTCATAAAGAAATAGAAACCGAAATAGATGGGAATAAAATTGGAAGTCAAATATTATTAAGAGTTAAATTTGACTGGCGATGATTTTTTGTGAACCGTCGCGATCCCATATAGACTGATTTTTTCTTTTTAAAATTTTTATTTTAAAGGGTTATTATTGTAGACATTTAAAAAAATTTGTCCTCACAAGGAGATAAATGAACTCCATTTTTGAATTATGAATGTTAGAGTAAGCATGCCGCATGCTATGTATCATTAGTATAAATGTAGTAATACAAAATACTTTATATCAGTGTCCTCCTTAATGAGTATTGCTTGAATTTCTAATTTACAATATGTTGATTATTTTCCTTATAATGAGTACTTTTGTTGCACTTTCCTCTCGTCTTGCTGCCAATCGGGGTCCCCCCTATAGACGGTTGCCTCACTTAGTATTTAATAGGTCTTAACGCTGTAAATTAACACAGCAAAAAGGAGAAATTCTAGCATTTTCTCTCACAGCTCTTCTTAAGCATCATTTCCCATAAGATTTTACTTTGTTCTTTCATAGTATTGATATTATAATTAGTTGGCTAATTTTCTTTGACAAAAAAATTTCATTTAATCCAAATTTCAATAATTCTAAAAATTGCATTTAAGACTTTGCATTGTTCTTCTTTACCAAAAAAAAAGACTTTGCACTGTTCTTCTAGTGAAATTTAAGTCATGCGAACCAAGATGCAGCCGCCTAAGGTTACGCAAACCCAAGCAACACTTGAGGATGTCGCTAGGGATGCACAACCCCTAGGCGGCAATCACTGGAGACAAGCAACTCATCATGCAGCGATCTTCAGATTGAGGAAGATGAATAGTTAACATGATGAACAATGAATGTGGATTTGCATTCTTAAAATGCCGAAAGTTCACAGTAAAGTGGACCTGTCTTGGGCTTTTTATTTTTGCAATGTTAGCATTTAGGCAATGGAGTCTCAAAAACACTTGCCAAACTCCTTGAAAAGCTGAATTAAACAGGGTCTAAGTCGCCTTTTTCCTTAAAGCTATAATCGAATAGTGAAGGTAGAGTGGGCTCCTTTAGCGAGGAGAATTGCGAGGGAGACTTGGGGTACGAATGATAACATTTTTGTTCCAGAAATCATTTTTGGAACAGAAATAGATTTTTCTATTTCTATTTTTGGATGAGTTTCTTAGTCAACAAACGCGTTTGATAACGACAAAAAAATTCTATTCTTGGAATAAAAGTTCATTTGATAATCAAAAAAATTTTACTTTTCTAAGTGGCGGCGACCGGCGATCGATGGCAATGACGTCGACGGCGCTCGACCTGCCGCGTGGCGGCGGGCGACAACGGGGCAATGGCGGCGGGCGACAACCGGGGCAATGGCGGCGGCGGCGGCGGTTGAGGGTCGGTGGCGCGGCCGAGGGCCAGTGGTAGGCAAGGGTGGTGGTGGTGGTGGTGAGCGACAGACGGAAAAAAAATTCTTCAGATGAGAAGTAAGAAAGAGAGAAACAATTTTTAATTTTTGTTTCTGATTTCTGTTCCAAACCTATTTCGGAATAAAAATTTGTTCCGGAATAGAAATGAAATTTTTTTACCAAACGGATTTTTATTCCGAAATAGGTATGAAATAGAAATCTATTCCGGAAATAGAAACAGAATGGTTACCATGCATAGCCTTGTAGTTGCACAGCAGGGAGAATTTCGAGGATACCACCCAATGAAATCCTCGAAACTGTGAGTTGAGCTTCTTTTGCTTGATCGCTGAGTTTAAATACTCAATAATTTGTGCCGTGAGTTTTCTTTCATCTAAATAGGTTATTTATTAATAAAAACTTTAGATTTGAATATAATTGAAGTATGAAAAACACTTAAATGTGTAAATAATTGTAACTCTAATTTTAGAAAAATTCAAATTAAGGGTCTAAAGTTCATTCATTTTCTTGAATATGAATCTAAAGTGAATATTATTTTAAACGAAGATCAGAAAAAGTGTCATCATTTTCTCAAATTACGCTTGCACGTGCTCCATGCTCTCTCCGCTTATACCGACGGGTTCACTTGGCCAATGAACTTTGACCTCAAAAGAAGCTAACATTTCGCCAAACACAACGTGCATGTTTTCGGTTCGCCAATAGCATGGCCTGTAAGACACGAGCGACAGAACATCCAGAAAAAAGGAGGAGGAAACAAAAGATCCAGATTTGGAAAGCTCCGAGTTATTCGAATCAAAAACACGCTCACATCATTCCACCTTAGTTTTTCCATTAATAAACACGTCAAAAGAAAGATCACACCAAGGACCAAATCCATCAAATTGCATCCGCATCCCACGCACTATTACATCTGATTAATCAGAACGGATGAATCACGCACCATCAACCTACATACCGCAATCCAACACCAGGTGCTTAGGCATCCGCAAATCTGCAAGAAGTTCAGAGAACCAGAGCCCGGTAAATGAATTTGCTCTTTACTTCAACACGTGGCGCGTGTTTATTTTTTGGGTCAAAAACATGCCATAATATTCTCAAAAGCACAGTTTTTGTATCATGTTGTAAGGGACTAAATGGAGAAGTAATTATTACCCAAGTTCAGAGAGTTTTAGATGAGCTTCCGCATAGTCAGCAAAGAAGGCGTCTTCATCCTGGAAGAACAAAACAATGTTCAAACAAAGTTCATATATAGATGCGGTTGCTGATGGAAAGGGAATTATGTCAAAGCAGCCAAAAAGAGAAAAAGTATGCACCGCAGCATATTTTTCAACCAGTGGACGGAAAACGGGATCAGTGAGAAGAGTTTTGTCAGATGGCAGCTGAAGGAGACCTTCCTTATCACCAGTCAATAGCTCCCTGAGAGAACGAAAAAGCCACTTTTTACTCGAAGCGCTATCCAGTTCCTACCGTGTCGTATTACAATAAAATACTTCCACATTAAGCATACAAATCCATTGATGGCACAAATAAATCCAGGAAACTCACTTGAAATAGGAGTTATCAAAAATGAGAGGATTGACAGTCCAAGGTCCCTCAAATCCAGATCTTTCTTTGTGGCATCGTCCCTGGATGCAAGAGAAAGGAAGAACAAATGCATGAAATTAGAATTCACTACCCTGCTTAAACTTGTGGAAAGCACGCCAAGTCCAAGTTTCAGAGAATTGAATACAAACCAGTGTATGGCCACCAGAAAGAGCAACGATATCCTGATCACTCAAACCCATGTGACCAAACACATCTCTCAAATGATCAGAGCCTGCAGAGATCAGGCATTTGTTATGCAAAATGCAACACTCACAAGGAGGCTTGCTCTTAAAGCAGGGAAGACAAACTAACCCTTGGTGGCATCAGGAAGACGACCCTCAGGAGGTGGTTCTGGCTTATCCTGTGGTTTAAGATGATAAAACCATTATCATGACATGAACTAGGATTCAATCATCAATCATTGGCAAAACATTTTACAGGGAAAAATGGTGGGATAAGAGGTAGAGCATAAGAATTTTGACACAGAAAAGGCACAAGGGAGGCAGGTGGGATAGTGAACAAGATAATGCGTCACAGCATTGCCTAGCATCACAGGAAAAGTGCATGACATTCAAACTTCAAAGCTTATTTTAACGCATCTTTGATACATCAGTTCACAAAGACATAATTTGTTATCAGAAAACAAGTAAGCCCTTAAAAAAAACTAGTCTTGAACTTCTAAAACCCAAGTAAGCCTCCAAGCCGCCTAATATTTGATTGTTGAAAAGACAGTCAACAGGAATCTGGAACGTCATTTAGTTTGGCTACTTGGATAAAAATATAAAGTATCTTCTCTACCCAGGAACAGAGCATTATTCAGTTTGTCAGCTAGGGGAAAATTTAGCAACATAATGAAACCTATGTCCAGTTTAACACAGGTACACGTCCTACAGAATCATTAGCATTGAGCTCTTACTGTCCTGCACATATGACACGTAACTGCTGCGTCACTTCTACGTACATTAACTGGAGTTAGACCCAATGTGCCAACGAACGACTACATCACAATCAACTGACATCTGAGAATTTGCACCATTGCTCCACATTTCCTACTGAAATCATTGTGCACAAATAAACCATACAGCGCCACCATCCCCAGAATATATCAAGCTAATCAAAACAAAAATTCCACTGACCTCTCTTCCCGGGTGGAACGGAATTTCCGGTCCGCCAGTAACTTCCACAGCAACAACACCAGCCAACTGTATCGGCATACAATCAGTCCGACTAAATCAATCATCAGCACGTACAGACGCTTCCCAGTTGGAACGGCATCCGACTTTGAACAACCAAAAGGAAAGGACCTTATCCGGGATCTAGGTATACATCTTCAGCTACAGGCCGCAGATAACCTACCTGGTAGAAGTCAGCGTAAGAGAGAATAGGAAACTGCTCCTTGATGGGCTCCAACAACCTCACGGCTATGTCAAGACCATTATTGGCCCCATGAGCGAGCTCAGCGGCATGCTTCATGGTTCCAAATGGACCCCCTGTTTTCGTCTTCACATCGTAAGTGCCAGCAGAGTGCCATCTGCACCAACGAACACGGCAAGGTCGATTCACATGACCAAAACTTCGGTCGATCGCTACACCATATCTAAGCCGGTGTACGTCGTGACACTATCAAATACGCGAGAGAGAGAGAGAGAGAGGGGTACGCGAGACGAAGCATGAGCGGAGCACAGTTTTTCTCGGTGATGAGACCCCTGAGCTTCTTCTTGCATTTCTCAACGGCCTTCTTGTACTCCTCGCTCACGGTCGGATAACTCTTCCCCATGAGATCAGCCGTTCCGCGACTGACATCGAAACACAGGACTCGTCAATCAAAACGATCCACCGGAAAATCACACGCGATACAGACACGATTCGAACGCACGATCCAAAATCGCCTGGAGATCGGCACGCGTCGAGAGCTACTACTAGCTCGACTAACTCACGATCGCGCTTATGCAGACGCAGAGAAAGCACGGCGAAACAAAGTAAACACGCGCTACGAATCGCCGACTACAGAGCTCAAAGAACGATCGGGCTGTGAAAGCAGAGAGCAAGAGAGTACGAGCGAGCTTCGAACGTCTCGCTCCCGACGTACCAGAAGAAGCAGAGAGCAGGACGAGCACAGTGAGCTGAGCTGAGCAGAGCTGAGCTGAGCTGAGCGAAGCGACACGAGGCGAGCACAAGCTTTTCGTGCTCGGGCTTTTCTCGCCGGGGAGATATATGGGGGCCTGCGAGGTAGGGAACGGAAGATTCTAGAGATTATTCCCGGTCGTGAATGATGGCATGGCATGGGACTCTCCCGACCGCTCTGGGACGTTGATCTTCCAGATGGACGACCGAGGGGCGACGAGCCTGCCTGCGTGAGTAGGTTTGCTGGTTTGGTGGTTGGCGGGGGGAATAAATGAAGAGCGGAAAAAAAAAAAAAAAAAATCGGAAATAGGAAAAAGAAAATTGGGAGTGAGTAATAAGTGCGTGTCTGTTTTTGGACGGGATAAAACCACTTTGCAATTGCTGTCGCGCTTCGTCCGATGTGAACAAAAAAGATGCCTGCCGCACCCAAAAGAACTTTATTAATGATGACGTGGACCTGGAAAAAAAAAGGGTGTTTCTATAGCCGATTGACTGAATTGCCCTTTGCTTCGTTTCATCTGGAAATTTGCAGGAGAGAGAGAGGTGGTGTTGTTATAGTCATGAAGAAATAGAAACCGAAATAGATGGGAATAAAATTGGAAGTCAAATATTATTAGGAGTTAAATTTGACTGCCGATGATTTTTTGTGAACTGTCGCGGTCCCATATAGACTGATCTTTTTCTTTTTAAAATTTTTATTTTAAAGGGTTATTATTGTAGACATTTAAATTTTTTTGTCCTCACAAGGAGATAAATGAACTCCATTTTTGAACTATGAATGTTAGAGTAAGCATGCCGTATGCTATGTATCATTAGTATAAATGTAGTAATACAAAATACTTTATATCAGTATCCTCCTTAATGAGTATTGCTTGAATTTCTAATTTACAATATGTTGACTATTTTCCTTATAATGAGTACTTTTGTTGCACTTTCCTCTCGTCTTGCTGCCAATCGGGGTCCCTCCCCCTATGGATAGTTGCCTCACTTAGTTTTAATAGGTTTTAACGCTGTAAATTAACATAGCAAAAGGAGAAATACTAGCATTTTCTCTCACGGCTCTTCTTAAGCATCATTTCCCATAATATTTTACTTTATTCTTTCATAGTATTAATATTACGATTAGTTAGCTAATTTTCTTCGACAAAAAAATTTCATTTAATTCAAATTTCAATAAATCTAAAAATTGCATTTAAAATTTTGCATTGTTCTTTCAATAAAATTTGAGTCATGCAAACCAACCCATTGCCACCTAAGGTTGCACAAACCCAAGCAACGCTTGAGGATGTCACTAGGGACGCACGACCCCTAGGCGGCAATTGCTAAAGACACATGACTCCTCATGCAGCGATCGTCAGATTGGGGAAGATGAATAATCAACATGATACATAGTGAATATGGACTTGCATTTTCAAAATGTTAAAAGCCCATGGTAAATGGACTCTCAAAAATACTTGCCAAATCTCTTAAGAAAGTTGAATCAAGAGGGTATGAGTCGCCCCTTCCTTAATGCTATAACCGAATAGTGAAGGTAGAGTGTGCTCCTTCTGCAAGGAGAATCGAGAGGGAGACTTGTAGCCGCACAGCAAGGGAGGATTTCAAGGATACCACACGATGAAATCCTCAAAACTTTGAGTTGAGTTTCTTTTGCTTGATCACCAAGTTTAAATACTCGATAATTTGTGCCATGAGTTTTTTTTCATCCAAATAGGTTATTTATCAATAAATACTTTAGATTTGAGTATAATTTAAGTATGAAAAACACTTAAATGTGTAAATAATTATAACTCTATTTTTAGGAAAATTCCAATTAAGGGCTTGAATGCCCTTATTTTCTCGAATAAGGGTATGGAGTGGATATTGTTTCAAACGAAAAGTAGGGAGTGTCATTATTTTCTCAAATAAAAATTTGAAGTGGATCTTGTTTCAAATAAAGGCCTAAAGTGCCTATATTAATCTCAAATGATAGCCTCAACTCACAATTGTGAAGGGCATTTCTTCTTTTTAAATTTTTAAAATCTTTCTTCTTTTCTTCCTTTCTTTATTTTTTTTCTTTTCGAAAAAAAGAAGAAGGAAAACATAGGCAAGAGGATGTTATTGCCCATTGCCAGTTGGGAGACAACGAAGTTCGGCCGCCGACACTTGGGGCAAGGCCGATGACCCTCACTAACCAAAGGCAAGGCTGATGACTGTTGCTAACCAAAAGGCAAGGCTTGGCAGGCCCTCAATTGGTGCCCTTAGACTTGGGGTGAGGTCTAGGCGAGGGCCACTAGGCCTATACGAGCGCCGATGACCCTAACTTAAGCTAGGGCAATGGCAGGTAGTGGCACTACCCCACCAATGATAGGGCAGCAACCGTAGGCAGGAGGGCTTGCGTGTTTTTCTTTTCAAGTTTTTTTTTTTAATTTTCAATATAATTTATTTAATTTAAATTTAAATTATGTTTGGACTAAAATATCCCTGATCGGCCAAAATAATTTTGGCCAACAAGTCGACAAGGTATGTATTATTTGAAACAATCATAATCACTTCAAGCCAATCTTTGGGATTGATATGGGCCCTTATTTAAAATAAAGTCTACATCATACCTTTAGTTATCAAGTAGGTCAGCAAGCTTTTCTCAAGCGATGTGGGATTCCCATCTGTTGGGGCTTAACATACACCCGGATCCACCTTAACCTGACTCTGATACCGGCTACCAACTAAGGTTCTTAGCCTCAAAACTGCAGTTGTGAGGTGAGGATATACCCGGATCCACTTTAACCTGGTTTTGATACCAATGAGGTGAGGATACACCCGGATCCACCTTAACCTGGCTCTGATACCAACTAAGGTTCTCAACCTCAAAAGTGCAATTGTGAGGTGAGGACAGCCTTGGAAAGCAGGTTAGTGTCAAAACTGCAATTGTGATATGAGAGCAGCCTCAGAGTTATTAAGTAGGTCAACGGGTTTCTCCCAAACGATGTGAGACTCACTTTAGGTTCTTTTTTGGAATTTTCCTTTGGATTTTTTATTGTAGTAAATTAACTGTTGTTGACTCTCCCTGTTAATGTAGGTACTAATTTGGATCGAAGATATAAATTTTAGTCTCTTATTGTTTCACATTTATTTCTTCAGAGATTTCGCATTGAGTTAATTGCAAAATCTTGATATACTTATGATGAAAGTAGAAATGGTGTTGCATGGGAGAACTCTGGCATAAGAACCAACCAGAAATTATATTGATTTGGCAAATAGAATTTACCACCACCTTAAAGTTCAATAAAGGGAGCGGAAACATCGAAAAAGTGTTGCGGAATGAAATCGATGTTCAATCTTTACTTTTATTGCTACGAAGCAAATGAATGTAATATCCAGAATTTTGGAAAGTATACATTGCAACGATAAAAAAAAAAGTCCACAACATATTTGCCAAGTGAAGAAAAGGAGGAATGATGCACTAATTGCGTAATATTCCGCGGCGTGAGAAAGAGAATGGCTTTTTCGTAATTCAGCCTTTTCACTAAGAGAAAAAGGAATTGGCCCCGAAATGGCGCGTGCTCTGAGTTGGCTCGTTCTGACCAAACAGGAGCAGGACGATTTGACCAATTGCTCTCCCATGCCCTCTCCACTTATACCGACAGGTTCATCTGGCCAATGCACTTTAACCTCAAAACGAGCTGACATTTCGCCAAACACAACATGCATATTTTCGGTTCACCAATAGCATGGTACGAAAGACCCATGAGCGACAGAACATCCAGAAAAACGGGGAGGAAGCAAAAGATCCAGATGTGGAAAGCTTGAGTTATTCGAATCAAAAGCACGCTCACATCATTCCACCTTAGTTTTTCCATTAATGGACACGCCAAAAGAAAGATCACACCAAGGAACAAATCCATCAAATTTCATATGCATCTCACCGACTATTACAACTGACAAATCAGAACGGATAAATCAAGCACCATCAACCTACATACCGCGATCCGACACTAGGTGCTTAGGCATCGGCAAATCTGCAAGAAAGTGCAGAGAACCAGAGCTAGCTAAATGAATTTGCTCTTCAACACGCAGCGCATGTATATATTTTTGGGTCAAAAACATGCAGTAATATTCTCAAAAGCATAGTTTTTGTATCATGTTGTAAGGGACTGAATGGAGATATAATTATTACCCAAGTTCAGAGAGTTTTAAGTGAGCTTAGGCATAGTCAGCAAAGAAGGCGTCTTCATCCTGGAAGAATAAAACAATGTTCAAACAAAGTGCATATGTAGATGCTATTGCTGATTGAAAGGAATTATGTCAAAGCAGCCAAAAAGAGAGAAAGTATGCACCGCGGCATATTTTTCAACAAGTGGACGGAAAACGGGATCAGTGAGAAGAGCCTTGTCAGATGGCAGCCGAAGGAGACCTTCCTTATCACCAGTCAATAGCTCCCTGAGAGAACAAAAAGGTCACTTTTTACTCGAAGTGCTATCCAGTTCCTACCGTGCTGTATTACAATTAAAATACTTCCACATTAAGCATACAAATCCATTGATGGCACAAATAAATCCAGGAAATTCACTTGAAATAGGAGTTATCAAAAATGAGAGGATTGACAGTCCAAGATCCCTCAAATCCAGATCTTTCTTTGTGGCATCGTCCCTGGATGGAAGTGAAAGGAAGAACAAGTACGTGAAATTAGAATTGCTTTAACTTGTGGAAAGCACCGGAAGTCCAAGTTGCAGAGAATTGAATACAAACCAGGGTAGGCCACCAGAAAGAACAACAATATCCTGATCGCTCAAACCCATGTGACCAAACACGTCTCTCAAATGTTCAGAGCCTGCGGAGATCAGGCATTTGTTATGCAAAATGCAACACTCAAAAGGAGGCTTGCTCTTAAAGCAGGGAAGACAAACTAACCCTTGGTGACATCAGGAAGACGATCCTCAGGAGCTGGTTCCGGCTTATCCTGTGGTTTAAGATGAAAACCCTTATCATGACACGAACTAGGACTCAATCATCAATCATTGGCAAAACATTTTACAGGGAAACTGGCGGGATAAGAGGTAGAGCATAAGAGTGTTGACACAGAAAAGGCACAAGGAGTCAGGTGGGATAGGAAACAAGACAATGTGACAACTTTGCCTAGCATCACAGGAAAAGTGCATGACATTCAAACTCCAAGTAAGCCCCTAAGAAAAGACTAGTCTTAGACCTCTAAAACCCAAGTAAGCCTCCAAGCCGCCTAATATTTGATTGTTGAAATGACAGTCAACAGGAATCTGGAACTTCATTGGGTTTGGCTGCTTGGATAAAAATATAAAGTACCTTCTCTATTTAGGAACAGAGCGCTATTCAGTTTGCCAGCTAGGGGAAAATTTAGCGAGATAATGAAACCTATGTCAGTTTAACACAGGTACACATCCTACATGATCATTAGCATTGAGCTCTTACTGTTCTGCATATATGACTTGTAAGTGCTACGTCACTTCTAAGTGCATTAAATGGAGTTAGACCCAATGTGCCAATGCGTCACTACATTACAAAATGCGTTGAAAAGAACTTCTAACTAATAGATAACATTCACCCATTCCATTTTAATTTTCACCTTCTCTACATAGCATGGCATGGATAATCAACTGACATCTGAGAATTTGCACCATTGCTCCACATT
This sequence comes from Corymbia maculata, assembly GCA_014182735.1. Classification (NCBI taxonomy): domain Eukaryota; kingdom Viridiplantae; phylum Streptophyta; class Magnoliopsida; order Myrtales; family Myrtaceae; genus Corymbia; species Corymbia maculata. The sequence continues at coordinate 25,592,406 of CM024683.1, read as the reverse complement.
TCCTACTGAAATCATCGTGCACAACTTAACAATACAACACGAGCATCCCCAAATTATATCAAGCTAATCAAAACAAAAATCCCACTGACCTCTCTTCCCGGGTGGAACGGAATTTCAGGTCCGCCAGTGACTTCCACAGCAACAACACCAGCCAATTGCGATGTATCAACATACAATCATTGGCACATACAGATGCTTCACAGTGGGCACGGCATCTGACTTTTGAAAACCAGAAGGAAAGAACCTTATCCAGGATCTAGGTATACGTCTTCAGCTACAGGCCGCAGATAACCTACCTGATAGAAGTCAGCGTAAGAGAGAATAGGAAACTGCTCCTTGATGGGTGCCAACACCCTCACGGCTATGTCAACACCATTGTTGGCCCTAAGGGCGAGCTCAGCGGCATGCCTCATGGTTCCAAATGGACCCCCAGTTTTCGTCTTCACATCGTAAGCACCAGCAGAGTGCCATCAGCACCAACGAACACAGCAATGTCGATTCATATAACCAAAAATTCGGTCGATCGCTACACCGTTTTTAAGCCAGCGTACGTCGTAACAGTATCACAGAGAGAGAGAGAGAGAGAGAGAGAGAGAGAGAGAGAGAGAGGTACGTGAGACGAAGCATGATCGGAGCACAGTTTTTCTCGGCGTCGAGACCCCTGAGCTTCTTCTTGCATTTCTCGACGGCCTTCTTGCACTCCTCGCTCACGGCCGGATAAGACTTCCCCATGAGATCAGCTGTTCCGACGTACCAGAAGAAGCAGAGAGCAGGATGAGTACAGTGAGCTGAGCTGAGCGACACGAGGCGAGCACCAGCTTTTCGTGCTTAGGCTTTTCTCGTCGCGGAGATATATGCGGGCCTGCGAGGGAGGGAACGGAAACAGGCATCTATTTTTTCTTCACATCGGACGAAGCGCGACAGCAATGTCGAAGTAGTTTTCTCCAGTCGAAAAAATAGACACGGTCTTACTCACTCCCTACGACCAAAAAAAAAAAAAAAAAAAAAAAAACTCACTCCCAATTTTTTTGAGGCTCTTCAATTATTTTCCCGCCAACAACCCAACCCGCAAACCTACTCACATAGGCTCGGCGCCTCCAAAAATCTCGGCCGTCCATATGGAAGATCAATATCCCAAAGCAGTTGCGAGAATCCCATTCCATGCCATCATGTAAAAAGTACCGACACTTTTCGGTAGCCTTCGTGTTATCTCCAACATTTCGATACGTGTCCAACATATGGTCAAATGTATTAGAATATCCGATACGCGGTCAACTCTTCAGACAAGCAATTCTGACACACATAGAGTTAATTTTAAAAATATTCAACTGATGAAAAGTCAAAATTTTAACATATAAAAAAAAATTATAAAGAGGAAAAGAAGAAAAATTTGATATTTTCTTCTCTTCTAACTTTTACTTTCTGCGACATACAATTCTCCCAAGTTTTTTCTCTTCTCCTTCGACGCACAAATCCAGAATGTGGATTATTTTTTTTCCTTCAAGTTTTATGGATTATTGAAATAGAATACAATTGAATTATTCAAATTGAAACAATAAATGATATTAACAAATAATTGATTAATATTTTAGTATAAATTCATTTCATGATTTTTTAACTATTTATTCATTTATGAATTTTAATCTAATTAATTTGATCGAAATAATCATAAAAAAATAATTTATTATGTATATATAAAACTGTACATTTAATGTGTATATTTAATATACGTAGTGGGAAGGTGGCTTTGCCACCAGAGATTCCCTTCCTCCTATATATCCATTTTATTCCCACGTTTCGCCTTAAAATTATGAGTCCGCAGACATGCTTCCTTTTTCTTTTCAGCCTTCAAGATTTTTTAATAATTTTATGAGATTTTTTATTTGTTTTCATTCTCTTTTTCTTCTTCCTCTAACTGATCTCCGAGCCACAACGATAGTTGGCAATTGACCAAACAAGAGCCGGCGACCTCATCGGCCCCGATGAGGTTCGGCCTTGCTAAGTCTGGATGATGTCAAGCTCAACCCAATTTGGTCGATTGCCGGCCATTGCTGAGCTCGGCAATCAGCTAGAGGAGGAGGAAGAGTAAAAGAAATGATAAAAAAAGAAAATTGTTTGATTATAAAATTGTTCACAAGAATAAAGAAGTAATTTTTTTATATTTATTTATTTCATTCCAAATCTATTCTAAGAACAAATCTGTTCTCTTCCCAAGAGTAAAAAAATTAGCTAGTGTTGTCAAATAGATTTCTATTTTATTTTGGGAAAAAAAAACATAAATAGCTAAGTATTACCAAATAGGCTCCTATTGGATTGGGAACGGTAGTCTGTGAAATCTAAAGGTGAGGCGATTGAATATGGTAGATATTATGATTTTTTTTTTGTTAAAATGTATTTGGTCTTATTATTATAGGAGTAAAATGAGAATCGGCATACGAGTAAAATGATTTCTTAAAAACTTAAATGGCAATGACGGTGTTTCTAGCTCATAATGGCAATTATGAACAATAAGATGAAAGTCTTTAATGGCTCTGCATATATGGTCACTTGACGAAATTGTATATCGCAATGATTAAAAAGTGAGATAAATGTTGGTTTGAGTTTAAATATATGGATAGTTAGATATAGATATAGACATTTTAAAATAGTCATTTCGCCATACTATTTATTAAGTTACCATCTAAAGCGGTAATGTATTGATCACACATAATTGTAACTTTACTTAATGTTAATCAAGCGAAAGTTGCTTTGCACGAGGTTTTTAAAGATTAATTGCCAAATGCTCATTGCTTTCAATGAAGATACTTTAGCTCGAGACTGCTTGCATTTATGCAAAATCACAAATTCGAAATATTCCTAAATCCATTTTTATATATAATTTAAAGAGTGATCGTACGATACACTGGACTATAATTAATTATGAGATGAGTGTTTGGAAATTCATATTCGATAAGAATTTATTCACACAAACATCTTTCTTGCTTTACATAATCAAAGAATTCTTTATATTTATACAACGGACGAAAGTCTAAGTCTCGATACATAGGATCGATATCGATTCCTTAAAGTGTTTCACCTACTACTTGTTCTAATTTTCCCACTCAATGCAAAACACTGCATTCTCATCAGATTGGGCCATCAACATGACAACCCGGATTTCCTGTACGATCCTGAAGTTTCTCTTGGGTCTAGTGCTTGGGCGAAGTATTTGTTGAAACCGTTCAATGTGCAAGAAGATTAGGCCCGGCCCAAGTGAACTGGCTTCTTTTGCTGGTCGCTCCTAGGTCACGACTCGTGAGTCGTGAGTCGTAAAGAAGCGTTTTGGAGTGAAAAGTTCCAAAGATGAAACTTCCCAAGCAGTTTCCATAAGGCAGTTCATAATTTCATGAAGTCAATCCACTCATTCCACAAGAAGTTCAAGAGAAATAACTTGATCGGCATCAACACGCAAAAAGAAAAGCCAGCTCATTGTATTTTCTTTAAAAAAAAAATTCCCACTTTCTTTTTCTTTTTTCACATGGCAAACTCATTAGGTGGCAACAACGAGGGCGGTGGATGTCCTGTCGACTACAAGTCAAGGAAGAAGACAAAAGGGCAAGGAAAAAGAGAAAAATAGAAGGAAAAATATACAATGCATTGACATATTTTCGTAACGTGAATATCACGTTAGAATTATTTGCCTTTTGTTTTTTTATGTAGGTAGCCATATGAAATTTTGAACAGTGCTTAATGAAGGATAAAAGTGTACTGGAAATAAAGGAAGTAGGATTGACCTTAGAACTATTCACCCCAAATTGTTGTTAGCTTGTGGCATAAGGTGTTTGATTAAGTCCCACGATGAGTACAACTTTGAAACCTAACTAGTCTGCCATTTATAAGCATAAGGAAGGTGGGGATGATGTCAAATCACCATGGCCCTTATGCCCTCACTGTTTGAGAACAATAATAGATTATTATTCCTCGATAATTCAACATTACATTGGAATATGCTTTCTCTTTACCCTTTTTCATATTTAAATTTAACGAGCAATATAAGTTTAGCGACCACATATCACTAATCAAATGCTAATCCGTCCAACATGATCTGATCGCGCCAAGTGTTTATTACATGACAATCACAAAGGTAATGTTAAGCGTCTCACGGTGAGGGAATCCACAAATGGCGAAGAGGAGTGGCATCTGACGGCTTGGAATGGAACGGGACCGGCCAGGCAATGGAGCCAGAGACTAAATTAATCAGTAAAATAAACAAAATCGGAGGGCACGTCATGGAAATCCGAGCCCCAATTATTTCCGTTGACGGCGACGCGCAGAGGAAATGGCCCGCAGCCAAATCAGCCATCTTCACATGCACACTCACCCCTCGCAACAGTCCTTCCTGTCTCTCTCTCTCTCTCTCTCTCGATCTCTCGAAAAGGCTTTGCTTTGTGGTTTCTCTCTCTCTCGCTCGCTCGCTCTCGTTCTCGCCGGGTCACGCGTCTTCTCCGCCATCCCAATCCTTGCCGAATCCTCTGCTGCCATCTCTCCTTCCCGAATCCGTAAGTTCCTTAAGCCCTCATCTCAAACCCTAGCCTCCCCCTAGCTGCTCCTCTCTCTCTCTCTCTCTCTCTCTCTCTCATTTCGTCGCTTTTCGTCGGAGCTGTGGCGGTTTTTGCATGTCCGCGGCTTGCCAGCTCCGGTGCAGCTCGGGGGAGACGTGCGGTCCGGTCCGTCCATTGCTCGTGCTCCGTCGAGGTAGTGGCGATGTCGGCGCTCTCGCGATTTATTTGATCTGCGAGGTCATGGTCGGGCGACGCTGTTTTTTTTATTCCGCGGGCGGATTGGGATCGATCGACGTTTTGCGTCGTGTGTTCGTAAACCGTTGATTGAGTAGGGATTCGGGGTTTGATTTGCGATATTTGGAGGAAGGTGGACCGTGCGTTTGATAATATCGACTTAATTGAGATTTTTTTGGGTTGAGTCGTCACTGTGAATGGCCTTTCATCGAAAGCTGGATTATCAACTGACGGCAGTCGCAAAATTATGGACGTAGAACATGTAAAGTAAAGGCGATACTGAAATTGATGCGTCATTTGACTGAATGTACTCCTGGCTGGTGGTTAACGTGTTTTTCCTTCTGACCCCGACCCTGAGCCATTCTTGGTTTTCTTCTGTCTTTAATCGTTCTAGTTAAGGCAAAAGACAGAGGAAGCTGAAATTGTGGAATTGTTTTGAAAGTGGGCGTTTTCCAATTATTAGGCTCAGTTTGATGTGTTTGCAACTTGTTTGTTTTCGTTTCAATTCCTCCCATGTGACCTTGATGAGTTAACAACAGTGAAACTGGACTCGATTATTTCTAAGAAATTTCTGCTGGCTCTTCCTCCTTCATGAATTCCCTTTTGATTCAGGGAAACCATGTGTGATGAGGGAGAAAAGACCTGTCCTCTCTGCGCTGAGGAGATGGATTTGACGGATCAGCAACTGAAACCTTGCAAATGTGGATATGAGGTCTGAAAGTTAAAATATAATCTTCTCTTAGTTCCTCACTTTCATTTCGTGTTGGTTGTGCTGTGGGGAGTCTCAGTTTCTAATTTCATTCCTTACTTTTTATTGGTGTTGTTTGTTCTGTGCAAAGCAGTTAATTTAGATGTACGAAGCTTATGGTATCCTTTGAAATTATCATCATTCCGATACCCATGTTTAGCGAGATTGTTACAAATCAAGGAACTTGGTCCTCGAAATATTAAGCTAGCGTTTGATATATGCATCATGCTTGCCAGCTATTGCCTATTATGTATGCCTCTGTCTCTCATTCAATTTCCGGGTCTATCTTAGATATGTGTTTGGTGTTGGCATCACATAATGGACATGGCAGAGAAGGATGAAACAGAGGGGCGTTGCCCAGCATGTCGAGCCCCTTATGACAAGGAGAAGATTGTAGGGACGGCTGCAAACTGTGAGAGGTGTTATTCTGACGTGCGCGATTCTGATTTGACTTCCATATCATTTTTCTTTAGCTGATCGTTTCTTTTCTATCAGATCGGTGGCTGAAATTAATACAGAAAGAAAAACGAAGTGTCAAAAGGCAAAGCCAAAATCTTCAGAGGGGAGAAAGCAATTGGGTAGTGTTCGAGTGATACAACGGAACCTCGTGTACATAGTCGGCTTGCCTCTTAACTTAGCAGATGAAGATGTGTGTCTCTCTCTGTTTTCCTTCCCTCTCTTGTGCAACATGGAAACTATTTCCTACTCATGCTTACCCTAAGTATAATCAGGCATTTGTTCACTCACATATTCTGACATACCGGTCCAGTTATTGGTTTTTGCCGATTCAGTCTGCTGAAATTATCCGTATGAAATATATGCAGATTCTTCAGCGGAGAGAATATTTTGGTCAGTATGGGAAGGTTCTTAAAGTATCTATGTCTCAGACGGCTACTGGTGCCATTCAGCAGTTTCCAAACAACACCTGCAGTGTGTGAGTTGACAAGTTTCCAAGAGTCTGGTCTGAAGAAATGTTATCATTCTTAATCTGTTTTTAACAGAACAGAGTGTTGTTCTTGGAACTGTTTGGTTTTTAGATTGTTCTTTCCTAATTTGCATGAATTTTAAGGGGAGAGTTTTTTTTTTTTCCCCTAGATAGCTGTTTGGTCATGCACCTTCAGTTTTTGGTAATGTGGCTGATTGGCCTCTTCTGTCTTCCAATTTTTAGACTCATTGCCTGGAATTTCTTTCAGGTCTGTGATTTCTTTTGCACTTTATATCTCCTTGCAAAAACATATGGTCTTAATTAGATAATTGCTTACAAATGCACTGTATGCTTTCCCTTTTTTTAGATATATTACTTTCTCAAAAGAGGAGGAAGCAGTCCGTTGTATTCAGTCTGTTCATGGGTATGTGTTGGATGGTAGACCATTAAGGTATTTCTCATTTTCGGATACATTTTTCTCCCTATGTTTGCTGCATTAGATAGATCAATTTGATCATTTTGTATGCGGCATTTCAGGGCATGCTTTGGAACCACTAAGTACTGTCACGCATGGCTTAGAAATGTGGTATGGACAACATATAAGATATCATTGGTCTGTTCCAGTTTGTGCTATGGGATAGATAGCTTTCTTTACGTTCTTTGAACTTAATTATGCTGATGAGTTTGTTCTAATCCAGACCTGCACCAACCCAGATTGTCTCTATCTGCATGAGACTGGGTCTCAGGAGGATAGCTTCACTAAGGATGAAATAATTTCAGCATACACAAGGTCCGTTTTTTTTTTTTTAAAGTGCTGGCATTGTCTCATCCTTTTTATTTGTTCCTCTTTTGAGGGAATGACACAAAGATGCTGAGATCAAAGTTTCTTTTGTGGAGCTGGCCCCTTTTTATGTCAGAAGAAGATGATTATCTTTTTTCACACTACGTCCTTTCTTTCTAGTGAATAGGATCAATTCTATGATCATGTAAAACGGGCAATAGGAATTTGTTATACATGAATGAACTCATATTTGACTGGTCTACAAATTATAGTGTTGATCTTCAATTACTGAACTAGTTTGAAACACCCCCAAGTTGTTGATTTGCTGTTCTGCTATCTCTTTAGATGTATTGGTCAATCTTTTGATTTTTTCTACCAGTACTATCTTTATGTTGTCTGTATACTTGTAAATATTTGTAAGTGTGTAGGTATGGAAGCATAGTTGTGGTTTACTTACGGCAGTACACTCTATGTATCTATACAAGCACATTTATGTGTATTTATGGGATTTAGCATTTTGTGAGAGATACAGTTCAGAAATTGATGCATTTTGGTCCCTTTCTGCTAACATTTAAATGCTTGAATAGAATGTGATTACGTATTATTGTGCTAAACTATCTTGCTGCTTTAAAGGACTAGAGTCCAGCAAATGACAGGCATTGGCTGTTGTATGCAAAGGCGCACTGGAAGTGTATTGCCACCTCCATTTGATTATAACTGTAACAGCAGCTTGCCTTCTGCCACAAAACCAAATATCAATAATGCTTCAAATGTAAGATTTTAGTATGCTAGTTGTATATTGAGCTCCTCACTGTTGAGGAATAGTTGTGGCTTCCTTTTGCTTCTATCATACCGTGATAAACATTCCTGAGGCATTTCATGGAATGGAGGTTCTATTATTTATGTTTAATTGATTAATTTGCAGGTGCTTTTTAATCTTGCTTAATCACATTGTCTTTATGTGGATGTCGTTCAGTATGCTTGACTTTTATAAATGTTTCTTGATTTCCCTTATTAATTTATATTTTCCCCTTCTGCCACAAAACCAAATATCAATAATGCTTCAAATGCAAGATTTTAGTATGCCAGTTGTATGTTGAGCTTCTCACTGTGGAGGAATAGTTATGGGTTCCTTTTGCTTCTATTATACTGTTGTAGACATTCCAGAGGCATTTTATTGAATGGGTATTATTTATGTTTAATTGATTAATTTGCAGGTGTGTTTTAAACTTGCTTAATCACACTGTCTTTATGTGGATGTCATTCAGTATGCTTGACTTTTATAGATGTTTCTTGATTTCCCTTATTAATTTATATTTTTTTTTGCAGAATGTGTCAAAGGTGGTTAAAGTTTCTCTACCAAATGGAACCACCACTAGGTCACCTACTCTTCCTGCTGCAGCTTCATGGTAATGCGGTCATTATAAGTTTAAATATTCAGAATGCCTGTTTCTCAATGGAACTTATCTTGACTGGATAATCACAGAAGATGTCACAGTTTCCTATCAGCCTTTTCTTTTTGAGATAATTAAAATAAACAGCTCCATCATTTCTTTAAAATGCTTTGTAGAGGGGCTGAAGGGAGGGTTATGCATTCACAACTATTTACTGTTATTCAGTTGTGCTACCTTTTATTTGTAACTCTCTTTGACATGTAAATTAGGGGACAGTGTGTTCAAGCTGCAACTTCAGAATGTTCCTATAGACCCTACAAAGAGAAGTCTGAGATGGCTAGTGGTGTATCCATAGCTGTAGTCGGTTCAGATACAGCTCAACATTCTCTACCGCATGGTGATGGGATGAAAAAACTGCCCTTGAATAATCAAAATCACATAGCAGCTAAAATTATGTTGGGCTCATCAAGTTGTTCAAAGCAGCACAATTGTATGGAGTCCGACTTCTCTTCATCAGTTAAACATGATGCGGCAGATGGGACTTCAGCTACTAATATTACAGGTGGCAGGTTATCTGATTTAGTAAGTAGCAATGAAGGTAGAAACATTAGTAGCATGCCCCAGAAAAATGTAAAATCTGCTGAGAGCACTTGGGAATCAGCTAGTGCTTATGCAGAAAAAGAAGAACATGCTCAAATTAATGGTAAGATACAGAAATTGTGCTCTGACATATCACCATTAAGTGTGCATGCAAAACTCCAGGGCGAGTCATCAGGTGCTCCGGCTACTAATATTACAGGTGGCAGGTTATCTGATTTAGTAAGTAGCAAGGAAGGTAGAAACATTAATAGCATGCCCCAGAACAATATAAAATCTGCTAAGAGCACTAGGGAATCAGCTAGTACTTATGCAGAAAAAGAAGAACATGCTCAAATTAATGGTGAGATTCAGAAAATGTGCTCTGACGTATCATTATTAAATGTGCATGGAAAACTCCAGGGTGAGTCATTGGGTGCTCCAACTACTAATATTACAGGTGGCAGGTTATCCGATTTAGTAAGTAGCAAGGAAGGTAGAAACATTAGTAGCATGCCCCAGGACAATGTAAAATCTGCTGAGAGCACTTGGGAATCAGCTAGTACCCATGCAGAAAAAGAAGAACATGCTCAAATTAATGGTAAGATTCAGAAAATGTGCTCTGACGTATCATCATTAAGTGTGTATGGAAAACTCCAGGGCGAGTCATCAGGTGCTCCAGGGCCTATGTTTGGCATCTCTGATCCAGGATGGATTGGATCAATGGAGAATCGGAGTTTACTGCAGCAACCATGCATGGAGAACTATAAAGAGTCTTTGCCTTTGGCAGTGGTCAGCAATGTTCTATCCAACAGGGACAGGGAGGTCTTTGTTCCAACCGATCAATTGCCAACTATGCATTCTCAAGTTGAAGAAGATGTATTATGTTTCAATTATCGAAGACTTGAAAATCCAGAAGTCTTTGATTGTTCAACTTCTTTTCCTAGTTCGGGAAATCTGTCTCATGTGTCAAATTGTTCCACATCTCATTCTTTACAGCATGGTGAGGTGGTCGATAGCAATAATTTAAGTGCCAGTTTAATGCCTGTAGATGGTAATATGAAAGAAAGAAGTTCAGCAATATCTAGTCAATACCTTGAAAAGATGGTAAATGATTGTGCTGATTTGGATAGAACTTCTGAAGTTAGAGAGAGGCAATTTGGAATGTTGCAAGGCAATGGATCTAAAGTTGAGATGCACGATTCTTTAAAAGCAGGTGAAAGCAGTATAATCTCCAATATCTTGTCTCTGGATTTTGATTCGTGGAGTGACTCATTGACCTCACCTCAGCATTTGGCTAATCTTTTGGGTGAATCGGACAAGCACGAAGGTTCTGTTAGATCTTCAAGTTACCGAAAAGTTCAAAACAGCAACCAGTCAAGGTTCTCTTTCGCCAGACAAGAAGAGTCAATTACTCATGCATTCAATGTTAACCCACCTTTTACTGTCACTGAGCAGATGCCTAGAAACAGATCTCTTGATGAAGATTTAGGCAAAAATTGTCGGTCATATTTACATAATCCTGCAGTTGTTAATGGGTCTCTTTCGAGATTTGAGGAGGTAGGCAATCGTGCTGCCTCTCAATCGGTTCTTTCATTTGGTAAGACCCCTGGTGAGTTCTGATTGCTCCTGTTATATTTGAAAGTGGACTCTTTTTCAGTAAATTTCATTTCTATATCATGAAAGTTTGCCATGTCTAGTTTTGCTATGTGTACTTGCTAATATGTTTGCACAATACTTACCATCTTTCCTGAAGTTTAGGAGGTTATTGTCTGCTTTGATGAGTCCATGGTCACACTTTATTTGGATGCATATTTTTCTGTGACATGCCAATAGAATATAAGTCCATGTGAGGAGATGATAAGAAAAGATGTGGGGTATTTAGAGCTTATGATGATCTAATTTATAGAATTGAGAAGAGTGGTGCAATAGGATCATATTGCCAACCCATTTAGTGGAATTGCATGTTGTTATTGTCGTTGTCGTCATTGTTATATGCCAATAGGCCATTAATTATGAAAATTTTCTTAGAGCTTGTTTGCGCTTCTTATATCTTGTACTTATGATTTTCCCACTTCAAATAGTATCCCCAACTGGAAAAACCTATTGTGATACAGGAAACTACTATGTCATTTCAAGACTGTTCCTGCAGTGGTAAATGTTCACATTCTATAGATGCAGATAGTTTATGATCTCAAGAATGTCCTAGGGAGGGTATAGCTGGAAATATTGTGTGAATGTGGAGAAATGAAATGTAAAATGCTAAATTCTGGGATGGTTTGTGAGTTAGATCAATTTGGTGGTTTTTCCAGAGAGGCTTTGGTTGGGTTCCTTTCTAAGGGGGTACTTAATTGATTCTCCTTTGCATTAAATGGTACTTCTGTAAGTATTATCCTTTTAGAAACATATCTCTTCATTCATAAAAAGTGGTCAGATTCTGTTTTTCCTATTTGGTTTGGTCCCGTTCATGTCACTATCACTGCTTAGGTTGGTCCTCTATGTTCTCCTGTCAGGCAGGTCCTCTTTCTATCTACTTTCTTTGTACATGCTTCCTTGGTTTCTCCTTATTTTATGTTGGCCTTCTGTGGTCATGAAGGCAATAGCTTTACTGCATTGTGAAGGCAAAATTACTAGTTGTGGTCCAAGACTCAAGTTTAAATGCTTAAAGCCTGCATTAATCATTGCTTCCATTACTCCGTGGCTTCTTCACGTTCTTAATCTGTTCGTGTTCCCTTGCATGTTCATGGCTTTAAAAATATCAAGTTGTTTGTTAACCTGTTAATAGGTTTTCATATAGTTAGTGTAACTTTCTTTGTTATGATTAACCAATCAGGCCAATTCTCACTCACTGAATTTCATGCTTTTGACTTTAAGTTCATCTTGCGTTGGACATTTTTCCATGCTGCATGATATATGGTGTTAGCTCTCAGATTATGTCTACTTCTGTCATTGTGCTGGACAAATTTTTGCTGTATGCAAGCTGAGGTTTATTTTTATACAAAAACCTTTTTGTGGAACTTTCTGAAGATGGCTTGAATTGTACAGTTACTTTCTGTCGACAACTAAAGACTTATGGCCAGTTTCTGTGGTTGTCGGTTTACTTGGATTATATATATGAGTTCTAATTTTACCGTAATTAGTGCTGTTTTCTGGTTGATGATGCTAAGAAGGATAAATTTGGTAATTGTATGTGCTACACTATGCATAGGATGCCTTTACAAACATGACACTTTGGCTGGTGTTGAGCTTCAAACTTTAGTGGAACTATGCATCTCAATTTTATGTTGACTGTTTATTTCCTGAATTCAAAAGGTTTCACTTATTTATTTCTTCTGCTATAATTATGTTTTGTTGCGGTAGTCCTTTTTGGGTGCCTAGTAGCTTCCTGACTTTCTCGATTTACTACCGGTAGGTTCAAGATCTCAAATTTCTGCTCCGCCTGGTTTCTCAGTTCCCAATAAAGCACCTCCTCCAGGGTTTTCTTCTCATGAGAAAACTGATAGGAATTTTGACACTTATTTGGGTGAGATATTATGTGATTCAGCGAGTTTCTTTTTAGCATTTTTGTGCTTGAAATAATTGCTATATATTTCTTTCTCAGGGAACCATTTGCCTGACATCAATTTGTTGAGAAATTCATATCAGACACAACCAAATGCAAGTGTCAACAGTACAGGAGACATTGAGTTCATGGATCCTGCTATTTTAGCTGTTGGCAGAGGGGCGATTCAAGGTGGTTTCAATAGCCCATCATTTGATCTTGGGTCATTATCTCAACAACTGAATACTTTGGACAGTGATTCTGGACATAATTTACTGGTGAAAAGATCTTTTCCTGCACACCCAAATTTAAGATACGAGACGAGTGCTGGTTATGCTTCTCTTAATGATTCCTTTGACTTTGCTTCGAGGATTTTTGATCAGTCACAAATGGGGAACGTATCATCTTACATGCAACTTTCTCTCCAAAGGAGTATGTCCAATGGCCACTGGAGTGGTTGGAGCACCATTCCTGGTGGAGATGGTCTGGCTATGGCCGAGTTGCTTAGAAATGAGAGGCTTGGAATTAACAAGAGCTGTGACGGTCTTGAGAATCAGAAGTATCGCATGCCTAGTCCAGGGGATCTGTATAACAGATCATTTGGGATGTGATTTCCATCAAGCGCAATGTTTGCTGATTGTTTGTGAGGGCTGTTGTTTATCCATTTTTTGCAAGATAGTACTTTACTTGAAATGGGACAAAATCTTGACAGCTCTCGCCGGGCCTATCAAAGGATTGAACTTTAGACATTCGGTGGTCTTCATGCCCTGCAGGTAAATGTACCACATTTGCATGAGAATTCTTCTCTGGGCCCAATACTGTTGAGTGTTGGGACTTTATGCGTGCGTGCTTTGGAGGACTCATGAGTTGCAAAAGAAGTTTTTCCTTGCATCCAAATATATTTATTGTTAGCATATATGTAATCTTTTCTTCCTTGTTGTGAAAAACATGTGTATATATCTTCTTCCTGGAATCCAAATGCATTTTCTATTGGTATGTTGTCTTTTCCACCCCCAATAACCTGTTTCTTTCTTTTTCTTATTTTGGGGTGTGATTGCAGGTGATTTCTGTCGTGGTGTATGTGCCAACACAAAAGATTAGCACTGCAGTGTGCTGTGTAATTAACCTGGCCAGTTAGTTCATGAGTGCCCTGCTGCTGATCGCTGTCAATAGACACAGACATTGATCTCAAACCTTGTCTCAGGTAATGTTTTATGTAAAGCAACAATGCAGCAGGAAATATCGAGTAGAAAATGGACTGAGAATGAATGTTCTCTCTGGTGTTACATTGTTACTTCGATTGACCTGCTTGAGCACTTCCCCTTGGCTTTCTCATCACTGACATCAGAAGGTCTGGATTTCTGATGGTGGCTGCTGGCGAAGCTACGGGTTGGTTTTGCAGTCTTAGGGAGCGATGCGTTGCAGTTCACTTATTTGTATTAGCTCCTTGTCATTCTAGTCGAACGGATGGAAATTCTTATGAGAGTTCACCTGCCAGCGGGTTCTACAACCGAGGTTTCGGAGGCCTGGAGTTCATGATCTTAGATCCTAATGGCGTCAGACCTGTATCTGCTTTTGTTTGAGAATGAATGTTCGTGCTTTGAGTCGTGCATCTGGACTAGAGATGTCAAACTAGCCGGCCTGGCCTGCCACAGGCCGTGCCTTAAGCAGCCCATTTTGTTATTGGGCTGTGGTGGGCCGGCCCATTTGATTTTATGGGCCATCTTCTACAATTTGTTGGGCCCATAAAAAGTAGCCCACCGCTATTTATCAGTCATCAGCTACTAAGGGCATATTTGATCACATTGTTATTCTTGAGAATAATTTCTATTTAAAAATGTTTTTTTACTATTTTTATTCAGTTTCTAAGTATTCAAATGTATTTGGTAACTGCGCAAAATTTCCATTTTCAGAATAAAAAAAGTGTAGATATACATTTGGTATGAGGATGTAGATTTTCTTTTGAATTTTTTAAAATCTTTCCTTTTGTACTATCCTTTTCTTCCTCCTTTAGCTGGCTGTTGGGCCTTTGCCATGGCTGACGATCGATTAGAGATGAGAGTTGGCAACCTCATCGACCATGGGGAGCCTTGCTAGTCCTTGGCAAGGTCAACGTTGCTTGGCTGACCTCGCCCAGCCATGGTGAGGCTGAGGCTTTGCCGATAACGTTGCTTGGCTGACCTCGCCCAGCCATGGTGAGGCTGAGGCTTTGCCATCGGCAGAAGAAGAAAGAAAATGATTTGGTTTTAGAAATTGTTATCAGAAACAATTTTATAGTTCTTGTTTTTATTTCAAAATTATTTCCTATCCACTAATATTTCAGGGAATAGAAAAACTAATTAACGTTACTAAATAGATTTATGTATTTTTTTTGTCTTGAGGAAAAAAAGAATAGAAATATGGAGAAATTGGAGTGTTATAAAAAAAAAGCCCTTAAACAAAAATGGTTGGGAGGGCCGGCTTATCGCACAGCCTGTCCAGACAAGAATCTCAAATGTTAATGCTGAAGTGGGAGAGACCATGCTAATGTATATACACATCGCCTCTTTTTGTTAGACCCGGTAATCAAATCAAATGCGGCCGGCCTATTGGCCTCCGACAACATTAAATCTCTTTTAAGGGGTAGTTACGGGTATGCATTATTTTTCGATCCCGCCTAATAAGTACGTCCCGGTAATGAGAACCAAAAGAACTGCCAGAATGAAACTTGGTTTTGTAGGCGTCCACTCCTATAGTAAGCTGATTAAATGGTATCGCGATAGAGACCAGCGGAGCGAAATTAAATTGGTCAACGCTGGCAGCAAATAAGTCCATCTAAAGCATGAATTACATTACGAGGGGAATCAAAATGACCTTTGCCTTTCGTGTCACTATCTGCACAAAACAATTGCGTCGTGTCAAGGAGTCAGGATACAAATTCTATGAGTGCGATGTCAACCCAAACGATATAGGAAACTATGAAGACCAGGATATTAGTTGTTTTTCCTGTAGGTTCATCATAGAGAAGAAAACTTATGTCGGCAGTCATGGAGATGTCATCTGATCGTTGCATCGGGAGGAATTGGAGGCAACTGTATCGGAAGGAGGGAGATGAGACAGTGGCGATGCAACCATGGCAGCGGAGTAAGGAGGGACTGAAAATGGGAATCCTGATGATGCTGCAGTCGAGGACGGTGGCATTGGAGCAGCACTGGTACTGACTTGGTCACGCATTGGCCAGGCCCAGTGCAATCCTTGCGAGGAAGGGACTTCATTTCTCTGCTCAGAATCTCTTTTCTGCATAACCAGTGCAAATTCGATCATGATTAGGACTGACAGAAATTTCAAGAAGCCTTTTTATCACCATTGTCCTTCACTCTGCAATTAGTTATCTAATGCCATCATTCCAAGTATTCAGATATCCAGGTTTACCACCAGAAGATCTGAACTAATGGCCAGTCATACAGATCGACAAACATGGGGAATGGTCTCTTGTATACTGAATGCACTGTTGCGTTATTCAATTAGATCATTGGCCAAACATTAAAAAACTTGAAATTTCCAACCCAACGAGTAGTGCAAGGTCCTATAGCTATCTGCACAACTTAGGTCACAAAAATTGTGACAGTATTTCGGAGAACAAAACATGCAGTTGGATCTTTTCAGAGAATCAATTCTTATATATTTTCTACAGGTCAAACAAAATCTTTACCTCATTTGAGAAGAAACCAGGGTATACACAGTTCCGTGACGGATGATTGTGGGATGTCATAACTAAACCTCTGTGTGGCAGGTCACCTAGTATTGCTGAAGCAAACTTAGGGATCTGCAAAATAGCATATAGAGAATATGAGCAGCTCTTAATACTGGCAACCATGTAATTTCCATTGTCCAGCAGAAGTACAGCAAACAAGTTAGCATGCAACGTAAAAGCTGTCACGCCACAAGATAATCTCTCTGTCAACATCCAACATGGCTTGCAGAGCTGATGGATTAATTTTCAATAGGAACACATACTTGAACAAGAGGATTGACTATGGTAATGTGCAAAAAGGAAAAAAAAAATCATGTTGCTTATAAGAGTACCCCCGAAAATGTCTCAGCATGAAATGGTAGGTGCACATTAGTATCCTTCAATGAACTTCCAAAAGAAGGGGCTGATGTCCCCAAGTTCAGTTCCAGATTGTGGTCACCATCTGCATTAAAGTTTCAAGATTTACCAGTTCATCACTTGGAAAGACGGGATCTGAGGCACTTTCTATTCAAAGCGAGCTAAAAATGAAATTATAGTATCAGATAATACCTTCATTCATGGCCACAGGAATCATCTGCCCTTCATAAGAACTTGGTTCAAAGTTGGTGACGGCTTCTCTTCCACTATATCTCATTGCTGCCTTGTCATAAGCCCTGATGTCCAGAATATCAGACCACAGACATGTTGGATAGAATTAGGAATCGTAATGAGGTTGAGAGTTTTCTATTAACAAATTTTGGATCAGGTAATTCATGATCTTTAAGACCTTGCAGCTTCTACTTCACTGTCGAATAGCCCAAGGTATATATACCTGCATGCAAGCATTGCAATCTCCAAAATGAAAATGCCATGTCTTTTTCTAGATAAGCATAAAAAGAACCCCATCCAATCATTTTTCTTCGATATAGGATTTTTCACTATTTCACAGGTACGGGAACAAGCAAAAGCCCACTGAGAACTAGCAGTTAGAAGATAAAAGTGGAAGCAGATGCTTAAATGAAAGTAAGGGCAAGGTGAAACAGCATGAGCCAGCATCTTACTTCTTGCCAAGAAATTGTCCCATTCTAGCCTCCCACCGACCACACTTGTGCAATGTCACGCCTCGATATTTGGAACTCCCTCTTGAAAAGCCAGTGCTCTGTCTACGAAGAATGTGGACAAATTCTTCTTTGGATAGTGTCTTCATCTGTGCCAGTACAACAATCAAGGAAAGAGCCTAAGCAAATACATAATATCTTTGGAGAAAGGAAGAAGGCAAACAAAGAACAAGAATAAACAGAATTGTCAAATGAAACGGAAAAAACTATGAATACCTGCTTCAGATCCTCCTCATAGTCACTCATATGGAAGTTGATGTCTGCATCTACTCCTCTGAATTTAATGGCAGCCCGATCATAGGCTCTGAAGGCATGAAATCCAGATAAAGAGAATCATTGATCTGAGTTGAAGAAACAAATTGAAAGGACAATACCTTCTACACACAAAACACTAAATACCTGGCTGCAGCCTGAGCTGTGTCAAATCCCCCTAAGGAAAAATCATCTCGGATCACTAAATCATTCGACAATGTAAAATAGATGCAAAGTACATCTATAACAGGAAAAAAGTCAAACTCATACATATCTGATAAAATGTCAAGTACTTACCTAAATATACCTGTTTTCCACAGTCCCTGCACGGAAAGAAACAGGCGAAAACCAATAGTCAACAATAAAATCAAACCGAAGATTTCAACTGAAGCAATCAAAAGGCCATATTCGTTCTTTTCATAAATTCTGGAAAAGAAAAATTCAGGATAACAAAGTGTTGAGAAACTTCCAAGACTTCAGGAACCGTAATAAGCATTAAATGCATCAAAAGCCTCTCTCCAACCCGGCACACACGGTAGCCACGTAGCACAGAGAATTCCCCCAATTAGAAACTCGATCCATCCCCTCGGTGATTTAAGGACAATAAGGAGGTTCCGGTAACAGAAGCCCATGGTTTCCAGATTCAACGTTGATTAAGTTCATAATTAGCAGCATCAATTTACCGAAACAAAATACGAGTTAATCGACCAACCAAATATGCGATTCCCATCGTCCAGTCCTCCGGTAAAACGTGACTCCTCTAAACTCCGAGCTCTTGGACTTGGGACCTCTCCTGCTCTTTTTCACTTGCTGCGATTGCTGTTGCGGCATTACAGGCGCGTGACTCCCTCCACGTCCGCTGCCGCCATTACCGAAGGAAAGCTCCATGGGCTTCTCTCGAGGAGAACACTCTTCTCCTTTCAGAGGAAACAACTCCTTCGTCTCGACGGAGTCGCTCCGTCCTCCGTCGACCTTCACGATGCCGAACTGGAAGGTGTGCACGTCGCCGGCGCGTGCAGAGGACGACTCGTCGTCGCCGGCGTCGGCATTGACGATCGACGAGTTCGATGTCCCCGATTCGTCCATCTGATTGGCCGAGATGTCCGAAAGCCTCTCCTCCTGATAAGAGGTCTCCGTGGAGAGGACATTGAGGTTAAGATCCAGCATCGCTGCTCCAATCGATCTTCCCGCAACCGCAGAGGCAAAGTCTCCTCCCCTACTCTGGAGCTGGCTTCGCTTCAACAGCTCGCGTTCATCATCTGACAGTCGATCGATTCAATGGCGAACATGTAAGGATCACCTGCACCTAAAATGTACCGGAGTTCCAAAACGAAAACACACACACGCAGAGACAGAGACAGAGACGGCGAGAGAGAGGTGACCGGAGAAAGGAAGACCGGTCGCCGATCCCGCGCCGCAACTTCCAGTCAGTCGAACAGCCGGAGATGTTATCCGGCAGCCGGAGTATGCGAAGAGGAAGCGAGCTCGCAGGGCGAATTGCGGCGGAAGAAGAATCGACGGCTTCCGACTAATCGCATTCCCCGATCATTCCACGACGGCAGTGATCGCCGGACAGAGAGAGAGAGAGAGAGGAGAGAGAGAGAAATGGAAGCGACGTGATGAAGGAACAACTCGGACTCTGATTTTACAGAGAGGGGGTGTGAGAGAGAGAGAGAGCGAGAGGAATATATAAGCATTTTCTCTCTCCTGCACGGAACCGGCTCGGGCGGTGGCCGGTCGCCCTCCCTTCAGGATCGACAACGACCCCCACCGTGCCAATGTTCTTTCCCCTTTTGTACAAGCACTACTTGCTCTCCCGCTGGGAGCCCGAGTACCGAATTCGAGGGAAAATACGGACCGTCCGTTCGGGGTAGATCCGAGGGCTAAACCCCGGCCGGCCGTACGATATTCTAAAAAGGCATAGTCCTCGGTCAATGCCAATCATGGCGAGCTTTCACGTTAGTCTTGTGACTTCCGAGTCGTACGTCCCATGTATTTTAGGGCGGCTCTCCGAAGAGGAAAGTCCGCCCACCGCATCCGCTTGGAGGTTGATCTTGGAATAATCGCAAAAATAGTCTCTCGATTATGACTTAATATATAATATAATCTTCGAATTTTTTATTTATTCAGTCCTATAATGTCATCTTCCCGAATTTTTAATTTATTTATTATGATCACTGAACTTTTAATTTATATTCAATATAGTCCATCGATCATATAAAATTATTTAATATTGTCCACAAACTTAAATTAATAAAAAAACGATATTGAACATCTACATATAATATGGGGGCTATATTAAATATGTTCCAAAATTTTAAGGACTATTTTAAATAAATTTAAAGTTCAACGACGGTATTATACATTGAGTTTAAATTCAATGATTACGTTACACATTAAATTAAAATTTACGGACCATTTATATTATTTTTTCTTCAATATTTATGCGCGTGTTTCGATGACTATTTAGGCTTTTATGTTTGCCGCAATAAACTTGTAAATTCTTCACATTCATTTTCTATACTATGTTGTTTTTTTCAAGATTTGTTCCCAATTGTTGATTTTTCTCATGTCTAGCCTCTTTTAGGTTTAGATTTAGCTTTACAATTCGATAAAACATGAGGCAAAGTAAAATGTGATCATGCATGAATGGATGGTAGGAGTGACCAGTTAATAGTGAGCTAGTTCCTAAGTTGAAATCTGGAATTCTCTGTGCTTGTTTCAAAAAAAATTGAAATCCTAACCGATACGTAAGCATCTGCTTATCAACTAATAAAAATATTTATTAAAAAAAACTAAAGAAAATTACGATGTATTTTACAAAGAGCTGTGATGGTGCACAAATTAATGAACCCGATTCTTTGACATGCACTTTTTTCTTGTGTACCCACAAACTTAACACAGGCCAGCCACGAGTAAATTTACAATCTAGTTATTTCCTTCTTCTCTTTTCGGGTTGAACACGCAATTTTCGTGACCAAAATTCATCAAGGTATTTAGTAATTTCATCGTGAATAAATATCGGTTCTTCATCATTTAATGCTATATGATAATATGATACTTAAATTGGGGAATTTTTTTTTTATCTATTATACTCTAACTCTTAATTCACTTTCAAACTTTTGCATAGGAGTCGACCCCACAAATAAAATTAAATATTCCCACCTCAACCTCCTAGAGAAAGTCACCTACTCCTTATCACGTGAAAAATGTGACCACTTAGGCACCCCACTTGTTAAACTAGGGAATTGACTAGAGGTGTAAACGGTTCGGTTCGAGACGGTTTTTCGGTTTTTTTTCTTTACTTATTGAAATCTAAGTAAATAAAAGATTATAAAAAAGAGAATCGTTCAATTTTTATTAAGAATTCCGGTTCGATTCGATTCGGTTTTCAGTTCGATTCTTGACACCCCTATAATTGACCAAGCAATATGCCGTGTAAAGTCATAGTAATACAATTTCATTTTCTTCGAACTAACTCTAATTACTCAACCGGAAATACATATAGCGGACAAAATAACATGTAAAGAAGAAAAAAACAGTATCGTACCAGAGATTTGCTCCCGATATTTATGTACTGCACAGCGAAGCAAGTGCAGAGAACGAAACGACAAAGGAAAAGGTTAAAACGCTCACTATTGATCTTATGGGTGGGCCCCCCACCAACATATGGGGCATCATGTTTTGCATGTTGTCCTTCTTCTCGACTTTCTTCTTTTTTTTTTTTTTTGGGGGGGCGATCATTGTTGTTGTTGATGCTCTTTTTCATTTCAAGTGGGCCAATTAGCAGCCGATTGGCCCGATAATTTTATTTTTTTGCCCCGCATAAAAAGCAGAATTGCAGCGTAGCGAACCCTCGACCGTTGTTCCTTTAATTTTTCTATGGTGCTTGGTGAGTCACCCCCTCCCTACATTACTGCTGTCTAGAACTAGATTGCTGCTAGCCAGTCATATTTTTCTTTGTCCTCGTAATATATTAAAGTATCCCACCTCGTTTGTTAGTGGAGTCTATTTAGTTTAATATATATGAAGTCTCCTTCCCACCGATTAGTTTAAGCTTTTATAGGTCGGATTTTCTGACATTTTTTAGAATTGGGTTTTGCCCTAATTTTTCGAGTGTGCAGCCTCTATTTATCAAATTCCACTTGTCGTTCCGAGCTCAACTTGCACAACTACCCGGTCATCGCTTGTTTATAAGATTTTTATATGCTTTTTGTATACATGCGATTGTCTTTTATGTATTAGTTTACGCTTTTGAATTGAACTTTCTAACGAAACGAACAAAAATGAGAGGCTAAAACATATATCCAAGTCAAGCGACTTGGCTAAGATAATAAAGAAGTCAAAAAGAGAAACCCTATTGATTTGGCGGTTAAATCCAAAGCAAGTGAGTTAAATCTTTGGGAGAAGTCAAATGTCAACTTGCGGTTAGAGAGCGAAATAGATGACAATTTTTTCTTCTTTTACTTTTTTTGGGTTGGGTGTTGTTGGCGTGAGAACGATGAAAGAGGGTAAGTTTGATGTTCTTTTTATCTTGTCCCACCGTTTAGACTTTCAAAGTTAGGGCGGTCCTAAGTATGCTAGAAAAATTAGAAACAAAAGGTTGTAAAGTCCAAAGTTTTCATGCCCACCTACGACTGCTTAGCCCCATTTGTTTGACCGGATGGACCACCCTATGAACAGCTTATGTGAATGCATAGACCCCAACTGCTTTAATTTCAATGGAACCTCAAGTAAGGTGAACCACTTTCTTTTGAGAAAAAAACCCGTCTCTCTATGTGGAACGAATTTAATGATATATTGATTCAGTCACGCGTGCGAGATTTTCTATATTCTTATCGCATCTCAAGACTCATTCAATTTCGCACCAATTTGTTTTTTCTGTTTGTTTAAAAAAGAAAAAAAGAATCTTTGCTAAAGAGTGCCTGGAGTGTATTTTCTAAACAATTGATTGTATTGAAAATTATAATGCTTCCTTTATATAACAAATGAGTGGCCCATATCATCTTCCCAAATAAGTATCTCATATAAATTACAAGGATTGAGAGGTTAAGGAAACTCCCTCCTAATTGAACACACCAATCGGTAAGCAAAGTGTACAACACTTAAGCAATTCGAGTATATAACACCTTCAAGCAACTTAAAAGTTACTCGTTGGCTTGACTGTGTCCCAAAAATACAAAAGAAATAGACTCCCAACATTCAACAACACTACGAGGGAGATGTATAATGAGATAGCGTCGATATTGCACCCCTCAATTCTATCTTCCTCATCAAATTAAGGGTACGATTGTTTCCCCAAAATGAACGATCTGGAAAATATATATATAACTAGCTCGCTGACGATAAATTACGCCATCAAACCTAAGTTCACATGATTCTATCATCGACTCCATAAGCAAGCTTTTGCTATATTCGATGCGTTTCTTCCCTCAAATCGGCGATGGGATTACATCCGCAACGTTTTTCACGAGCCCCGAAACTAATCTAATTTTGTATTATTTTCTCGGGCGGACCGACAGAAACAAGAAAAAGATGAGGAAGAAGACACGATCAAAATCAGACCTTGGACAAGCAACGAAACAAAATTAGGTGGAGCCGACGTCTCGCTGTCCATGGCCGGTACCCTCATCAAAGCACAAGCTAAATAAGGGTCGAACGAGGCGCCGTAGGAAACAGTGCGGTTGTCCTAGGTTAGTGGACCAGATCGTAACGCGTTGCTTTGGGAACGAAAGTCGTCGCAAATGTTGACCATGGCGGGATTTTATCGACCCCGTGTAATCTTATCGAAGAGCGACACTAAAAGGTGGTGGTGGTGGTGGTGGTGGTGGTGTTGGTGGGCTTATTCCCTTTTGACCCCCAGGTCGAAATTCTCATCATTCATGAAGTTATTCTTCGGGGGAAATTCCTTCAATTAGTTGGCCGCCATATCCGAGAGATTCCTGCTTCTTCTCCTCCTTCTTCTTTTTCCCCTTTCGGCCTTGTCCGAGATTTGAACCGTCTCATCGATGTCGCGCCTGTGAAAACAGGAGATTCTCGCGAAATGCAGCATCTTTTGCGAAAGAACGTGCGATCGCAATCAGCCATTCCAGAGAGTTCTTTTCATTTCCTTGTTCGCGTGCAAACACTAAAATACCAAGCAAAGAATTTACTCTGACTCCAAACCCCCCCCCCCTTTGGATTCCTTGCTGCTTTTTTAGTAGGAAAAGTCTCGTCGATACAACCCGATCGAACGGCGGTCGGTCCATCTCGCCATCTAGAAGCGAGAGAAAATAAAGGAGTGAAGAACGACTCGAATGTTTTGATTACCTTGTCATACGACGACACGTGTATGCGACGATTCACGTGTTTTGAAACGAGCGAAAAAGATGATTGAAAAAATGACTGAGTGGATGCGGAAATCTTTTTGACCGTTGGATTAAACATGTGGAGAAATACGCTGGCCCCATGCACAGCTAACATCCCATGATATTCACGGTCCTGCCGACCAGAAAATCATGCAACAAAAGGCGTTCATTCCGTTGCCGACTTCAATATAATAAGCTCCGTAAAGATAAAGATGCCCTTCGTTGCTTGTTCGCAGCTTTATATCGACCGATTTGTTATTCTTTTCGAATCGCATTAAGCCTCGAACTGCTCGGCCAAAAGAGGCAAAGGAAGCTCCATTACTTGTATGGCATGATTATCATCAGCTTCCAAAGTTAGATTATACAACTGACAGAATTCAATCTTGTTCAGACATAATCATAATCATCATCATCATCATATCTCTCTCTCTCTCTCTCTCTCTCTCTCTCTCTCTCTCTCTCTCTCTTCTCTCTCTCTCATGGTATACGTTCCTTAATTATAACGCTTCTGCTAATGAATGGTTTCATCATCTTATGTGCATGCATCTTCTCATTGTTGTGGGGTGGGGTAATGGAAGCATGTGGAAAAGAGGGCACAACGTCCCACCATTACCAACTTCCCAAACCCAATTTGCCCTTTTGCTTCTCTCGCTCTCCAATTCTTTCCTTTTTCTTTGTTTTCCTAAGCATGCTTTATCTTTCTGTCAACCAATGACAACGTATGACTAAATACCATTTGACGCTTGGAAAGCATACCATGCATTTTTATATCACGTGTTATGTTCGACCCTAGATCTATTGATTGTTGAGATCTCTTGAAAACCGAATGATTTACTAGCGTCCAATCCAAATCCGACCAATAGCTATGTTATGCAAATTAAGCATTACCTAAACCATTGGCTATACTTTGCATAAAAATTAATGTGGAGAGAGTGAGAGATTGAGAGAGATATCAATACAATTAATAGTTCTAAACCCGTATAGTTATTAACGTCCAATTCACGATAAATGAGAATCATGTATTATGGTCCGTACCGTAACAAGAATATAAGCATTACCCGCAAGTCATTGGCTACTATTTCGAATAAAGAAGAATGTGGAGAGAGTGATGGAGGAGAGAGATTTGTATTCAATTTAGAATTTTCCAATTCAGGTAAGCCTCCTAACCTTAAAAAGCCATTACGAAACCCAATATCCTTCCGCTTCTGGTAACGTCAGACCATAACCACTTCTCCTCCCCTAACCCCACCACCCATCCAATCCCATGATTTGAGGTTGGGACAGCACCGGCAACCGGCCGTAGCCGGTCGCACCAGCTTGCCTCGCTCCTCGAAGGCGCTCTCTTCCGATTGGCCAATTTTTTCCTACCAATTCTCACCTGCCACGTGCTACTTGCTTCGTCCGCTTTCTGCGAACTCCCCATCCGGACCGTCCACCTACTACTCATCCCCCCCGGCGGGTCAACGTCGCTGGCGTCGTTATTCTGATCCGACGTCTCCTGTTGCTTTGGGTTATCCCGAGAAGAAACGCTAAACCGTATTCTATTGGGAACTACTTTCCCGAAGCAGAAGTGCCGTCCGCCTTGAATAGAAAATTCATTCGTTTTATTAAATGGGGGAAAACAGCAATCAATCGACCATAGCCATGTGGCGCGCGCTGAGCATATTTGGATAATAAGTATTCCTATTTTCGAAGTATATGATTCGATGTATAACCTGTGATGTATCGAGAAGCGGAATATTTTATTTTATTTTTATTGCTTAAAGCATACCCCGATAGGCTTGTTGAAAAAATTTAGAATCGAATGACTCTATCCACCATGCGGTGTTCTTATCTCATGAATATGTTGTTGTCGGGTCTTATCAAATGTGAAAAAAAACATTTTCACATACGTAATTTTATGTAATTAAAGTTGGAGATGCGTATGATGATTTACAAATAGATTTCAATCGGACCCATTATCACATCGTAAGTGCTTGCTCATATTCTTGGAGATCATTTTCCACCATAGACAACAAAATCAAAGATAATATGGGGAAAGCCGACATGAGCGGTCATTGGTTAATATGTTTGATAACTCATGTAAAGAAAGTTCACTCAACTGAATCATAGGCAAGATTAGAGGTTTTGCTAGTGAAGAGTCACTCTCGCGCTCATATAAAATTCAATCATGTGAAACCTGTCGATTGAACACGATTTGATTGAGAATGACTGAAAGCGAAATTAAGCGAAAAAAAAAAAAGAATCATGGAATTGTGATTATCATAATTAATGAATATAGCCTTGACCAAGTATTTGGAGAGAGGACATGATTGATGAGCATGATGCCATCCACTTGGAGGCCATAATAGCAGGCATTCTAGGTGAGAAAATCACACTTGTATTTTGTTTCTTGTCAAATTGGTCAATTGCCTCCACTTTGTGCTCTTCTATTATCTGTTCTTTGAGTAGTCGCTACACGAGATTATTGCCTTTTGAATCCTTTGGCTTCCCAGACATCTAAGATGACCGTATGTAATGAATCAAGGTCCCAAAACAATATGATCTGATTTGCTTTTGTTTTTACCATCATGGTAAAAAATAAAAAAATAAAAAGGTATAATGATCTTCGTCGGCATATATGGCCTTGCACCACACGAATAATTTTCTAATAAAACTACGACGTTTTCCTTGCAAAACGGGGAAAAACCTAGAATCTTAGCGCGCATCAAGAAATCGACTAAAATTCGTCCTTTTTCAAGGTAGAGTTGTCTAGAATATGTGAACGAAACAAGAATTTTCTGTATATTATATTATTCACTTTTTATTTAAAATTTTCATAAGGTTTGAGAGTCTTTAGCAACACTATTATTTATCTTTTTCCCTGGCCATTTTTCTTAAAATACACATCGATGGTATCGATGGAATTTCCGTGAACTATATTTACAAGAATTATACTTGATTGAATTATAACTGCATGTACATTCCCAAAAAAGTTGCTTGGCTCCTTCATTTGGTGTTGATCCATACGGTTTTTAGAGGTTTCTAAGTTGGAAAATACAAAATCAAAAAGGTTAGAATGAGATCAAGATGTATACCCAATAAAAAATCAACGAATATTCAATTACACAACATAAATTTCGTTCGCAAAAGCGACGTAATCTAAATGTCACAATTCGAGTATCGAGAGATATTTTGTTAAAGAGAAGTCTCGAACAAGTGATCGGAAATCTTAAGTGGAAGTCTCTCGTATCATGTCAAATTCACTCATTCCCTTTTGACAGACAAAGATAGCAAAGGGGGAGAAAGCAAAGAGGGGAGGAACCAATGGGCGACGTTTTGGGGTTAAATGCGGGTGCTTTTGGGCTGGCAAGTCAAACCAGAAGGGGCACGACCAACTTGTCCTATGATTCAACTCATTCAACATGCGACATGATTAATCTCTCCCTTAAATCATACCTAATCATGATTTGTGTTCCTACGTGGATCCCACGAGGCGTATTATTATAGTGGATAAAATCCCATGCAAGTTGGTATAATTTAAAGGGGTCATATCGCACATCAAATTTTTATTTTAAAAAAAAAAGTAAAGATGGAAAAAACCCATTTTTTCTCCTTCTTGTTGGTGCATCTTCCGCTGTCGGCAGCTGTGTACGAGGTTTTTCCTTGCCTGGGGAGACGTGGACGATCCACCTCCATTCATAGAAAGTCTTCCCATCAATAAACTAATGCCTGTCTTTTCGTCCAATTCTCCATTTTTAGTACCATATTATATTTCTAATTATTAAGGTAGTTGGAGTTTCTTTTTGAAGGGATTTTTTCCCTCTGCCTTCAACCGCAATTATTGCCTTTTCGGAGAAATGCCGTGCGGAGACGGGTTACGGAGCGGTCCATCTTGATCGGTTGTACTCCATTGCACTCAACGCCGATGATACATAAAAGAATTATATTCTATCACCATTGAAAATCTGCTGATTCTTTTCTTTGAGAAATATACAAATTTTTCTATCCTCTTCAGGGGTTCTAACGTTGGCGGCAGGTTTTTCTTCTGAGCCAGTTTTTTCGCAAACTAGTTCAATTTCTTCGGTCTGATCGAGGTAGGCTATCCACACTAGGATTATCAATAAACTTGCAAGAAATTACCTTCTCACAATTTTTGAATGATTGCATCTAGTTGATCTCGAAAGCTAGAGACCTTATACTTCTCGAGGTGTGGATTTTCATCGATTTTTTTCACTCGACTAATCCATTTGAATTAATGCATTTGAAGGTTCACATGAAAAGTGGGGAAACCAAATTTGAGATTTTTATCGTCTTAAAGATACTCGTTTTGAATGAGGTTGACTATGAAATGAATGAAAACATTAAAAATATGTTATATCGAGTACTGCTATCTCGCTAGAGTTAAATTATACGCTTTGTTGAAGGGAAAACAAAGGAGATCTCGGATCCATTGTCTTGTGCGATGCATTTCCAATTAAAAACAAACAAGATCTCCTCCTTTTTCGCTGTTCTCGCATACCCTACCTAGGAATGCATTTCAAGAAACCTTTGTAAAGTCGGAATTCACGAAGATCACTCCGAACACGTTACATCAAAACCACTGACCCAAGGAGTGACGTTACTTGAGAGAAAGACATGCTCTCGAGAGAAATAAAATAATGCGAGTAATTATAATGGAAAAAGAAATGGCCAAAAAGAAGTGGGAGGGGGCCGAAAAAAAGAAGAAGAAGAAAAGATTTGTCCAATGGCATGGAAAAGAATAATGGTGGGCTGGGTCCCCAGCACTTTGTTTTATCAACTCTTGAGAATAGAGGCTACTAGAACGGTAAATCATTGCGTGGCCACGACTTCGAGTGGATGGATCGACCGCAATGGTATTAAGCGAAACAATGATTTCTGTATAAGGTTTTCTTTAGACCTTTTGCATGATCATTTGTAGCGTATGTTCGTTTCCTCATCATTTTCGTCTCGATTCTCGTGTGCAAAACCGGATCCGCACCCCTAAAATCAATTAGAATGATGGGGAACCGCAGGAAAAGAGGGTGTAAAAATCGATGAAACATCGATTCTGCTTGCCATTGCAACAATCTCGCATTAAGGCAAAAAGGCAACAACATAATAATGTCGTGGTTTACCATGAAAAGGGTTTACTAGAGAAACATCGTATCATGTGACTTGGCAAGGTGCGGAGCACACAAGTTGATATTGTATTAATGGCACAAGTGGGGCAAGTGCCCAGCTTTTTTTTTTTTTAGTACATTAAAAAAGGCACAAGAAGTTCCAGGAGAGTAAGATGCCGACACTATACGATGAACAGAACGAAGCCGATTTGATTAGGATCGAGACAGTACATGGTTCGATTACTTTAATCCTAGATTGTCTCGACTGTATACAAGGACATGTCAGCCGCATGGTGCGTGTACAGTTCCTCCTTTGTTTTTACATTAGGAAAGGCCTGGCTTATCGACAAGTCGATGGTTCGGGAAGAAAACACGTGGTCCCAAGTTTAACTAATGTGGCCCCGGCAAGAGAACCCACAGAGGATCGTGTACCCAAATACTGACTAAAACAACCCTCAAGAAACCACCCATGACTGACTGATTCTCTTTGTATCCTTGCTCGCTTAAAGAAACAATACGAAGAGGTTGACTGTGTCCTTCGCTTATTCGGTAGAAAACAAGCAAATACGATGGGAAGCTCCCATTCCTCGGTGTCCACAAAACAATATTATTAGAGAGCTGGCTCATCTCTAGGTGGGAGAACATGCCAAGGTAGTGTTGCTAATTGATCAAGTGATCGTACAACCTTAAAAAAATTCTAACGCTTGGGATGTACAACAGGCCGAAGCCGAGAACTGCCGAAAGGTCAACGGACTTGGCCTCGTTGCTTCCATGTCCACGATGCTTGACTGGTAAACAAGACAAGCAGGGGATAAAAGCACCCGTAGACAGCACTATGAAGTGCGAAAAGGTCGATGCTAAACCAGGATACAATGGAACCTAGGTTTTCCAACTCCCACATGGAACAAAAACGGTCTAATGTTGTTTTCATTCGCACAAGAGATCTCGAATTTCAAGCTAAAATGGAACTAAAAAAGACATTTCCTGTCCTTGGCCCAGAACAGCATGATGACAACAATGGGCATAGAAGTCCTCAATATTTGCCCAGATGAACATGACAAACATACAACCATGTCTTGCAACCAATATTAGGTCTACCATCCAATCCATACAAAAGCAGCAACAGAACAAATACACAATAAAAAAGCGATATCTGATGAATTATGTAGCATTCAGATCTCGAGAAAGCAATAAAGCTGTAGGATTGGAGTCCAACAGACAACCACATATTAATGAAGTATGATTGTCACAAAAATGAATACTGACATCAAGACTCGTCTGCACCATCAGGCACATGCATTCCTATCTGCACTGCCGCATCCATTATGGATGATGAAACTGCAGACATGACGTGCCATTAAGTAGGTCTACCCAAATATAATCCAAAGTTCCAAACACTTCAATATACATGCTTCTACAGCATGGTATCCCAAATGACTGCAAAGGATAGAAGTTAAAGAAATCAAATTTGTACTCAGTTACTACCAAATACCTACACATTATAAATGAAAACACAATAAGCTTCATAGCCAGGAAAGCCAGAGTCCTTTCCGAGCTAATCTACAGAAATAAACTGCTACCCTTGTTTGTCAGGAACACAATTAACATAGAGCTAGCAAATATGCCTCTACATGAGAAGCGATTTTCTTTGTCATGCTGTTCCCTTATAACTTACATTCAAGTAATTACAGATATAAGGATATGAGAAAAAAGGCTGCTTGCAGATATTAATTGGTTTTATACAGCTGTTAGCAAATCATGTCAACACTATAGCAAGAGTACAAGACATTTTTTTGTTAGACATGCCTGCAGACTGCAGACCAACTGCCAGCTTCCAAATGTACATCAATCACTATCCGTGAAATTGCAGACTATCAGAACCGATAATCTCACTGTGGCCTGCAGATCATATAGTCATATTAGTGTGGCCTGCAGAATGGTTCAAATGCGCATTCAACTGTTAAGAAAATGACAACTTTTATTTTACCTTTTGCTTTAACATGTTCCTGTAACATTTGAGGATCAAGTTTTATTATCAAGTAACTGCAAGTTCTTAAAACATATAAACGTTTATATTGAGTCACTTTTCCACAAGGCTTTAAAAATTGAATAGAGTTAATTTCATGAGGAGAGAAAAGTTATTGTTTCAAGTCAAACCAAACACATCTTAAGTTTTTTATAAGTGATTTGTCATTCAAGGAAAAAAAAAATGAATAATAGACTGAGTGGGATCAGAGCTGTCCAGGCTCAAAGCCATGGACCTAGAGCCTCTTACAGGGGATGGTTTTGAAAGGTAGAAGTAAGTCATGGTGACTCACCATGGCAATGTATTGTGCTTATCTCTTGCCCCACCACTTCTATTCCATCATCATTCAGCAATGAGATCCCAGATGAAGTTATGCTAAACGGGAAAGCCAGCGCTGGGGACATCGGAGATTTAGCCACCTTTATAAACCTTTCACCTTTATGACAAAACAAGGATAAAAAATTTAAGCAATAGATGCGTGGAAGCAAACGACTTTTAAGCAATTTGAACACTCTGAGGTGTCTGCTCCTCACAGTTGGTAGAAGGACAACGAAGATATTGTCCACATATCAGCAGAAGACGACAAGGTTATCAAACCTAATTCTCACATATTAGCAAATCAACATAGTCCTCTAAAAAATACAGCTATTTTTACAAGTAACACTCAGCAAAATAGTGGGAGGCTCCTGACACCCTATGCTAGCACTACTAGTTTATCGAGTGTTGGGCAAACCTGATATTGTTTCAAGTATGAGACGTATAGTCACAGCATGTGACCAGTGAATACCCAAAGCAGCAATTAGATGGGAATCATACTTAGGAGTGTCCTCCAAATCTTGGCGTCTTGTCCCCACTGCACATAATAAAACACTTTGCGGCTCTAGTTATAAAAAGATGACATTGTAGTTTCATGTACTAAATTATCATTATACCTTGAAAATTATAGCGCCATGTGTCATCATTGCTTTGAGATCTGACTTGGTTTGTAACTACAATTGGAATTCTCGACAATTCAGCGACTGACCTAAAAAGATAATGTGAAAGACAGCTAGAAACTAAGCAGAATTTTGACCAAAATTTATGAAATGAAACCAGAGCAGAAAAACTCACTTAAGAAAAGATATATGCCATCCCAATGGGTTTATCTTGGAAGCTCCATGCTCGAACTCCCTGAATGAATTAACAGTGCTTGCCTTAATCAAGCGCCAATACATAAGAAAATATAAAGTGACAGAGAGGCATGTTCCCTAATAATGCTGGACAATTAACATCAAATCGCATTAGTTATTCTGCGTTTTGGTGATTCTGAGACAGCTATAGGACTTAATCAACATTAAGCTTCACAAAGTTCTTCACCCTCTAAAATCACATTTTGGAAAAATGAATTACAGACCAAAATCTTCTTCCATCCTCCTCCACCATCCCCAACAACTCATTTCTGAAGGCTTAACAAATTTGTACCAACTTAGAATATTTCTTAAAGCAGAGGGCTGCAATAAGTTCTGGACACCAGAGCATCAAAACTCAGAAACTTCATATGAAACTGAAACCAAAAATTTGGGGATGCATGACAAAAGAAAGACAATTGTCTTGGATGAACTTCCATAGCCTATCTGGACAAAGGGAAAAACTATTACCCTGAAGCGAGAGCTGCCATGCTGTCAATAACTAGCAGCTTCACACGGTGCTCCAGCAGCAAAATTTTAATTTGCTGAAGACTGGTAATGGAAAACACAAGAATGATTATTAGAAGTCTCTTCAGAGATTTTAAGAGAAAAACAAATAAAAACATAACAACAGCATTTAAATAGCTCATTCCTTCAAAAAGATGAGGACACAAAAGAAATGAAATGAAAAGGACATTGATTAAAGAAATATGAGAAATGAGATACTTAATCAAATGTGAATTCTCACGGTGACTATATAGGAATTTCTCAACATTGGTGTACAAAATCAAGAATCATTACTTAGATTTCCGCAGGGCAGTAGTCCAATATCCAGGAATATCCAGTTAACTCATTTCAATGTAAAAGAAAGTACACGAGTTATGAACAATCAGAAATTCTTTTGCTATTTTTTTATAAGATCAGCAGGAACTTCAATAAATAACAGATAATGACATGAGACATCTTTCTTGTTTTTCACATTTGTACACACATATTTTCATCTGTCTCTGATTCGCTGCATATTACCACCCACTGCCTTGTGATACACTTTATAGCTAACACAAGAAAGCAACTACTCTTCTATCTCATTTCCATGCTGCTTAAGTTCACACCTTTCAGTAAATTCAGCAAGGGATACTGGCCGCAAGACAAGAATCCGACCAGCCATCTGCTAATTTAAGAACATTACGTTCCAAACACCTACAATAGTTACATTAAGCAACTAATCGAAAAGGGGAACAGAAATTGAATGCATGATGAGGCATACCTCCTGTGCCATTCCCCTCATGTGAAAAATCTCAGGAAAACTTTGTGCGCCAATTTCTATCAGCCTGAGAAAAGGAGTTTGACAATCTGATTATATCTCGTATTTTAGAAAAGATACAGGTCTTATAAATCCCCAAGTCAAACAATGAAATCACTAAATTACCTTTTTGAACTAAATTTGGACTCCACGTCAATGTATATAACTTGGCCATCTAAACCTCCATGACGCATTGGCAGAGATGCCAACAATGAGAGCTTCAGGCAAAACTAAGAGAGAAAAATAGGCAAAAAGGGAAGTCAATTTAAACAAGTCATACCAATAGGCAATAGCTAGACACTTCCTATTCTCACTACCAACATTTATAGGTCAGTTTAGACAACAAGTTTAGCAAGTTTCCCATTAATTGTGAATAGGTACAGGATTCTCTACAAATTAAAATATCAGATAATATCAACATGAATTATAAAACATTCTCATGGGATGAAAGTACTACTGCTCCAAAGAGAAGATAGCAAGTTCTCACTAAATGGGTGGTTTAGAAATCACATGTAGATGGGATATACCACATCTTTTTCCCTTCTTAATTCCAAAAAAAAGTGACTGGAAAAGGAAAAAAAATGAGAAGATGAATGAAGTTGCACATCCATTCAAGCTATCATACTTGAGTTTTGCCAATTCCAGCAGGACCGACCAACTCTGTTATAACTCCAAAGGGAATACCACCAAATAAGGCTTCATCCAAACCTTTGAGTCCTGTTGGAAGATGACCCGCCAATTGCTCATTTCGATTTCGTTGCTCTAAAAGCGATAGTGCCTGCAATCACAGGAGCAACACTCGTACAGTAACCAAAACGAAAAGTGAGGTGCCGTCACAAAGCTGAGACACGATATTTCATCATTTAACAAAGCTAAATGCCTACAGCCATACAGTTTGATACCGGGGAGACACCCTCTCACTTATGTGCACCAGTGCCGATGTCACTTCTGCCAACCCCATGTCCGCCAACTCCATCAGATCGAATTCGGTTAAAGAGAATGCATCCTGAAAAACCCACCAAGCCATTTAAATGCCACTTGGCCAAAATCCCAAAAAGCTTTAAAAAAAAAAAAGTAGTTTTTTCACCGGAGCACAAAATCAATCCAACCAACGCACGCGGACGAAGAAAGAGTTCATCATTACAATACGTCCGTCCCACGCGGACACCGCGGCCCCGGCGTTACAACACCGATATTGGAT
Organism: Corymbia maculata; assembly: GCA_014182735.1. NCBI lineage: Eukaryota > Viridiplantae > Streptophyta > Magnoliopsida > Myrtales > Myrtaceae > Corymbia > Corymbia maculata. The sequence goes on along the minus strand of CM024683.1, from coordinate 25,557,439 downwards.
ATTGGCTCGAAGAGAACAAAATATCGATAAAAAGCAGACGTGATCGCCATGGTATGATACGCCAAAATCGCAGCCATTTCATGCTAAATTAACACCTACACGGATGGACTAGTAATTAACACTATCCAAAACACGACCATCCGCGAACTGATCAAGATATGGTTTAGCTCTCCCCAAGTTTCGATCTACGCCTCGAAACTCCAACGCAGCGATTAGGAAACGAAACGAGACGCAAAGGATAAGGCGTCCGGCGCCGGGATCTGACCTTGGCGGTCTTGATGCTACGAGCGGCGAAGACGTTGGCGATGGATTTAGGCAGTCCCATCTCGCTGATCAGCCGGTTCGCCATTCTCGCGCACGTCCCCCGCTTGCTCTTTCCCGCCAAAATCAGAAAAGCCCTAAGCCTCGCTCGCGCCGATTTGTAGAGAACCGGAGATGCAACCCGAGCCCACCTCGGTAACCCATTTCTGCTGCGAGGCCCAAGTCCACGAGAGCCGGAACAAAAATCCGCAAGCAAAAGCCCATCAGCTTTCACTCACAAGAGGGCCCCAAGAGCCACTTGTAAACATCGAGCCCCACTTAATCAATGATCATAAGACTAAGAAAACATTTCGGAAAATGTTTTTCAGTTCCTTCAAATGGAAAAATCATTTTCCTAAATTTAATTTTTGGAGGAAAACTTTTTACATTAAATTTTTTTTCTATTGACACTTTTTTCTAAACGAATTAAACATTAAAAAATGATGAAAATATTTTGAACAAAATAAACAAACCTTAACATTTATATGACCATGTTGGACTCGAGAAACCTTCACCTAACATTCAAACCGCACTATTTGAAATCCTCTCTCTTTAAGAACACTTGCGGGACTTCCTTCTAGAAATTCGAAAGCATCCAGCTCATATGTAGGCTGGATAAAGTAGTTAGGAGGAAAAGATATGAGCTCAGCCTGGTGAGCTTGGATGAGGTTCCTGCGGCGTCGTCAGACCACTATTATTGCCATCGAAATTAACAAAATGGGGCAAATCAAACCAAATAAAAAGAAAAAGAAAAAGAAAAAGAAAAGTGGTTGAGACTTGGCCAGATCAATATTATGGATGATATAATTATACAAACATTCCCTAAATTTTGGCTCAATATTCAGTGTCGTTATTGAACTCTCAATTTGTTCAATATAATATTTGAATTTCAACTTAATATATATTGTGATTCCTAAACTTTTAATTTGATGAGTATGGTTCTCAAACTTCTCCAAACTATATAAAAATGATTAATATTATTTTTTCCATTTATTCAAGTTTACCTTTCATATGGTTGGGGAATTAAAATGAATATATATTAAAATTTCATAAATCATATTAAATATTAAAAAAAAATCAAAAACGACATTACACATCAAATTAAAATTTGTAAAAATTTTATGAATTATTCATCATTTATGAACGGACTTATCCGAAATGTTTTTGTAGTTTACAAGTTGCGACGTCTCTTTCAATTGACAACTGGCCCCATCCCTTCCTCTTGAACGCTTTGTCATGTTTTTTCCACGGCACGTGCTCGTGTTGCTTTCTCACTCGGTTGCTCCAAAAAATGATGACGCCGGGGCTCGACCGGTGAGATGCTTTACGGGAAAGTCAAGTCGGTGTCGCCGCTCCAGCGAGCATCGAAGTCATGGCCGGTCGGTTTTTCTGCTGACGTGGCTCCGTGGCCGTTAATCATGGCAGGGGAAACTGAAGCCCTGCTTACGAATCTCATCGCTATTTCTGTTCGGAACCCTCCAAAAAAAATTAAGTTATTACGTTTACATTTAAATTTTGTCAAAAGTTCGAGGATACAAACATAGGTTGAGTTCATTAAATCTAAAAATCAAGAGGTTTAAAAAGAAGAAGAAGAAGAAGAAGAAGAAGAATCTGAGGACGAAATCTGAAAAGGCTATGAAGCAGATGGAGGAAAGACAAAATAAGACCGAAGCTCGGCGAATAGATAAACAGCGTTTATGAAAGCGAGATTAATGATGATTTTAGATTTAAATATGGAGAGATATTAAAGCGGGATTGGGCCCCCATCGTACTAAAAGTACGATTAAATAAAGACGTGAAGCTCAGGAGCTGTGGAGCTGTGGAGCAGTGCCTCTAATGGTGGAAAAAGCGGGGCGCGGTTGGGCCCCGCCGGGGGACGGCCGGATCAGGCCGGTGGCGGGTGGTTGTGCCCCCAGCGGGGGCCACCGCCGCTGGAAAGCAGTCCATTAATGAGTAGCTCGGATTGGTGCAATTTGGAAAAGAGCACGAAGTGATGATAAGCATGGCATCTTTTGTATTGTGAGTGATGCTATGAGATACTTTTAGAGATATCTAGGATTTTTTATTTATTTATTTTCGTGCTTATGAGTATATATGAGAGATTTTTCATATCCTTAATCGATCATACTTAATTTGATTACTTTAAATAAACATCTAATAAAGTTTATAAAACTCACGAGTGATCGACCCAAAAAAAAATTTCTCATGAGTGATTTATAAAAAAAAAAATCTACAAAATAATCACTTATAAAAATGAATGGGCAAAAATATTTTTATCTCCTATGCAAATATTTATATAAAAATTATTGTCGATCATGAAAATATCTTATACTTATGATAAAAACCTCTCGTAAACATTCCATGACACATATAAACGTGTACAAATAGGCTCACATCACACATAGTGTGTGTGCTTAGTTCATTAACACAAGATATAAACATGCAAAATTATCTGTCTAGTCGAGTGTCGCGTATACCCGAAATCTAGCAAAAGAACGCGTGTCGCTCCATATTTAAATACATTCAAGACTCAAAAACTTTAAAAATCTTCGTATTTATTGGAACTTTTAGTATTATCTTGCCCTTCTTATTTTAATTAGCACGTGAAGCCGGATTGTTTAAAAAGCTCGATGACGTATGGCGAATGATAGTCATTTAAAACTACGTCAAATGGTAAGCGCTATAAATCAAACAAAGCAAGATTCTCTATTCTTGTCAACAAAAGATAAAATTAGGGTAATGTTGCCTATTTTTACTCCACCAACAAAAACGCAAATAACTCTTATTATGCTTCTCACCTCACCTGTAATCTAAGAGTGTGTTTAGGCGACACTCGTGCTTATCATGACCATTTTCTTAATTTCAATAAAATATAAATAAATTCAGCTCGATATCAATTGACCGTTGCCATTTGAAAAAAAATAAGTTAAATCTACTAGGCCTATAACTTTTCCTGAATGTGCTACAATTAAAAATTTTCACTCTCACTTAATATCAAACGGCTAAAGTTCTTCAAGTCTCATATAATACCTCTTTAAAATTTTTGTAAATGTCAGGTTATAAGTCAAAGTAATTTCCAATTAACAAAAAAAAAGAGAGTTTAAATTGGCCGCTGCCCTGGGAAAATGGGCGAGAATCGAAATCAGGCCATCGGCGACTGCCTAACAAAAGTGCATAAATGTTTGACCCTGTCAGAATCTTGGGGCTCAAGCTCGTTCGCGAATCCTTATCCCTTATCCAACCCACCCCCCCGGGTACGATTTTTGCATTCTGCCTCTTCATCTTAACGTGAACTAATAAGAGAAAATGACACCAATAATTATTCAACTTGACATAATATTTAATGTGACATCGGAATTTTCAATGTCGATTTAGTCACCGTTGTCCATAACTTATATTAAAGAAACGATAAATATTTTTATGTAGTTTGGGAACTAAAATTTAAAGTTTATAAATAATATTATATGTTGGGTTAAAGTTTATTGATCATATGAGACAAATTAAAAGTTCAAGAATTATATTATATATTAGATTAAATTTTATGGAGTATTTACGTCATTATCCTAAATTATAAACATCATTTAATCAGAAAAGAGAAGGAAATGTTGAAGCCACTCCCAATTTGGCTAACCCCACTTGGCCATGATCAAAATCTGGCCCTCCATTTCACGCGGGGTTCTGTTCACATCGACTCGATGCGCTCCAGAGGGAGTGCATTTCTCAATTTCGTTCCTATTTATAGGCCCTCGAACCCACTCGTCCTCTTTACATTCACATTTTTCCGATAGCCTCGTCTATCGGCGGGAGGCCGCCGATCTTCTTCACCTTCCTTCTCTCTCTCTCGTCGATACCTGCAGAAACGACTTTCATTCTCTCCTCCACTGCGATACTTCGATTCAAAAGCTCTCTCTCTCTCTCTCTCTCTCTCTCTGATTTTTCACCCGAAACCTCTCTCTTCTTCCTCCTCCTTCTTGGTTAGAATAGAGACCCTGATCTGCTCTGTTCCTTCTTCCCTGCTCCCTTCCTGAGATGGCGACCGCTCCTTCTCCTCCTCGCGGCAACGCTAACGCCAGGCTGCCTCCGAAACGAGGACAGATCAAGGCCCACATCTTCGAGGGCCTCGTCAAGACGGTGACCTCCGCTGCTGCCAAGGCTGGTAACGCCATCGGCCTCGGAAACGCCGGCGCGACCTCCGCCGCCGGGTCCCCCCCGCCCAGCGGATATAACTCCGACGGGAACGCCAATAACGCTCCCTAGAATCGCTACGGGGGTTCCCGTGGCGGTTATCATGTCGCTGCACAGCAACTGTTTGAATGCGTGAAGCCGTGATCTGCTGTGGTTTTTGGTGCAGACAGATCACGGGCTCTGGTGGTGTCCTGTTTCAGGCTTGTTTGAAGAACTAGATGGGTTTAGGCTGCGTTGACCGTGGTTTTTTTACGGTCGTCGCGCTATAAGTTTGGTGTGTTTTGCGTGTATAAGTTTGCTTTGTCTTGGTTATGAGTATGTGCTTGTTAGGCCAGACCCTCTTCCGTCGCCGCTCCTGAAAGTTTTAGTGAGAGGAAACGGCAGGCGGAGGTGGCGGGTCTGGTCATTAGTTTCTTTCAGTCGTTTTCGTTTCGCCTCCACTTCTTCCCGTTGCTTATGTAATGTAATCCGTGGAGAGGAGATATGATAATAAAAAGTGCAGCGATTATTCGTATTATATTTGACCCTTTCGCGGCCTCTTTTGATCGTTTATTCGGGATCTGCTTGCCCCCTTTGATGTTTTTCGCTGTTGATGAATCTTGAATCGATCCCGACTTTTGTATAATTGCTTCTAAGTCATACTTTATACAATTCAATTAAGTAACTTGGTAAGATGGAATTCCGCCTGAGCAACCAGGACTGGTGGACCTGTCAAAATATTGTATTTTTCTGTTCTCTTTTCTTGCCAAAAGGAACCAAAAAAAGACAATAACTGCACCTTGGACTTTTTCAGCCTGTAATAATGATAATAAGGGCGCACCAAATAAATTTTATTCGATGTGCTAATTGTTGGTGTATGAGAATGTGTTATTTCGACCGCCTCCCAAAAGAAGGGGTGCACCTCATCTGCTATACGCTCGTGACAAGTCAGTGAATTCGAATTTGGTATCTCAATTTTTCTATACCCGATCGTTGTAGTGAACCAATCAATAGTTTACGGTGGATCTATCTAGGCCACGAGGTGGCAGGAAGAATTCCATAAGAAGTCTCCTGGGGTGGAGCCATACAGTTTCTCGGATAGTGCTGATTATCCGTGAAAAAGCGAGAAGGGTTGCTTTTTCTATGATTGGGTTCGTGAAGACGTCTTGCTCTTGCTCTACGGGATTATACTATAGCGCGTCGCTTTTCGGTCCCTTTTCGGTCCCCACTGGCGGGACCCGAAATCCCGGCTTTTGGCCGGCAACAACGTAGTCAGTGCACTTTTCTAGACACGACTCGGAGGTGGAGTCCGATGGCGGCCTTGTTGGGGACGTGGGATGGGGGGCGACGTGGCTAATAACGACGACTGCCCTCCGTGCCGCGCTAGTGGCTCCTTGGGCGGTCAATCGGTCGAGAAGGTCCATCCCGTGGAGCCGCTTTAATTGCTTTCTTGACGTTCCTCAATTCTTACCCCTTAGTCACCGTGGCCCCGGACCACCCGTTGAACTCCTCCTCCTTGCCGGGGACCCTTCGCAGCTTTGTGCCGAGGTCCGTCACGGTGCCATTCCACCCCTCTCCCTCCTCTCCGTCTACATGCCGTCATTTTTTGGACCTCCGAGTGGATGGGTAGCCAAGATTATGTTAATCAAGTCACCCTTTAGAAAATTCTAATGTCTAGATTCGGCTAATGATAATCATGTCCTTAGGCAAACTAGCTTTATTAATAGTATTGCCATGTCGGCACGAAAGTGGAAAGCTTAGGCCATTATGTAGTACAATATGCAAAGGTGTACTTTTTTTCTCGAGGGAGGAAAGGCAAAAGAGGATCAAAAGCGGACAAGCACTAATGAACAATCATGTACTACGCACCATGTCGTTTCGATGGACAAAAGCATCTTTCTAATGGCTTACGAGTTAGGTAAATCAAGAATGGGGCAACTTTCTCCTTCCATCCATGAATGCTTGACATGGACGTGACTCACTTTAACGCATCCTAATTTAGTCCTTATCGAATTGCTATTGCGCGTATGTTTTTTAGCTATTGTCGTCTCTCGATTTTTCTTTTTCTTTTCGGGGGAGGTTTTGGTTTGTGAATTTTTTAAAATATGTCACATTAGCCGCCATAGAAGCGAAGAATCGTCAGCATCATTCCGCTCGACGACGCAATGCATGATGCATCGGAGGCGAGGGAGGTTCGGCCAATCGGGACATGACAGAGTTCTGAATATTATATTCACATTGTTGAAGGTGACTACGGCAAGCGGCAGGAAATTGGGGTTTGGGTCGGTTTGCTTCTTGACTCAACCAAAGTGGGGGAGAGAAGAAGAGACGTGAGAGTACGAGCAAATCTTGATTTTCCGGGCAAGAAGCTGGAGATGTGGCGGCCGTACTTGACCCGCTTTTGTTGCCCGCTCGTCCTTCCAGTTCTACTAGTTTTCTAAGAAGCACGGCTTGACGGGGGCGATCCGGACAAAAAGGTGATCGAAGCGAGCCTGCGGCTAGACCATCCCCACCGTACGGGGTCGTGATAAAGCTGCGGATTCTAAGCCTTTCGGAAATTGGAATAGATAAATCGCAATCGTTTGGTCTAAAATCGGAAATTTCTTCACCTCATACCGATCCTTGCCTCCAAACAAATGGATCGTCATGATCGTCACGAAATGGGACGTTTCTAGAATGGCTCTCAAAAGATGGGGATGGGGAGATCTCTGACCATAGTATGTTAGATTTGTAACATTTATCGAAAGATTTCGATTCGAACGATGCCTCTTACAAAAACATCACGGCAATTATCAGAATTGGATTTCACTCGACATATGAATGAAAAACGATATATGGTCCCATAGGCAAAACAATCGTATGCAGGAGTTGACTTCCAACGAAGGTCAATATGGGGCATCACGCTGGCTTTGGAGGTTTCTAGGAAAAGAGATTGCTTGCGATCGAGACTTTAAGACATGAATCGCTTTTGTTGGCGGGAATCTCCATTCAATGAATATACTCGATACAACTATCTTTAAGGAATGTGTTCACATACAATTGGGTGAAATTGAATTTATAGGCATACCTAAGAGATGTCGACAAAAATAAATGTATTGTGGGACATTTCGGAATTCAAATAATTGCGGAGTGACCAAGATTGCGCATCAATTCTACACTCGAACACAAAGTGCACGAATGGGGTTTAAGATGGAGTGACGGAATTAAAATTCATATATCATTTGTATTGTTATTTTTTAAAGAAATGGATCTGAATTTTTTCTCTTTTTGTCCCACCACCTCTAGGACGGTGGAATCTTTCCCTTTCCCGACAACCAATCAAGGGGACGTCCTAATGACGTCTCTCTCTCTTGTGAGAGTCCTCTCTACCAGCAGTGGTAGCTCCCCCAAATCCAAACCCTAATTGACTTCCTCTTCTCCTTTGTCCAGTGATCGAGCATGGGTTTCATCATACCCACACCCCACACCACTTTTCCGCCCTAACGTACACTACCATCCGATCTCTATTTGGCCTCCTTTGCAATCCCAGAAATACTCACCCTCATTCCCTCACTATCGTCTCCCAAATTCCCATCCACCAGAACCAGCTACTCTATCTCCAGCACTCCTCCGACCCCACCCCCCAAGCCTAAATCCTCTTGTATCGGCTCGCTGGAATAGCCATTCCTGAAGCTAGCGGCTATGGAGTCCACTGAAGAGGAGGATGTCCGTCTAGCTATGCTCTGCAAAAGATTAGGTAAGCTCTGGTCAAACCAAGAAGTAACCACAGTTGATGATGTGATCTCAGCACACAAGATTAGAGAATGCCAGCTGACCCTAATCGGGCAACTATATCAAAACCCTAAGATAAATTTCCAAGCGTTTCAAAACACAATGCGTAGAGTATGGAAAATAGAAACTGTTGACATAAATCTGCTAGCTCCTGGTATCTATGTTTTTCGTTTTGCTTCAGAAATGGAGAAAGACAGAATAGTAGCCTCGGGTCCATGGTCTTTTGCCAACCATTTACTCATATTGAAGCCTTGGCAACCGAACACCCCTCCAGCTTGTTATAAATTTGACACGTGTAATTTCTGGGTCCATATTCATGGGCTACCAGTAGAATGGATTTCAGAGGAAGTGGTAGAACGTATAGCTGGAGATATTGGCCAAGTACAAGAGGTGAAGATAGAGGCAAAAGGATATATGCCATATATGGTTGGGAAAGCTAGAGTGTCTATGGATATGCATTTACCTCTGAAACCAGGAGCCTTATTTAGTAACAAGGGGAAGAAAATCTGGTTGGATTTCAGATATGAACACCTTCCACATTACTGCTATTCGTGTGGAAGGCTGGGACACTATGCGCAGTACTGTGAGGAGGTACCATACCAGGAAGATCAGTTTCTGACTAAGAAAACTATGATGTTTGGCTCTTGGATGAAGGCTGAAGCAAATGAATATAACCCTTTCTGGGAATTATACTATGGGACACCGATGGAAGAACTGATGGAGGAAATGGACTCACCTGAGCAGACTATAACACAGGGTGAACTAGTTGTTTACACGCAACAACAGGAAGACAGTCAAGGCCCACCTGCACCTAAAGACAAAGGCAAGAGAAAGGTAGTGGCTGCTGAGGACACAAATTGGAATATGGCGGGTGATATCCTAGTACTTCCAGGCCCTGACCAGCAACTCAATTCATACCAAAATAGCACAAACACCACACCGAACAGCATAACAGCAAAAAGAAGTAAGGGAAAGAAACATGTAGCCCCAAAGAAACTGAAGCGCTTCTCACCATATGAACCACAGGGGGCGAGTAAAGAAGTCCTAACTGAAATGAACTTAATGGATACTCCTATTATTACAGCTGAAGAACCAAGGAGTTGGGCTTTGGTGGCTAGCCCTAATAAGCCACCACATCACAAATGAAGATACTAAGCTGGAATTGTCAGGGGTTGGGCTCCCCCCTGACATTCCAAGCAATTCGAGCCCTTGTGACTCAAGAGAGACCCGCTGTCTTATTACTAATGGAAACAAAGAATAAAGAGGAGGTGTGCAAAAGACTCCAACGTCGACTACAATTTCAAAACAGTTTCATCATCAACCCAAGAGGCCTTGCAGGAGGTTTAGCTGTATTCTGGACAGATCAAGTATCAATTAATATACACTCAAACTCCATGCATTGTATACACCTGACCTGTACAAATGGGGAGACACAATACACAATGCGAATCTCCTTTATCCATGCCCCGACTGATTTCTAGGACAGGTCAAGATTATGGGCTGAGATTGCATCCTTTAAAACTCCAAGTAATGAATCATGGGTGTGTATAGGAGATTTTAATGACGTGCTGTATGTGTGGGAGAAAGTGGGTAAAAGGATGGCCGACAATTACAAAATGAGAGCTTTTCAAGATTTCCTGAATACATGTGGGCTAATGAGTATTAATAGCAAAGGATGCGCCTTCACCTGGGCAAACAATAGAGTAGGGGAGGAATATGTTAAGGAAAGACTGGATCGGGTACTGTGCAATATAGATTGGAGGGTGAATTTCCCGATGGCGGAGGTCTATGCTCTACCAGCAGTTGGCTCAGACTATAGTCCTCTATTATTGGATTTACATCCTCAACAACAACAACAACAGAAGATGTTTAAATTCGAAGCTTTCTGGCTAGAAGATGAGGAATACGCACAAGTCATGAAAAAAGCATGGTCTGAACAAACCTGCAAGCTGGACGGGCTAAGTAACTTGCTCAAACAGATCACGCGAAAGCTACAATTGTGGAGTAAGAAAAAAATCTCCAATGCACACAATCAAATCAAGTATCTCAAAGGAGAATTACAGCAACTCATTAACTGTCCAGCAATGCACTATGACAAGGAAAGAGTAGAGTGGCTAAAAAGTGAAATTGAAAGACTATGGCGCTAAGAGGAAATTTACTGGGGAATGCGATCCCGTATTCAGTGGCTAAAGTGAGGGGATAGGAATACTAAATTTTTCCATGCAACTACGGTGCAATGAAGACAGAGGAATAGAATCTCTATGCTGAAAAACTCCAATGATGAGTGGACAAGGGACCCCAACCAGATCAGACTAATGTCAATAGAGTTTTTCAAAGAACTCTATACTTCAGTGGGAGACCGGAATTTTCAGCCGGTACTGGACCAGCTTCCAAGCATAGTGACAGAGGAGATGAACCAGTCGTTAATAGGTGAAATCACTATGGAGGAAATAAAAACAGCTGTTTTCCAATTAGGAACTCTAAAAGCCCCTGGCCCCGACGGATTGAATGGGCAATTTTTCCAGCGTCATTGGATGGACATCAACCCTAAACTCTATGATGAAGTTACCCTATTTTGGAGGGCTGGTCGTCTAAACCCAAAACTGAACTGAACGGTCATAACCCTAGTCCCAAAGGTCCAGAGTCCAGAAAAGTTAGATCAATTCCGCCCAATCAGTTTGTGTAATTTTGCCTACAAAATCATTTCCAAAGTGATGGCCAATAGACTAAAACCCTTACTACACCAAGTGATTACCGTGGAACAAAGTGCTTTTGTTCAAGGGAGATTGATACAGGATAATATTCTGATCGTGCAAGAAGTCCTTCACCAATTGCGTACAAGAAAAAGAAAGCGAAAGTTTGCAGCAATCCTCAAACTTGACATGAGGAAGGCCTACGACCGGGTGGAATGGGACTTTTTAGAGGCTAGTATGCTGAAAATGGGATTCAGTAATAAATGGGTATCATTGGTAATGCAGTGCGTCACTACTGTCTCCTATAGTGTAAAAATCAATGGTCAGTTGCTCCCCTTCTTTCAACCAACTAGAGGTATTCGCCAAGGAGACCCCCTATCCCCCTATCTCTTCATCTTAGTCGCAAATGTCCTATCGCACATGCTGCATAAAGCGGTAGAGGAGGGAAGCATTACAGGAATTCAGCTAAATAGGGCATGCCCTACTCTATCCCACCTAATGTTCGCGGATGATCTAATCCTCTTTATGGATGGAAAAATTGCTGAATGCCAAAATGTTGCTGCTATCCTAAATCAGTACTGTTTTGCATCTGGACAGGCAATAAATCTTAACAAGTCAGGAATTTTTTTCAGCAAAAATTGTCCGGTGACATTAAAGCAAAGCATGGCGGCTGAGATGAGAGTTGTAGAGATTGAGAAAACAGGGAGATACTTGGGCATCCCATCGGATTGGGGTAAATCAAAGAAAGAGATGTTTGCTTGGATCCTAGCCCGTATAAACACTAAGTTAGAGGGCTGGAAAGAGAAGCTGATAACAAAGGCGGGCAAAGAAGTATTGATCAAAGCGGTGGTACAAGCCATACCACAATACGCCATGTCAGTGTTTAAAATTCCACTATCCATCTATCGAGCCATTGAAAGAAAAATCGCTGACTTTTGGTGAAAAACGAATGACCAACATAGAGGAGTCCATTGGAGGAGCTGGGAGACACTAAAGGAAAGGAAAATGAAAGGGGGGCTGGGTTTTAGAGATTTCATCTCATTCAATGATGCAATGCTTGGAAAGTAGGCTTGGCGGCTCCTTCAGAACCCTGAGCAACTATGGTGTAAGATTTTTAGAGGCCTCTACTACCCACATGGACATATAATTAAGGCCACTAAAGGTAACAACCCCTCATGGGGATGGCAGAGTGTGATAAAAGGGTGAAATACAATTCTCTCTTCTCTTAGGTGGGTTATTGGTAATGGACAGAAAGTAACAATCCGAGAAGACAGGTGGTTACCTAGAGGAGTCATAGGCGGCTCGGCAAACAGGGAGGAGCCGACAAGGGTATCTGAATTGATTGACGAGGAGCAAACACAATGGAAAGAGCAGATTATAGGGGACTTGTACAACCAGGAGACAGCAACCGAAATCCTCTCAATCCCCCTGAGCCGAACAAGGCTAGAGGACCATATCATATGGACACCAACTAAACAAGACACATTTACAGTAAAAAGTGCATACCACAGCCAGCTAGCAACGCAATCACACATCAAACAGGGCGTAGCTTCTTCCTCTTTCCAAACACCTCATACAATCTGGCGACGTATATGGCAGACCAAAACCCAGCCTAAACTCAAATATTTTCTATGGCAACTCTGTCATAATGCACTCCCCATAAGATTTAACCTCAGCCGAAGAAAGATCATACCTGAAGATTTGTGTGAACTGTGTCAGGAACAACCCGAAACCACGGAACACCTATTCCTCCTCTGTCCTTGGACAAAATCCGTGTGGGAACACCCTGCCATACAGATACATATCAATCAGCAGCAAATTACGAGAATTGAAGAATGGCTAGACAAATTCAGCCACGCTACTGTGTCAACCGAGCTCCTCACCCGGCTTCTATGGCTGATCTGGAAGGGCAGAAATGGCTATGTATTCCGCGGACAACAGCTGAACCCAACGCAAATAGTCTACTCGGCGATAGCCACACATGACAGCACTGCAACATACCGACCCCGAAGCAGCAGGAGCACAGATCAGCGATCCAACAGCTCGGAAAAATGGAAACCCCCCGCACGCGGAGCGATTAAATGGAACGTTGATGGAGCTTACCTCAGTGAGACGGGTGAAGCAGCTGTTGCCGGAGTCTGCCAAGACCACGCCGGGACCCTACTCACTGGATTCGTTCGGACAGTCCGAGTGGAAGAGCCGATTCAAGCCGAAGCGCTGGCCTTGCTTGAAACCCTAAAGACGATGGCACAAGAAAACGCAGCAGAAAGGCAATCGTGTGGCTGGGAAGTTGAATCTGATCAACTGGAACTGGTTCGAATGATAAGCTATTCTACAGATCGAGTAAACTGGGAGAAACCTTCTGCAGATCAGCTCCATGGGCCAAACTGCCCAGAACGTCAAATCAGCTGGGCCGTCCGTGGAATCATTAGCGAAGCCCATCAACTCTTGCACGAACTTGGGCCCATCAACATAACCCACTGCAGACGAGACGCAAATCGAGCAGCCGATTGGGTCGCAAAAGCCCAACGAACCAAAATCCTACCGGACAACTGGGTCCAATGCCCCCCTCTGAGTTTATTAGATATTTTATGCGCGGATATAATCCATCTTACCACTACTTAATGAAAGTATGCGTAATTTTCGACCAAAAAAAAAAAATCAAGGGGACGTCCATAGAGATATGTACGTGCGATCACGGCAATTATCACCGCGCACGGATTGGTCCGAGTCTTTCAAAAGTCAAAATATCATGACATCATCATCATCATCATAATCATGACCTTTGTAATTAAACTCTGGTCGGATGACGAACCGAGGAATAGCAATATTCCATGACAGGAAGAGCGGCCTCAGGAATGGTGGCTTCGCAGCCTCTCGAGAAAGTCGTCCCTTACTCTATTCCCGTCCCTCGTCAGAAATAATAGGGCGCAATATCCATAGAAATGCAATCATCAGAAAACTCTTCGATTGTTTTGAGCCAAAGATACAAATAATTATATTAGAGATATGAACGAGTGTTCTGTCAATTTTCTGAAGCAGAGATTTGATTAAAATGAAATATGAAAAATCCAAACATAGATACCTAAACCGTTGCATTTTTAAGCAATTAATAAGCACGTGCGTCGAGATAAAAAGAGTCCCCAGAATTCTGAATTTGGCTTGTTTGCACTTGCATTTGTTTTGTATAGAGTTTCTCGATGGACACGAGTGCATACCCCTAAAATCTTGCAAGAAATCTCTTTTGCCAACAGGTGGCAATTTCGATTCATGTTGTCCAAAAATATCAACTCCATCTCTCCTCAAGGAGAACGCGTTTTTCCCTTCCTCTTTTTTTTGGCCCCGAATTGCACGGCGCCACCTTATTTACGCAGAGGTCTCCCATCCTCCGTGTCACGAATCTATGTTGAGAAATTTGTTAGCAAGTGATCGGTACTTGGAATTTTTTTTTTTGTCACTCGATGCACCGTATTTCTTGTGTTCTATGTGATAGTATGTCAGCATTCAATTATAATGTATGATTAAATTACTCCCCTTCATAAGACTCATATGAGAAATTTTCAAGTAATCAATTGTGATCTATGAACTCTATCTCTTCCTTTGATTCATCGACATATATCAACTGCTCGGCTCACATCCAACTTCGATTCACGGGTCTTGCGTGAGGCTCACCTCATTCGACGGTCCGACAATACTCTATGATCCAAATGAGTTCATGCGTTGCACGATAATCATTTTCTAATTAACCGAAAATGTAAACTTTACTCAGTAATTAAATTGCCTTTTACTTTGTTTAATTTAAATCTCGTGACTTGTATGTTTTGATTTTTATTTTTTTCAAATTCGAAACATCCGAAACTTTTGCACAATACAAACATTGACACTTATATTTTCAAGATTTCTAAACACTTAAAATAGCGTAAATTAAAAAAGAACCCTAAACAAACGGTCCCTTAATTTGGAGGAGCGGCTATGTTGTACGGCGCAAATAAACCATCATTTACATAAACCAGTTCTCTGGCATGTGATCCAAGCAGCCATCTTTTCGATGCCTAATCATAAGAATGACCTGAACGCTACACGACATCCGCATTGCTCAAAATTTCTTGCTTTCTATCAATTCTAAGTGGTTGAAAGAGGGAGATTCTTCTTGAGGGTACACATGCACGTTATCAAGATACGCGTTTTTCCCGGAGCTCGACATCCCGGTCATGTTCATGTCCATTTCGCGATTTCCATTATGATTTCTCGAGAACGACAAGCAGGGTCTCATTTTCCTTACGGAGAGAATGACTTTCCTGCCGTTCATCGAAAGCAAGAACAGGACAAACGAGGTTTGTAGGGTTCTAGCTCTATGCTGTCGAAGAGAGAATTCTCAAAAAAAGAAGAAAAGAAAACTATAAATAATTCAGGACGCTAAAAGATACGCAGATCTCCTAGAACTCTTTCTACGTGCTGACTCCTTATTGGGTTTCCCTCTCCTTCCTCTTTACTATCGTAGCTTTGCCAAATTCGTTTCCACAACAGCACGAGCCGGAGCCATTTGCATCTCTCGCTAGCCAAAGATCTTGTACACATGTCGTGTGCACGCGAGCTTAACACCTATAAAAAATCGATGCCTTGAGCCGACGCGAGTGCTAGACGCGAGCAATTAGTGAAATTCGATTCGATGCGCTGGAATAAGTCGCGAATTGAATTGTTAGGCGGGTACATGATGGCCGTCCACATAAAAGCTCAAAAGGCAAAAATAAATAAAAGAAAAGAATACAAAAAGAAAGCGACTTCGAAGAGGAAAGTGAGCTTGACTCGTGGGTCAACGGCCGAAACGCAAAGGTGGTTTTGGCTAAAACCGGGGGCTACCTTGACCCGGTTGACTTGACCCGAAATTCCCGCTGGAAGTTATCAACCACCAAAAATCGAGGAAGAGGACAAGGACACGCACTAGATTAAGAAAATGGATGCCGCGTCATCATGCGGCCAAGTGTTCTGGTATCGTTTCCGAACCCGACGGAGCTTCGTTACTATTTTCGAGACTCGAGAGATTCGATTCTATCGAAACGAGCCCGTAACCCATTTTGTTCCTTTCTCCCGAAAAGATTTCTCATCGATTTTCCTATCGGGATATATGTGGTTGTCCTCGTTTGGCCGTATATATAAAATGGACATGATTCACGATAGCCGACGACCGGCGTGAAAAGATCGATTCGGTCCGTTTGTTTTCGCGACGGGAATATGTCGATCCGTTCAAGGTAACTTGCTTTTACGCCGGGAGGAAATTTGTTCACCTGCTTTCTCTTTTTGTGTTCGGATGAACGGGTCTTTTGGGGTTCACGGCGAGGAAAGATGAAAGACCGAAAACGAAGAAAGGGGATCGTTGTTTCGTTGAGTTTGGTTCGATTTTTCCACCGACCAACTCTACTGCTTCGACTTCTATATGTTAGAGATCTGTCCATGGTCTTCTTTACATGTACGGCTGATCTTATGACGTGATTGAATTGATATCGAAGCAGAAGGATAAGACAAAATTTGAATGTTGAACTTGCAATTTATGGAGTTCGACATTGTAGAGAACTTTCCTTTTGTGGGTAATCCGCCCCTTCCACGAAACTTCGTATAGAGGTTAGTCGTGCAGAGAGCCGCGATTTGTCTTCTTTCTTATTTTCAATATGGATTTTTATATTTCTACATTCGGTCATTAAATGCAACTTTCATTTGGTAGAGAATTCAATTTTCAACGCCACATAAATATTAAAATTTTGGAATTACCTCGAATCATTTATTTGCTTTGACAATCTTTTAACAAAAGAAATAATTTAGGAGAGATTATTCGTGAGAAAAGTAGCATGACTAATTATCATAAGTTGTATGGAACCGGCCCAATTTTTAGAAAAGTTGAGTATATAAACTTAAAAACACACGGGCACTAATATGCATATGCATCATGTGTGAGGTCCTTTGAATTACCGAAGAGTTGCTTTGAATGTGGAAAAGCGTTATACGCATCGTCTCTATATAATAAAGCACGCACCAATGAAAGGAAGGGAAAAAGAAAAGCAAAAAGAAAACCGAAGGATAGAAGATCAAGTGCTATCAGAAGCTCCGAGAAAGCGTAAGGAACGACGGCGTCTTGCACATGATCATGAATTTCTGCTGACGTGGCGACCGCAAGCCCTCCTTTCCTTCCGGTGCGTCATAAGGCGTTTCCAAAGTTGCTTCGATAAGAAATTCGCATCTTTTCATCGGATTCGAGTGATCGGATTTAAGATAAAAAATAAATAAAAAAAACCATAAAAGTGGCGCACAAAAAGTAAAAGTGGGAAAGCCTCGAACGGACAGACGCTCGTCCAATTGCTTTACGGCTTTCATCCATCTTGACCAAAAAATGATCGGACTTTATACGAAAAGCGCAGGTACTTTCTCCTTTCTTATCCCTCCAAAATTTAAGACATTATGGGAGTTTATATAAATTATGACATTTTGCAGATGGATATTTGAATGTAGTGAACTTAAGAAAATCTATCAAAGTATTTATTAAAAGAGCTAATTTTTGATGGCTCTTAAAAGCACTTCTACTTAATTAACACTCATTGGATATGCAAATAGCTCTACTTAACCCGCTTCATCCATCATATTGAGTAAGGCTTCCCTTATAAATGGAGGGTGTGGTCCCAATTCGACATTTAGTGAGGGGTGCTTTGATTTAAGTAGACATCCATCGCACAGCACTATAAAACATATACCTCTAAAGTTAATTACTCGATAGATCATTGATGAATTTAAATTAAGAGAAATGACACCTCCGCTCTCTTTTGATACACTCTAGATTTGTGTAAACTCAATATAGGCGAGATATAAAATCACATGTAATTCACAAAACTTAAATGAAACTAATGAGTTATGATTGCATTATATTTTAGATGATACTCTAGTGTAATTAATTTTAGCCATAGCATCTCACAATATTTACGTTAATTTAACAATTACGAGGAGTACAGCATATTCACAGGTTCTAATAGCAAAGAAAAATTTGCTCCAATCCAATAACGCAGATGCAGCGAAGATCCATGAAGAGGACACCCAAAACTTTCTTCCCTTCGAGCAATAGAGCAATCGCACCTCATAGGGCAAAACCACGCTCTTATGGTGGTCGCGGCACCACCTGATCCGAGCCGTTTCCCATTCCGAGTTACTGGCCGAGCTCGACTCAACTGGGCCCCACTCAATCGTGAGGAACAAGTTTTGCAACGTAGCCTCCCCTCTGGGCCTATATGACACGCCGCCCTCCTCCTCTCGTGATCGCACGCTCTTCATTCTCTATCTCAAGCACCCCCCACTCTCGCTCTCTCTCTCCCTCTCTCGCTCTCGCTCTGTTTCCGCTCTCTTTCTTCCCTCGCACTCCCCTGCTTTTCCATCACCCAAGATCCTTCGAAGCAAATGGACTCCCCAGGGCGATCGAACCAGCGCCTCCCCCCGAGGCGAGGTCAGATCAAGATCAATATATTCAAGACCATCTTCAGTACGGCGAGGGCGATCGGGTGGACGGCCGACGTGGCCGGAGAGAGACGGAGGGAGGATGGTGGTTTCGTGAGTACGAGCTCCGGGACCCCGCTCCAGAGCGGGTACAGTTCGGACTCGTAGCGCGGGAGATTTCGTGTCTCCAAGCTGAGCTGATGATGTAGATGTAAAGATGGGTAAAGATCAAGAACCCAGATTGCGAGAGCTTCTCGTTCTTTTCTGTGGTATATGTATTCGATTAATTAGTTTATTGATTGTCTTTTCTCGGACGTTGGTCCGATTTTGGGGATCCGATTGGAATTGGGGCTTATGGGTTGACAGAACTCAGGGGATGTATACTGTGAAATAAATCGGATCGGCGGTGTACCTTACTTGTGTACAGCATTCGGATCCGGATGTATGTAGTGTGTGATACTGGACTTACGATTACCCTATATTTGCGTCGTCTCGATGTGTTCCTCTTCTCTGAGACTTGCTCTCTTTTCTTGTTTTTCACTTTTGGTTCAATTTCTGTCACGAGGAGCGAAATCGCTTCAAGATCAGACGGATCTGGCTAAGTTTTGAGCGCTCCGAGTACTTTCTGAACTTCAAAGTGATTGGGCTGTGATGTCATGTCAGGATGATCACCATCTTTTTAACCTTTTCGCAGCTTTTCTGTTGCCCTGTTTCTTACAGTCAAGGCTCGACCGGTTTTTCTAGGATTTTGCTGAGTAATCTAACCATTTCCATTTCACGCCATCCCGGCGACTTAATTAAGAGAACTTCGAAGTTTCAGTGGAAGACGGTGACGAAGGTTGTTCTTTTAATGGGGAAAAAACAATTTCCTGTTCCCCAGAAGGAAGAACGCAATAAGTGAATATGAAATTAACGGACAAGAACGGCCCGAAAAGGCTGCTACGGTCTTTCCTTACCCAACTTAGAAAACCTTTGGCATGGCTTAATCATACCGTATCGTCCGGGGCACAACTGCTGCTTTTAGCCAAAGTGGGAAAGAACCGAAAATATAGGCAGTACTTGATGCTCCATGCTTCTTTAAGTTTAGGTTGATTATTGGGGATCTCCTGAAATAACTTCTCTTTCCGGTCCTAGTTAATATCTAGCTTTCCACTCTATACATGGATTCTCTTTTGAGTTCTAACAGCTGATGTGCTAGTTCTAGTCATTCTAGACTATGATGACCCGACACTATGAATTGCCAATTAAGGTTCCCAAAGTGATAGCGGCAGCGAATTTTGCTCGACATCATTATGAACATCTCACTCTTCTATCTGTAACCTCAAAACGGAGTTGTCAGAAGGAAGCATGGAGACATTAAAGAGCTGGGACTTTCGTTGACGTGTCAGATTGACGTGTGAAAGAACTTGTAGAGGGAAGCTATTCGCGCTACGGTGCTACAGTCTTTGTCATGATATGTACAAGCAAGCCACCTAACTATTTCTTCTAAGAGCCTTTCAACGTATGCCTCGCATTCATGTGAATAAAAGAGCGAGCAGAAAGTTAACCCACAAAGACATGTATTTCTGTTGGGTATATTGATGAGCATAAAGGGTATAGATGTTTTTCGTTCTCCCACGACAAGAGAAATGGTCATTTCTTGTTAATGAGAATCATTTTTACTTTATCATTTTAGCCTCATCTATTACAGTATCTTCCCCTAATAAATTATAGGTGTCATTTTTGGTTATGAAACTTTTGATGAGAATCGTTTTCATTTTACTGTTTTGACCTCATCTATTACGACGTCTTTTCTTAATAAATTATAGGGCACTCCACTCGAGAAACCTTAGGATGCGTCGAATGTGACCGGACTTCCAACAAGTCCAACTTACTTTATTAGCACTATTGCTGAACGAAATAATTAAGATGAAAATGAAATCATCAACTTCCTTTAATTCCAATTGTGCCATTGACCAATCCAACTGATTTTTATATGTGCATCCAATTTGTTGGCATCATATATTCTAGAATTTGCCTATGTAGCTACTAATGCATATACAAAAGCAAATATGGTTCCTAGATTCTCATATCAAATGCTAGTGGAATCTAATTGAGTGGAATGACTCAATTGGTTTAATTCAAATATTACTACTACATTAAATTGAACTGAATAAAACTTCAATAACCAAATTAAACATCGATAGAGAGTGCATAAGATTATCCTCACGAAACATTTTCAATCAAGTTTTAGGGAAAGTGAATGAAATAAAAATTAGACTCGACTTTTACTGTCGATGTCATATATTTACAAATAAAGTGAACAAGATGAGGGCCTGAGTTTCTCTACTTCCTCATTTGACGTTCGTCAACCTTTTTGTTTTCGTCAATACTCAACTATACCAACCAAGATCAAATCACTTTTTTCTTATTGTTCCTTGATTCCCTCTTGACAACCTAAAATTGTCGTCTTCGATAATCAATTCCTCAACCAGTCAGATTATAATACTGTTTTTTTTTTTTCCAATTCTTCGGATGACTCAGCAAAATTCCTTTGTACCGTATAGCCTCGGTGTAAATTTTCCAACGGGGATGTTTCCCTTGAAAGTCCAGATTGATATCTTATCAGATAAGAAAGCAATGTCCCTCCCATTTAGAATGCTTTGATATCGTATCGTTTCATTTCCATCCCTATAAGCCCGAGATGTCACGTTTATCCGATGAGAAGCGGTCTTCTTTCAAGGCATCGGAATCATTGTGGCCACGGGCAAGGATTAGGCGACTGACTTGGGAGTCCACAAAGACCGAAAGAAAGAGGAATAAGAAAACGATGCGATGGTAAATCAAAAGGGAATAACTAGAATTCCAAGCGGACACGATCATGGCCGACAACGAGGCGATAATGGAGTTGCTGTTACGTTGTTTTTTCCACGTTGCGTTTGAATATTTCGACTCTTGCCCACTATGCTGCGCTTCTGCTTCTAGATGCTCGCGTCGCTTCCTTGCTTTTGTCCTCGGTCTTTTAAATTAATTGCTTTCCCATTAAGCAAAGTTGCTTAGTACGACCACTTCGCGCGGGCGCTTGATTCCATCATCCCGATTTAGTTGGCGACAGGCTGTTTTTTATATTGTTCGGACACGAGTCACGTGACCATAAAGAGAGACATGTAGATAAGATTACACCAACGCGGGTACTGAGATTAGGAGTTCTTTGATGTGTCCGTCTAAGACAGACGGCTGCTTTACGTTTAGGAGGATCGAGAACATTTTTCCGACTTTTTAGGATATTAAAAAAGAGAAATGAATTGGCTGCGGGTCTCCTTTATCTTAGTCGGAACGGCTCTAAGATAAGCTTTTTTGGGGACTCGGCTTTTGGACGATAGCGTGAATTTTCTTTGCCGGCTCTCGTCCGTAACTCCATTTCACATGAAATGATATCGTATGGCGTATAAATCACATGTCGAAAACTCAGTTCTACAATTCGCATGAAACACGTGGGGAGTTCGCATGGTTTGTGGAGCGTGCAATAATTTCTCATTTCCCAGCCGATTGTGTTTCTCGGTCCTCCTCCGGAATCTTATCGCCTTAGACCGTGAATCGTCAAACAATTGCCAGAGAAGTGGTGTTGGAGGTGCTCGATGTGTTGGTTCTTCGCATCAATTATAGCTGTGGAAAGAGCAGAGCTTCGCATTTTTACAAGATTTTTGGCAAATGCGATCTTAAATTAGTCGGAGGCCAAAGCATAAAAAGGAAAAAATCAGAAAAAGTGGCTTTCTTCTATGATCAGGGCGTGCCTCAAATTGTAGAAGTAATTGCGCAACTAAACTGAATTATGCTACAGGGAAATATAATTTTTTTTTAAACAGGTAACCCATTCATTTCTTGTGTATTTGTTTTTATTGCATTTTACCTCATCTCATCACATTTGGTTATTCGATATTTGAAAATCACTGTCAATATCTCGGTGTCGGTTTAGGATAGCTCTTTGTTTCATAGTCTTGGGGTGGGGCTATATATAGCTAGCCAATTAAGAATTTTCAGATGTACATGCACTAGTAAGTGCATCAAAGATGCAATTATAGATTCTCGCGAGAGGTTCTGGGACAAGGATCCCCAATTATTAGGCCCGGAGAGAAAATAATTATACAACAAAAATTTAAAAAAAGAAAAGAAAAAGCCCAAAAACCAACGTTCACCAAAATCCAGCTTAAGAGCTGAGCTCAGATCCAAAGGAAAGGCCAGTCCATTGGCGAGGCCCGCCCATCATTTCAACGGGCCTCATTCACTGAGCAATTGGGTCATTCTCTCCCTCTCTCGATCTCTCTCTCGCGATTGAGTCTGGACGGTTGAAGCTCGCTCCGTTCGTCTGGGAGCTTCGTTTCCA
The DNA here is from genome assembly GCA_014182735.1 of Corymbia maculata. Lineage (NCBI taxonomy): Eukaryota > Viridiplantae > Streptophyta > Magnoliopsida > Myrtales > Myrtaceae > Corymbia > Corymbia maculata. The sequence continues at coordinate 25,534,678 of CM024683.1, read as the reverse complement.
GTGGCTCGAGCTCTTCCAATCTCCCTCCCCAAGCGATTCGCTGCGAACGGAAAATGAGGCACCAGCTTCTCACAATCGCCTCGCGCAGTCGTAGCAGCAGCAGAAAGCAACTGTCCCTGCTCGTCTCGCGCTCGTTTTCGCGGCTTAGCTCACAACCGGATCGGTGTGTTCCGGTCATGCTCCGACGCTTGTGATCTTCCGTTGTTCTCTTTTCTCTTCTCTTTTGTCCGTGATCGAAACGACGATCGTGCTGTCATCGCAGGCCTTCGTTCGGCATTGCCTTCGACATCGACGGCGTGGTTCTCCTCGGCCACACTCCCGTCGGCGGTTCTCCGCGCGCGCTCAAGAGATTATACGATGATTCTGGTGAGCTTTCGCGGCTTATGTCGTGCTAGCGATCTTGCTGTACCGCGTGTTTTCCAATGTTCTACGTTGCGAATGCATGTCTTTTTCACTGATTGCTGCCGGAATTTCTGATGGACCATGAGGGCGGCGGATATCGAGATTCGTATCTGCTATTTGATAACCTGCTATCACTAACGTTATGTTCTACGTCTTTTCAGGAAGGCTGAAGATACCTTTCGTGTTCTTAACAAATGGTGAGTGTTCGTGATCGGTAGACTTCAATAGGTCCTAGTAATTGCTCTAATGTGTTTGTAACTTTTACTATTACATTTCTCACTTTCGATATGTGTTGGCAAATGTGACCGATCTCTAGAATCATCACCAGTGAGTACCGTGATATAATGGTCAAATTAGAGTCTTCAAGTTGCCTGCTGGACATCATACTTTTAAGATCTAACGGTAATCATCTTGATGATTTTGAGATTGCTGCTATCTTATGTTTAAGTCATTCAAGCAATTTGATTGGTGACAACTTTTGAGATGCCCTTACCTATTATTGTTCAATATACTACTCCCTTGGATAAAGAAAATCCGCATGTTAATTCTTAGAGAAGTGATGTTTACTTTTTACTGCACGCGGCTAACAACAATGGCTGATGCAGGAGGTGGCTTTTCCGAATCCAAAAGAGCCCAGGACTTAGGTCAACTATTAGGAGTCAACATCTTACCTTCACAGGTAGTTCGTCCCTTGTGTTACAAAATCTGCTTGCCCTCACGATTCTGCTTGTTATCAGGTCTGGAATTACTTTGTTTCATTTGCCTCTCATATTTTGACCCAGATACTTTGCAGGTCATACAGGGCCACACACCTTTTAAACAACTGGTAAATAGGTATGGATTTGTTGGATTATCTCCATGACCAACTTCCAACAAGAAATGCGGCATGCTAATGTAAATCAGAACTGAGCATATTCGATAACATTTACTTTTTTCAAGTATCTCAATCATGATTATGAAAATCTACGATCACGAAATAAAATATTGTGCATATGTATTATTAGCTGGATAAGAACATGTCTCATTTCTTCATCTTATGTGCTTTGTTCTTTGAAACTAGGGAAATGCACTATTTATATAATATTATATGAATAGAAAAGGTGCTGAAGAGTGCCAAGGCATGTACATATTCTATTTACTCATGGATATGCTTCTCTATTTTATTCATCTGTTTCCTAATTGAGGTTTTTGCACAGATTTGAGAACGAACTTGTTGTTGCTGTTGGCAAAGGGGAACCTGCTGCTGTGATGTCTGAATATGGATACAAGTAAATATTTTGACCACTTCTCTAGGTTTGCAAATGTATGCAGTGATGTTTCAATTACTTGCTTGTGCATGCAGGTATGTGGGTGGGGGAAAAGGGGGGGAGAGAGTCAATAGGGATCAAGATATGTATTAATAAAATTTATATTGAAGGATATAACTTTAATGCCTAGGTAATATATAGGTGAAAGCAAAGTTAATAAAAATCACTCAAGTTCTTAGGGACTTGATTAATCACAGAGGAGTCCTCTCCATAAATCATCTTCACTGTCTGTGTTCAATACTGTTTCACCTGGAGCAAGAACTCCAACAACTTGATTCTCTCTTCTTCTTTTTTCTCTGGTTGACCCTCTTTCTGCTCATATCTTTTCTACGCAGAAATGTTTTGTCAATTGATGAGTACACTAGCTTCTTTGATGCCATTGATCCACTGGCACCATACAAGAGATGGACAACTAAGCCAGACATTGACCAGAATAGCACTACTAATGAGATGGCGAAGAGAAAAATTGCTGTGCAGACAGAGAGAGTTCAGGCAGCATTTGTAGTCAGTGATTCTGTTGACTGGAGCAGAGATATTCAGGTCATGACCACTCTAATGGATCTTGTCCTTTCTTAGATTATCTAATTTGGCTGTTGAGTCCATACTGGGCTTTTAGTCACACAAGTTTTAAATCTTTGAACTGATTATCAAAAGACACTAGGCTCAGTTTGTTTGTTCAGTAACTGCTCTGCAACTTTAATCATCATCCTTTTAGAAGTCTAGTGGGGCTGAAACATAGTTTGAAAGAAGTGATAAAATGAAGTGTTGTCATCTATCTGTCTGTGCACATTAAAATAATTCTGTGATACTCAAGTTTGGGTTTAGGTGCTCTGTGACATATTGAGAACTGGAGGGCTTCCTGGAAGGGAAACTGGAAAGCAACCGCACCTGTTTTTTGCAAATGACGACCTAGAATACCAGGTAAGCTATGCCATTTGTGATGCCAGCTGCAATCTTGAGTTTTGAAGCGTTAGTGGAACTAAAGACTAGCTGATGACTAGCTGACTAAGTGTAAAGGCAGGCTACTTTTCCTAGTGAACGTCTGGGCATGGGAGCTTTCAGGATTGCATTAGAAGCAATCTATAACAGGTAAGATAGTGAGGTTTCAGCTTTTCACTGTTTAGTCCTGCATGGAGTTTGATCTAATATTCTTCACAAAAAATTAAAGAATGGCCTATTAGATGCTTGTGTAGGCCGAATTTGCCTCAATGCAGTGTAGCGACATCCATTAATCTTCAATCTTATTTTGCGCATGATTTACTTGTCCCTGTTCTGCAGAATACATCCCATTCCACTGGCGTATACATCATATGGGAAGCCAAATCCATCTGTCTATGGAAATGCTGAGACCATGTTAAAGAATCTTATGGCTTCTTTGTTAAGCAACCTAGATGTGGAGAATATTACAAACTATGGAAATCGTTGTTTCAAAACCCTATACATGATAGGAGATAATCCAAAAATCGACATTAGAGGCGCAAGACAGGTATATTTCATACGGAAAATTGCATTTTGTTATATCAGTAAATTTATTTCTGAACATAATCACCAATACTGCTAACAACTCCTTCAGGCAGGAGATCCTTGGTTTTCTATATTAACAAGGACTGGGGTATTCAAGGGAAAAGATAATCATTCAGAGTTCCCTGCAGACTTGGTAGGTATTTGTACTCTTAATAAAATCCAAACATTTCTCTGTCTGTCTCTCTCATCTCTCCTCTTATGTACATTGGGGTGAGTTGATGGTAGGTTACTAAGTAAATGGATCATGTGTGTTCCAGCATGTTCACTTCTTTTGTTGATGGAATGTATATCTGTGATTCTAGTGGAAAGTCATGGTTGAGACTGCAGATCTTTGATTCCACCATGAAAACATTCAGAAGTGAGTACATCGTGTAATCACTTAGGCCTTGTTTTTTTTTTTGGCAAGGTATCACTCAGGCCTTGTTTAGTTCACCTTGGAGTAAGAAATGGGAAGTGGAATCCCATTGCAACTCATCTTTGGATGGATTTATGATCGTAGAATCAAAGTGCCTAGTTGACGGATACTCCTTAAAATGCAGAATTGGATTGCTTAGGTAGGGGATTCCTAGAGAAGGAAAACATTCAGGAACCCAACCCACTCGGTAGTCTTGAGCTTCATCATGTTCAGATCCTACAAAGCCACAAACTGTACAAAGCCAGAACTCTCTCTCTCTCTCTCTCTCTCTCTCTCTCTCTCTCTCCATTGTGAATCTTGTTTGGTCTTTTTATGGAGATGTCAACTACAAGTATCACATTGGCTTGGGTGGGGACATAAATATCCGCTTACAAACTTGGCTGACTTGCTGTCACTCCATTTATTCTCATGATTGGGTCTTTTGACTCAAAAAATGATAAGGATAAGAATATCACAGTGCCTTGAGGTAACTGCTGTGAAGTAGTTTGAAGTTACATGGGAATGCCTTCATCTTCTCTCTCTCTCTTTCTCTCTCTCTAGATTGTGAAACTTGTTTGGTCTTTTCATGGAGACGTCAACTATGAGCATCACATTGGCTTTTGGGTGGGGACATAAAGTCCATTTTCAAACTTGGCTGACTTGCTGTCACTCCATTTGTTCTTGTGACTGGGTCTTTGACTCAAAAACACTAGGTATAAGATTATTGCAGTGGCTTGAGGTAACTACTGTGAAGTAGTTTGAAGTTACATGGGAATGGCTTTATCTTCATCGCTGTGGATTTTGTGTGAAATGCTTGATTGGCGAGATTTTGAGGAGCTGTATGTAATGTGTTTGTGAAATGCTTGTGTGGATTGGATGATCATTTTAGAGGACAATAATTGGGAAATTATCAGGGGATCTTGTGTGGTTCTTCATTCTGTTTCTATCCCTAGTTTTTTGTTATCCACTTTGTTATATGTAGACTAGAAAAATATTTTGCACATTCCATTTCTGACATTTTTTACCTCATTTCGCAACTCATAGTCATATCAGACATTTCTCTTTTCATTCATAATTGAAACCAAACAATAGAGAATGAACCCCACTCCTAGGAATTTGTGTGAAATGCTTGATTGGCAAGATTTTGAGGAGCTGTATGTAATGTGTTTGTGAAATGCTTGTGTGGATTGTATGATCATTTTAGAGGACAATAATTGGAAATTATCAGGGGATCTTGTGTGGTTCTTCATTCTGTTTCTATCCCTAGTTTTTTGTTATCCACTTTTTTATATGTAGATTGGAGAAATATTTTACACATTCCATTTCTGACATTTTTTACCTCATTTCGCAACTCATAGTCATATCGGACATTTCTCTTTTCATTCATAAATTGAAACCAAACAATAGAGAATGAACCCCATTCCTAGGAATTTGATTGCTTAACCAAATATGGTCTCAAGTGTTTTGAGGCGTCAGCGTAGGTAATCCTCCCATACTTATATGCCTTGATTTGCTATGCTCTGGGTGATCTGTGAATTCTAACGCGGTTGGATGAAACATGGCTGAACCTTTTCCTTCTTCAGCCTAGTAAAATATCAGTATTTCCAAAATATGCCCAATTGAAATCCACTTTTGTAGGGAATTTGTCTTCTCCCCAAATTTTTCCAAGGTTAGAAGTGCATCTGAAAATCGCTCAGCCTAATTGAACTCTTTTATGTTTACCCATGCAGGTCGTGGATACTGTAGAGGACGCTGTCGACTTTATCTTCAGAAAAGAGTGCGCTTCTTGACACAAAAGATGCCTTTTCTTTCTGTGATATCCGAAGAATATCAATTCTTTGGAAGCTGACACAATCTGTCCATTCTGCGTTGCCCATATCTTAGTGAGTAACTATTAGTCGCAAGTCTTCTGTGTATTTTGCTTATCGTGTTTCAACGTTCCGTGTATGGCGTTCCTTGAAGGCGGTCAGCATCTTATTTGAATTAATTAAGGATTAAACGAACAATTTGCGGCTCTTCTTGCTCTTTTCTTAACCCATGCAATCTCGATTGCATACTTGATTTTTTGGGAAATATCCCGATGTTCCTTCTTACATGTTTATGCGATCTTGATTACCCGTGACATAATTGGGACAATTTTTCATAAATGCTGAGACATCACGTTATCTGATGATAATTCTATCAAAATGGGTCATATATCAATTTTTTAACCAATATTTGATAGGCTGAGTTATTATATGGGTTAATTATTTAGTAAATAGGTCATTAATGGGTTTAAAATGATTAAGTCCAAAATAATGTGTATTAAATAAGTTAATAATTTATTTAGACTCAGCTCACTTTTATTACTTACTCTATATTCTCTTGCTCTTATTTGATTTTGCGCTTCTATCTTAGTTTGGATGTGACTTTTCCTAAATTGAGTTAAATATGTAAGTGTTTTAACAATATGATCGAATTGGATATGAGTTGGGTCAAATATAAGTTACTAGATTTATTTTGTATGAAAATAAATCAAAATGAATATAATGTATCAATTTGGATCAGATTATTTTGGACCAATTCAATTCATTTTATATGATGAGTCTATTGGGTGGTCTCCTTGTAAGGCGTTGGAGCGACGAGTAAGGGACAGGTGAGGGAAAGGAAAAACGATGTGATGGCGACTCAAATAGGAGGGAATCAAATTCTGAACAGACACGGTTGCGGCGGACGGTGACGAGACAACGGACTTTTCTATTACGTCGTTTTTCCCACGTTGTCTTTGAATTTCAGGCCCTCGCTCACGGTGCTGTGCTTCTGATCCCTTCTCGTTTTCATTGTCGGTCGTAGATTAATTGCTTTCCCTTCGAGCAGAGCTCCTACACTATCAGTCAAGGCTTCCTTTTAGATCATTACGAGTACAATTCCACTTCAAGCGCTTGGTTCCATCGTTCTAATAAGTTGGCGAGAGGCTGTTTTCTTGTACCGTTCGGAAAGGAGTCGTGCGACCATAAGAGAGATATAGACAAGATTAGATCAACATGAGGACTGAAATTAGTAATTTTGATGTGTCCATCTAAGACGGTGCAAGTTTATGAGGTTCTTAGAACATTTTCCGATGTTTTTAGAACACTCGAAAGAGAAATGTTATCCTTAGCAGGTCGGCTCTAAAAAGGTTTTTGTGGACTTGACTTTGGATAGTAGTGTGAATTTTGTTTGTTAAGTCACATCCATGACCCCATTTTGCATGAAAAGTTATTGTATGATCTATGAATCTTATGTTGAAATCTAGTTTAATAATTGATCACGTGGGCCCCCAGAAAGATATATCTTGTTAATGATTAAGATGATATTGATTCATATGTTTTGCAAAGTATATAATAATTTCTCATTCCGCGCTTGATTGTTTTGTCTTGGCCTTCCACTAGAATATGATATGCTTAGACAGTGAATCGTCAACCACTTGTTAGAGCAATGGCATTGGAGGTGCTTGTAATGTTAGTTCTTCACATCAATTATAGTTGTGAAAAGAGCAAAATTTTGCATTCTATAATTTTACAAGATTTTTGGCGAACACGACCTAAAATTAATTGGGGGCCAAAGCTTGAAAAGGGAAAAACCAGACAAAGTGACTTTGTCCTATAATCAGCGCGTGCCTATAATTGTAGAAGTATTTGCGCAACTCGTCCCGAATTACTCTACAAGGAAATATAAAAAATAGAGAAAATTATAAAAGAAGCAAAATAATGACGAAAAGAAAGCCCATAAAATTCACCAAAATCCATCTCAACCGTGGTCGAGGCCCGCCCATCATTTCAACGGGCCTAATTCAGGTTCCTGACCATCAAACACGAAGACGCTGAGCATTTGGGCCACTCTCTCTCTCTCTCTCTCTCTCTCTCTCTCTCTCTCTCTCTCTCTCTCTCTCTCTCACTCACGATTGAGTCCAGACAGTTAGGGGTGTAAATGATTCGGTTCTTCAAAAAACCGAACCGAACCAAATCCATCTTGATCGAATCGAAAACTTAATTCAGTTTGGTTCAGTTTTTCAATTCTCCTATTTTTGCCTTGCTCATTAGAATCAAAGTAAAGAAGAGGTGAGAAGAAAGAGTGTTAATTATTCAATATTTATTGAAAATTTCAATTCCGTTTGATTAATCGAATCGAACCGAACTGAAAAACTTAATGGTTATTTTTTTGATTAACTGAATTAAATTGAAAACGTATGAAATTTTGGTTCGGTTGAGTTTGGTTTCAGTTTCAATTTCGGTTCTTCACACCCCTAAGGACAGTTGTTGAAGTTCCCTCCTTTCTTCTTGAAGCTTCATTACCAGTGATTCGAACCCTTCAATCTCCTGAAGCGATTCGTTTTCAGAGGCCTACAAGGGCAAACTACGAGAGAAACGATGCTGGTCGTCAAGTGCTTAAAACAATAGAAATTGAAGCTTATAGGAAACCTTCTCTCCGTTGAACGAGAAATAGCCACAAAGTGTGCCCAAATTATAGATTAGGTGATCTTCAACTTTCCAAATAAACGGAATTGAATTTGAGATTGGTCATACATGTCTAGACTTGATGACTCAAAGGCTCACAAGCTTAACTCGAGTAGCTAAGCCGATCAATATACTTGTTCATATACTTTTTGTATAATTCCCATTCCGCATATATTGATGGAGGAATCAAGTTTTATTTGAGCAAACATAATATTATGTTGGATTGAGGTTTTGCTTGATACTAAACTTTGCCAATAAATTGCATATAATTAAAAGATTTAGGACTCAAATTGCACAATTGAAAAGTATATGACTAAATCGATATATGCGCAATAGTTCTATGACTATTTTTTTTTTATAATTTTTCTAGAATCAATGTCTTAAACCCATAGTAAAGACACTTATGTTTGGACTCGATGCCATTTAAAAGCTATATGCTTTTCAATAATGAGTCTATTAGGAGTCAATCATTTAATAATATTTATATACATGCACCAACTATCCGAAACCAAACTTCTATTGCATTAACACCATCTACCGTTCACCAACCAAACATTTTCTCCATGATCTACTCGTCAAAGGGCAAGGATTCTCTGCCGCGACATGTCCAAAATATTTCTCCTTAGTTATATTTTCTCTATGAATATGTTATTCTAGCTTGCATACACTAAATTTGGAATGTACCATCGCATTATGATTTGAGTAGAACACCTATTCCTACCATATGCTCCATAAAGAAAGATGATTGTGAGCGTGTAAAAATACTCGAATTCGGTGAAAAGTGGTTTGACTGTTTGGCACGTGAATGATTGTGAGCGTGTAAAAATACTCGAATTTCCAGACTCTTGGTCCTGTTGTCATCAATAAAAAAAACGTTGACTCGTTGAACAAAACAAACACTCACCCCATATTGGGGGGTGGGGGGAGGAGGGGGCATAGAGAGCCATCACAACGAGGAGGCCACCTGGTGAAAATTCTCAGTTCTTTGTAGGTCGCGTAAGAACTGGAGCAACCACATCATCCACTGGTTCGGTTTGTTCTTCTTGTGAAGGTATGTACAAGCACCTACTTCCACTCATATCATATCTCGTTGGATTCCGTGTTGAATCATCTCGATCACGGGCACGGATCATATGATCTTCTCACGATCAAAAAGTTAATTGCCTTTTGACTTGATGCTTCAGAAGATGTTTGTGAACTCACCGCTTGCTTTGAACTACATCCACAGAGTTTTTTTTGATGGCGAACAATAACTACCCACAAACTTATCCGGGTTTCCAGTACTTTCCTCCTCCATCAGCATGGATCGATCCGAATTCTGTACCGTCCGACGACAATAAAACTCCGACGTGGGTTATTATTGGCATAGTCATCATTATTGTCATGCTTTGCGGTTTCCTTTTCTACTACATCCGGAGGCGAGAGAAAAAAATCCGGAAAAAAGTGGCCTTGGCATCTGCTGCGGCCACAAAGCCACCTCCTCCTGCTACGCCGAAGGAGGAGAAGAAGAAGGAGGAGAAGAAGGAGGATAAGAAGGAGGATAAGCCGAAGGAGAAGCCGCCTGCACCCGCTCGGCCGCCGCCATTGGGCATCCCAATTGCGCACCCTGGTGATTGTCCGTCATGTGGGTATAGAGGAGGACTATATTCTTTCAAGTATGCTTGCCCTCAGTGTAAGTGGAAGCTAGACCAAAGTGTAGGGTATTGAGACGGAAATTACAATAGTTTTTCTCATCTTATTATATGCTTATGAATTTGGAAGCTTCTATTTATGTTTGTGTGTGAAACTCGAATGATGTACGAGGATATATTGTCTACTCTCTTGGACAATATTGGAAATTCAATGCAATGAATAACTTTTGTGTTTATCGAATTTCTTCTAGCAATACATGAGTCATTCTATGGTCATTAATAGATAGATTTTCGAATTATAATGAATTATAATTCTTTATATTTTTTCGTGACCTCTATACAAAATGTTGTAAATCGACCAATTGATCCCCGTCCATGATAAAAGAGTTCCTGCTCTTTGGTGGAGAACCATTTGACAGATTCGCTCTATTATTACCACGTATTCCAAAGAGAGTCATCGGGGCTAAGCCACCTGGTGATACTCGTAAAATAAAATGGACTAGTTTATTCGCTTTTTTGGCGTGGGCTTCGCACTCCAATCCATACAAGGAGGAACACCATTAATCCCTATCCAAAATGAAGTGCTAAGGAAGGACATATCTAGGAAGTGTTCCGTGAGTGAGTGGAAGTTGCGGTTGGGACACAAAATCTTGTTAGTCCGACGATCGGTGGACGACACGACATCAATTGTTTCTCGTATGATCTGGCTAGCACAACGGTCCCTTAATTGGCAACGGGGCATCTGTGGCCAGGCTTTGCAAAAGGTACAGTATATGATTAGGAAATAAAGAAGAAGAAGCAAACATCCTACATAATAAGTTAAATTAGTAGAATAGGAATTTTAACAATTGAGTCGAATTGAGTTCAATTCATGCCCTATATACAATAACGAGTCGAGCTTGAGTTCAGGGATTTAAAACACGATTCGATATCAATGCATCAATCTCAAGTCAGGCTTTGCATCAAAAAAATAATTTCAAATCAGGGGAAATTTCAAATAAGAGGCTCAAGTGGGGCCATTTTCTTAAAAAAAAAGTCCAAAGTGGACATTGCAATCAAATAATGGCCTCAAATGGTCTATCTAGTTTCAAATAAGAGTTTTGCTTCATTAGAGGTGTGTAAAATGGACTATCCAAATCGGAAATTGCCCGAACCGCTTGGTTTAGTCTTGTTCCTGGTTCCAAAAATTGAAAGTAGTGTCCGGATGATCTAATTCCGGTTACAAGGGAAACTAGATTGGATGAGACCGACTACATATACCTTTTTTGTTATTATTTCTTCAAAAAATTTAGTAAAATGTGAACTAAATACTATCTTAATCCAATTCCAAATAATGGGAAAAAAAGTAATGGAAAAAAAAAGTAGTGAAAAATGATCGGTTTCATTAGATCGGATCGGGACAAACCGGTGGTGTGGTCTGGTTCCCAATCCTAGGACCAACTAGTCCGGTTCCTAGTTCCTGATTCTACCTTGGAACCGGATCGGATTAGGAATCGATTCATCCCTAGGCTTCACCAACTAGCCAAACCTTGTCCACGTCTAGAGACATTCTTGTCCAAGAACGTTTTTTAAAAAAAATTCCTTTTCTTTCTCTCTCTCATGTTATTATTTTCTTTTCTTTCTTCTTCCTCAGGCCTCTTTTGCTCTGCCTCGCATCCGTCTTTGAACACCATCATCAGCCACCCCTCCCTCCCTCTCTGCCATTTGTCGTTATGATGAAGACCAACTTTTCTTCAGAGCAAGCCATGACAGTAGAACGCAGCTCATTGGAGATTCTAAGTTTCACTCCTCGAAATGGTTCGGAGATGATTCCACAAAGCCAAAGCAGGTGAACTTACAAAAATATGATTCCTTTATCCCAAGATTCATTGCAAATTTTTATCCAATTTGATGTGAGCCACTTCCTTTGAGCCACCCCACGCGCCCCAAAGATGTTGGATGAAATACCTGAATGGTCTATTTTGCTTTAATTGTTGAATTTTTATTGGATATGGATCGAGCAAATCGGATAAAATTAGTTGGAAGAAAGAAAAGGAAATTAGACACCGAATTTACGTAGTTCGGTTCAAATATCAAAATCTACGTTCACGAGAAGAGCAGCATGGAATTCCACTATAGAAACCAAGCGATACAATGAAAATTACAATTGCTCGAGTACTCAAACACTCTCTCAGTGTTTCCCAACCCTCAATTACACCTAATAACTCACACAGTTTTTAGCCCTCACAATTCTAGTGAAATTCTCACTCAAGGAATTAAACAAATTCTACTAATAAGAATTTAATTGGCTAAAATACTTGGGTATGATTACAATGAGAAAATCTCCCCTTTTATCGAGAGCTTCCACGCGTTCAGTAAAGCTCACTTCTCGTGCTCTTCTTGCTCTCTACTTCCTCATGGCCACCGAAGTCCTCCTTTCACAGGAGAATAGATGGAGAATAAGACAAACGGCACCTACAAGACAGACTTTTGAAGCAGCAGTACCCACCAATTTCCATGGGAATGCATGCACATGGAATGAGGTGGAGAACAATTGCACATTTATTTGACCATTCTTCCCGCACCTACTCTCACTGTTGTCAAAGATGGGCAATAATACTGCCCATCTGTATTATTGCCCATCTGTCTTCATGCGGCAAGAGTCAATAGGACATGTGCAGCAAATTAGATGCATGTAAGCTCAACCGGAAACTTCTTCCTGCTGTCTTTTTTGGAATTACATGCAAACAGAATCCATGCGTAATGTTCATCTTTTGACAATTTGGAGATAATCAATTCACATACGCCAATTTTTGATCCGCACGTGATCAAGTTCACATATTCTCGTCAGTTTGGTTTTATTTATCGGGCTCAAACTCAAGACATATTTTTAATATTAGTAATGGATAATTTCAAACGTCTTCCTTTCTCATGTGATAATGCCATTGTCCAGGGCTTCGATATATTATATTGCTCGACGAGAAGGTGTTGAGCAAAATAGGAATGGGCCCAGAAGACTGCTACTTTTGGAAACAGCTATGCAAGGCGTTACTAGGCACATACATGCTCACTGGCGTCGTGTGGCTCCACAACGAAACATCACCCCTAGGTGGTGCATGCTAAAGCCTTAGGCGAAGGAAGAGAAAGATATGTGCGACAACAATTTATCTAGGCGATAATAAGCCATGGAAGAGTTCATTAACAAGCGTGTATGATCGAAACGACCATTGGGCTCAAGGGATTTGTTGAAGCTGATGAAGATGCTTGTAAAAAGAGAACAAGAAGTTTGAGCAAGAAGCTCAGAAGCCGTGGTTTGAGATGAGGAATGAAGTCATTGTGGAGCTCCAAGAAAAAGGGTATTATATCGAGTGAATTGGGAGTGCGGAGAACATGTTATAAAGTAAAAGTACTATGAGCAAATTGGTAGTGTTGAATTTGCTTATAAAGTTTGGGCACTCTGTGCTCGGTGTCTTATTTAGCTTTTCGCATCTTTGCTTTGTTTGCAATCATTGCTATTAGTAAAACTTCGTTGATGTCATCTGGATCCTGATTTATTTGACTATAGCCTCAGCCATTGAGTCAAGGAAGTTCTCGTAAGATTAAACTAATAAAAGTATTAGAGTCACTATCAACTAGTATTAGACTATTGTTTTACAAAAGTTATTGTCCTGAGAATAATGCTTCAGCAAGAAGTTAGAATTTTTGTTATATACCAAATTCAAAGACAACATATTAGAAAGCATTCATTTCAAATGAATTAGAGGCTAGAAAAGCTCGGACCATCGGTGCAAACCCCAATATTGAACTAGACAGTCATCTTGAACTAGTGATTTTCAATAACTAGTAGCAAACGTGATATTCAGCAGCATTCGAACTATGAGATTTGTGCTTGACATTGATTTTTTTTCCCCCTTTGAGACAATGAATTGTGGAGAAAAATAAAGACGATGAACTGAATATAATAGACTCAAGCATTACATAAACTTTAACAAATAAAGAGTTGGCGATAGCTTCCCAGAACTCTTTTCAGCAGAGAGCCTACATTCTTTCTGATTTGCTTCTAGAGTCAGGGTCGCAAGCTGTTGTCAATGTCATGCCTATATGATTATTGTGCACTCATGTTCCTAGCAATAACACTACAAATCCTCTTAAGCCTTTAGCTGATATCATTACCAGTTGATTCATCTTCCTTGCAACATATTCTTTGCCAAGACCCCGCAACCACCAACTTCTTGTCCAAATCTCCAGCAACGCAACTTCTACCTTTAGCGACATCTCTTCTCTCCCCTTCCATGTGCATCAAACTCCACATATTCTAAGTCTTCCACAAACCCAGCAACTGCAATTCCTATTTTGCTCAACAATTTTTCGGCATCGAGGGATTTGATATACTGAAAGCCCTGGACAATGGTAAAATCACATCAGAAGTCTGAAAGCATTCATTGTTTAAGCAAAATAGACCCATTCAGGCATTTCATCAAACATCTTTGGGGGTGCGTGGGGTGCCTCAAAATTAGAGGCTCAAATCAGATCGAAATTTGCAATGAATGTTGGAATAAAGGAATCGATTTTGTAATCTCACCTACTTTTGCTTCGTGGAATCTTCTACGAACTATTTTGAGGAGTGAAACTCAGAATCTCCAACGAGCTCGGTTCTCCTGTAATGATTTCCTTCGGAGAAAAGCTGATCCTGATCATAAGACGACATGGCAAAGAGAGAGGGGGGGCTGATGATGGAGTCGAAGGAGGACGCGAGGCAGAGCGAAAGGGGCGACGAAGATGCAGAACGAAAGGGAAAGAAAACAAAACAAAAGCATGAAAAGAGTAAGAAAAAGAAAAAAAACAAGAAAAAAATGTACTTGGACGAGAATGCCCTGTGGACAAAGTTTGGTTAGCTTAGTAAAGCGAGACACATATTGAAGACTAAATCAACTACCTCAGACCTCTTTATATGAGACAATATTTATTTTGTAACATCTTTTGAGAAAATGCTTTACTTCAGGTCCTTATTGAAAATTTTCTCCCAAATTATTTAATAGCCCGACTACATCTTTATAATTTTTATGTTAAATGAAATACCTTATCTTTCAGTCTTTAGGGCATTGACCACTCTAAAAATATATGGTAGTTCCATCCCAGTATGCTAACAAGTATGATGCGAGTTGTCTTCAAAACTTCATAAGCCTCCTCCAAAACATGCACATATCCAATCAAAGCACGACTCCTGAAAAATAAAACTGCAATCAATCTTGCAAGAAAGTGCTTAAAAAGGTATAAGATGATAAAATTACGCCAGTTAGATCAACCAATAATATGTATCAACTAATGTCTATCGTGTTTAATATCTTTGTCAATGTTTACTATGTGCAAGAACATAGATAGAGGCTCTTCTAAATTTCTCGAGAGATACTGTCAAATATATAGGTCCAATTGTGTTTGTTGAGATTGAAATATGACAAATGATCTATATATAAAAGGAAGCAGCATCATATAAAAAAATATCATTAGTCATAAGGGAATCTTGTACGGTATGGTCATTAACTCATATCCTACCTGGTACATGAGATCAATAAGATATTCTATGTGCTCGATGGCTAATCTGCCTTAGATAAAAGCTTCCAAGATAGAGAAACACGTTATTAGCAAAAAAATGACCAAAGCTAGTTATAAATCAATAGATAAGCCTTCTCTCCTTCTTTCCCCCCTTTTTTTTTTTTTTTTTTTTTTTTAATCTAGCGTAGTTATCGAAGGATACTGAAACAAAATGTTTTTGATGAAAACTGATTCTGTTCCCAATCCAGCTAAATTAAGAACTTTTCAAGTACACAATCGACTAAATTATTGTGGAAGTTAAAGCCAAGAGTCAACCTACGCATCAAAAGTTAAATGAGTGGCAGAAATTGACTTTACCTGAAATGAAATTTTCCCGATTGAAAAATAAATTCTCGAGTGATCGATTACTCTTTAATTCCTATTTTAAGTAACTTCTAATCAAACTGCTAAAAAATAGGGAGGATGTAGAAATACATCATCCACCAATTAGATTTCCATTGCTTTTTCCAGAATAAAAAAATCTCAAGGAATAGACTAATGTGTGGGGTAATATGCACAAAATGAGTTCGGTTTTCCTCACTAACCAGTACAAACAATTCATGTTGGCGCCAACAAACCGAGTTTTGGCTCAAACCTTACTAGGTTCATGAGGTTAATAAGATATTTCATGGGTTTGCCATCCATTTAAGATATAAACTTTCTCGTGACATAACAAAAAGAAAAAGAAAAAGAAAATGAGAAACAATGTCATAGCATCGAAAAAGTACCAGGCCTAGACAATGCTAAACTAAATAACCTTCCCCACCAATCAAACACTTGGTTGGATGGAGTCGAAGAATAAAGCAATCAAATGGCAAGGCCATGCTTTGCAGAAGGTATAGTCTTTTTAATGAATTACTCATGAAAACGCATTTCAGGTTCACAAAGCCTCGCCATATTAACTATAAGTCATCCAATTGAAAATTCTCTTAGTATAATCAATTAGACAAAGCCTTCCCTCCTCCTCTTTCCTTCTTTGTTGTTTATTAACCTCTAGTTTCTCTTCTTTTTGAAATTGTACATGCATACAAAAGTTTTATCAGGTCAAGTTTTATAGATCACAACCTCAAAACCTCCTATATTGGTACTTACCGATTAAACTAGTAAGTTTTCATGTATATCATATATGATTTGAGTAAAGTATGGTATGAGTTGAGTTGAGAGAGAGAGAGAGAAGGGGGCGAGGGGGGTGTGGTGGGGATCATCATATGTAGCAAGAAGTTAAATGAGTAGAAAAAAATAATTCTAATCACCTGAGGTAACTTGGTGGACCATGTGACCTATGCTTTAAGAGTCATCCTTTATATACAATGAGCAAATTTTCTATGACGCGTGAAAAGACGTAGGAAACATTAAAAAGAACTTTTTAAAATAATAACAAATTGAACGATGACATTTCTTCTGGATTACTGTGGTTCTTCCACTTATTTGGATACCAACTGACTTCGTCCCCAAGCGTATCCAAAATTTTGAAACTTTCTCATGGATGGAAAGGAAAGAAAAGTGAAAAAGAGTAGAAAATGAGAAAAGAAAAATGAGAAAACCCAATTGGGAAACAAAACTTGCAGGTGTGCCAAAATAAGAGAGATCAATTGGTCCGACAACAATAAGTAAACTAAAACGTCAAATCTCTCTTTTCAGTTAATCAAATGTTAACTCCATGATAGAGAGATGGTTCTGTGGGACTCACCTTACGGTGCTTGTAAGACTCGAGGGTGCCCCAATAGTCTTTCCTCCAGCCGACGATTAGTAAGTGGCAAATATTTGGCAATTTGGTGCTCGATACGTTAATCAATTTTTCCAATGACCTGCATCCACGAACTTGTAATTCGTCCAAAAACTCTAGCTCGTCAAGGCCCTTGACAACCCGTAGTTGATGGTTGTGAAAGATTTTGAAAGACTTGAGGTTCTTCAAGTTTGACAAACCACCAAGACTCTGCACACATCTGCAGTTATGAAGTAGGAAGTTTTCCAATGATTCCGTTGTACCGACAATTTGCACCTCAAGTATCTTATCGCAACCCCCTAGAGTGAAACTTCGCAATTTATTTAAGGCTCTCAATGGAACGATTAGTCTCCCTTCACAACTAATCAACTCATTAGCAGACTCGTTGTCGGTCCTAGCTTCCCTCACATAAACTAGCCTTTCAAAGGACCTGCACGATTCAATAGACAATGCCTCCAGGGATTCGAACCCAGAAAACTGGATCTCAACTAACTCTGGACAATCCTTCACCTCAACATCTTTCATCTTCCCCATGCTTGAAAGCGTGAATCTCTGGAGGGGTACGCATTCTAGCACGCGTAACTCCCTTATATTTGGAATCTGAGGCCCATCTAGTTGAAATTCCTGCATTGGAGACTCAAAGAGCTCTAAACGTGTCAAATTTCCCAGAGAGAGTGACATAGTTGAATTGAAATTATCAAGGCATAGCTTTTGTAGAGACAAGGGAAGCTGCGGAAAGGATTGTAGGTCAAATCCATGCAAATGAAGTGTGCTTAACTGGGTAAGGGAAACCATCTCAGTAGGAGCAGGGATATTGTAAAGTTTCAAGCTCAAGTTAGTTAGTTTGGATAACCTCTCAATCCACCATAAGTAATTGGTATAAATTTTATTTGCTCTTTCTCCCATATCCTTTAGATCCAGCTCAACCAAATTAGTCAATTTCGAAAGATCTGGGATTACCCGCAATGAATTGGATGACATGTGTAAATGGGTTAAACTTGTTGGAAGAGTTGGCAACTCCTGAATTCTATGACATTCCATCAACTTCAATCTTTGCAGGTCAGGAAGCATGCTAATGGTCTTTGGAACTTTACTAACAAATGCATGTGATAAATCGAGGATTCTTAGAAAGGGCAAACTTTTGATTTCATTAGGAATTTGACCTTTTAAACTGTGACTATCAACTTTAAGCACTTCCAGATTCTGAAGCATTCCAATATCACTAGATAACTCCCATGAATTTGCTGAACCTAAGTTGATCAAGAAAGCTTCAAAATGCACCTCCCGTAACGATTTCAACTTCCATGTGAAATTCGGTAGTTTCATCATGCAACACCACTGTACATAGAAGTACTCCAGATTCACAAGGCCCCCCATTTCATCAGGCAAATCTCCAAGAGAAAAGCAGAAAGAGATCCTCAACTCAATCAAACACTTCAACTTCCCTATAGAACCATCAATTTTTCTCAAATTTCCACAACGTTCTAAAGTAAGCCTTTCCAAATTCGGGCATCCAGAGAAGTCTGGTGTTTTAGTTATGCTATAACACCTTATAAGAGAAAGAACTCTCAGTTTTCTTGCCATCTGTCAAAATAAACGCAATCAACAATAAAATATCACTTTCAAAGAAAATATAATAAACAAGCATATCACACACCTTGGTTATGCTCTGTATATTTGAATCATCTATGAAGTCATTGTCTGAAAATTGAAGAACGACCACACTCTTTAAGTGCATGGTGGTTGGCTTAGATGAAGGAGCACTCCAAAATAACCATCTTAAAGTGGTAAGAGCATTCACAAAGTTACCAACGAAGGTTCCTCCATTTAATTTGAGGTACCTTAAATGCTCAAACCTTCCAATTTCTTCACTTTTGATAACAACATCATCATAACATTGGTATAAATCAAGATCCAATGCTTCAATGTTCTTCATCTGCAAAATAAGAGAGAGAAAAAAAAAAACAAAAGAGTGATATTTAATATTCTATTTCAAAGGAAAGGATTAAAATGGGAAAAAAGAAGAAATTAAAAATGCATCCTGGAGTGGAGTTGAGGATTTTTTATTAGAAAAACTATGAGGTTTCTCCTGAGGGACTTTACCTGTGTTGTGATTAATGTATCAAGGATGTCTTCGCAAATCCATAACCTACTACGCTTTTCATGATATGTTGGATTTTCTTGGCGAACAATTTCTCTTCCAAGATCTTTGAGTTGATCGTGCATCCAAAACTTATTGTCTTTAATTTTTATCAAAGACATCCTATTGAGGACGCTGACCTCATCGCGGTGGAGAAGACCCCGATCTTTCCACAAGTAAATTGCATTTGTCTTATCCTCACCAATGAAAAAGCATGCAATATCCAAGAAAATTTGTTGTTGCTCAAAACTTAAGGCATCATAGCTGATTTTCAACTTTTCAAAAACATCCTTATCAGGTGTTTTTCTTAACTCGTCCAATGTTTCTTTCCATTCTTTTTGTGTTTTTCGAGAGAGGTGTGAGCCAATTACTTCAAGAGCCAATGGAAGTCTCCCAGTAGCAGATACAATCTCTTTTGAAAGATCATTATAATCATCTAAAGACAAGTCTCTATTGAATGCATGCATACCGAAAAGCTTAAGCGCTTGATCCATACTCATCAACTCCATTTCATAGTCCAAGATTTGATAATTTTGTTTATTAATTTGCAAAACGTCTCTATCTCTAGTTGTAATTAGAATCCTTGATCCTGAACACAAAGTATTGATTCCAACCAATATTTCCACTTGTTCGCCTTTATCAACGTCATCCAGTACAATAAGGACTTTCTTATTACAAAGTGCCTCTCCAGTCCTCCTCATTCCATAATCAATTTCATCAATGCTCTGTGTTCCTGCCTGAATGCCGATGTCGGATAATAGTTTCTTTTGCATCTCAACTAAGCCATTAGCTCTTGACGATTTTTTTCCAACGTCTTCAAGAAAACAACAATACTTTCCAAATTGAGAAGACAGTTGGTTGAAAACGATCTTGGCAAGAGTTGTTTTACCGATACCACTCATGCCATGAATTTGAACGAGGCGCACGCCGTTACACTCGACATCTAACAATTCTTTGACTGCTAGAACTTGATTTTCAATTCCGACTAAATAATCAGGCACCAATCTATGTTTTGTCTTCAACTTTTTCAAGACCTCCTCAACTACCAATTTGACCAGGTGACCATAGCTGGCACAATGGATAACCATATTAGTTGGGGCACAATGCTAAATCATGATTACCTAGCTAGAAGTGATATTATTCAAGTACTGAATATACTACACAATAATTGGCCAACTAATGGGGCCTTAACAATCTAGAAGTACCGTCCAAAAAAAAATCCAGAAGTGCTATGTCTGACCCGAAATTTTTACTTGATTCCAACATGAGATTGGCAACAACATTCGCACAAAATAGACGTACATATATAAGTATTTGAAAATTTCAGCTTATCATTTATGTTCGAACGACCATTACAGAAGCTGAACACCATGTGTTCATGAGAAGATATGTTTAACGTATTGAAAGATTTATTATTAGATAGAAACGTGCATTGCATTTAATCATTATCCCATTCTTTTTCCTCCCAATGCCCACAATCAAATGTTAATTCAGCCACCTAGCTATTAATATCACTATTGGCCCATAATAATGATGATCTTGTTAAGCAGTTTCACATTTATCAACAAACGTAGCACAGGTTCATCATTTAATCTCACCTCAATCGTGTTGGAGTTTTTATGCCTATGATGAAGGTTCATGGAAAATTGGAGAAACAACCATCTTGAAAACAATTAGCTTACCCTTTGAACTTATTGGCTTCCCACCCCTTTCTCGCACCAACCACCTCGAGAGCCTTTCTCCATTCATTTACTTCCTCACAATTCAATTTCTTCTCGCATTCCAAATTGAGTATGGCATCTTGATACAACCGAGTTTTCAACTTGACATCATCAGGTTCCACGTCATAGAAAATAGGTAGGATCACTTTATTACCTTCCGACTTGGAGGTGTTTGCCACAATCTGCTCGAGTTCACGGAGACACCATTGGCTCGAAGCATACGCTCGAGAGAAGATGGGTATGTAGATCTGGGAGTTTTTGATCGCTTGCTGAAGTGATCCTTTGATCCCTTCTCCGACACGTAACTCTTCATCATCTCGAAAGACGTAAATTCCAACATTAGTCAAGCTATGATAAAGGAAGTCAGTGAATCCAACGCGAGTGTCGGGTCCTCTGAAGCTTAGAAATACTTGATATTCGCTTCCCAATGACGTTCCTGTATTTGAGCTTGCCATAGCAGTAATTTGCTCCTCTCAGCAGATCCCTCTTTCTTTCTCTCTCTAACTCAATGTTCTTGATAAGAACCAATTTAAATGCTATGGGTCTGTGAGAACGTGGTTGAAGTAGATAGTAGTATTTTACGACGAAGACCATAAAATCATATGTTATTGGTCAATGAGAACCGAAGTAAACAAAAGACCAAAGTTGCCGGGTGAACGTATTATTCAAATTCTTAGGCTGCATTTGGTATAGCTTTCCCAAAGAGGCTTTCAGCCCTGAAAGCCCCTTGGGAAAATGCTGAAAGCCCAAGGCTAGTAGGGACTAGCCTTGGGCTTTCAAAGATTCCCGAAATGCTGAAACCACTTTTTTTCTTCCAAAATTACCCTCACCGATTGTTCATATTTCCGATTTTACCCTAAATATTATTATTTTTTAATTAAAAAATAAGGCAGCCCTTCGCCGGTCCGGCGAAGGGCTACGGCCGCCGGCGAGCCGGATCGGCGTCGGCGGCCGTCGGGCGACCTCCGGCGAGGGTCGCGCGACCCGCCGAGGGCCGCCGGAGGTCGCCCGACCTTGGGTGACCCTCGGTGAGGGTCGCGCGACCCGCCGAGGGCCGCCGGAGGTCGCCCTCGGGCGACCCGACCTCGGGTGACCCGGGGGGCCGCGCGACCCGGGCGACCGCCGCCCGGGTCTCGCGGCGCGCCCTCGCTGGGTCTCGCGGCCGCAGCGACCCGCCCGGGTCTCGCGAGGGTCGCTCGACCACCGGCCGCCGTCGAGCGACCCTCGCGAGACCCGGGCGAGGGCCGCCCGGGTCGCGCGAGACCCAGGCGGCGGGTCGCCCGAGGTCGGGCGACCTCCGGGGGCCCTCGAGGTCGGGTCGCGCGACCCTCGCCGAGGGTCGCCCGGGTCGCGCGACCCGCCAAGGGTCGCCCGAGGTCGGGCGACCCTCGCCCTCGACCGGTCGCGCGACCTCGGGCGACCTCGGCCCGACGGCCGCCGCGCGCGCGATCGGCTCGCCGGCGGCCGTAGCCCTTCGCCGGACCGGCGAAGGGTTTCGGTCATTTAAAAAAATAATAATAATAAATATATATATATATACACACACACATTATACCCATTATACCCATCAAAGCCCATTGTGAAAGTTTTTTTTACCAAACGCACATTTAACTCAAAGTCCATTTGTAAAAAAAATTTACCAAACACAATTGCATTTTCCCAAGTAGCTTTGGGCTTTCAGCATTTGCATTGGACTGAAAGCCCCTTGCAAATGCTGTACCAAACGCACCCTTAAAATATTATGAAAATATTTGTATAAAAGATGAAATCAACCGATCATTATATGAGGGGTATGTTATTGTTGAATTTGTAGATACGATGAAAAGAAAATGTTTGTTGAGGGTGTAATAGATTTTTCGGAAACGCGAATACCACGCACAACATAGCCGGCTTGTTCTGTTTAATAAACGGATAAAGAAAGAGATCTCCAACCAACGCGAGTTAAATTGTTTCTAAGTGGACCTTTTCTGACCTCAAATCTGTACACGATGGTTCCAAATTGCAGAGTTCAATTGAAGCGGATACCAATCTACTCACTCTCCTTATTATGTTGATTTTTCATTTGCCGATGATATCTAAACATGATACACACAGAAGCGCTCTATAATTGTTGCCAAGACAAACCCTCTTTTCTCTTTTGCTATCCACTCGAACCAGACTATTGAAAGAGGATAGAAGAATTAGCAATATTTGATCAGGAGTAGCTAATTAGGATTTTCATTTGTTCATAAAATTAATAACTTGAAAAAAAATGGGGGAGAGTTAGGAATTTGCTAGACACCATCTTTGACTGGATAATCCCTTTGATAGGGGAATACGAAATGGCTAAAAGTCGTACAATGTGGCTGCGTCAACGCGTTCCGAGGCAATAATGGAGTGGTTACGGGAAAAGCAAGTAAAATGCAATGGGCCGATGAGGAAACGATTGGGACAGAAATCATACTTTTTCGCGACGACGAAGACCATAAAATCGAATGCCATTGGTCGATGAGACAAAAAATCAAAGTTGTGGCCGACACAAGCTTTCGGGACTGAGTGCAGGGTCAGTCAAAGGAAAGTGTGGAAAATTTCCCTCGATGGGTTTCTAAAATAAATGATACATAGTTGGAAGAACCAGCAACAATTCATCCAAAATTAACCTAATTCATTATCAATTTCTTCCCCAAGATTAAATCGACCAAAATCAACTCAACTCCAATAATAAGCAGCACTGTTTTCCCATGATACAATCTCGCAATGAGTAGATATAATGTCAACATGATAAAAAAGACAGGCAACGGCGACAATTTACTTTGAAAATTCAATATGGAAAAAATCACGAACACTCTTAAAATTTTCACTTTTATAATAAAAAATAGTAGAATGTAAAGAGATTCTCCTCTAATCACACATTAAAAGTTCAATATCCACTGAAAAAGCGAATTAACAAATATGGAGAAATTTGAAATAATTTGGAGAAGATTTCAACGAACAAAATTGATTCGCTCGTCTTTCTCGGTCTAACTATTAACATATTGAAATTTAAGTCAATTCCGACGACATTTTACCTCCAAATCTAGATCGAATCTCCCAGCGCTTTTATTATCTTCTTCGAACGAGAGCCGCCTGTCTTTCTTTTCCTTATTGCTTTTTTGACTTTTTGACTCCCTTGTCTATTATTTATTAATGTTAGTTGGGCCCTGCACGGACCCAACTAACATAAATATTTAGGGTGTGTTTGGTTCGGTTTAAGAAAATGCACTTGAAAAAATATAAATACTTTTGAACTAAAGGGGTTTCTCGAAATACAAATACTATTTGATAAATTTTGCATTGTGAAACAACTTTGACTTAAGTGCCATTTGGTGAATACTACATTTTGCTTAGGGACTTTTGTGAAATTTAGTATTTAAAAAAATTGTAAATAATTTTTTTTTCAAATTCACTTTCCGACGGCCACTCTCCGACGGTTAGATCTGGTCGTCATGCGATCTCAGGCAGTGGTCGCCCGTTGCTCAAGTCACGAACCCAAGCACCAGCGGTGGTCGCGCGACTGCTTGGGTCGCCCGACCCAAGCGACGGCCGTGGCCTGGGTTCGCGACCCAGGCGATGGGTGACCGCCGCCTGAGGCGACGACCCAGGCACGCGACGAGTGACGGTCACCTGAGGAGGTGACCCAGGCGGTCGCCCCCTTGGCCGACGGTTGCCCTCTCTGGCCAGCAATTGTCGGCGGTGTTGGCCACACGAGGAAGATGAACAATAGTCCTCCAAGTTGCATTCCGAAAATGTAACTTGCAAATGCACCTTTAAACTTGCATTCAGCTAAGGGACTTTGAGGACACTTGGAGATACAATTGTATCTCCCCAAAGTCCTCCCCAAAACTGAGTCAAATAAATTTATATTTTCTCAAGGGGCTTTAGGGGCTGAAAGCTCTTGGGGAATGCTGAACCAAATGGGCCCTTAGTACAGTTGATCAAAGAAAAACATGATCGCCAATTTGATTGCCAAGTAACCTATCATTAACGTAAGAACACCATTAGAAATTTACTGACTTCGAAATGAATTAAAGAATAACCCGACCCTTCTGGAATTTTACAAGTATCGTAAATAAATTGCAAACACTATAATAGGTCTCACAATATTGTAGTAAATTTATGAACTTACCAACTTCTACTCACTCTCTTTATCATTTTGATTTTTTTCATTTGCTGATGATCTTTAAATACCCCGTGCTAACGTCTCTTTTTCATGTGATGAAATGAAACTCATCCTGTGATCAACTCGAATCGGATGGTTGAAACAGGAGAACAGGAGAGAGAAATAACAATGCTTGACCAGGAGTAGTTAATTAGGATATTTCATATTAATGTAAAATTACTACCTTAAAGAAAAGAGGAGGGAGGGGGTGTTCAATAATTAAGTTTTTTCCCCTTGAAAATGTTTTTGAGCAGGTCATTTCTATGATATGTGAATATGAAATGGTTGAGAGTCGTAGAAGGTGGCCGTGACAACACGTCATGAAAAAGAAAAGAAAAGGGAGCAGTAATGTAGGAATATCAATCAAATGCCATGGGACAATGAGGAAACGATTGAAACAGAGAGTCGTTTATGGAGGCCTATAAGGACAAACTATGAGTAGAACGTAGCTTGTCATCGAGTGCTTGCAACAAGAAAAATCGAAGCATATTGAGCGTTCTTGAGATCTATTTCTTTGCTAGTACATTGTAGTCAATTGAGTACTAATTCTAAAAGTCAGCAAGAGTGCAGAAACCATTTGTAAACACACCGGAGAAGTGATTGTCCTTAGAGAGAATGCAATTGTGTAGGTGAGAGATAAAAGTTTGAGGATGATTATTTGTAAACACTTAGAAATGTGGTTAATAATTATGGGGAGAATGTGTCTACCATATTGTGTGCACAGGGTGCGAGAATGGCTATTGAAAGAGATCCAATAGTTACTTTGTTTACAGTGAGATAGCCGTTGGAGTTGAGTCCGAGCGGTACAAAGTTCTTGGCATTTGAACTGTTGGCTCAAGTAGTGGATTTCAACCTAATTGGGCTACTAAAGCTAGGAGAGAGGAGGAGAACGCATATCCTAACTGAAACTCTCTCTATAAATAGCTTTTGCAATTCCTCTTCCCCTAAATTATCAGTTTACTTGCGTATTAAAAATATAATATTTTAAATAAGGGGCTAGTTCTAGAAAGATCAGACATTTTTACATATGTAAACATACACTTCAGCCCCTCTTTCGTGTATTTGGACCTAAAAATATGGATTGCCAGGTCGGAGGTGTCAAATGCTATAACGCTACAATCATATGGCTTGCAAATCCTGTTAATAATTTATAGGATTTTACTAAGGACAATGAAAGAAAATCATTACTTTTGTCTATTTTTTGCAAGAAGTTGAGATGGAGTTTGAAGCTTTACACGATTGTTTACTTTTCAATATTTATATTGAATTATTACTGAAGAAGAAAAAAATTCTCTCTACCCCCTCCGGTGGTAGCTTTCTCTCTACCCCTTCGGTGGTAGATCCCCCACCCAGAAACCCTAACTGAGACCAAACTCGCCAATGCTGATTCCACACCATCTTCCCCCAAACTAGGCGTAGAATCTGCCTCCCTACTTCCTCTCCATGTTCGAGGCCCATGGAGCAGCGTCAGCAACAAAGAGCACCTAAGCAACACTAGGGCATCCGAAGCTCCCTTAGTGCCAAATCCCCTGGAATCCGAACAAGGACTACTGGAAATGGTAAGATGATTCTCGACCCCCACCTCCCATAGTGTAGATTCATTAGGGCTCCCTTCACTCCAGAAAAAACAGTAACCCTAGCCATAGAACCTGAGCCAGAAACATCAATACTTTTTATAAAACCATTTATCACCAAGGTAAGATGGATGAAGAGAAGGAAAACCACCTCCGAATGCTTGCGCTGTGTAAAAGGATGGATCAGCTGTGGTCTGCGAAGGAGATAACTGAGCTGCCCGGTAGTATTCCTACAAATATTCAAAATGAGAGTGCCCTCATTCTCTATGGTAAGCTATTTTCCAAGCCAAATGTTAATTTCCAAGCATTTACCACAACAATGCGAAAGGCATGGAAATTAGATACAGTAAAATGCGAAACGATCGAACCAGGCTTCTTCATGTTTCAATTTGAGTCTACAAAAGATAAAAACAGAGTGCTAGCCACAGGGCCATGGTCGTTCGCTAGTAATCTACTAGTGCTGCAAGAGGGCGATCCTACAGTCCCTGAACACTGTTATGAGTTCACACACTACGCCTTTTGGGTGCACTTAGTAGGTCTCCCTAGAGCGGGTCTAAGTGAAGAGGCTATTACAAGTATAGCTTCCAAGATGGGAAGGGTGGAGGAGGTAAAAATAGATGCAAAAAACAACAGCTCTTGCAAAAGTGGGAGAGCAAAGGTGAAATTGGAACTTGCCAAACCATTAAAAACTGGTACTATCATCAACTTGGGGGGCAAGAAATGGTGGATCGACTTCAAATACGAACGACTACCACATTTCTGTTATTCATGCGGATGTATAGGTCACTATGCCAACTATTGCCAGATTATTCCATATGAAGAAACAGAAATGCTGAACGACAAACCTAAGAATTATGGCTCATGGCTAAGGGCTGAAGTAAGAGAATCCAGCCCATGTTGGAAAGTTTTCTATGGTGATCTGCCCGCATACCCAGAGGCTATGGAATCTGACCCTGCAGCACAAACTCTTCCTGTGGATATGGCAATACAACAATCAGAGGAGACTAATAATCTGGCACTAGTCCTATACAGCCCAACATGCCAAGAAGGCGCACACAACATCAACCCCATAGACCCTCGAACCTCAGAAAAAGGCAAAATGGTACAGATATACTAGGAACCTGATCAACATGAGATATGCAAAAAGAAGGAACAAGAGATGAAGCACATAGGGAAAAAAACAGGGCATAAAACTCCTCTAATCAAAAAGCAGAAAATGTTTGCACCTTATGGGAAGAAAAGAAGCTCCGAAAACCTCTTTAGGATGAACACTCCCATCTAGGTCATGGTCGGGTTGCAAAGGACCAACCCGCACGGTGTTGGTCCTCAAATTTTAGGACCGAGGACCTACCCTATTGGACACTCTCACTTTTCCTCTCTACATTTTTCCGAGAAAACCCCTGCAAAACTCTCCCCCTCGAGCTCCTCTTTCTCTTATGTGGGAAGAAGTTTTTAGTCTTCTTCCGTAGGTGATGTTCTATGCTAGAAAGAAGGGAGGAAGAAGAAAATGGGCCGGCTCGTGTGGAAAAGAAAAGGGAAAAGAGGAAGTGGCCCAAACAAGCCAGTCTTGAGGATTTTTATTTTCTCTTTTGATTAAAAAAATTATAAACAATATTTTAGATATACTATATATATTCGGGGGTTGGAACTATCAAGGGCTAGGCAATCCCTTGACAACCCGGTCCTCCTAAGAACCGGATCTTCGAGCCATAGTGGCTCGGAACTATCAAGGGTCAAGCAATCCCTGACCCAACTTAGTCTTCCTTATGGAAACTAAGAATAAAGAAGTGGTGATTGAACGTCTAAAAAAGCGACTCCGATTTAAGAATTCAACTATTTTCAACCCTGTAGGCATTGAGGGAGGATTAGCACTACTGTGGGACGAGGAACCTCAGGTGGAGGTGCCGTTGAGTTCGCGGGACATGATAGACGTCAAGTGAAGGATTGAAAGTAGTAAGACAAAAATGAGAATCTCTTTTTTCATGCATCGACTAATTACCGGGAGAGGCAAAACCTATGGCATTCAATTCATGTAAACTGCGACCAAATTAGAGAACCTTGGCTTTGCATGGGGGACTTCAATGAGGTCCTATATGAATGGAAAAAAATTGGTAAACGAGAAGCTGATCGATACCAAATAGACTCCTTTCGAGACTTCCTTCACTCATGCTCTCTCATGGACATAGAAAGCAAATGATGCTCTTATAGGTGGTCCAACAATTGAGAATGAGCTGACTTAGTAAAGAAAAGACTGGATAGAGCACTTTGCAACCTACAATGGCGTGTGATATTCCCAAATGCTGAAGTCTACGCTCTACCCGCTATTGGATTTGACCACAGCCCTATCCTCCTACTCCTAGACACCATGGGGCAGAAAAAACAAAGAACTTTCAGATTTGAAGCGTTTTGGAACGAACATCCAGAATGTACAGAAGTGGTTAAATCAGCATGGAGGAACGAAACAAGAAATCAAGTAGAGATAGTGGGAAAAACGAAGAATGTAGCTGCTATTTTGGGGAAATGGAGTAAAGCAAACTTTCAGAATGCAGCCAGCAGAATAGAGCACTATAAAAAACAACTAATTGGGATCAGCAACAGGAGGGGAGGTGCCTCTCAAACTGCAAAATATAGGG
Organism: Corymbia maculata; assembly: GCA_014182735.1. Lineage (NCBI taxonomy): Eukaryota > Viridiplantae > Streptophyta > Magnoliopsida > Myrtales > Myrtaceae > Corymbia > Corymbia maculata. Next base: position 25,505,403 of record CM024683.1, on the reverse strand, counting down.
AAATAGTGGGAAAAATTGAAGAACTATGGAGACAGGAGGAGATGTATTGGAGCATGCGGTCCAGAATAGAGTGGATGAAATGGGGAGACAAAAACACTACATATTTCCACGCCACAACCATCCAGAGAAGACAACGAAACATAATCTCAATGCTACGCATAAGAGAAGACACATGGTGCAGAAATTTGGTGCAAATAGAGCAACATATAAATGACTTCTACCAAGCATTGTACACATCAGTGGGGCACAAAAACTACTAGCCAGTATTGGAACATTGCCCACATGTAATCACCCCAACAATAAATAATGCTCTGTTGGAAAAAGTCTCAAGAAAAGAAGTTTGCCAAGCAGCCTTCCAACTAGGTGCAACCAAGGCTCTAGGACCAGACGGTTTGAACGGTCTCTTCTATCAAAGCCACTGGCCTATAGTTCAAGAGGACCTTTATCGATTGGTGAAGGATTTCTTCAGCCAAGGCACCTTTGACCCTGCATTAAACCAAACACAGCTCGTTCTTATCCCAAAAACAGCAAGACCAGAGGAGATAACACAATTTCAGCCCATTAGTCTTTGCAATTTCGCGTACAAAATTATAGTAAAGGTAATGGCAAATAGAATGAAGCCTTGGCTACCGAACATAATATCACAAGAACAGAGCACTTTCGTGGGAGGAAGACAAATACAGGATAATATTTTAGTTCTACAGGAGGTTCTTCACCACATGCGCATAAGGAAAATGAAAATGAACTATCAGGCCGTGCTTAAACTCGACATGTAAAAAGCCTACAATAGGGTTAAATGGGACTTTTTACGCGATTGTATGGAGAAAATGGGGTTCGATGAGAAATGGGTTCGTTTGATCAGCTACTACATATCATCAATATCTTTTAGAATATGCATCAACGGAGCGAACAGTGAATATTTTACACCTACGAGAGGGATTAGGCAAGGGGACCCACTCTCACCTTATCTATTCATCATTATGGCTAACACTCTCTCCTCCCTAATCTCTAAAGCAATGACAGATGGAAGTCTGAAGGGAGTCCAGTTGAACACCCACTACCCAGCACTCTCACACTTGCTATTTGCAGACGATGCAATTTTCTTCCTGAATGCAACTACTCAAGAGGCAGAAAACCTGTCAAATACCCTAAATCAATATTGCTATACCTCAGGCCAGCAGGTAAACCTCAACAAGTCAGGTATTTTCATAGAAAGAAGCTGTCCTCAGTCTATAAAACAGAAAATAGCGGATGTTCTGAGAGTCCCGCTGATAGAAAAAATACAGGAAAGTACCTAGGTATACCTTTAGACTGGGGCCAAACAAAACGACAACTCTTCTCGTGGATCCTAGCACGGGTAGACAACAAACTTACAGGTTGGAAGGAAAAACTAATCTCTAAGGTAGGCAAGGAGATACTGATCAAAACGGTAGTTCAAGCCATCCCACAATACGCAATGTCTATATTTAAAATCCCACTCTCAATATGTCGAGCAATTGAAAAGCGCATCGCCTCTTTTTGGTGGAGACAGAATGCCTCGAAAAAAGGTGTACACTAGAAACAATGGGACATCTTAAAAGACAGGAAAGATTGTGGGGGCCTTGGCTTCAGAGACCTAGTGGATTTTAACAGGGTAATGCTGGGAAAACATGCTTGGCAACTACTAAAGCACCCGGACACTTTGTGGGCAAGAATCTGCAAGGAAGTCTACTTCCCGAGAGGAGAATTCTGGTCTGCGAAGAAAAGGAACAGGCCCTCTTGGGGGTGGCAAAGCCTACTAGAGGGAAGGGATATGATCCTGCCAGATGTGAGACAGGTTGTTGGAGATGGACAGAAAATTAAAATCAGAGAGGATTTATGGCTAAAGTCAGGAAGGATAGGAGGTCCGGCAAACCGAGGAGACTCGGTTCTTGTTGCTGATCCAATACAAGGTACCACAAGACAATGGAAAATACAAATGCTGGAAAACCTGTTTGATGAAGATTGGACACGAGAAATCCTTACAATACCCCTAAGTATCCTTCCCACCCCTGACAACCTTGTGTGGACAGCAAACGCATCAGGGGAATACACAGTCAAAAGTGGGTATAACATAAATCGCAACACTCGTTTACCTCGCACTGCCGATCAACCATCCTCCTCATATCAAATACCCAAAAAATTATGGTAAGAGATTTGGCACCTCCACACACCCCCTAAAGTTAAATTCCTAACATGGAGTGTCTGCACTAACGCCCTACCAACAAAGGACAATCTATTCAAGAGGCGAATTTTACCCGAAACAGCGTGTCCTTTCTACGGCGAAGCACCAAAAACCATCAAACACACCTTCATCCTCTGTCTGCGGGCACAAGAAATCTGGTTAGATCAGTGGTTGGGCATAAAAAAATTGTCGCGGAATGTTACTAGAGCCGACAAATGGGTATGGAAAACTCTCACCGAAATAGCTGAACCGCAAAGGAAAGCGCTCGTTGCCGAAGTCCTCTGGTTAATATGGAAGACCCGCAACATGTTCATCTTCCAAGCCCGAACAACCTCAAAGGAACGACTGTTAGAGGAAGCCATACATAGCAATCAACTCTACCAGCAATTAAACTACAGCAAGGTCCGAAACAAGAACCTCACCTCCTTTGCCCAGATTGGCAAAACCCCAACGCTGGAAGAACAACAACCCGAGACAGTACAGCGCCGACTCAATGTTGATTTCTCGTGGAATAGCTTGAACAAGGAGGGCTCTGTGGCAGGAGTGTGGCGCGACAGCGCGGGAGTGCTGCTCGACGGCTTTGCAAAACAAATCCTCGCCCCCTCTACTCAGATCGGCGAAACCCTAACAATCCGCAAAGGGCTCCTTTTTCTCCAGTCAAAACAGGGAAGTGGAAGTACAAGCAGTAGAAGCAGATGCGAACAGAGCTCCCCGACGGAACTAGTTCACTCTAACAGCCTTGAAGCGGTTCAGTTTATCCTGGGCTGGGCCGAACCTCCGTGGGCTGCGAAGCAAATTGTTGAAGACTGCCGTGGGCTGCTTATAGAATTAAAACAGGTTGGGCTGAAGTTTGTCCCCAGAGATCAAAGTCGAGCCGCTGATTGGGTAGCAAGGGCCCATTACGCGAAAACTCTCCCGCCTAATTGGATTGCAACACCACCACCATCACTGAAACTTATTTTATGTTCGGAACTTAACTTATCTTGTAATCCTTCCTTTATGGATTACTAATGCAATATCTACATTTCCGACCAAAAAAAAAATATTTATATTGAATCGGGTTTAATGTCAGCAAATATATTGTATTGAGTTGAGCGTGAGTTGGGGTTAAGAAAACCAAATTATCGTGTTTTCAAGATAATTGCACAAATTGACCTAAAGTTAATGTATCAAAACTCGAATTTACATAAATTTTTTAATTGAATCAATGTATTCTTAAATTTTCGATGAAAAATGCAATCAAATCATTTCAGCTAAGTCCCGTCAGACTTATTCAACGCAGCACTCCAGTCATTTTCGATTACAAGTGTAACGACGAGATCAAACGACGCTGTTCTTCTTCTGTATTATGCACCTAACACACAGATAAGTCAATTTTGGAATTCAATGCTTTCCCCTCCGCCTTATAGCAGGCCAAGGTACAAAAGAGGATAAGGGGAATCCATCCTCTTCCAAACGTAGATGCCGCAGTGGAAGGACCGCTTGTCAATTCCATTACATCATTAGGCTACTTTAAGTTTCACTATTGATGACCACGCTCGACAGGCTGAGCTGTCTTACGTTGGACGATTCTCGACGGCATTGTCTTGTTAGAAGACGATAATCACCTACTTCCGTTGGCCGGCGCTTAGTGCACTGTTATGCTGCCATCAAAGGCGAATTGCATCCCCGCACTATTTTCTGTTTGTTTGTTTATGTGATGACTAGGAAAAACAGTCACTTCATCGTGCTTCTTTTGGCTTCTCATCGTTGAAAAAGTATTCTAATTTCCAATTTAGTTTTTGACTACGAAGACCATAAAAATAGATGCTATTGGTCCATGAGAAAAACTAAATGTTGGCTGATGAAAAGCTGTTTAGAGTAATTATGCCTATTTATAGCACAAGAGATTTTGCTTTACTTTTGGTCCGAGTGATTTATTAATATGATCGAGAATGAAGATGGGACTATAGCACGGACACAAAGGGAGTGTATTATGAAAATATTTGTATAGAAGATGACATTGGCCGATCAATCGATCATTATATGAGGAATGTGTTACTGGTGAATTTGTAGATGCGATGAAAAGAAAATGTTTATTGAGGGAGAGGGAAGGGTGGCATAGATATTTGGGAAACGCGTATTCCACGCACAACATAGCCGGCTTGTTCAGTTTAACTTTAATAAACATATAAAGAAAAAGATCTCCAACCAATACAAGTTGAACAGTTCTGAGTGGACCTTTTTTGACCTCAAATCCGCACACGATGGTTCCAAATTGCAGTGTTCAATTGAAGTCGATGCCAATCTACTCGCTCTCCTTATTATGTTAGATTTTTCATTTGCTGATGATCTCTAAACATGGTAAGCACAGAAGCGCTCTATAATAGTTGTCGAGACAACCCTCTTTTCTCTTTTGCTATTCACTCGAACCGGACCATCGAAAGAGGAGAGAGAAATAGCAGTATTTGACCTGGAGTAGCTAATTAAGATTTTCATTTGAGCATAAAATTAATAACTCAAAAAAATGGGGGAGAGTTAGGAATTTGCTAGACGCCATTTTTGACTGGATCATCCCTTTGATAGGTGAAAACGAAATGACTAAAAGTCGTAGAATGGGGCTGCATCAACACGTTCCGAGGCAATAGTGGAGAAGTTCTGGGAAAAGCAAGTAAAATGCCACGGGTGGATGATTACACGATTGGGACAGAAATCATAATTTTTTCACGACGACGAGGACCATAAAATCAAATGCTATTGGTCGACGAGACAAAAAAATCGAACATGTGGCTGCCGACACAATTGGGAATCATATTTTTTCACGACTACAAAGATCATAAAATCAAATGCTATGTTGATGAGAAAAAAAGAATTAAAGATGTGGCTGACGCAAGCTTTCATGATTGAGTGCAGGGTCAGTCAAAAGTGTGGAAAATTTCCCTAACTTGATGGATTTCCAAAATTAATGATACATGGTTGGAGAGAACCGGCAACAATCATCAAAAATCAACCTAATTCATAATCAATTTCTTCCCCAAACTAAACCAATCAAAATCAACTCAACCTCAAAATTAATGATACATGGTTGGAGAGAACCGGCAACAACCATAAAAAAGCAACCTAATTTAGAATCGATTTCTTCCTGCAACACAACCTCACTATGCCGAAATGATAAAAAAGACAGACAATGACAACAATTTTATGTGAAAAATCCAATGTGGGAAAAATTACTGACAGCCTAGAAACTTCCAATAATCATCAAAAATAGTAACATACATGAAAATTCTTTTTTGGTCACGAGCTCAAAACTCAACATCAATAATACAACGATATTTCTCCGTCATCACGAAAGTGGACTAATATAAATGGAGCAATAAACTCTAATCACAATTGGAGAAATGAGAAATAATTTGGAGAAGGATTTCAACAAAGAAAACCAATCGACTCGTCTATCACGATCTTATGGATATCATATTGAGCCAATTCCAACGAGATTAGGCATTCCAATATGAATAAGAAGCCGCAGCCCTTTTTCTATCTTCTCCGCGTGCTCTCTCTCTCCCCGAACGAGCCGGCCATCTTTCTTTTGCTTTTTGCTTTTTTGACTTTTTGACTTTTTGACTTCCTTGTCTTTTATTTAATAATGTTAGCTGGGCCCCACACAGGCGGACCCAGCCAGCATCAATATCTAGTACAGTCGATAAAAGAAAAGCATGACCGTTAATTTGATTGCCGAGTAACCTATCGATGACGTAACAATACCATTAGAAATTTACCGACTCTGAAATGAATTAAATTATCGAATTTACGGAATTTTACAAGTATCGTAAATGAATTGCAAACACTATAATAGGTCTCACAATATTGTAGTGAATTTATGAACTTACCAACTTTTACTCACTCTCCTCATCATTTTGATTTTTTCATTTGCTAATGATCTTTAAATACCCCATCCTAACGTCTTTTTTTTTGCATGATGAAATGAAACTCATCCTGCAATCAACTCGAATCGGATGGTTGAAACAGGAGAGAGAAATGGCAATGCTTGACGAGGAGTAGTTAATTAGGATATTTCATATGAACGTAAAATTGCTACCTTAAAGAAAAGAGGAGGGAGGAGGTGTTTAATAATCAGTTTTTTTTTTTTTAAGATAACGTTTCTAAGCGGGTCATTCCCATGATACGTAAATATGAAATGGTTGAGAGTCGTAGAAGATGGCCGCGACAACACATCACAAAAAAACATAAGGGAGTAATAATATAGGAAAACCAATCAAATGCCATGATTCGATGAGGAAACGGTTGAAACAAAGAGTTGTTTTTGGAGGCCTATAAGAGCAAACTACGAGTAGAACGTAGCTTGTAACAAGAAAAATTGAAGTATACAACGTTCTTGAGATCTATTTCTTTATTGGTACATTATAGTCATTTTATGAAAATGAAATCGGGAATCGAACCAATCTCTCCGGAAACCGGACCAAACTGGTCCATTCGATCCGGTCTCAAGTTGGGCGGTCCAACATGCTCAGCCCTAGTCAATAGTCAATAGAGTACTAATTCTAAAAGTTAGCAATAGTGCGGAAACCACTTGTAAATACACAGGAGAAGTGGTTGTCCTTAGAGAGAAGGCAATTGTGTAGGTGAGGGATAAAGTGTGCGAATGATTATTTGAAACACTAAGAATTATGGGGAGTACGTGTCTATCATGTTGGATGCACAAGATGTGAGAATGGCTATTGAAAGAGTTACTTTGTCTATAGTGAGATAACAGTAGGAGCGAGTCCAAGCGGTATAAAGTTCGGCATTTGAGCTATTGGCTCAAGAAAAGAAAAAGAAAAAAACTAGTGGCTCAAGTAGTGGATTTCAACCTAATTGGGCTGCTAAAGCTAGAAGAGAGGAGGATGCATATCCTAACTAAAACTCCATAAATAGCTTGTGCAATTTCTCTTCCCCTAAATTATCAGTTTACTTCCGTATTAAAAAAACAATATTTTTCCTTACCAAAAAAAAAAACAATATTTTAAATAAGGGGCTGGTTCTAGAAAGATGAATATTTTTACATATATAAACATGCACTTCACTCTCTCTCTCTTTCGTGTATTTGGACCTAACAATATAGATTGTCACGTCGGAGGCGTCAAATTCAATAATGCTACAATTGTATGACTTGCAAATCCTGTTAATACTTTAAAGGATTTTACTAAGGGCAATGAGAGAAAATCATTATTTTGTATTTTTTTTACGAGAATTTGAGATGGAGTTCGAAGCTTTACACTGCTGTTTATTTTTTAATATTTGAGTTGAATCGAGTTTAACGTCAGCATATATTTTGTATTGAGTTGAGCGTAAGCATGGTTGGAGAAAACCAAATTGCCATATTTTTAGGATGATTGCACAATCTGAACTAAAGTTAATGTACCGAAACTTGAACTTGCATAAATTTTTTTAATTCAATCAATGTAGTCTTAAATTTATGATGGGAAATGCAATCAAATCATTTTCGTCAAGGCTCGTCTTACTTATTCAATGCGGCACTCTATTTTCGATTACGAGTGTAACGACGAGACCAAAACGACACTGTTTTTCTTCTGATTTAAGCACCTAACAGAGAAACGAGTCAATTTTGGAATTTAATGCTTTCCCTCCACCTTACGGCAGGCCAAGGTACAAAAGAGGATAAGGGGAATCCATCCTCTTGCAAACGCAGATGCCGTAGTGGAAGGAACCGCTTGTCAATTCCATTACATCATAAAGGGTACTTTAAGTTTCACTATTGATGACCACGCCCGACAGGCCGAGCCGTCTTACGTTGGACGATTCTCGACGTGATTGTCTTGTTAGAAGACGATAATCACACACTTCGGTTGGCCGGTGCTTAGTGCACTGTTATGCTGCCATCAAAGGCGAATTGCATCCCACAATATTTTCTGTTTGTTTGTTTATGTGATGGCTAAGAAAAAAAAGTCACTTCATCGTGCTTCTTTTGGCTTCTCATTGTTAAAAAGTATTCTAATTTTTAATTTAGGATGTATTTATTTCAATAAAAGTAGTTTCGCGAAATGTATTTTCTGGACTTTCCCCTGTTTGTTTTTTTAAAAACGATTTGATCAATGGAAAATACTTTCCAATCAACATAAATATTATGTATTATTTTAGGAAAATGAATTCATGTGCATGGGAAGGGAAAAACACTTTCCCTCTTTATCAGGTATTTATATCTTTCCCTTTTTATTAGGTCATCTTTGTCATTTTCTTTTACTCTCCAATTTTATTTTATTTTTATGTTATTCAATCATTTTCTAAATGCGATCCAAACGCCTGAAAACATTTTTAATCAAATATCATCAAACACAAGAAAACTAATCATTTTTTAAAAATGATACAATTTCCGAGAAACAAACGCATAGTTTTTAACTACGAAGACCATAAAAATAGATGCTATTGATCCATGAGAAAAACTAAATGTTGGCTTATGAAAAGTTGTTAGAGTAATTATGCCTATTTATAGCACAAGAGATTTTGCTTTACTTTTGGTTTGAGTGATTTATTAATACGATCGAGAATGAAGATGGGACTATAGCACGGACACAAAGGGAGTGTATTGTTGATTAAGGGAATGGTTTAAAATACATTTTCCTTTAAAAGGATCAGTTATATAACTTACACAAAAAATAAACAAAATAAAAATATTTTCACCTTCTACAAAAAATATTAAACAAAAATTGTTGTAAATAATTAAATTATTTGTTATTAATTAATTAATTCAGATATAAGCAATTATTTTTAAGAAAATTTTTATTTAAATTTTTATTTTTTACAAAATAAATGGAGCTTAAAATACGAAATTGATTCAAAAATTCTTCTCGATCAGAATAAAATTCCATGTTGACTTTTTCTCCCCCATTGAAGCCCGTCACTTAATCATCATCTGAACACATAAATATCTTGCATATTTGAAATTTCTATTCTTTTTCCTAATCATGCAGCATTCTAGGCTCATTTTCTAAAATACTCCAAATCAATCTTCTTCTTCTTCTTTTGGGAGTTGGATGTACTTGTCAGTGAGGCCCATAGTCTATTGAAGCCCTTCGTGAAGCCGAAAGTAGCCCATATAAGTAGATAAGCTAATAGAGTGGCTCATTGGATTATGAAAGCACAAAAAAGAAAGTATTTACCAAGTAATTGAGTCCTATCTCCCCTCTCGAACCTTTGGGATTTACTTTGTTTCGAAACTTATTAAAATGTATCCACAAACTCTATCGTAATAAATAAATATATATTTTTTAACCAAAAAAAAAAAAGCCTTCTTATTCTTTAATGTATTTTCTTTCGTGTTCTACTAATAACTTTCTTATCATCTCTCAATTCAGTTTTCCATCCAATTCCTCTTTCATTAAAACTATAAAACTATTCCCTGTATGTAATATAATTGGAAAAACTTAAATTAACGCGAATTATTTTGGAATCCAAGTTACTGGCAATGTGCTCTCTCTCTCTCTCTATTGCTAATTTAAGCAATAGGAATGGTAATGCTCTGAGAAAATAATAATAATAATAAGTAATTCATGCAAAAGTGATATCCTGGATTTAAGAATGGCTAGGTGATCGACAAAAGGTGTGGCCAAAAAGAAAAAGTCGGTCGCCAAATTCGACTAGGATTTGGAGAGAGAAGATGGATGGAGGGGCTCGTCTTTCTTGCTGAATAAAAGAGGGACTCAGCGAAGGTTGAATAGGGATTCTCGTGGAGTGGCGAGTGAAGGCAGAGGAAAGAAGGAAAAAAGAAATGGAATCCCATTGCAACTCATCTCGTGGTAAGTACATCGTGTAATCACTTAGGCCTTGTTTGGTTCACAATGGCCTGAGGTAACTGCTGTGCAGCAGTTTGAAGTTTATGGGAATTGCTTGGTCTTTTTTTGTTTTTTGGTCGTAAAGCTTTTTTAATTTACTCACTACTCAAAACCAAAAGAGCTCATAAGAGAAGCGTCATTACAAAACAGAGCCCATAGGGCTTGAGGCGTGTAAGAAAGCCCATCCCATGAAAGAGTTTTTTTCTTTGGGCTCGAGCCAGCCAATCGGCCATGTTATTAGCTTCTCTAAAGGAAAAACCCATCTTCAAATCTGAAAAGTTGAACATCATATTGACTTCCCACCAGACCTCTCCAAAGCACTTGATGGTTCAGCTTCATTTTCAACGCTGCGGATTTTGTGGGAAATGCTTGACTCGCGAGATTTTGAGGATTTTTGTACAATGTGTTTTGTGAAAGTGATTGTGTGAACCGCATGATCATTTAGAGGACGATGATTGGGATATCGTTTGGGGATCTTCTTCTGTGGTTCGTCATTCTGTCTCTGTCCCTAGTCTTTCGTAAGCCACATTGTATATGTGGAATGCAGAAATATGGTTCTTTTTTTTGGTCATAAACTGATTAACTTTTATTCAATTTGGAAACGCAGGGCCCATAAATTGGGCGTCCATACAAAGTAAACCCAACAAGAATTGGGGTGGGGAAGAAATCCGGTCCCTCGGCAGAGTATTTTGGCCCTGAGCTTTTGCGGCCTAGTCCGCAATGGAGTTGGCTTCACGATGGCAATGAATAACATGCAGCTGTGAGAAGCCGGATGAAAGATCAAGGCATTGCGAGATAATTGCGTATGCATCCCAAGGAAAATAGGGTCTGAATTTTCCATAGCTTTAACTAAAGTCAGATTGTCCGACTCAAACTCGAGAGGATCGTGTCTTTGAGAAAGTAAAAACTTTAGGATTTCCGAGAGAGCCGCATATTCCGCTTGAGAGGCAAGGGAGACATGGATCTGTTTTGCAAAGCCATCCACAAGTGTCCCCTCTGAATTTCGAATAATGCAAGGGATTGCTCCTCGATTGGAGAAATATGTTACACATTCCATTTCTGACATGTTTTAACCTCACTTGGCAACTCACACTGGACATGTCACTCTTCGTTGGTAATTTGAAAACAAACAATAAAGGAAAAAAAGAAGAACCCCACTCCTAGGAATTTGATTGCTTAGATCGGGATTCCTTTTCATGATTGCATGGCCATTAACCAAACGAGGCCTCGAGCGTTTGAGGTGTCAGCGGGCATAATCCTGCCATACACATATACCTTGATTTGCTATGCTGTGGGTGATCTGTGAATTCTATCTAACTTGGTTGGATGGAACGTGACTGAACAAACCCTTTCCCTATTCAGCCTAGCAAAATGTCAGTATTTCAAAACCATGCATAATTAAACGCCACTTATGTGGGGACTTTGTCTTCTTTCTAAAGTTTCCAAGTTTAAAAATGAATTCAAAAATCCTCATCCTGGTCGAACTCTTTTATGTTTACGTATGCAGGTCGTGGATACTGTTGAGGATACCGACTTTATCTTGAGAAAGGAGAGCAGTTATAAAAATGGCAGATGCCTCTTCTTTCTGTGGTACCTGAACAATCATCAATTCTTTGGAAGCTGACACAATCTTTCCATTCTGTGTTTTCCCTATCTTAAAAAGGAACTACCATTCGCTAGTCTTCTATTGATTTACGCTTATCGTGTTTCATGTATGACGTTCCCTGAAGGTGGTCCGCATCCCATTGAATTAGGCATAGATCAAATGAACGATTTACGGTTCTTCTTGCTCTTTTCTCAACGCATGCAATCTCAATTACATGATTTTTGGGAAGTATCCCAAAGTTTCCTTCTTACATATATAAAGGAATCGTAATTGCCAATTTTTAAACTTTCTGGACCCTTCCAATACCAAACTGAGCCGATGTTTGGACCTCCAAATTCAGCCTTAATAGACGGACCTCATCTTTTGGCAGAGCATGAGATTTGTTTTAGATTGGAAGGCATGATGCAAAACAAGTTCAGAATGGAAATTGCTGAAAATAAGCAGCAATGAAGGGGACCTCAACAGAAAAGATGCATAACTTATGAAAAGAGAAAATAATAATAACAGGAAAGATACATTGTTATTGTGTCAGGTCGATACAGCGCCTTGGAACTTCAGAACAAGCTGATTGTCTGAAGGATACGATGCATAATTTTTCCATCTTTTCACCTCCCTTAATATTCTTCAGCAGCCTTAGAACTTTAGGACTTGCTTTGGATGGCTTCCAAGTTTCCCCAGTGATTTATCCAGTGCAATGTGGAAATCACTAAAAGGAACCAGCTCCGTCCTGCAGTTTTGGAGAAATTCATATGCATCCGCAATCCAACACACTCTTGAAGATAAATACTATTGATATTACTATAAAGATATGGAGACCTAAATACAGCAATTTTGAGTAGTGGTTACCAAAGACATACTCGTATTTTAACTTCCCATCACGCACTAGTTCCAGCAAGTGATCTATCATTCTTCTGCACTTTGTTACATCATTTGAACTCATCCAATTATGCAGCCAAAATCCCCTCAAAGAAAGATCCTGCAAACCATAACAACCATTATCGCACACTCCAGCTGTGTTCCGCGATTTAGGAAGTAAATCTGGAAGTTGGCAGTACTGGCTGTACAATTTAAATGTAGCATGAGATATCACAGTGAAATTGAGGAGACAATAGTAGACCCATTGTTTCTACACCTTCTTTGCTCTAGATCTTTTACTAAAGTGCCTCCTATGGGTACAATTGAACTTTAGCATGAGATATGACAGTGAAACTGAGAAGGAGACAATAGTAGAACCATTGTTTCTATGCCTTCTTCTTTGCTCTAGATCTTTTACTAAAACAACTCCGACTGGTACAAGTTTTTCTTTCAATGTTCAGCACCTACTGCATGCTTAAATATGCCTGAGATATGCCACAATTACTACTTTCGATTAAGGGATCAAGTGACATCGATTCTTTGGCCCTAAGATTTTCTCATCGATCCATAGTTTGCTTCATTTCTGGCAAATGAACTACAAAAAGGAGAACAGATAAATGTTTTGTTAACAGGTAATTACATTCCTCCCCCCCAAAAAAAAAAAAAAAAAAATCTCATGGCTGGCCATGTACTTGAAATTTGGTTGCGTCAAATACTGAAATTGAGATTTTCAGCCAAATTTAGACAAAAAATAAAATTATAGGGCGTTGACCAAAACTGAGACCGAAACATAGACAAGTCAAATTGTAAGGCTTGACTGAAATAACCTCATAACAATAGGTGGAAACTCTAGTTTGCCGCTTGTTAATTTACCTTGAAGATAAAAGATGAAGTTGACACTGTAATTGGTTTCTTAGACATCCCACCATATGTCACCATGGTTCCTCCCCGCCTGAGAACAAAACGAAATCAGCTCTCTGCAGAATGATAAGGGAAGCACCCAACACAAATTTAACACTCGTTGCACCTCAAAAATTTCATCACCAAGGAAGCAGCATTGCCACCAACGCAGTTTAATCCAAGGGCGGGTTCTTTTAGATCACCCTAGTAGCAAGTCAATAAGAAGTAAATAAAGAACTCAAGTGCCGATGGCAAACACGGATGTGTGTCCATGCATGAGAATATGGTAGAATGGGTTAATGGATGGATGTTACCAGTAGACTCTTGACATTCTTTATTTCTAATTGGCTCTCAGTGAACACTTCTTCAGCACCGAGTTTCTTCAATGCCTCTTTTGCTTCATCAGAGCCAGCTCTGTCACAGGAAAAAGATGGTCATCAAAGCACAGTAAAAGCCAAATTTAGTCACTGATGTGTATCAAATTTAGTCACTGATATGCAGTGCTAACTGCTAAGTTGGAAAAGAAATTAAGAATTCTACCAAATTCGTCCTCAGATGTCATAGCAGGAACTAATGAGCTGACTGATTGGAGCCTACTAAAGTAATGTGTCAAGCACCACAAAGTGTTTTCTGACCTCTTCTGTGTCTCATCACAGAAATAAAAAGAAATGGAGGAAAATTCCACTCCAAAGGAAGTTGCAAAGCAGAGAGAGGTCTTAGATATACTAAAAGGAAGTTTCCGTCATCAACCGAAAAAGATGGAATTACCAATGGCCCAGCAGCATGATGATCTAAATATACAAGCAATCAGCATCTAGAACACATGATGACTGCAAAAATAGTAGAAGCCGCATCGACAGTAACAAGTCACTTCTGATAAGCAATGCAGAAACATGTCTTTTCACTTCACACTACAGTTAACTGCCTTTGCCTTCAATAGGTCCAAAAATAAGTCCTAGTCTTTCCTATACATATTACCTAATCACAAAGCCTCATCTTTATATTGGGAGATTGATGTATGTTAGTTGATGTACCTAAATCAACCTAAAGTACTGTCTTATTTTCTTTGATAAGGTCAACATAATCAGTTTCTCAAAAAGCCCTCATAGCAGAACATTCTTGCATGCTAATGCATGTACTAATGCTCAGTCAGCAACATAAATTCCTGCCCAATGGAGCACCTAGCCCAAGATTATAATTTCCTTGAATCACCAATCACACTCTGTGTTACTTCAAGCTTAAAAGGGTCAACTACAGTAAGACAAGCTCAAAATCCACTTCTCCCTGTTTTTCGATGCAAGAGATCTCAATCGATAACACCACCTTCCAAAAACAAACCTAAGATAGCAGAATGCTAAATATTTTGTCACTTTTTCAATTTGTAAAATGATATACCACTGTCACAACCAAACATAATCAACATATTTGTGCATCCAGCAATTGTTCATAACTTTTAATACACCAGCAACTTTCATAATTAGAACAGGAAAAGGCAGAGTTGCCACAAGTAATTCAGTCCCCAAAGAGTTCCAAGTTGTCATCACAGAGCTTGAATTTCAGATATAATTTGGGCTGTGTAACCATCAAAAGCTACATTAGAAGCTAAGTAGACAAGAGACCAATGCGTTCCAGAAAAAAGGAAAAAAAAAAAAAAGGCTTGCTAGCAATGGTTGAGGCAGATCACTGAATAGAGAAATAAAAGCAAGTCCACAATACCCTCACTATCTAAAGTCTACACAATTTTTAAACAACAATAGTTTGACAAAAGTTATATGGTGTCAAGGTTCCTGAAAGCTTTCAAAAGAGCACCTGTCCCTGATTATGTTGATGCTATGGATGCCGCGGGATTTTGCAATTTGGATGAGGCATCGACCCACCATACTTGTAGCCCCATTTTGCACAATAGAATCCCCTAATGATCACAGCTGATTAGGACGACTTAGAAAAAATTGCTTATGGTGAAAGTTGGGGGACAGCTAAGAGACTGACGTACTGTCTATATACCTGGCTCCACAGAGGTGAAGTCTTCAAGCATTCTCAAAGCAGTCGGAGGATTAATTGAAATTGTTGCGGCATATTCAATAGGAGAATTCTTATCAATTTTTTGCCACACACTCTGGTCTTTCACAATGTATGTCTGCCATGTCCCTGAGCACAAAAACTATTTCACCTTTCAACACACTCAAATTTACAATGGGCTAAGTGCTAGACGTGGATGCTCAGCATAACAATACAAGTCAGCACTTATGCAATGCAAAAATATCTTTCATTTAAGATGACAAACACTAAGATGGGTATAACAATTTCAATTTTCTCTTGGTTGATATTTCACTCATTTCTCTTCTACATCTAATCAAATTTTTGCCAGGTTGAAAATATTAAACATGCTGGAGCAAATATAGAAGATTATCCTTTGGCTAGATAAGAAATCGTTCAGAAGTGATAAATTAGATGAGCATGGCTGGTGCACTGTTAATCCACTATCATTTCAAGACTTAGGTAATACTGAAAGAATGTTTTACCAAAAGAGAGTGGAGATGGAATGACCCAATCGCCAGGAGAAAGATCCTTCACTGCTGAGCCAACTAAGTGTACTTCGCCAACTCCTTCACGTCCTCCGACAGCAGGCACTTGTGGCCTCACCGGATACACACCTAGATCAAAGTTTAAGCATAAATTATCAGATAAACCACGTACAAAGTAATGAATAGTACATGGATGAATTACGATCTGACTTTGTAAGAACATATCACTATTCCTCAGAAACAGGAGCAACAGTTGTGAAAGTCAAACAGTGAAGTCATAAAAGATGCATTAGCCGCCTCAGAATCTCGCAGTTAGACTTTTATTATCTTCTAATATGTCAGCAACCAAAGAGAAACTCAAGAAGTCCACTTCACCTGACATATAATCCACTCGTAGGTCAAGTCTATGGTTGAATAATGAGTAAGAAGGCACAGATCGCACATTGAGGCATGAATAGGACGATATAGCAAATCATTTTAGTTTCTATTTATTGCGAAATCCGGTTACTCTACAAGGGTGAAGCGAAGCGTAAAATTCAAATACAAGACACAGAAGCCATCACAGATTCGTCATTAGCCTCGAAGTCCCCAAAACATCCAACTCCTCCGTAATATGTTCAGTCCACCATCAAATAGAAGCTCAAGACAGGTCAACCATGAGCGAAATAGCAGAAACACGAACAAACGCTAACCTTCGATGCTGTTAATGTCGGAAGGATTGATAGGCGCGGCAAGCATTCTGACGCACACGTCATTCTCCTTCACCAAAACTGGCGGAACCTCCACCACTCTGAATATCAAAAAACCGAAAAGAAAAACGAAGCGCCTCAGTAACGCCAACAGCACAATGCACGAGCACACGCAATCAGAATCACACACACACACACAATCGGTGGACTAGCTGAGCTATCGGACCTGGTGACAGCATCCGGGGGACCTTGCTGCTCGTAAACCACCGCCTTGGACGGCGGCGACAGGAGGGCGGAGAAGGCCCTGATGACACCTAGGGCTCGGGCAGAATGAAGCGGAGCACTGGAGCGCTGCGGAAGGCTTCTGAGCAGGGGCAGGGATTTCGCCAGCGCTCTCGAAGACACCGTTGCCCTCGCCAGCGCCATCTCTCTCCTGCTCGCGATCACCGATCAACTCTCTCTCTCTCTCTCTCTCTCTCTCTCTCTGCTGTTACGGATCAACTCGCTGGGCGTCTGCACCAGTTCTCGCACCATCAGCGACCATTTTAAACAGAACAGAGAAGGGAGGAGGAGAAGGAAGGAGGATATAAAATTATGAAGTTATAGCGTCCCTATCGAATTCCAGAACGCTATTTGACCAAAAAAATTAACAATTCCAGAACGGTCCATTTGGTGCGGGGTTTCGGTCGGGACCGGGGTCCGACGCTCTCCCCGCCCCGGGAGTTGAACAAACAATTACTCGATTGAGTGTGGCGTTTTTTATTTTGTTATTTAACTAAATTCAGGTGTTCAAAATTAGCATGTGCAGTTGAATTTCATGAGAATCACATCATCGGATTTGATAGTTTGAATTTTATCTAGGTATATTAATAGGTTCACCTATCAGTTTCGTGGAATTCTTTATTGTCATATTTTCGAAATAAATTAATCTACTCTTAGTGATCATTTTCTTTTTTTGTTGTTGTTGAAATTAATATGTCCATGATCTCCTTTCGTTGTGTATTTAGATGTAAATATAGATGTGTAGCGCGGTATCGATATATAGATATTCATATTTGATATTTATGATGATCCTTAATAATAGCAAAATATCAATCACGATCGATCAATGACTAATTAAAAAAAATTTACAAAACCTCCTGAATATATCTATGATGCTTATCAATATCATGCTAGGATGCTCTTCCGATTCAGTCAGAGGTCGTTTTATGCAAGACGAGAGTAGGCTTCTTGCTTGAGAGAGTTTCTTTTGGATGATCCTCGGGTAAAAATTTCTCTAAGGAAACATGCCATGGTCTGTCGATAAATTACGTGATTAGGACATTAGCCAGCGTCCCTTTCCTAATGCGTGGTAGCTCCTTGCCATATGGAGACCTCTTAGGTTATGCGACATACATAAAAAGAAAAAATATATGTATCAAAGTCAAATGAGCCTGAACGAGCCACTCCATCTAGACCCAGCTCAGCAAACCAACTACCCGTACCTACCTAAGTCCCCCAATTTTTTAAGGATATTTTTATCATATGTTGTTGTTGGACTGGGAACAAAAAACAAAACAGCAAAGTCAACGACCGCGCGAGTCAGAAATCCCGGGGCGCCCAAGGCCTCCTTTATGGCCCGTGAACCCGGCCCGGCCTACAGTTGATCCGACAGAAGTGGAGAGACAACGCACGACGCGTCTGGAAAATCCCATGTGCCGTGCAAAATCGATCGCCAGCGTTGACCAAAAAAGAAAAGGAAAATGAAAATCGATCGCCACCTTCCAACAGTTGGCGAGGCCAAAACTAAATGATACTAATAGACACCACGTGTCAATTATAGCGCAATCAATTATGGAAATGTGAAATAAAAATAAAACTTGAATGCAGCAAAATACCTTCTTGGACTCATTATTAGTACAACAAAACAATATTGATGAATCTGACAGGTCGTACCATAATTTGATTCATCATTAGAATAATGATATGATATGTATAAAAAAAATGACTTATTGTGATTAGAATTGAAACCTTTCAAGTGTGCATTTTAGGAAAAGTTCATGAGTAATTGCGGGAAATTAAGGCCAAGAACGTAATAAGTTCAGCCCCCGAGCAAGACGTCAAATCCAAGTCTTTTCTTTCTATCTAGATCTAGAGAATTCATTTTTCATTTTACGCTCAATTTGTTTAAAAAAAATTACATTTCTAAAAAATATTATCTATGAAAGTAACAATATTTTTTGGTGTTTAATCAAAACCTAGAAAAATATTGAAAAATATTTTCTGTGATTTGAAATTAAAAGTCTAATTTGATATTTTTAAGTACACATATTATTGGGATGTT
Source organism: Corymbia maculata (assembly GCA_014182735.1). Classification (NCBI taxonomy): domain Eukaryota; kingdom Viridiplantae; phylum Streptophyta; class Magnoliopsida; order Myrtales; family Myrtaceae; genus Corymbia; species Corymbia maculata. Next base: position 25,486,476 of record CM024683.1, on the reverse strand, counting down.
AGTAATTCGTGCATGAGCAACTGAAGAATCAAGAATAAACACTAGGATTTGGGGTCTAGCCTTAATGGACTCGAGGCCACTTGGATCCCGAGCAAAAGTATTGGCACCAATCTCGCATCCACAAAAGTCAAAATCAAGAACTCGGTGCCTACGCACAACTTCTTGGTGCCAAGGCCCAAGTATACAAAGGTTGAATGCGAACCCTAAGAATAAGTATTGAGATTCTTGCCCTTAGTCTCAATGGATTTGGGTCTCAAGCATGGGCACAACAATCTTGAGGCTAACATTGGGGACCTAGACATGGGTGTCGAGATCTTAGGGCTCGACCTCATTGGACCTAGGCTCGAACATGAAGGATTTGGGCATAAGAATTGATGTCCTAGGCCTGGTTTTGATGAACTCCAACACAAGCGTTGGAGATCTAGGCACTAGCATCGGGTCCAGGTCAAGTGTTGAAGACCTGATCCTAGATGTCAGGGATCCAAGAATGCGGGATTTTTTATCCAAGCACTAATATTTTGTCATAGCTTGGAAAATGAATTTTGACTTTTTAAAAAGAAAATTATTTTTTTTGAATTCAAACATGATTTTCTATTAACTCATTTTCATAAATAATCCAAACGTCGGAAAATAAAGAAAATGTTTTTATCGAAAAATGTTTGGGAAACTAACATAGCCTTGCTTCACGAAAAATTAATATTTTAAAAATATTTTCCCAAAAATGATTGCATGTTTCGCTTATAAAAATGAATTCATGGGAAAATATTTTTACCATTAATGAAAATATTTAGATATAAGTTGTTGTTGATCATGAAGATATTTTCCATTGATTAATCATTTCAAATAATACAAGAGATTGTTTTTAGAGTATTTTTCAAATTATTCATTGTTCGCAAAACAAATGGACCTTAGGTCTCTATTTAAATCTCAATTGTGACCTAAAATATAAACTTAGTAATAACTATTTTCTAAAAATTTAATAGAGTATTCAAGTTGATACAACATAAGATAATGTATTGTATCTTTCTCTTGTAAGTGATATGAAAGAATTGGACAGATCTCGAAAAATTACTATTTATCAGTTTGATTCTCAGTATTCTTTTTTGAAATTCTAATCTTTCATTATCGCTTTTGCAGTATTTGGATTGAAAGATTATTGTAAACATGAAAATAGTTAACATATGAGACATCCGGCATTATGAAAAGCGACAATATTCAACTTTGAATCATTTTCGGGATGAAATGAGATTATTCAAATTTTTGGTTCTCAATGCAAAGAAGCATAAAAAAAGAGGTAACGACCGGAAAGCGTTCACACCGAAAGCCTGTTTCCGTAGTTCAAACTTGCCCTGCAAGCGCGTTTGGTCAAAGAACCGAACGGTAAAATCTTTAATAGAAACGCAAAAATAAATAAAAAAAATAAAACCGTAACTTTCTCGGGACTTGATATCGCCTGCTTCGCAGGTCCACCGAGAGGCTCGCAAACATCCCCTCGCCTTCGTAGATGGTAGACGCGGGTCGTGAAGCGGGCGACAGCGATGAGGCGTGTCTTCAAAATCGGACGGCGGGGCGAGTGATCTCCAGTACGTTCGTCCGTGTCAGGGGGCCGAAACCGGGAGGACGGAAGCTTCGCAGGGACAAAGATCTGGTGCCGACCATCTCGCGGGGTAGACAATGACGAGGCGATCACTGCGCGCCACGTCATCGGGGGTCGTCGTTCGGGGACACGGGCATGAGGTGGCTCGGTCTCATTGGTTTCCCAACGAAGCGATCCTGTTCCCGTGTCACACCCTGAGAAAACCCCGAATAGGAAATCGGCAACGCGCAGATGAACATAAAAACCACGGAGAGCCAACCCGAAATATTCTAAACTCTGTGTCTCTCTCTCGTTTTCAGAACTCTCTCGCTCTCTCTCTCTCTCTCTCTCCTCTGCTTGTACCTGGTTCTTCATTGGGGTCTCTGGTCTGTTCCATTTTCGCTGATGGGTTGTTTTCGCTGCAATGGGGCATCGGTTCTAGAGGAAAACACTGACAACACTTTCGAGAAAGCCAACGATCAAGCTCGTGCAGGTACCATTCTTCTGTTTTCGGCGACGATCCAATTCGGTTTCGTCGGCATTGACGTTTTGTCGGCGATCCTTCTGCTCCGGGACAACCCCTGTCTGAGTTTTTCGAAGCTTTTGTTTCGAATTTTTTTCATTACGAATTCCCCTTTTTGGGCTCGGCATTGTCTTGATCAGTAATCCCATGTTTTGTTTTGATTGTTATCGAGCTATGTTGTTGTTTATAGATCAAGAAATGGGTCTTTTCCCGGTCCAGATAGCGATCGATCGTCCTGCTAAACCTAAAGTCGTCGAATGGTACATTCATGCCCGAATTCGGCTGAATTCTATTTATTGGAATCTCCTTTTCCTTGTTTCTTCACTAGGTGCTTACTGCTTATTGTGTTAACGAAGCAATCCCGTAGCGATCTCTTTCATTAGAAAAAATCGTAATTGATCTTTTATCGTGCTGCATTTTGTCCTTTAATTGCTTACGTTCCTCAATACCTGAATATCTCCAGCATGAGTACTATGAAATTTGCTTCTTTGTCTTCTTTTTGGTTTATCTTCTTACTTCCCTCCATCCCTTTCTCTCTGATTGATGTTTGTTTATTGGGTCGGCAGAAAAAGCCAAAAGCAGTCCTCGTGGAAGCACAAAGGTTCTGGATGTCAGGAATGAGGATGTCTCTGAGAGCAAACGGTTAAATTCAGAGACAGATGGATTGGATTCGAGTGGTACCAGTATAGATGGGAAAACCAGCGGCACACATGCTCAAGCGTTCACTTTCGATGAGCTTGCTGCTGCAACTGGCAATTTTAGGTCGGACTGCTTTATTGGGGAAGGAGGCTTTGGCAAAGTATACAAAGGGCATTTGGAGAAAATTAATCAGGTGGGTTCTGAGATTCTATCATGATTCATAGCTGGACGAAGGATGATGATGTCCATGCCATTTCTTTTTGTCACATTTGATAGGGTTGATCTTATGTTTATCATGCATCATGTGCAGTATGTCGTTTGACAAAGATTTTGAAGTGCCCCTTTGACTAAGCTGGAGCTTTATGAGTGTATTATGCAAAATGAGAATTTGGTTAATTTAACCTGTTGATGCAGGTTGTAGCTATCAAACAACTTGACCGAAATGGACTTCAAGGCACCAAGGAATTTATTGTGGAAGTGGCAATGTTAAGTCTAGTTGACCACCCTAATCTTGTTAAACTGATTGGCTTTTGTGCTGAGAGGGATCAGAGGCTATTGGTTTATGAATACATGCCACTAGGGTCGTTGGACAAACATTTGCATGGTAAGAGCTTGCACATCACCTATCTGCTTTCATAAATTTTCCATGATGGGTAACCCATGCTATCTATCTAACAAGCTATTTTAGTAATTTACGAATAACCTTTTTCTTCCAATTTCGTTTAATATTTTACAGACCTTCCACCCAATAAAAAGGGACTTGATTGGAATATGCGGATGAGAATTGCAGCTGGTGCAGCAAGAGGTCTTGAGTATTTGCATGACAAGTTGAAACCTCCTATTATATACCGTGATTTAAAATGCTCGAACATCTTACTGGGCGAGGACTATCATCCTAAATTATCGGATTTTGGCTTAGCTAAAGTGGGTCCAAGTGGGGACAAAACTCATGTTTCTACAAGGGTCATGGGGACATATGGATACTGTGCACCGGACTATGCCATGACAGGCCAATTGACATTCAAGTCAGATATCTACAGCTTTGGGGTTGCTCTTTTGGAGCTCATCACGGGGAGAAAAGCATTTGATCCAAGTAAAGGTCCCAAGGAGCAAAACCTTGTTGCATGGGTGAGATAACACTGTCATTATTGTTTTTTACTTAAACCACATGGAAAACTTTGCTTATTGCTGGTGCAATATTGAAAGCATTATTCCATCCTTAATAGCACAAGCAACTTACTTCTTATGACTTGACTTCCCTGTTAAACAAGGATATCTACTTTGCTTGTTGTGTCGATAACGTGCCTTCTCTATTAATTACTTTCCTGGTCTAAATGGAACTACGCTTTTGCCGTCAGTAGCCAACTTCAAACCTTCACAATTCTAGAATTCCCACAGTCCCTCTTGTCTATAGTCAGAGCATCTTCTAAGCACTTCACTTACTGCAACCCCCTTCTTCTTAATAGCCCCAGTCTGGAAATGTGCCAGTGGATTTCCTGTTTTATTCTCATTAATCAGCTAGCCATTCATCATTTCTGTAATTTCATCTTCACCTCACTCTTTCTCCTCTGGAGGTGCACCAGGCCACCATCACAGTAGTCTAAATAAGAAAACATAGAATGTTATTTTCCCTTCTAAATGTATGTTTGATTTGTGAAAAAGAGTCCAGCAGAGAAGATGTTTACTAAAGTTCACTCATTCTAACTTTAGTGACTAAATTTGATTCTTATTGGAAGAAGGCATCATGGTGCTGGCAACAGACTTGTACTATTGGAGATATCTGCATCCTTATGGAACAATCATGGCTTTCCTCAGTTTTTGTCTACAGAAGTCTGTTCAGTGAAGACAGATAAGGCAAATATACTAATATGCTATGTTTGCAAATTTTTGCAGGCACGCCCCCTGTTCAGAGACAGGAAGAAGTTCTCACTGATGGCTGACCCAATGCTTGAAGGTGGGTACCCCTTGAGAGGATTGTACCAAGCCCTAGCTATTGCTGCAATGTGTGTCCAAGAACAGCCTAATATGCGACCTGCCATAGCTGATGTTGTCACTGCTTTAAGCTACCTTGCGTCCCAGAAATATGAACCTAGTATCCACAACATCCACACCTCCAGCAAGAATCGTTCTCCTTCAAACATAATGACCAAGAGCAGCGAGGACAAAAGCACAGGTCACAGACGGCTCATGAGGGATGAAGAAGTGGGTGGAAGTTAGGAAAGAAATGCATAAACTTTGGCGATGTCCATATGAAAAAACTACCCAGTTATCGATTTTCGGTTGTGTAGATAACAGTGGTAACTATATAATGGTAGGTATTGTTTAGGTTCAAGGGAAAATTTTCCCTTCGGCTTCTCATCTGTAGATTGAGTTGAGTTCAATTTTGGCTAAAGATGGCTCAGTGTAATAACAGGTTTCTATCTCAATTCATTGTGAATTCATTTCTGCCCTTTTGGTACTTTATCTCCGATGGCTAAGGCAGTGAGGCCTTTCAAGTGCTTCGGCATGAGTCGAGTTATCTGTGGCTGCTCTGGAATTTGTTCAGGAGAAACTTGCCGATTGCAGATGCGGCATGCATCATCCTGTGGGGATAAGCAACTTCCTGATAGTTTTGTGGCTGTAGAATGTACCTAAAGACGTTGAACATCCGGTCCTTATTTCTCATTATTAAGTCTTCAGAAGCTATGGGGCTATTTTACCCAATTCTTCAGATCGAGTTGTCTCGCACTCCTAGATATTTAGAACGTCTCCACAAGTTGGAGCCGCTTTGGCTCGTCTTAACAGCAATTTCGTTCAGGTTAATCGGTAGACTGAATTAAACTTATGTGTGATTAGAATTTCAGATATTTAAAGTCAATGGTGAGGCAAACCATAGTTCAGATTAATCATTCCAAGTAAACGATAAAAAAGAAAAAGGAAATCACACGGTACAGCTTGTGGAAGTCAGAATAAGTAAGAGTTACAGTTCTCTTGATTTCATTCGAGAGTGAGACCTCCATGTTCCTTTCTTTTCCCATTTTTCATAAAAAGGGTTCAAGTCCATAAGAATTCCAGGCCGACATTGTTCATTTTCTATCGGGAAAAGAGATGGAAGGGATGATCATCATCGGCAAACCTTTGGATGTTACCTAAAGTTTCAAATTAATCATCTAATATTTGTTTTAAGTCATAACTATAGCTCATTTTGAGTAAGCCCATTATAGTGTTGGTGAGAGTAAAGTCAGAATTATCCTTCACCACGGCACAACCAAATCTATGCTCTAATCAAATCAAGGGTTCTTGAAGTCGAGAAGCAAATGGAGGATTCGAACCATAATCGGGAGGAGAGCAAAGTCTTATACCATTAGGTCAACTAGAGTGGTATCGCCACTACTTCTACTCAGTTAAATAGAAGTGGACAAGAAATTCAGAGCCAATTCAAGCTAATGAGTTCACAAGCGTGCCTCTTGGGGTTGCGTAGGTTCCAAGCAAATGTTTTTCATGTTTGAAGTTGTGTAGGTTCCAAGCAAATGTTTTTCATGTTTGAAGTCGCATATGTGATTTCATCTTTTGCTAAAAGCGAAAATTTAAATACTTCTTTTTTGGGTCATAGCTAAAAAAGGTTGCAATAGATGTTGAGTTTTATCTGAATAATCAGTTTATGATCTCATGGATTTAATTGAAATTTATTCGGAAAAAAAAAAGCCAATGAAAATGTGGACTACGTTGCATATAACCGACCAATGAAGGAGAAACAGAAGGAACAGCAACTTCGATTTCAAGATCACGTGCACGGCACGCTCAGGAACTTTCCCGCCGAAGGAACGCTCTATGAACTGAACGCAACGAACTGAAACCGACTTACCCACCTGACCACAGTTCTCTTCTCAAAGGGATCAAGCCAACACCAGAATCCACATTCCATATCCACTGGTTAAGATCTTCTCTCTCTGTCTCTCTCTAGAAAATGCAGCAGAGAACCGCGGGCTCCTCTCGAGGACCTGATTGGGGCAACCAGTTCGTCGATGTCGAAGCACAACTGGAAGCGAAGCAAAGGCAGTCTTTTTGGAGAAGAAGAATGGAAGATATAGGCCAGCACCGGCTTCCCATTTCTGATCACGACCCTCATGACATTGGCAAGAGAGAGACCGCCGAATCCCGGTTTGCAGGGAAGTGGATCCACGTGATTCCTCTGATCGTGTTGCTCTGCATCTTCATTCTCTGGTGGTTCAGTTACCCCGGTGAGCTTTCAATTATTGCCGCAAATTTCAAGTACTGGTCCAGTATCTTAATCTCTTCAGATGTTCATAATGTTGTGCTCGTTTACCTTGGCATTTTATACCTAGAGATTTTCTTGATCTGTTTAGGTGTCAGATCTCGTCAGTTTCTTGTGCTGCAATGTCACATTTCTTGTGAAAAGAGAATTGCTTTGTTTGGCCTTTCCCAGAGATCACGCCTTTGATTCTATTTCCCAGAATTTTCCCAAATCGAGTTGCCTCAAATGATTTCATTTTCTTCTCCAAGTTTCCTGCGGGACATCGGGGCAGGTTTCTTCTTCCTCTATCGATATGCAACTGAACAGAAGCCGAAATTAGCTCTGTTAAGGATACCAATATGTGAAGAATCTTAATGTGCAATCGAGTGACATGAATTAGCCAGAAAGAGCTGTGCAATATTTTCGTGTTTCTTTCCCTCCATTCAGTCAAAGTTACGTACAATATGGCTGAGTCTGATTTGTTATCATGATGAGGAATATTTGCTTGAATTTTTCTTTTGATGAGAACAGGAGGCCTTATATTCCTTTTCTTAATGCCGTAGTTTCTCTACTAATACTTCTCCCATTGACAGTGCGTGTGGTGATCAAAGATGGGAGACTCGTGGGAGTACATCAAATTGAGATTTCACGGGAATTCAATGAGACTCGTGGAGATCTTGCACTACTTGCATCAGCCAGTTCACCTGGAGCATGGAGTTTTCAGAAATTTACCAGGACTGATGCGACAGAAGCTCCAAAAACCAACCAAAGGTACTTATTAATTATATTGATCTGTAAAATTAGGTACCATATGGCTCGATCAGAAGGTGTTTTCACTGGTGAGGATTATTTTCTTGATAACTCAGTGGGAAACAAGAGGCATTATAATCCCTTTGCTTTTCATGGGTTTTCCGTTCTCCACTGATTTGTTTCCCACCAACAGTGGATTTGGTGATCAACAATGGAAGAGCCATGGCTTGACGCGTCAAGTTGATATTTCAAGGGGATTCAACGACACTCCCGTAGATCCTGCACTATCGGCATTGGCTGCTTTGCTTAGACCATCAAATTTTCAGAATTTTACCAGGACTAATGAGACTGAAGCTCCAAAGGCCAACCAAAGGTACTTACTATAGCTATTAGGCCTGCCAAAGGAAAATACATCAGATTGCTCTCTCTCAAAATTTACCTGCAATATGTGATTCTTCCAGCTGGTTCAGCAAACAAATATCCGAGGATTGAAAAATGTTTACATGTTGCTTCAAGCTTGTATCACTAAAAAATGTCAACTCTTTTTTTGCCTTTTCCAAGTTGAAGGAAATAGCAGTCATCACTTTGCATCTAGGAAAAAACATGACCAAGCGTTTTTGAACTCATGTCACTCTTTCAGTCTTTCTGAATTCTGATCAACAGGCAAATTGCAGTGACCTGTGTTGACTATTCAATGATTGCTATGGTGTTGCTTTCGTGGGATGTCTCCTGTGATGTTATAATCTTATTCCCAAATGCCTTGATAAATCTTGTACAGATTGAAAGTGAATGCAGAGGTAATAAGTTTGCAGTTTCTTCTCTTATAGCTGCTACGTACCACCGATCTCACCATTCCGGCAGTTGCCGACCCATATGTACAAAACTGAGCTCTTGCGTGATGGCAGAATCCTACAACAGTCTCGCCTAGGTGACTGCACAAGAAGATAAACCTCAATTAGCATATGAACTCAAATGATAAAAGTGCTAGAGATGTACATATAGACACTTTTATACTTTACATTGATAGTGTTCATAAGCAAAGTGCAACAGTTCGTGCTTCTCTCTAGATAGCAGGAAAACAAAGTCTGACTTACCTTCTGCCAACGATTACTATCTGGCCGTTTTAGGACTACGATGGAATTGATATTTTCTGGTGAATCCATCTTCCACCTACAACTTGGATGCCGGGATTTTTGTCGAGAATAAAGGCCAAGAGTTTGTTTCTTCGCTCTGTCATACTTAACGCTGTTCATGTAATAGATGAACGGCTTCTGACACGGATGCTTCATCACTGGCCTTGTGTTGAAAGCGTATGCAGTGTAATCTGCTCTCCGGTACCAGTTGAGGAATGTCCTCGTAGGCATCTCTAGCTCTCTTGGAGAAATTACTCCCCTTATTACCTGAACCACATAGCCCCATGAAACCGAGATGGACCATGATCGTCTCTTATCATAGCAAATGGACTGTTGCATTATGCTGGCCGAGTCGTGCTTGACAGATTCGAATAGGTGCTGAAGAGCTCTGACTCGGGTCATGTGTGGGAATACCGGTTCTACAACATCAAGGTGGTGAATCGACACGAGTGGCGTTATTGGATGTGCTCCCAGAAGGCCTAGAAGATCTCCATACACATCATACTGCAAAAAAATTTCCAGACCCCTAGATCACTCTTCCTAGAAATGCACATTTTTTTCTCGAATCTATCTTACACAGACAACAGCAATAGCAATAGCAATAGCAAATCTGCAGAGATAGTAGTACGTCACTTTTAACTCTTTCCTTGAGGTTCATTTCAGCATCGTACAAACATCGTCTCATTTCCTAATGGCTAGCTCATCAGAGAAGACGGTTCCTAAGGCTCTGGGATCCGATCACTAGGCATATTGATACTCGTCTATATAGAGTGGAACTACAATAAAATTCAAGTACCTGATGAAATCCGGGTTCTTTGGTGAGCGGTACTCCTAATTCGGCCATACAAGCCTGCATTCTATCATCACTACCATACAACCCAGGATACCGCTGAATACACTTGTCCTGCATCTTGGCCAATTCCACCGCCAACGGATAGCTTATTGCGAAACCACCCCCTCCATAGGCCATTGCGTAGGAGAAATATATGTTCTGAACATGACTCTCCGACGAGCTCCCGACATAATAAAACTGCGTGTGATCATACTTTGAAAGGATCCTCACCACATTGTCCACTATAAAAACCGTGTCATCGTCCCCCATCACGAACCACCTCACGTCCTTCATCCCTAGCCTCAGCGTCTCTGAAATTACCCTCGAGATCCTCAGTGCCGATCTCTGCCCCTGCCGGTTTGTGTACTTGAATTTAGACGTGTCTCCGGAGATCCTAATATCAGGAAGTGGCTCGTTCCTCCTAGTCCTGATCCGCTTGTCCAGCCAAACCACACCTCTGGTCTCCTTAGGCCTCCACCATAGCTTTATGTATTCTTTCCTCTTCTCCCACAGGTTTGACGACGCGGCAATCCCAAAGACGATGTGTTTGAGCTCGGTGTCGAACCCGGGCGACCTCCCAGAGAGGCTAATAGCGTTTTTTGAGGATTCTTCTCCTTCTTCTCTGTCTTGTTCACGTAGGCGAAGAGTGGAAGAGAAATTGTTGACGGCGGCGAGATTTTCTTCAGAGGAGAGGTCGAGGGAGAGAGAGCATCCATGGTGGTCGTTGGTGAGGAGGAGATTGGAGGAGTAGAGGATGTAGAGCATGGAGATCATGAGGAAGAAGGAGGTGAGGAGGGTCTTGAAGCCTATTAGAGGTCTCATGCTGTTGTCGGGCGGCGTCGGGATTCATTTGTTCATGAATAAAGTATCAATCTTTGGCATTCGTTTCCTCATGAAAATAGCCTACCAGATGAAGATGTCGTTGGTTTCGCTTGCCATGGTTTCGGTGGTGGTGGAAAGAGAGAAGGTGGCGGGAATGGAGGTTGGACTGAGTCAGAGAATTGTTCGGATCACAGAGAGAAGGAGACAGAGAGAGAGAGAGAGAGAGAGAAGGGGTAGGTTTGACTTGGGCCTGAAGCTTCTGCAGAAAGGCCCATTTGGGCTTGGAAATGAAGTCCGCATGATGAAATGGTTATCCACCGAATAGATCTGATCCATGATCGGGAGGCCCGGAAGCTCGGCCTTTTTGCCCACGTACGGGCGGGATTGGCCCGAACCTATTACGCCAATGGGGACGCTGGGGTTATTTTTGTCCCGTAGATTGCTCCATGTCATCGCAAATTCCACTTGAATTGAAATGCCCCGTTCTCTTTCCGAGCATAAGGAGGACCCAGTCACATCCAGACATCATTTACTTTTTACATGAACGGAGAATCTTCCTTCTCTCGCGTTTGAGGATCAAAAGTAGGGGCTTTGTCTGTAACAATGTTGAGACTTGTTTTCTTAGTGGGGGGCAAAGATTCAGGGAATCAAACTGAACCACTATTGCAGGAAGCATCCTAGGCATTTTGAATAATGACATCATTCCGTCTGATGGATGGGAAATTTTACTCTTCGCAAACGGAACGCATTCCCAAGCAGAGGCCGAGCGCGGCACTATTTTTTTAACGCGATCGATTTCAAGACTTCAGAGTAAGTGATAATGGATGGTTCGGCGAGTCGATTTCCGGAGCTGGGATTTCGTTGAATCATGAAGGACAGTTTTGGTTATCTCCCACGCCTTGTCCGAAGTCAGAAACCCACGAGCAGGAGCAGCGCACGTGCCAGCAATCATCGCTCCCCTTCCTCCCTCCCTCCCTTTCCACACTCACATCACCGATGAAAAAAGGAAATAAAAAGGGATCGCTTTTTAGAAGGTGGCAAATATTCAAAATCGTCTTCTTGCTCCCTGTATCTCTCTTGAACCCATAACAAAAAGATAATAATCTCCATCTCGCTGTCCACCGCTATCCCATCACTCTCCCGTCTCTTCCGCCGCTTCATTTCAGATCCAAGAACTCTTTCCTTGCTCTCCTTCCTTTCTCTCTCGGATTCTCCATGTCTCTCCCTGCCATTGCTTGGAGGGCATTTCAATCTCGGTACCACTTTCTCTCTCCGCTGTCCACAAAGACAAAGGTGAACAGTAACTAAAGTGGTCTGTCTACCCATCACCAAGTTTCTTGCTTTTCGCGAAACAATACAGTAGGCTTTCCTGAATTCTCCTTCTGCTGCTCAGCTCGCTCAATTCTTGTTTTGGGTCGGTTCAAGAAAGTCTCGACGCCTCCCCTCTCTCTCTCTCTCTCTCTCTTTCGCGTTTTCAATGGCCGCAGAGGATGGGCTGAGATCAAGAGAGGTCTCTGCAATGATAAAGCAAGGTTTCATCCCCAGCCAGGCTCTCTTGTTCTCTCCTTCGAGAGCCACGGCCAATGCTTCTTCCCCGGCGAGAGGAGCTCTTCACTCTCCCTCCTCTTCTCCTTCCAAGACCCTCTCGTCCCCTTCGCCACCGCACTTCTCCTCCTCCTCCTCCTTCGAGTCGGCGGCTCAACATGTCCTGACTCGTCCGACTCTCTTCGAAATGATGTCCCAAGAACAGCACCACCTCGAGTCCTCCAATGCCCTCAAGTCCAGGCTGTCGAAAATTCTGTCCAATGCGCCGTTCGTCAACAACATTGTGGCGAACAGTGTCGACTGTAACGGTGATTTGGGGTTTGGATCGGGTGACGTGAGGCTCACGGTGGTCTCGCGGGACGGGTTTAGGGTTTCCATGGACGTCCACAGGCGGGTTCTGTCGGAGAAGAGCCGATACTTCGCCGAGAAGTTGAAGCGGGACCGAGGGGTTTCGCATTCCGTGGACATTGAGATTAGTGAATGTGATGATCTCGAGGTGTATGTGGAGACGGTGGTTCTGATGTACTCGGAGGATTTAAAGAAAAGATTGATTGGAGAGGGTGTTGATAAAGTTCTGGGTTTGCTCAAGGTGAGATCCTTCATACCCATCACTTAGCAATATCTTGGATGTCGGTTTAGTGCAGAACACTTTTGAGTACATTTTATCTGGTGAAGTGGTTTTGAATTAGGCTTCTTGGGTTTGATTTTCATCGAGATGGTGCGAGCCACTTAGTTGTGTTAGGCTCAGTGGAGTGCCTGTTGGGTTATAATCACTTTGAAGCCTCAGCGAGGTCAGGGCATGATTGTGCTCTCATGTTAGTTGCCAGAAGTGGAATGCCTAGTTATATAGACTCAACTATTCAATTCATCTAATTTTGCTATTTTAGAATCACACTATATGGTTTTGTTCTTACTATTCTCTGATTGCAATGCCTCTCTGTTCTTTTGGTGTCTTATTGTACATGTTAGTTTTTTTTTCCCCCTTCTTCTTGTATCCTGCTCTGTGTTCCATTGCTTGAGTGGAATCATTTTGTTTCTACTGAAGAATGCATCATTGATTTGAGATCATCTTCAAAGGCAAAAAGTTCCATTAGTTGTTTTCATTACCTCTTCCATGACTGTTCTGCCTATCCCAGGGTTTCAGTATTGCAAGACCACGCCTGTCACTGTTCTGTTCAGTCTGGTGGTTGAAGAAGAATACCTGTGTCATGTACGATTGTAATATTTTTTATTTTTATTTTTTTGCGCGGGGGAATCCCAGGATCTGATATTCGACTGATGCGATCCTAACCAGACTTGAGTTGGCAGTTGTTCATATTAAGAAATATATCGGCAGAAAATGGTTGCAAAAGGCTTGTCTTAAGAAATGAAAACACATTAGAGTAAATTCAACAGCTTGTTCATTTTAAGAATGCTTTAAGCAGAGCACGAACCGCTTCTTTCTTTCTTCTTATAACCTGCCTCTGATATTCTGCTCTCTTACAGGTATCTTCTGCTATTATGTTTGATGTCGGCATAACTGCATGCTTGGAGTATTTGGAAGCTGTTCCATGGTCCAATGATGAAGAAGAGAAAGTTATATCTCATCTTAGGCAACTTCAGCTTCACGACTCAGCGGCTGAAGTTCTGAACAGAGTGTCAGCTGAGCCATCCACATCTTCAAGAACTGATGATATCTTCTTAAGACTGTTGAGTGGGGTTTTACAGGCTAAGGATGATAAAGCTCGCCGAGAAATGAAGAGCTTAATTTCACGGTTGCTGAGGGAAGGAGCATCTGATTGCAGCAGTAGTCTCGATGTCTCTCGAGGCAGTCTTTATCATCTTTGCCATCGATGTCTTAGTTCTCTTATTCTATGCCTATCTGAAGCTGCAGGGCCTGATGAAAAAAAGCGAGATAGGGGGACTTTGATGGCAGAGATAGCCCGGGAGGCTGACAATATGCATTGGATTGTTGAAATTCTAATTGACAAAAATATGGGAGATGAGTTTGTGAAGTTATGGGCAGATCAGAAGGAGCTTGCCATTCTTCATTCAAAAATACCTACTGTTTATCGACATGAAATTAGCCGAATAACTGCACAACTTTGTGTTGCAATGGGGAGAGGACTTATCTTGGTGCCAAAAGACACTCGTCTTTCTTTGCTCTCTACATGGCTTGAAGCCCTCTATGAAGATTTTGGATGGATGAGGAGGGCTTCAAGATCGATGGATAAGAAGCTACTTGAAGATGGTCTTGGACAAACGATTCTGACCCTTCCCTTGCCACAACAGCAAGCTATTTTTCTCAATTGGTTTGATAGATACTTAAACAAGGGAGACGATTGTCCCGATATTCAGAAGGCATTTGAGATTTGGTGGAGAAGAGCTTTCATAAGGCAGCATGTGCCTGAACTGAATAATTCTCATTTGCAAATAACTGTATGTGGATACCCAAACTGAATATAGCCACGGAATCAATTGTACATGCAATTTTTTTCAGTCCATGTCTGTTTTGCCTATTATTTGACCTAGTTGAGATACGTAGGATGCTGAGGATGATTTTTCATTAATACCACGTCGGCAGTTGAATTCGAAGATGTCTTTTAGAAGCAAGAATAGAAGCAAGAACAGATAAGGAGGCATGTCGCCTTTATCAGAAGTTCCATAATTCTCAATCTGGATTAGTAGCGACCTTGATCTTTGGAGTTCTCAAACGACATTCATTGAGTCCACTTGTCTGAATTCTATCAGTTAGTCCTTAAATTGTTGTCATCATTCTGTGAGGGCACTTCTTGACACTTGACCAAGCTGCTTGGTAAAATGTCAAATTGACGCAGTTGTTCAAGACAAGGAAGGTCATTGATCATCTGATTCAAACTTTTTGACCCCATAGGGCCAAAAATTCATTAAAAATATGCTTCGTCCATGCATCTGGACCTGATTTATATTTCCTATTCATTCATCTACGTCGTAAGG
This sequence comes from Corymbia maculata, assembly GCA_014182735.1. Lineage (NCBI taxonomy): Eukaryota > Viridiplantae > Streptophyta > Magnoliopsida > Myrtales > Myrtaceae > Corymbia > Corymbia maculata. The sequence goes on along the minus strand of CM024683.1, from coordinate 25,471,467 downwards.
TGAGACTCATCCTTCTGGCCGAAATGAAAAAAGGGTAAGAAACAAAGGCTCATCCTTCACCTACGGGTTACATCATAGCCTGTCATTATAGCTTCTCCATCGAATACAGGCCTACATTTCCATAAATGAATTATACTACTAGCTAGAAAGCATTTATTTCCCCTTTGCCTTTTCCTCCATCTCACTGTATGCTGGCCAAAAAATTCTGTGATTGTTTTTCAAAACGGAAACCAGCCTTCTTGGAGTCATCTGCAGACCATATAAAAATTCCATGAAGTTTCCGGAGGTGTTTGAGTTGGCCACATGCCTCAAAGAAACCATTTGCCGGGGATAGACCCCCACTTCCATCAGTACCAAAGCTCACCAACACCTTTCCATCTCTGTAGTTGGAGCTCTGATCCTCGAAATGCTTCAGAAACTGAGAAACTTTAGTTCCTTTGTCATACGCATAGAATTGAAAATTGACGTAGTCTATGAGATGTCCATACTTCTTCCAAAGAGCGACATAGTTTGACTGAACAGTCTTATTATCATAAGGTGCTATTGAGGCGAATGACACTATCTTGTTCTGCTTTAGGTGGGTTAAAAGTTGACCGATACACTCTGCAAATGTGTTTGGATCTGAACTGAAGTGTTCGTAGTCAATATCAATGCCATCCAGATCATACTCCTTTGCGATTCTTGTGAGTGAAGCGGCAGCATTGCTGACCCACGAATTGATTGACTTCGGAGCAAACTGAACGGGTTTGTTGTCGCCTACGGTGTCCCCTCCAAGACTCATAGCTACCTTGACATTTGGTTTACGAGCCTTGATGGAGGCAACGGCAGAAGGGCCGAGATTTTGCTTATCCCAGTAGACACTGAAATCGCCATTTGTAGGGGATAGTGAGGTTGAGTAATCTATGGCGAAAGAGAGAATGAAGTGGAATTCGATGTCGGAATTAATTGGAATGTCGGAAAACTTGACATTCTTTCCTTCTGCTCCTATGTATTCCCTGAAGAGCTTTGAGTTTCCTGGGGCAGCATGGATTATTGGGACTGTGAAGAAAAAAACTGGAAAAATGAGAGGTAGTAGAAGGATTTTTTTCATTTCCATGGATGTCGGATGGGGTCATTCTGTTTTCTGATGGTGCATATATATAAAGAAACAAGCAAGGTTAGAATAATTATCTGTTAACAATGCATTCTTGGCTACGTTGTGGTGTTATACTGTTATCTCAAGAATCCATTGTTGTCTGTCAGTGCATTCAACATTGTCTGATGTGCTCGCACATTGATCCAATCAAAGTGGCGTGGAGGTTTTGTCTTCACGCTTCTGTCTTCTGATGCCTATAGGATGACTAGATTCAGGATTCCCTTTGACAGCGAGATTCTTATGGAGAAGTTCACCAGTGCCCTTTAACATTGATTTCGGGCAGAGGGAATTGTTCCTTGCTGTTTGAGTTTCTTTCCTATGTTTGATTGCAATGAGAAATGCATATCTGTACCTTGTCTCTGTTTTATCTACTCTCCGGCATTTTGTATGGGGCCTCTTGTTTTTAAGACGTGCCGAACTGGACCACTTGTTTCCAAAAAACATGTGGTGTTCCATATGGTCAGATCGGCTCGGCTTTGTTTTCATAGAAACTGCATTTTCATTTTGTTTTTTGTGAAAGATGAAGAAACAACAAAGTAAAAGAGTGTTTTCACTGGCCCTTGTTATAGGACGGCAAGTAACATGTATACGATGCCAACCTTGTGCTCTCCGGCATGATGACCGGCAAAGATGGATTTAATATAAGGACGATGGTGCCTTTTTTTCACAATTTTTTTTATGGCTTGCTAATGTAGCTCTTTGGCTAGAATGCCTAGATCATATGGTATAACCATGGATAATACTTTTTTGTTGGTTTAATAGATTCTGCTTAAAGATGTGAGGGCCTTGTTTTGTTTCTCTAGCCCTACCTACTTTTGCTATGATTGTCCAATTCTAGGGAAAGGTGCATATAATCCTTTTAATCAAAAGAAATATGCAATCTCGTGTTGACAGGTTGAAACGATTTTCTCTTTTATTCCTGCAATATTAATGCATAACTCAAAAGTTTTCTTTAGGGTGCTTTTAAAAGATCCCGAAGATCAATAGTTCAAGATTTTGTCTTGCTGTGTTGCTCCAAGAATCTGCGGGCCAGCTTTAGGAAAAAGAAGATACTTTGAACAAACAAAGCGCCAACTATTTGGGACCATTCGAAAAGGCACAAGATTATGTAAATCTTTGGCAGTCAACAAGATCGCCCACCTAATGCAACAAGAAATATTATTCGATTTCTACAATCCTTCAAAAAGAAGCAGCAAAAGATTGTACAGTAACACACGTAGAAAATCTGATGTATCAATTTTTGTTAATCGATTGATTAAAGGCTAAAAGATGCGTTCGACAAGAGCTTCGTTCGCTTCAAAAGAGTCAAAACTCTCATCCATTCTGAGTTCAAGAAGGAGCATATTTGAGAGGAATCGGTGAAAAGATGGGGAGGAGAACTAAGCGATGGTTAGAATGGACATCATTGAGCAAAAAATTCAGAAAAATTGAGCGACAAGAATATTATAAAAACTTGGAATAAATTCATCCGCTGTGAACGGAAATTTTCAACAGAGGCTTGAAAAAACAATGTTCCATTTTGGATGAAGCTCTGTTAGGTGCTGGGTTAATGTATTGATGGTCTTCCGTGATTTAGAGAATACTGCGGTTTAGTGTTGTTTTTGAAAATTTTATTCAAGTTGGCTTGTGATTTTCTGACCCTATGGGCCATTATATAGTTAAAATTCACAGTGAATAAGAGAACCACAGGAATCTTTCATAATCTGAAAATATTATTGAGCCTCTTTGCAATGCAACTTCAACATGCAGTGATTACAAAATATCTTCCCCCTCTATTCATCTCTTTGCTTAGCCCATACCACACCGAGAAAACCCAAAGTTATTGAAGGATTGGCCTATTCCAATTACCTACCCCATCAAGAAGGCCGTAGAAATATCACGGTAGAATTAGCAAAAAAAGAAAGAAAGAAAGAAAGGCATTCAGCTAAAGTCAATCCAAAAGTGAGAATGAGACGTCAATCAACACTTGGGAAGATCTGCAGGTGGAGGAAGCAGCTTCTGATTGGGTAGCTTCCCATCTAAGACGAGCCAAGCCATCTTCAAGCCCCAGCTGGTGTGAACTTCCAAGTGGCAGTGCATGAACCACACCCCTATATGATGATCACTTTCATTAGCATCCGTCATTAAAAATAGAGATCGCAAAGTTAGACACAATAACAGACCCCATATGATTCTACAATGTTCTTCAGAAACATAAAAATGAAAGAGTAATTACAATTGCATTATGTATTTTTTTTTTAAAGATGATTCTCTCACCTGGGTTATCAGCTAAAAACCTTATGGCAACCCAACCCCCCGCAGGCACACCCACAGTGTTCCTCTCAACTGGGTCAACAAGATTGAATTTTGCAGGGTCCTTGTTTGGGTCAAAATTGCCAAATCCTTGTCCCACAACAAAGAAATTGAATCCGTGCAAGTGAAGGGGATGGCTCTCAGCACCAAGAATGCTCGTGTCCTGCATAATAAGCTCAACACTGGTGTTAAAAGGCAAGACCACCAGTTTTGTTCCATTGCCCACATTTGTGTTATTGGGTGGGGTCCCAGTAAAATTGAATATGGATTTCGGGTAGCTCGGGAACTCCGGGCTGTAGACTCCGTTCGATTGACCAGTGTAGTGGGCTTGAAGGAGGGCAGTGGTCGGCATTGTGAAAGATACATTGTTAACAGCAGCAGTAAACATCGTCCCGTTTGGCCCTTGGCAAGTTTGGTTGCCTCGGCATGGATTCGTTCCGAGACCGACTGTGAAGAAGAACCTCTGGTCAACCTTTTGAGGTACATTGGCAGGAAATTGTGGGTTTGCAAGACTCCGGAGCTTATTTGTAAAATTTGTGGCGAAGGCTGTGTCGTTCAAAGGTGGGAGAGTCGGTTTAAAGAGAGGAAGTTGCTTAATTGAAGAAGATTGATGAGATTCGTTAAGTGGTGGTTCATATTCTAAAGTGCCGGCGACGGTAGAGTTGTCGAATGTACCAAGACCAGTCGCATATGGCCTTGCAGTCATGAGGAAAGTGGCTTTTGGGTACTGCGGCTTTGTCTTAAGAAGGACATTTGTGGTCTGTCCGGGGGCTATTAGGAGTGTCTCGGTCTCGAAGGGTTTCAAATAAACAGCATCCGCCTCAACCAGAGTGAGTGTGTGGTTCGCGATGCTAAAGAAGAGCTCATCATTAAGTGCAGCATTGATTAAGCGAAGAAGGTAAGTCTTTCCGGGCTTCACTTTGAGCCGGTATGTATCTGCAAGAATTCATTTGGTGAAATATTTGCTCCATCAGTTTTCAATTGTATGTTTCAATAATTCCTATCGAAATGAGATTTTCAGGAAATATAATTCACAATGTAAGATGTGATACCTTTGGCAGAGCAATTATACAATGGTCCTGGAAGTCCATTGATGGTATAGGCATCGGAAACATTAGGTCCACCACCGGTTTGTAAGGCCTGACTGATAATTGCCTCAGTATCTGAATTAAACCACTCACCTGAAATTTTGTACACTTAATTAGTTTCTCGGTACTCAGAATAGTCAATGTGAAAGTAATGTTGAGCTTGGATCAGTCTCATCTCTAACGCATTACCAAAGATGATGGGGATTTCTTTGTGAGGCTTGGCGAATGGGTAAGAAGCATTATGCTTGGGAAGGATGATCAAAGGACCGTGTAGAGTTGATCGTAGCCACGATATATGCGCATGCCACCAAAGAGTGCCTCTTTGGCCTACAATGGTGTAGTTGTACACATAGCTCTGGCCAGTTTGTATCGGGCATTGAGTCACATATGCAGGACCATCTGCCCAGCCCGACCGAAGTTGCCGAACTCCATGCCTGTTTTATTTAGAAAACACATAAAAGGAAATTAATTCTCCCAGTTGAACAATAGCCTTGGACTAGAATATGAAAGTGCCTCTCTTTTAATTACATCAATTAACAATAGCGTGTAGGCTATCAACTCAGTGCACTGTCATACCAATGAATTGAGATGTTGTTTGGGACACGGTTAACTACTTCAATTAGAAGTCGGTCGCCTTCCCTAGCAACGATTGGTGGGCCCGGAAATTTTCCATTTACGGTGACTATACTTTTGGTGTGGCACAAACGTGTCACGTTTTGCAACACGACCTGCCAAACACATTTTCATGTGGTTAGAAAGAAAAAACCACAATGGGAATTATCATCGCACATGTATGGGTACAGCTTCTGTACAAGGTTAGAATACAATCTCATTTCAAAAATGGTTTCAGGGATGCAGCATGTGCATACATTGAACTTGTAGTGTCTGGTCACGCCTCCACCAGCAACAAGACCAGGCTCAGGAAAGAAGCATGAGGCGAAAAATGCGACCAGAAAGAAACCGCCAAGGGGACATGACTGGAGGAAAGCGCCCATTTTCTCTCTGCTCAACCTCGCTTCGCTTTTAGCAGAACAGAGGAAACAGTGTAAAGGATGAGAAAACTTGTCGATGTAGTTTGAACTGCTTGTGGATATAGCATGACATGACCAATCTCCTAGAGTATATATAAGCAAGTGTCCGAGCTAACCTGGTAGTGAGAATGCATAGTTTATTCCATAGAGAAGCTGGAACCAGCTCCATATCATCGGTTGTTAGAACAACTTTAGAGTGATGTCAAAGACAATCCACTTTGACCTCCTTCCCCTTCAAGTCAAATTTCCATGTTGGGCAAAGTATTATTACTCTCGTCTCAAGCTCTATCACATCGTGACATTAGTAAAAGTATTGGAAACAAGGTTTTGCATTTACTCCTGGTGATTGTACTAAGCGCAAAATTGATTGAAGACCATGAGGCATTTGATTAAAAGCACTCTCTCTTTTTAATTGTCACATTCTAATTCTATCTTTTTGATATTGAAATGTTATGGCTTCATCAATCAAATAGAATGGATCATTTATCGGGTGAAAACAATCAGATTAATTCAATCTCATGTTTAGCAAGAACCAGTGATCAAATATTATTATGCACCCAATTGAATCTAACTAGTAAATTTGAGTTTGCTGCTTTGTTATCTGTAGAAGGTTCTTGTTGTCATATCTCCTTCAAGGTCCATATTTTGCAGTAGAAAACTCTCACCCATCAAGAGAATATCTTTAGTTGATCAGTCAAAAGTTAGTAGTCAGAAGTTTCGTTTTGGCGGAAAATCTGTTTCAGATTATTAAAACGTTTTATTAGTTACATATATAGTATTATACAATGTTCTCTCATTAGCCATTTCTTGAGAACAAAGAAACTTGCTATATCGACCCACGAGAATCACAAAGATAAAAATCTTAGGGGGACGATGGTGAAGATCAACATCAAGAAGGAATTTGACATAACCACACAAATCGAACGTCGAGAACGGATATAACTCACGCATGAGAGGTGGAATTGACCTTATCTCGACATAGTTACGGTCAGATTTTCTTTTGACCACCGTCATTATGTTTTAGGCTAATGTCGATAATCCATGCTGTTTACTTAATGTAACTCAATGGATCAAGTTTGACGCATGCATGGCAGCTCATCGGATTGGGACATGTTCTAACATCTTTCGCTGTTCAAGGCCGGCTTAACTTGGTCATAAAGAAATAACAGGGTGCAGCCATCAAAGCTGTCGTTTTAATAGTTAGATGGGGGGGTTTGTGGACAGTCTATTTTCGTTTTCATAGGGTAACAGGTCATGGATGAATAGTGGGGCAACCTATGCGGAAGCAATTTTAGTTCAAGCAAACGAGCTAACTACTGTAGCTTACATGCCAAGGGTTTCATATACCATATCACATGTACATGTTCACGCATTGCATTAAAAAATGTGCAGGAATGTACCGTTTGGCATGTAGAAGAAGGAGGTCTCACTTTGCTTTCAGGGATCGCAACGATACATATGAAGTTGACAGTCTGATTGGAACCGACTCCTCTCCCTGTTACTTATCTAAACTCTATCACCTACTCCCCTTCTGATACAATCTCTCTTTCCCATGGGGTTGGAGGATCTCTCTTTTCCCACATCCAGGATCTTCTACCGTGGCATCACTGCATGTTCCCAAGATTAAAATATGATATTGCATGGTATAATGTCCCAATTGATGCAAAGATCCATGACTTCTTCGTTGTAACGTAAATTTCCGTCGTGGTAGTTTCGCGAATTTTAGTTTGCATAGAGATGTCATGTTGGACAACTCCATAGGATACTTTCACAGGAGAATTAGTTGGAAGAATAATTAACTCATGGATAAAAAAATTAGCAAGTTAGGGGGTCGATTTACAAATGAGTTGTCAATTAGCCCAAGGATTGTCATATTATGGGGAAAATTAGTTGTTAATTTACAAATAAGTTTATTGTACAAGTATCAATTCACTCCTAAACTTTTTAATTTTGCTAACTTAGTCTTAACTCTTTGTGGCAAATTTCATTACAATCATTTTGGTTAATTTTCTTCGGAAATTGCTGGCATGATAGTCTCGTCATTGCCTGCCATCCTACATGGTGCATCGCAGTGTTAGCAATTTCTAGCGAAAATTTATCGGAGGGAATAAATGATTAAATTGGCAAAATTGAAAAGTTTAGGATTGGATTTACACTTGTACAATAAGTTTAGGACTTATTGAACAATTTATCCCTCAAACTATGATTTGCCCATATTTCAATGGGGAAAAGTGCTAGAAAAGTTTTAAATCTTTAGTTTTGGTGCTAATTTAGTTTTAAGCCTTTTGACTTGATACTAATTCAGTCATTCCAATTAATTTTGAGCAAACATTGCTGACGTGGATGTCAATTGACTAACATGGAAAGCTTTAATAATATTTTAATATCTTTTTTCGAATTTTATTTATTTATTTATTTTCTTTTTCTATCTCCTCCTTCCTTTTGCTAGTCGTCGGACCTCGGCAATTGGCTAGAGGTGAGGGCCGATGAGGTCAAGGCCAACCTCGCTAGAGGTTGTGAGGTTCAAGCCTTGCCGGCCATGGCCAAGGCCCAACCTCACTAGAGGTTTCGAGGATGGCCTCCCATTGGGCTAGTGGGGCTCACCCTCACAGGATCTAGTGAGGGTCAAGCCTTGCCAACTATAGGTGAGGCTCGACCTCCCCATATTTGGCGAGGTTGGCCTCGCGTTGGGCTGGCGAGGGAGGGGTTAGGCAAGGCTTGACCTCATCAAATCATGTGAGGTCAAGCCTCACCCATGACTAGTGAGGCCCAGCCCTCACCCAATTAGTGCAAGGCCACTCTTGTGGATTGAATTGGCATATTGGATCAATATAGTTAGGACTAAATTGACCTCAGTAAAAATGTTTAGGACTAAATTGACCTCAATAAAATGTTTAAAATTAAATTGATACCAAATGAAAATGTGTAGGACTAAGTTGACCCCAATAAAATATTTCGAATTAAATTTGCACCAATGTAAAAAGTTTAGGATTTTTCTGACAATTTTCCTTATTACAATAATTTGCTTTGGTGTGAAAAAAAGTCGAGCTATTTCTTGTCATGGGTGCGAATTATGAATATAGGAATGTTGCCACAACTTACTTTGGTTCAACCAAGAGTTTGATTAAGAAAAGTGATGTTGCTATACATGTCGGTTGTGGTTCCAAGCTTTCAAATTCAACCTGACCAGAAATGATGTTTGCCAACTGACTTGTTCACGAGGTATTAGCTAGTTACATGACTCTAGAATATATTGAGTTTCCGGGAAACCAGAATCGACAGGTTTTCCAAGATTTTAATATTTCTTTCACGAGTAAAGTGATTCTTTCCACTAAAAGAAGGGTTTTAAACTTTAAGACGATCCGATGAATGCGATTAAAATATAGTGAAAGATACTTTAATCGCTGATCAAGGAAGAATTAAACCAGAAGAGAGCCGACGAAGCATAAGTGATGGTGAAGGAATTAGCTAGTTCTAGAGATTAAAGTGCCTAAGAGAACATTGCACCTTTGTAAGTTCGAGAAGGAAAGAATCTGGGTGTTCTCTTTTCAGGCTAGTACATAAGTCGAACAGGTGGTGTTCGTATTTTGAACTCGCGAATATGGCCATGGAAGGATTAAGAACGTTCTGCAAATCATGGTTCTTCACGGGCTGCGTCCTCCTGTTCGCTTTAGCAGCCGCGGGAAACGAAACCCGGGCCTCCCGAAACAAGGTAAATTAGTTTACTGTGGTGTGACGTCAAAATGTAAAACCCTCTGCAGCATGTAGATCCGAATAGTTCGGTTTCACGTCACATCTTCTCGATTGCAGAACAACTGCACCTACGCCATAACCATAGAAACGACGTGCACCAACGGGGCCGAGACCTCCGACCACGTGGCCGTCCGGTTCGGCGACACCAACTCCACCGACATCGTCGTCCGTCGCCTCAACGCCAAGCGTTTCCGCACCCTCGATCCCCTGCAGCCCGCTGCTCCCCTCGACGACGTGCCGCGGAAGCCATTCCAAGCTTGCGCCGTGGACGAGTTCCGCGTGGTCGGCGAATGCGTCGAATCGCCCATCTGTTACCTCTACTTGAAGCTCGCTGGAAGCGACGACTGGCGACCGGGATTCGCGAAGGTCCAAGTCCTCGAGAGACCCCATCTGAGCTCCGAGTATTTCTACTTCCGTCGATATTTGCCGCGACGAGTTTGGCACGGTTCGGATTCGTGCAAGAAGGAGGTCACTCCTTATGGAATTAAGAGCAAAAGGAAGGCCTTTGCAACGAAGAGAGTTGTCGTTTGAAAGGATGGAATTGGGTGCCAATGGACATCCTTGTTCGTAAATTATGTGCAGCTTCTATTTGGTTCTTGTCCTATTTCCACGAATGAAAATTTGATGATAACACGAAGTGTAGCCCGTCTCATTCGTTGATGTCCAAAGTCCATGGTTAAGATAAGCCCATGAGATATCATCTTGGATCCTGCAAGGAAAAAGTTATAGATCCAGGGCCAGATTATGAGATACTTTCTTTAGGTAGGACACCTCACTTCAAAAAGGGGGAAATTACAAAAAAGTCATAAGTCTATTGTAATTGTACCAATTTAGTCATAAACTTTTTTTTTATCAATATAGTCCTAAATATTTTGTATTTATGCCAAAATTCTGTCTATCCAACCAATTTTGGTTGGTTAGCACTAATGTGGACATGTCTAGCTAGTTTATTAATTTTTTCTTCATTTCCCTCCTTTCTTCTACCTCTAGTCTGCTACTGCTGGGGAAGCTGGCCCTTGCCGACCATTAGCGAGGTTGGCCTCGTTGTCGTTGGGCAAGGCCCTACTAGATTGGGTGACACTTAGCTTGGCCTAGCCATGGCGAGGCTTGACCTTGCCAATAGTCAGCTAGGGCGAGCCTTGCCATGGCTAGGCCAGGTTAAGCCTCACTGTCTCTTGCCTCTTGTTGTGGCGGCAATCAACCGGAGAAAGAAGGAAGGAGGAAGAAAAAAAGAAACGAGAGAAAAAAATAAAAATAAAATGAAAAAATATTATTAAAAATTGTTCATGTTAGTGTTAGCCGGGGCGCTGTTGGCCAAAATTTGACCAAATAGACTAAATTGACACAAATATAAAAGATTTATGATTAAATTGATAAAAAAAAATTATGATTGAATGGACACAATTATAATATATATAACTTCTTCTTTTTTAATTATCCCCTCCAAAAAGTAAATCCCAAAACTAAGAAATACTCGACTAACTTCATGAACCAATAAGGTCATTCATACATGGAAACATGACCTACCAAAGTAGTTAAAATATAAGCGGTTGCCTCCATGAAGAAGTAAAGATCATCTCTTCGGGTTTTGGGGGGACCATCGAGGTAAAGATTACCTCATCTTTCCAGCCAACTTCAAGTAATGTTTGAAACCACTTCTGTATCTGGGTCAACGTACAGTGTTCATCAGCCGAGACGGTCCCGACGAGAAGACACCCGTCTGAGCGCAGAAGACACCGTCTCCGGATGCTGGATGCATTCATTCTCGGGACACTGTTGGGCGGTTTATACGCAAATCAGGAAACTGCGAGAGATGAATTCACGTGCATGTCGGACCACGTGAATTGCTCATAACTTCGATCTGTTCCATCACCATTAGTGTCGTCTCGGGCAACGAAGATTCTTTGTGTCGTCCCGTAGTTTCATACGGTCCGTTTCTTTCCATTCATCTCGAGCTATAGCAGAAAGATGGAGAGGGCCTTTTACATTAGATGATTTGTCACGATACACATTTATAGGCTAAGATATTTGAAGATTGGATCTCGCCAAATAGATTTTTCTCTAGTTTCCATGCTTGGATTCAGTGATATTTTCGTTTTTTGTTAAAGGTGGCAATATATGACATGATATAAAAGCATAATTTGGATAATACATCAATTTATTTTGGACAAAGTTGAGGTCAAATACTACATTACTTGAAACCGAATACGAGTTGACAAGTTTCTCTTCTTCTTTTTAGTGTGTGAAAGTTAAATTGTTATTTTGTTGAAATATTTTCATTAAGATATAGAATGACATAAAAAAACCAATGTGAATATGCATATTAAACTTGAAATTCTCACTGAAATATCAATGAGCTCAACTTTGATGTAACAACTCATTGCATGAGTTTATATGATTTGATATGATATTAATTGATTTTGTGGGTGCTATTGCAAAATCTAATTCCATGATAATAAAAGATCAATTATTCTAGCATTTTTGGACAAATATAGTGTTTGATACATCTTTAAAACTACAAGTGGAGTAATGAGAATGGACATGCGAAACTATGGAAGATGGTTTATTTAGTTTTAATATTTCTGTAAACTTTACCGCAGGTTTATTGTGTAAAAAAGTTCATTTACGCGATGAGAGCTCCCGAAAAGACACTATAGAAAAAAAAATAAAAAATTTAAGGATGAACACCGGATTGGAACGAAAACCGGTTCTTCCGGTCCGACCGGACAAGTCACCTTACTAGGCCTGCGTCATCCTGTTCACTGGGCTCTGAACATTTTCGGAGCAGTGTCGTTGCAGAGAAAGGCAATGGCTATGGAAGTTGCGGTCTACGCCAATTTCCGCGGATGCCCCCGGCGTAATTCCGTCGTCATCCACGGCCAACGATCCACAAGTTCGTTCAAGGGTTTCGGACAAAACTCCATCATTCCTACGACGAGGGTAAGGAGGTCTTGTCGTGTTCTCGCTGCTAATAATCCCAAAAGTGACGATAAAGGTTCGAGCTTTGGGGACTCTGACATCTCCCAGGTTACTCTCTCTCTCCCTTCCTCTGAAACTATATTCGCTAGCAGACTTTGCGATTGCGCATACTTTCTGAAAACTCTAGAAGTTATCTTGTCTGAAGTGGGTTGTGTTGGGTTGGTTTTTTTTTGGGGGGGGAAGGGGGAATACAAGTAATGGCCGGCTAAGATCAAAATTATCTCAGTATAGGAAATGTGAGGCCAATTAGGAATCCTAGCGACTTGAATTTAAGGTTCTAATTTCTAAATTTGGAATTGCAGTTTTGTGAGGTGGGAGTTAGTTTTGTTAGCTGAAACTGAGAGAGAGAGAGAGAGCAGGAAAAGATGGATTGCTAGGTGTCATGATCTTGATTGAAAAGTAGCTACAGCTTTTTCAGTTCAGTGTCCAAAAGAGGTGGGAATTTTAAACCTCTATCACTGCCTTTAGTGGCGAGAAAGAGGCCATTTTGGCGAGATCCTCTCTGTTATAGCATTGTTACTGCGAAGCCCAGGTTCGAATTTCTATGCTTGCAGTCTAAAGCCCTGAGAATTCTCATGGCCATTTGGTCATTCCAAATTTAGCCCTTTTCTCCTAACTCTACGGCTTGATAACTCTTGCATTTAGGTACGGATCAGACAGAACCCATTATCGCATTTGTTCAAATTATCTAGACGAGTTTAATTACTGTTATTTTTTATTTTAATATCCGAAGATATATATGTGATGCTACTGTACAAAGGGATAGTGCCATAAACCGATTATGTGGAGGAGAAAGTGGCGGTAACAGTGAAGGAAGCATTCTCATAGGACAACAGAAAGATTAGAGATGATAGTTCCTGTTGTGCATGTACATTGACTGTATGGAGACAAACAAAATCGGTTGTTGCATCGCGGCCTTCTCATAACCTTCTCATAACCTTCTCTATTGTTGGCAAAGGAGTAACCGAGAACAGTCAGTTAGAGATTTGTCTGAGGCTCTGCATAGTTTCTTGCTGGCGGTGTACTGTTTTCCCAAAGCTCGACACTGCTCGATAGCATAAGCTGCTTGGGCTTTTTTCTGAAGGGAAGGACTTGGAAAGAAGTGAAGTTCTTTATGCTGTTACATTTAAGGTCGAGCATAATATAGAAAACCAGAGAATCATTTTTTGTTGGTAAGGTGGTTCACCTTCTACATTTGAGATATAATCATCTTAAAATAAGGTTTGAACTAGTCTTCCATTAAATGGAGCTGTGAAGTCTTGAGTCTGTGGGGATGTTGTTAATTCTAGGAAAGATAGTGAACAACAGACAATTTTTAGAATTCAGATGTGCATTTGATGACATTCGACTCTTCATCAGTTAAGCTGCATTTGATTCTAATGATAATTTTCTTTTTGCGGTGTTGGCAGGGGGATTTGAACTATCTTTGGAAATTAGGAGCCAGTTCTATTGCGGGTGCTGCTATAATAAAGTACGGGAGCATCCTTTTCCCCGAGGTCACGAGACCCAACATCGTTGAAGCTTTAGGCATGATATCAACTCCTGTCATTGTAGCTGTGTTACTCTTGATCAAACAAAGTCGGGTCGAGCAGTGAACCTTGAAGAGTCTGTGCACTCAGGTTGCTTTCACTTGCCTTCTGTATATTGGAATTGAGCCAGGATTCAGGAATGCTATTTTCTGGGTTTATAAAAGTTCTGCTATCCTTGATTCTTGGGGATTGCCAAGACGAGCTCTGCTTATCAACATCAAAAAAATAAAAAACACCAATAATTATGTATAATTTTCCTATTCATCTAATGGTTATACTCTCTCAGTGACATGGGAACACAAGCGATTTTCAACCCGAGTTTTTTTCTTTCATAATCCCTCCAATTCTGTAGGAACAGATACAGCCTTTTACATCTGTGGAAAGGGAAAGCTCTATTCTTTCGTTTTCTTCTTCTGGTTTCCTGAACCGTGAGATTTGTTGTTGATTGTCCAAGGGATCTCCTGAGAGCCTAAAACGAAACCCAAAATATTTTCTGGTCACTTCTCGTTGTCATTACGTTGGGAATCAAAATTTTGTCACGAGGGGAACCATCTTCCTTCCTAGAGCTAGGGTAGCATAAACCTCAGGCTAGGCACGACTGTTCGCGCTTGGACTCGCTTACTCTCTCAAGTCAAATCACTCTCGCATTACCACTAGTAAACGTATCTTGCTTGTTCCCATCTCCCACCTGCATGCATGTTCTTTGACCTGCCCTTGGACTTCCTTCTTTTGTTTCTTCGAAAAACCTTGAAAACAGTGCATATTCATTCCCAGCATTTTTGTGGAAGGAGTGTATTAGGAGGGAATAACACGCGAAGCCTTTTATATGCTCGCGAAATGACGTCATCCTTGTGGGGTAGGGACATCGTACAAGTGTGACTGAGATACATAAACTTACACTGAGGAAGAGAGAGGGAGAGGGAGCCAAATGATGATTTGATGCTACAAGGGCAGCGAGATTAGACCACTCCTTATCAATCGTGATGATGGGAAAACAGATGACTGGGAGAAGATTATAATAAAATTAAATTAATAAATAACAAAGAAAGATCTAGTCCTGATAAGACTCTCCAATCATTTTTGGGGTTTTGTTTCTTTTCATTTTTCTCTCTATTTTTCCCTGCTGCTCCCTTCCAAAATGGCAATTAATGATGAAGCGGGACTAGACAGTTTAAGCAAACAGTCAAAGTTGTACACCATATTTTGTTTGTTCTTATCCCTATTAGCTTTCGCATCTTCCATCTTGTACTTTCCTATAAAATCTCAATTATCTCAATCGTCGGCTCAAATATGTTGGTAAAAATGTGATTATTTTGACAATTTGTGAGTAAGCCATACATGCTAACACCTATCAAAACTTGGGATGAAAATGCATAGAATATCATATCCCTATCCTTATTTCGTACATGACTTCTTTTTCTTTTTATACTTACTAACAATACATATTATTGTGTGTCATTGTTTTTCTTTTCAATGGTCCAGAAATAACATAAAATCGTAAAATACAAATTCAAATGGAAGAGAGTATTTTGGCTATGCATTATGTGTTCAAAGAAACCGCTTAAGTAGATCACTATAATAAGGTAGAATTCTAGTCTTTGGATGAGCAAACACTAGGTCTTTGAGAACCCAGCATATATGATTAGGCAATTGATGTCCAACATGTGCTTCCTTTTCTTTGTCAATCTCAAGTCCAAAGATAATCTCTACATGTTAGACCAAAATAGTTCACCTTCCTTGATCTGGTAGAAGCAATCAGCCGTTTCATGGCCATACCAAAGTACTTGCAGGGGATTGTGTGAGTTGAGAGTTGCCGCACTACTTAAGGTGGATGCACTTGTATTGAGCTGTGGAAACCAAATAGATATTTCAGAACATCTTGAAGCGCAAAGTTTCAATTATTTTACCACTCAGCGCTTAAAGTTGACCGCACGTTTCATGAGGAAAGGAAGACGTGCTATGATAATTAAAGGGCTCTTGACGTGCCGCATAACATCCTCTACCCACCTCTCGTGTATTTTTTGTATAAACCAAAGGAGAAACTTGTGTTCATCTTAATTTGATTATATATGCTGCTGAGTTTATGATGTAGCTGTAGAGATTAACAACTACTTTGCACATGCTTGAAGTTATGTTTAAATTGCAACAACTAATTATCCTTCAAGAAGTTCAACATGCAGAGTCAACAACTAATTATCCTTCAAGAAGTTCAACATGCGGAGTAGAGAGAGAGAGAGTTTTAGCGGCCCACCATCAACGCGCATGAGCGGGACCTCCCTGCAGCGGTGAATCTGGGAAGAGTCAGAGAGACCTTGAACTGTTAACGTCAGGACTACATAATACAGTAGTCAAAACTTGGACCCACATGTCTCCGGGAGAGAGAGAGAGAGTAAATGGAAAAATGGACCGGTTGAACAGTTTGGAAGCCGTAATGAAAACAGGGAATGAGATCAAACCACATCTCAATCATAAATATTAGAGACAGAGAATTACAGATCGTCATCTTTCATTGTAACTTCAT
This sequence comes from Corymbia maculata, assembly GCA_014182735.1. NCBI lineage: Eukaryota > Viridiplantae > Streptophyta > Magnoliopsida > Myrtales > Myrtaceae > Corymbia > Corymbia maculata. Next base: position 25,455,139 of record CM024683.1, on the reverse strand, counting down.
ACTATATTTACCATGCATGTATTCACTGCCTTTTCTTATTCCCCAGCAGGTTCTGAGTTTGCAATTAAGTTAACTCAATAAGAAAAAGCTGTGAGGCTCGTCAACACCCCAATAGGAGTCCCTCTCAAATCAAGACATCAATACTCGAAACATATTCACCTCATTTACATTTTCATTCAACAGAGTAGCATTATTGTCGGTTATAGTTTATATAGTTATATATTCCTAACGTTAGGTCATAGATGGGTTAGATCTTTAATAGGCTTGATCTGTGCATGAAGATCAAATACATAAACAAGAAGCTGATATGAATCTAGTGTCAAGAGTTAGCATAATTGGTTTCAAATTTGGGATTCATGGAAGTCTTCTACCACATATTTCATCTGCATCACATGCGTCAGAAAGAGAGGAAGAATAATTGTGTGTGCTCAATGCATGCAAACTCGATGTGTGTGAGCTGCTCGATTTGGCGGGCCCACGTGAGATCCATATGATCGCTATGGTCAAATGTGTCGAGTTCACATGATTCAACTACATATAAGAATTGGTCATGTACGAGCTGATAGTCCCTCAAAACAGAGCGGGAAGGGGGAAGAAAAAGGAAAAGACAGGGAAGAGATTGAGAATTGGGACGGGTGGGAGAGAGAGAGACGGACACTTTGCTCAAAGCAAAATAGCAAACTCTACTTTTTGCTTTCCTTTTCATTTAATTTGATACAAGCTTCTGATCATCCAACTTACTCTTTGTCTGCTTCATTCTGCCGAGAAAGTTAATGATAGGGTTATGATGATACTATCATCATTCAATTACATCTCTCTCTCTCTCTCTCTCTGCATGGATATTGAATCTCCACAGTGAAGGCCGCTCTGAGAGGACAAACTCATAATGCCCTCTTTTTAACCTCTCCTTTAGAGCTCCCCTCTTTCTCTTCAATCCTCCTTGTCCCTCCTCCCGGATAACCACAATAATTCCTCTCAATACCCAAAACCCAAAAAAACCTAGAATTTTGCAAACAGTAACATGTCTCCTTCAGCTTCAACAAGGTGGTGCCCAACACCAGAGCAACTGATGATCTTGGAGGAGATGTACCGGAGTGGGGTGAGGACGCCAACTGCAGCCCAAATACAGCAGATCACAGCCCACCTCTCCTTGTATGGCAAGATAGAGGGCAAGAATGTTTTCTACTGGTTCCAGAACCACAAGGCCAGGGACAGACAGAAGCTCAGGAGGAAGGTCTCTAAGCAACTCCATCACCACCACTACCAACTTAACAACAGTCTTCTTTATAATCATCACCATCATCCTCACTATGATCACCAAAACATGACGATGAATAATCACCATAATTATCACTTCCTGAGCTTCCTTCATCATCAGTCCTCTCCTCCTCCAGTTGCTTCCACTGACCTGCAACTTCCTTATTATAACCCTACTTCTAGCTTGATTCCCCAGGTAAATACCCGCTTGCTTTCTACAGTTCAATTGTTCAAAACTTACTATGCGGACTTTATCTTCTAGTGTTTCTTAACTAATTTTTTCTTGCAATTTAGGCAAAGATGAAAGAAGGGTGTCTCATAACATAGAAAAAGCACGCACAGAGAGAGAGAGAGAGAGAGAGAGCTGCTTTCTACCTATTAATTGATACTCCTAGCAAACTAGGGTTTCAATTTTCTGCATCGAAAGCTCATGCTAAACATGTTGGATGTATTTAGGCACAAGATTGTAATGTGATTTGCTTGTTCAATTTGTGGCTGGGCATTGGTGTGCCTCTTTTCAGCCACATAGGGCTATCTTCTAGTTTTGTTGGCTTTTAGGATCCCCTAGCCAAAACGGTAAACATTTCTCTTGTTATTAGGGAGGATTTGGGGCTGCAACACCGCAGGTGACCAATACTGACAAATGGACAACAGATACGTTGGAGAAGACGGCGGTGGAGATGGAGAGGCTGTCAAAGGAGATGTACGGCAACCACCAAACGATGGCGATAGCAGCAGAAGTGATTTCAACCCTCCCCGTCGATATCCCGAGACCAGCCCTCAAAACTCTAGACCTCTTCCCAACCACGGCCACCAATCTGAAAGAAGAGCAGAACAACCTCGAGCTGAGCATCTAATTCCCAACCGACGTTTTCATTCGAAAAGCAATTTGGCATCGACCATCTTAACCGTTGAATTTGACGGATCTGAATGGATTTCACAACTGTAATCAATTGCGTGATGGGTGAGGCCATTCTATGCAAAAAAAAAGAAGAAGAAAAATCTCAAAAAATAGCTGTACCTCTCTCTCTCTCTCTCTCTCTCGTTAGATATGGTAGGGTTTCCATGTGTAATGTGAATCTTTCGTTGGTTTTTGTCTTGGTTTCTGTGATGTATTCTGTGAACTCTAGAATGAGAAACATCTCATTTGTCTAATGAGTAATGAATGAGTAGTGCAGTGTCTTTTTCTGTCCTACTGCTTAACCACCACCCAATCACTCACTCACTCCTCTACTTCTGTCTTAGTTTTACCCCCGCATGCATGCTCTGCTTCTTTGTATCGATCATAAAATGTTTAGTCACCATCCACTCGTTAAAAGCTGCAGTCAAAAGTAGAAGACTCGGTACTATTGTACTACTCGGGACTACACATGGTGATTCATGTATACGTTTAAGGTTTAAATTTATAAAGATCGTATTTCGCGTTGTAATATATTGGCAAGTCAATGAAATAACTTGGGGAAAAGCCTCCACAGAAAGAATTGATGAATCAATATCCCAGAACAAAGTTTGGTTATGCAGATGCTAAACGAAGTTTGGTTATACCACCACCCGTAGCGGCAATGTTGGCTTGGGCCTCTCTCCCCCTCACGAAGGGGAGGAGTTCGAAACCCAGCGTTGGCATTAGGGATTCTTAAGTGTGACGCCATGGTGGTGGATCCTACGTTAGCGTCACCTGGGGGTTTACGTGGCAACTGTTGGCCAAAACGGTTCCTCCAGATAAAAAAAAAAAAATGAAGTTTGGTTACGCAAATGTAGCATCTGCGTGATTATGGGCCCTAATAAGTTATTATCATCGGATGAGAAAAATATCATACATCGCAACAGCTTTTTTGTCCAAAAGAAAAATCAATAATGGGATCCGACGATGAGAAATAACCATCTCAACGTGCCTCTCCCTCTCCATATCAGTGACAAGTGGGTGCTAGTCAAGTGATCAATGCTAAAGTTAGTAAATTTATTTTATAAAATTGAGTTATTTAGTGATATACTCAAATATGAACGACTCTTTAAACAAGCGGACCATATTCAAAAGTCAATGACACAACCCAATATATTATTTGATAAATCGATATTGTAAATTGGTCTTAGTAAGTCTAGCAATATTCTAATCGTGCACCAATTTGTTGCTTACTTGTTGATGAGTATAAATGAAGGCGATTCTCAATTTCTCCTTGAGATGGCGTATAGATGATGATTGTCAAAGAGATGTGAATGGTGAGTTCAGTAGATAGGTGGTCTAAAAGGATCACCTCTAGATGGTCCTAAGACCAATCAAATTAATTCCTAAATGGTCTTTCCAACTATTGTGAATATTCACCGTTTATAAAAGGGTTGATGAGGAAAGCGATTTTTAGCCCCTAGAGTCGAGAAGTGCATCAACTTATACATCGAGGAACATGCGACGATTACTTGCCAATTTTGAAATGCGAGTGTAAATGTATAATTACAGATAAGTGAGTTCAATGTCAAATTTTATTTCAGGTTAATACCACAAAAGCCTTAAAAGTATGCCCATTGCAATATCAATACTCAAAAACCCTTTTTTTATAATAAAAAATCATAAATCATGCCTACGGTCATTTCAATACATTTAATTTTGCATTACCAAAACCCCTAAAGATATACCGGTGTAACAAAAATTACCCTTGTCTACCACAAAAAAAAAAAAATCAAAAATGCCTACAAGTCATAAACTAAGATTTTTAATGCCTTTTTCTTATTGGTAGGAAAACAAAAAGAAAATCAATTACAGTGGGTAAAATTTAAGATTTTTAATGGTATTTCTCCTTTTTCTTATTGGTAGGAAAACGAAAAAGAAAATCAATTTGTGGGTTCATGGGCCTGTGTTTGGGCTCATTTATTAAAAAAAATGTTTTGCTGGTCGAAAATTACAACCTCAACCGAGGTCGGCGACCTCGGGCGGTCTTGTCGCGGCGGCCGATTTGGCCGGGATGTGAATAAATTTAAAAAAAAAATTACAAATTTTTAATTAAAAAATATATTTAGTCAAAGTGCTTTACAAAATATAGTGTTTACCAAACGGTGTTTAGGCCAAAGTTGCTTCGCACCGCAATGAAAAATTTCATTTTACCAAATGGTATTTGCATTTTGAAAAACCCCTTCAAAAACAGAAAAGGTACTTGCATTTTCTTAAGGGCATTTGCCCAAAGCCAAACCAAACAGGCCCAAAGTCGGTCGACCGTTTACAAAAGACTACTAGGCTTAAAAACTTAGAATGGAGTTGGATCGAGCGCTGTCCAATGTCCACTCCACAATGATCGCTTATAAACGATGCCATATTTCGAAATTCCATTCACTCGTCTTGCTTATGTTTGTCTAATGACGATTAACCTAATATAATTTCCTTCTCAATTGAAGACATGTAAGCATACATCATCCAAAGACATAAAGAAATAGATAAAATTTGTTTGATAGCCATTTGATGTCTTTATTCTACATCTATATTTCGTAATTTATTGAAATTATTAGTTCCTTATTAAATTCTTGATGGAAATTTCACCTTCCAATTCTCCCAAAAAATTTCATAAAAATCTTTTATGTACTATTTAAATGAAATGTAGTCCCGCGTGATTAAAGATTGCGCTAAATGATGATTCAAATTAATAAATATGCCATGTTAATTTTTCCGTTAGCCAAATTGATGGAGTTAACAAAAATATTTAATTGCACAAATTTGACAAATTCTAGACTTAACAGCATTTTTTGAAAGTTTTATAACTTAATTGCACTTTTACAACAAATTTTAACACTTTTAATGCACTTATCCTTTTTCAAAAACAATTTGTCAAATGCAAAACTACTTTTTTTATATTTAAAACATAGTGGTTTCTTTTTAACCTGCCTCGATAGATAATGCACATTTACACCAAAAACTTTAAAGTACGCCCGTCGCAACATTACTATTCAACACTTTTTTTGTGTCATAAAAAACTATAAACTACGCTTCTCATGATATTAATACCTCAAATTAATATCATCAAAAACTAACTTCTATGAATGTGACAAAAATTACGTTCTATCTACCACCAAAAATCCTAAATTTTGTCTATTAGTGTCACGATTAGTAAGGTTTAGGATTTTTAGAGGTATTTTTCCTTTCTTTAGTACAAAAATGAAAAAAAAAAAAAAAAATTTGTGTTTGGGTTTATAGGCAAGTGTTCGGGTCATTGACAACAAAATGTTTTGGCAGTCAAAAATTACCAGGGTCAAATGTATACAAAAGACTACTAGACTTAGAGACTTGGAATGGAATTTGGGTTAAGTTACGTCTAATGTCCCCTCCGCGATGGTCACTTCTAAATGATGTGATAGTTTGAAGTTCCATCCACTTGCCTTGTGAAGGTTTCTCCGGTGACAACTAACCTAATATAAATTTTAAGACATGTAAAAATATATATATATATATATATATTTTTTTTTTTTTTTTTTGATGACCCTGTGGAACCCCGCACCCCGCCAACAAATTAAGTAAGAATAAACTTTGGGGGCCGCACGTGCTAGCCACCACACACATGCAATCAGGTAAGTCACCCTATGATGAAACTGGATTCGAACTCTCGACCTTTTACTAGAAGAAGAGAGTGCGAACCAAAGAACTCCACCTGCCTGTGGGTGGTGACATGTAAAGATATTTTATCCTTTGTAATTTTAAAAATTATTTAAAATAAAGAAATAGACTATCTTCAAATTTGGTTGATAGCCATTTGATATCTTCATTCCTTCTTTCCGTTTCTTAATTCATCAAAACTTGTGGGGATATGTGCACTACAAGTCCTAAAAATTGTCACAAATGTGCAATTGAGTCTTCAAATTTTATTAAGTCCTAAAATTTGTCAAATTAAATTGATGCAATCGAGTTCTTCTATTAATACCGTCAATTTGTTTAATGGAAAATGCTAATGTGGCATTTTTAAATTAATTTCTCTCTCCTACGTTTTACTTTTTATTAATTTTTCCTATAAATATTATTTACATAATCTTAAAAGGCTAAAATATTTATTAAAAAAAAAAAGGAAGAGACTTACCAATGCCCTACTGCCACTGCCCATCACCAGAGGGCCATCCACCCTAGGCAAAAGAGGAGGGAGAGGGAGGAGGCCAAGGGCACCATTGCCATCACAAGCAACGCTTGCTCAGACTAGGTTGAAGGCACCCAGATTTGGGTGACACTAGCCCTACCCTAAAGCTGACGATCATCACTAAGCCTGGTTGACCCTCACTTGGGGCTAGTGAGGCTAGCCCGAATATGGACGCCTCCTCACGAAACCTTGCTTAGGGCCAACGCAACTTGCTTAGATCTGGGCAACGCCAACTCCTACTCGTGGTTGGTGAGCCTCACCAACCCCAGGAGGCTTGCCAACCACCCTTGCTTAGGGCTAGTGACCAATCAACCTTAACCTCTCTGTTGATGGGTGGTAATGGTAGTGGCAGCAACAGCAGTAACCATTGATGAGTCCATATCATTTTCTTTCTCTCTTTTTTTTTTCCAATTTTGTTTTAAAAATATTTTAGTTTTTTTGTATTTTTTAAATATTATTTAAATAAGATTTGAAGGAAAAATTAATTTAAAAATACCACGTAGGGGAGAGAAATTAATTTAAAAATGCCACATAAACATTTTCTATTAGAAAATTTGATGGTATTAACAGAAACATTCAATTGCACTAATTTGACAAGTTTTAAGATTTAATTGCACTTTCATAACAAATTTATGATTTGTAGCGCACAATCCCAAACTCGTAATTTCTCATTAAATTCTTAATTTTATATTTTTGCTTTGAAACATTCAACATAATGAATGTAAATAAACTTATGTTATGTATTAATTGACTTTTTCCCTTAGAATCTTCTCATCTTTTCTTCGCGCGATTTTTCTCATATATTTGTAAACGTATGAGTGAGATCATAGGAAAAGCAAATGACATTGTAATATGGTCTTTGGGCTCCACAAAAAGTGAAGTTAAATAGAAATTTCACCTTCCGATTCTTCTAAAAAGTTTCATGAAATGATATATGATATTTTGAAATTTTATTCACTTGTCTTGCCAATGTTTTTCTTGTGACAATTAACCTAATTTAATTTCATAATCAATTTTAAGACATGCAAAGATACCTCATCTTTTATCGTTTTAAAAATTATTTAGACATAAAGAATAGATAATTTTCAAATTTAATTGATAGTCATCTGATGTCTTCATCCCTCCTATTTGTTTCTTAATTCATTAGAACTAGTACTTTATCATTAAATTCTTGATTTTTCATATCTTTGGTTGGATACACTCAATAAAATATATGTAAATAATATATCTTGCAATACCTAATAGATTCTTCATTTGATTTTTTCATCAAAACTTGTAGTTTCAAACTTGTGGCACTCAACTAATTCAAACTAAATTTTTGACACTAAAGTGAGAACCGTACATAAATTTTGGCACTCCTAATATCCCAACCCCTCACAATAGATAAAGTTTAGGATTTTTAGTAGTATTTTCCCTTCTTTTTATTGGTAGCAAAATGAAAAAAAGAACTCTATGTTTGGTTTCATGGGCTTATGTTTAGGCTCATTGACAAAAAAAAAATTGTGATTGGAAATTACAATATTGGGATTGGTCAATTGTGCATAAAGACTACTGAGTTTAAAGAGTTAGAACAGAGTTTATCTTAAGCTTCGTCTAGTGTCCTCCCCTCCATGATTGTTGCTTTTAAACGATACAATATTTCAAAATTCCATTCACTTTCCTTGCCAACGTTCCTCTTGTAATAGTTCACCTAATATAATTTCATTTTAAAATTTAAGACATGTAAGGATGCATTATCCTTCGTCATCTTACATATTATCTAGATTGTAAGAAATAGATAATCTTCAAATTTGTTTGATAGTCATTTGACGTATCCATCCCTGTTATCTATTTAAATTGATAGTTTTTCATTAAATTCCTAGTTGTTCATATCTTTGTTTGGATACATTCAACAAAATGTATGTAGATAAACTTACATTATGCATTAACTAATTTTTCACTTAAAATCTCTCATTTTTTCTATGCACGAGCATTCTCATATGTTTATAAACGGATTAGTAAGACATAGAAAAGGTATATACAAAAAATCATAATAAGAACTTGATGCTCTAAAAAAAGCCAACTCGGATGGAAATTTCTTCCAATTCTCCTGTAAACTTTTGCAAAATCTTTTCATGTACTACTTAGATGAAAGATAGTCCCACATCATAGAGAAATGGACTAAATGACAACTTGAAATTAGTTAGAATTTTTCTGATAAATTTTTTTTAATAAACATGACTCGAAAACAGTTTGTCAAATGCCAAACTATCCTTTTTTTTCCTTTTTTGTTTTCTTATCATATTAAAATAGAGTGCTCTTTTTATATAGGTAGCACACAATGATGGTAAAACGATGTAGTTTACTCTTGACCGCAAAGCGAACATCATCCCCAATTGTGAAACGTGATTAGACTTTTTCGTCGAGTTAATTCAGTGACTCCATGAGTCGCTTCTTTCTTCTCTCTCACTGTTTCATTTTCCACTCTTCCTTAACTTGTAAGCACACTCCTTCTCTTTCCCTTGCTCTCTTTCTTTGCCAAACTTGTATCTCATAAAAATCACCCTTCGTTTACAACCCAAAATCCTAAACTCCGCATAATGGATTATATTTAGGATTTTTGATGATATTTTTTTCTTTTTTAATTGGTAGCAAAACGGAAAAAAAGAATTCTATGTTTCATTTCATGAGCTAATGTTTGAGCTCATTAACAAAATTTATTTTTTTTGTCGCAAATTGCAATATTAGGATTAGTATACACAAAAGACTACTGGCCTTAGAGACTTGGAATGGAGTTTATGTTGAGCTTTGTCCAGTGTCCTCCCCTCCACAATAGTTGCTTTTAAACAAATGAATTTTTCAAAATTCCGTTCACTTGCATTGTCAATGTTTTTTCTAATAATAGCTCGCCCAATATAATTTCATTGTCAAATTTAAGACATGTAAGGATACCTCATCCTTTGTCATCTTAGAAAATATTTTAGCATAGAGAAGTAGACAACCTTCAAATTTGTTTAATAGCCATTCGATGTTTTCTATCTGTTTCTTAATTCATCAAAACTGGTAGTTTCTTATTAAATTCTTTGTTGTTCGTACATTTGTTTGGAAACATTCAACATAATGTATGTTCATAAACTTGCATTATGCATTGACTTATTTTTTTCCTTAAAATCTTATTGGCTTTCTGTGCATGATTTTATTATATATTTGTAAATAGATGAGTAAGATTATAGGAAATTTTAAAAAAAAATCATAATAAGAACTTTGTGATATACAAAAAGCTAACTCGAATAGAAAATTTTTCAATTCTCTTGGAAAATTTCCAACATAGACTGAATTTTCAGCTCATTATTCATTAAAGAAGCTTATTTCCGATATAATTTTAAAAACAATGTTTTGAAAATCGTTTGATATTTTTTGTTTGTTTTCCTATCCCATGGAAATGGAGTTTTCATTTTGTATAGTAGCACACAACAATGGCAAAAAGATGTAGTCTATTATTGACTACAATGCGAGATCACCCTAATCATGAAATGTGACTGAACTATCTATCGTCTCTTCCTTCTCTCTCATTGAACTCATTTCCATACTCTCTTCACCTTTGAGCACACGCCTTCTCTCTCTCTCTCTCTCTCTCTCTCTCTCTCTCTCTCTCTCTCTCTCTCTCTCTCTAACTTGTATACTATAACAAAAATTACCCTTCATTCACTACCAAAAATCTTAAACTCCGTCACAATAGGTAAAGTTTAGGATTTTTTTTTCTTTTAGTATTTTCCCTCCATTTTATGGGTAGCAAAATGAAAAAAAGATCTCTATGCTTTGGTTTTTCATGGGCTTATGTTTGGGCTCATTGACAAAAAACGGTTTTTGTGGTCGGAAGTTGCAATCTTGGGATTGGTAAACCGTACACAAAAGCCTACTGGGCTTAGAGACTTAGGATGGAGTTTATGTTGAGCTTCGTCCAGTGTCCTTCCCACCGCTGTAGTCGCTTTTAAACAATGCAATATATCAAAATTCCATTTACTTACCTTGTCATCGTTCTTTTTGTTACGGTTCACTTCATATAATTTTATTATCAATTTTTACACATGTAAGGATACCTTATCCTTCGTCTTCTTAAAAGTTATGAAGACATACATAAATAGATTTGATGTCTTCATCCCTTCTATCTGTCTCTTAATTCATCAGAACTTATAGTTTCTCATTAAATTTTTGGTTATTCATATCTTTGTTTGGATACATTCAACATAATGTATTTAATTGATTCTTTTTTCTTCAAAAATTATTGTCTTTTCAGTGCATGAATGTTCTCATATATTTGTAAACAAACCGAGTAAAATCTTATGAAAAGTTAAGCACGTCATAATAAAAACGGTGTGCTCCACCAAAAGCCAACTCTAATAGAAATTTCTTCAAATTCTCATGACAAAAATATCATTATTAAGAAATAGACAGATTAACAGATAACTTTAAAAAAAAAATTAACATGGACCGAATATTTAGTTCAATATTCATTAAGAACTTCATTTTTAAAGATAATTAAAAAAAGTATACAGAAAATAATTTACCAAATGCCACACTATTTCTTTTTTGCTTTCTTCCCATTTCATGAAAATAGACTTTTCTTTTTACGTAGATAGAGCACGAGAACGGCAAAACGACGTAGTAGGCTGCTCTTGACTGCGAAGGGGGAAGATCATCCCCGACTGTGGAAGGCGACTCGCGACTGTCTCTCCGAGTTAACTCGGTGAGTCGTCTCCTCCTTCTCTCTCACCGAACCCCTCTCTCTCTCTCTCTCTCTCTCTCTCCCCACCTCTGAGCACCTACGCCTTCTCTTTCCCTTGCTCTCTCTCTCTCTCTCTCTCTCTCTCTCTCTCTCTCGCTCGCCCCCTCTGTCGCCAGCCCTTTTCAGTCTTTTCACAGCCCCCAATCGGACGGCCCTCGCCGCTCCACGTCCCATCGTCTTCTTCATCTCTTTGTCGTCGGCCTTCATCATCGTCCTCATCGTCTCTCTTTCTCTCTCTGTATCCTTCTGGAGGCGCAGACCCACGCGTTTTAATTGACTTCTCTCCTCTAGGGTTTGCTCACATTCTCCTCCTCCGGCCCGGGTCCGACGCCTCGAGCTTCAAAGCTCCTGTTTTCCTCGCCGGGAATTCGGCATCATCTCCAATCAGGTGCTTCTCAATCGAGTTTTAGCTTTGTCTTTTTCTTTTCTTTTTGGGTTTTCGTTGCTGGTCGTAATTCGGTGTTTTCCCCGACGTTTCTGCGATAGTCAGTTTGCGGGTCCTTGATCGACTTTCGGTTTCGATTTGTTAGTCTTTAGTGCCTGGAGTCGCGATTTTGAACATTGGTTTTGCGTTTTCTTGCCGCAGTCGGGGGACGGTTTTGGCTCCAGATTAGCGGAGCTGAAGTGCTTTTGGAATTTGTGGATGGTGAGTGGGGGTAATCTTTGGTTTGGCCGGTAATTGGATGTGATGGGCCATGGCAATTGAAAAGAATAGTTTCAAGGTATCGCGGTTCGATTCAGAGTTTTCACCTGTCAGTAGGGAGAGTATGTCAAGTGATGAGGATGAGATTCAGCATAGGAGCTCAGCTGCTGAGTCTGATGAGGACGATGAATTTGATGATGCTGATTCCGGGGCAGGGTCCGACGACTTTGATTTGTTGGAACTGGGTGAGACTGGGGGGGAGTTTTGCCAAGTCGGGAGTCAAACGTGCAGTTTTCCCTTCGAGCTGTATGATCTTCCCGGATTGGAGGATATTTTATCTGTTGATGCATGGAATGAGTTGCTCACGGAGGACGAAAGATTAGGCCTTGCAAAGTATTTGCCTGACATGGACCAAGAGACATACATGCTTACCTTGAAAGAACTCTTCACGGGCTGCAACATCCATTTTGGTAGCCCTCTAAAAATGCTGTTTGACATGTTGAAGGGAGGTTTGTGTGAGCCAAGGGTTGCCCTTTATCGGGAAGGATTGCATTCTTTTCAGAAGCGGCAGCACTACCATCTTATTAGGAAACATCAGAACTGCATGGTAAGTAATTTATGTCAGATAAGGGATGCTTGGAAAAACTGCAGGGGTTATAGTATTGAAGAGAAGTTGCGAGTCCTAAACATAATGAAGACTCAGAAGAGCTTGATGTCTGAGAAAGAAGACATGAATAGTGAACCATCAGGAAGAGAAGACTTGGGTGAAGCATTGTGGAGTAAGAAGGGCAAGGACAGAAAGATCTCACAGAAATTGGGTCGTAATTCTCCATATATGGCAGCTCCGACTTTTCAGTATCCCTTGCAAGAGCAGGTGGTGGCTCCTCAACGAACAAAAAATCCTAAGGGGACACTGAAGTTGGGACGTTCAAAGACACCTTCAGCAAAAGAACTAGCAGCTGGCTTTCCTTCTAGTGACTATGGTCCTGATTACAGGGCTGGTCCATTTGGTTCAGTAGTTCCTTCTCGTCTGAGTAAGGCAGCAGGGTTTGATAAAGGGGCTGCTCTCAGAAAAAGAGACCAGATAAAAGGCGATGATGAAGCTGAGGATCCTATATTTGGTGCAGGTCCTCGAAGAGATCCAAGCATCTCTAGGAGTATGTTGATAGACAAGCCTGCATATGTAAAAGTTGGAAAGAAGCATGATTTTCTTAAAAGTGATGACTTTTCTGCTGACGGTTTTGTGGGTCTGCCTCTGTCCTCCAAGGGTGATTTGCATATCTATAGGAGGAGTAAACCTATCAGTCAGTCTCCAGTAATGAAGACATTAGCTGTAAAGCCACCTAATTTGAAAGTTTCCCAAGACTATGCCAAAAAATCCATCTACCTTGAAAATATTGAGAGTTTTGCTGCTGAAGATCAGAACAAGCCTGTAAAAGGACGTGGTCGACAACCGCCATTTAAAGGAAATCGAGCGGACTTTTCTGGTCGCAGGACTAGGGGAGAAGCTTTATCAATGGATCTCCAGTTTGATGAGGGTAATGCTAAGAGCAAGAAGTGGAGTGCGGCGAGAGAATCCCCTGACATCAGTTTGAAACCTCCAACAGATTATTCACCAAGTTTGAACCATCGGTTTATACCTTCTGATGTCAAAGGAAAGTTTTCTCAGGGAAAGGGCAGAGTGAGTTCTAGAAAGAATAAGGGACTGGATGTGGCAGTATTGAGAGGCAATAGCGTGGGAGTCAATGGTGAAGTCACAGAGTCGGACTCATCAGATCTCTCTGATGATGAAGACAGCGATCCTTTGGTGGGAAGTGATTTTGCTTATCCAGGTGGTTTCATGGATGTTTCCCCTTCTGCTGGGGTGAAATCTGTGATGTATGGTAAAAGAGAGAACCTTTTCAAGAATGACGTGGAAGAAAATTCACAGCCATTTGAGGGCACCATGCACACATATAATAACTTTGGTGATCGGGGTGAACAGATTTATATCCCAGAGGAAGAAAGCTACACTCTGAAAGCAAAGCAGAAGGGTAAGATGCAAGATAACCTTTCTGTACAGAATTCAGCTAGAGTCATGGATAGCGGATATTTCTACGGTTCTGTTGATGAGGATAGGAGAAAATTTCACAGCAAGAATGGACGAATGCAGGGCGAACCTGGTGAGAAGCACGACTTGCCATCATTGAAGGCATACCCATCAGGGAGAAAGCAGAGAGCTGATGTCAGCCATGGCGATTACATTGTTGAACGAGAAGATGAAGTAGTAATGGAGCAATGTTTGTCACCAGATAATGGGTTGTATCAATCTGGGAATAAAGGTAAGAAAGCTGAAGCATATTCGAATGATCATCATGAAAGATTACTGGGCACTTTCCCTGGGTCCAATTCATTAAATAAGAAGCGGAAAATAAAGGAGGATGTTGTGTACAGGGATGATCGCAATGAGAATGGTGGCTTGCAAGCTGAGGTTGAGCAGCAAAATGATGATGCCAGTTCTTCAAAGAAACGAATAAAAAAGAAGCAAGATGCTGATAATGGTCCTTCAGAAAATGAAATTTTGGAAATGCCCATCATGGAGACAGGAGTTACAGATGTAGAGTTTGAGAGCAAACCAAAGAAAAAGACATTTACTTTGATCACGCCAACGGTACATTCCGGCTTCTCATTCTCCATAGTACATCTTCTTTCAGCAGTTCGAATGGCCATGATTACATTGCTTCCGGAAGACTCCATAGCCATTTGCAAACCTATGGAAGATCAGAATGGTGAACATGAAGTTGGCGACAATGAGCCACTCTCTCAGAAGAGCATGGCTACCAGTAACTCAGAGCCTGCTGCAGACGGTAATGTTCCTTCTCTTACCATCCAGGAGATTGTGAATCGCGTGAGATCAAACCCTGGGGATCCTTGTATTCTTGAGACACAGGAACCACTTCAGGATTTGGTAAGAGGTGTTTTGAAGATCTTCTCATCAAGAACAGCACCTTTAGGGGCCAAGGGCTGGAAGGCACTAGTAGTGTATGAGAAATCCACAAAAAGTTGGTCCTGGATTGGCCCACTTTCCTTTAGTCCATTGGATCATGATACCATTGAGGAAGTAACTTCTCCTGAGGCTTGGGGCCTACCACACAAAATGCTTGTCAAGCTTGTCGATGCATTCGCAAATTGGCTTAAAAGTGGTCAAGAAACCTTACAGCAAATAGGTAGTCTTCCTGCCCCACCTTTGGCCTTGGCACAGTTTAATTTGGACGAGAAGGATAGGTTCCGCGACCTTAGAGCCCAGAAGAGTCTCAACACTATTACTCCAAGTTCTGAAGAAGTGAGAGCTTATTTTCGTAAAGAAGAATTCTTGAGGTACTCAATTCCTGACAGAGCATTCTCTTACACAGCTGCTGATGGTAAAAAGTCTATAGTTGCTCCTTTGAGAAGGTGTGGTGGTAAGCCAACATCAAAAGCCCGTGACCATTTCATGCTGAAACGTGATCGTCCTCCACATGTTACCATTCTGTGCCTTGTAAGAGATGCTGCTGCCAGATTGCCTGGAAGTATTGGCACCCGTGCTGATGTTTGTACTTTGATCAGAGACTCCCAGTTTATCGTTGAGGATGTTTCTGATGCGCAGGTTAATCAGGTTGTTAGTGGAGCACTGGATCGGCTGCATTACGAACGTGATCCTTGTGTACAGTTTGATGGTGAAAGGAAACTGTGGAAGTACTTACATAGGGAAAGGGAAGAAGAAGACTTTGAGGACGATGGTACATCATCTACCAAGAAATGGAAAAGGCCAAGAAAAGATGCTCCAGAGCAATCTGACCAAGGAACAGTGACTGTCGCTTACCATGTACCTGAGGATCAAACTGGGTTTGATTTATGTTCGGATCTTAATGCTGAGCCATCTTGTGCTGAGGATGACAGAGCAATGGAGCCTGTGTGTGATGACATGAGACAGGATTTAGATGATGACATATGTGATGCTACTGAGCAAGCAAATCTCCATCACGGTCCATCAATGGGATGGGAAAGTCTGGACTTCAATCCGACACAAGAAAATAAATTGCTGTGTCAAGAAAATTCCACCAATGAAGATTTTGATGATGAAAGTTTTGGGCGAGATAGGGCAGTTGGACTCTTAAGTTCTGGCTTGTTTTGAGGAATATGTCAGGTACTTTTTGTTGTCGGAGTGCCTTTATTGCTGAACAATGCAATATTAGATTATATTATGTAGTTCAACTCAACATTACCGTAACCAATTGGTCTACGTGTATATTGATTAAGAATTCCCGTTCCTGGTCCTGTTACTTCTCTCTCTCTCTCTCTCTCTGAGTAATTGATCTTACTATGTTTCTCAAATTTTATCCTATGAAGGCACCAAAATGGCCTCATGTTTACAATGTAGGTTATGAGTATGTATGTGTATGTTAAGTGAATGATGTCATTTGGGAAAAATTGTATTTTTGGTAGAGAAGGGATTGACTACCGCTGTATCAACATCTTTAATGAAGAAAAATTTTCAATATTGCTGCTTGTGTGACCTATGAGGTCTTTCTTGCATTTCAAACCCGTCATGTTAGATTTAGCATCTTGAGGAATGGTGCACTTTTTTAGCATGTTGTCTAGAAGCAAGTGATTTACTATCCTTTCTTCGTATGCTTTTGCATGGTGCTTTTGTGCAGTTAGTGTAATTGCCGTCTCTTTGGGGTTTACATAATAAGGCATTCCCTGATGCTTTTGCAGCCTTCAGGTTCTCTGATGCCAAGAAGCATGATCTTTGCCATTGAGGTTGGTTGTTCAGTGAAGGTGCAAAACCTGCATGTCGATCTATAATAGTTTATGGAGTACTAGAATGAGCTGTTCAGGCTTACAGCTATCCTTATACACCTGATTTTATCGATAATATTGCTTCTCTCTGATTTGTTTATATGATTACTTCCAGCCCACTTCCAAGTCAACGAAGGTTGACATGTTGCATTCATGATGAGAAGCTCATGGTATTCAACCACTTGCGGAGAGGGTTTAACCATGTAAATACTTTTGACATCCTTAACATGAGGTCATTAGGGGGACAAGGCTTAGTTTATTATTGTTGCTGTTGTTAACATGAGGTGACCGGGGTTATGCAGAAACCTTGAAGCTTCCAGATTTGCATGTGTAGTTTGTTAGGAGATTCTCCATTATGCAGGGAATTTGAAGGACGGAGAACCTTCATCTTGGTAAAGGAAGATAACTGTTTAGTATATGCCATTTGTAGTTATGGTAAAGATGACCGTTTAGACACCTTGTCTTGGTGCCTTTTTGAGTTTCTTTCTGCACTCGGTTCACATCCTCAGATGTCCACTGCCATAAGTTGCAAATATAGCTTGCCTGCAAATTTTAACCAGGCAATGCTGATTTGTTCTACATTGATTACGAATAGTTCTGTCAATAGGTTAATGAGACAAAAAGTGAACATGTTATTTGTCTTTTTAAGGCCTTTCTTTACCATTTCAGTTGGCGTGATACTGTAATCAGGTTGGAGGGACAGCCGGTCTGGAGATTTGCTCGCTCCTTTTTGAGTGGAATCTCATGTCGGACTGGCTGGAAATTTGTTTGTTTGGTGGGGAGGGCAGGAATTTTACGGTCATAATTGGTTAGTCGAGACACCCGAAAGCGTCCCAGATGCCAACTCATTTTGTTTAGAAAAGGAAGAAATTTTTTGCCTTTATATGGTCAACCGTGGAACAAGTGAGTCATAGGATCCATGACTGTCAATCATGTGGTTGTTGTCCCTTCTTTTTTCTAATAGGAAAAAATGCAATTATCTTTTCCACTCTCCAATGGGAATACGAAATAGATTGCCTCTGACAGAAGTCTTAACGTTGCAGCGTAATCACGCGGACTTCGACCATGTTATATTTCCTTGTCGACAACGGACGAACCCAGCAAATTGGTTCCGTGTGAATGTAACTCTTAAGAGAAGCCATGCAAGCAAATTGGAAAGAGTATTGTGAATAATCCACTAAAACGTCCGCGTTTGCAAGAAATCCTTGCTTGGAATCACCTATTAGTTTCTAGATACTATATATATGCACAGGAACTGGAATTTCCTCGTGCATCAAAATTGAAAAAGAACGTGCTGGTACATCCTCCTTTTCCAACAAGGAGAGAAAAAAATATAGGACTAAACAACAAATGAACTTGGTCTGTAAAACAAAGGGGAAAAAGAAGGAATTTATATACTATATATATACACACACACATACCCAATCATCAACTTCCTCTTCCCAAGCTCCTCAGTTGATTGCTGTGAGTGGAAGTCTGGAGTCTCTTACCGATTGCGCCGATTCATTTAACCCCAAAACGTACTTTATGTCTCCGTTTGCTTGCTTTGAGGATTTCATATCCCAGAATAATCTGAGCAATTCCTCAAAAGCAGGAGTTCGCAGTTCTTCGATGGATGCAATGGTAGGTAAGTTAAACTGTCTCCTTCTTGGCGTTGAGCAGGTCGGTTCATCCACCTGCTCACATCAAGTGTTTAGCTGGTGAATGAGTAAAAAGATGGGAAAAGGACACCTCCTGTGTTACCAATGCAGTGTAAACATGCACAGAACAAAAAATGGGACGGACTCCCATGTGCTTGCCTGCACGATGTGCACAGGCGGCTTGTGTGGGCGTGCGCATGTAGAAGGAGTAAACAATGAAACCTGTACCTCATATTCCTCAAGAAGACATTTCCCTGAATCTTCTGTGATCCCCAAAATTTTGTCGTAGTGGCCACCCTTCAATTCCCTCATATGCCCATAGCAAGGGGCAATTACAGATTTGAGGTTTGCACATGCATCTTGGTCGAGTTGAAGCGAATCTGCAAAGATGGACACTCACTATGAATGATTAATTATCTAGAGGGCAGAAATGGCTTCAGTAATACGAGATGGTGCATTCATGAAAATGAAGACTGACCATTGATTGATGAAAGTATGTCACTGTTTGCAACATCAACACCACTGAGTGTAGCAGACAAGGTAGAAGAAAATTGAGCACGTAGGTTTTGATTGACTTCGACAGCTTTCCTGATGTGAAAAGAACAAAAATGCCAAATAACGAATCAGGAGTTTGTAAATGAGTTAGAATGACAATGTTTCCAGGAGGAAGTTTACCTAACAATGGAATCAACGGAAGCAACATTTCTCTTCTCTAGACTGATCAAAGATTCTTGAGCATTCTTCCATTGTTCCGCACCCATTTTTGTCTTTGTAAAGCTGCACGGCCAGTTGTCCGTTAGTGATACTTAAGAAGACACAGAAACCAAATAGAAAAAATAAATCGAAAAACGAAATGAAGATAAAGTGAAAAAACTAGAAGATATCAAGCCGCAGGAAGTGCTAGCTTCACTGAGCCATACCAGTTCTGGAGCACCTCTTCCAGAGCATTTTTCCCAACTTCCACAGCAGAGTTGTCCTCAATATATTGCGACTCTGTCTTTTCCATGTGGACGCTCCATTCTGCCTTCACAGTTGAAGTGGAATCTACCATAGTTGACATTTCTTCTTGCAGTTTGGCAGCTCTGCTCGTTGCACTCTCCCGAAGATTTTGCACAGCCATTTGAACCTGGCAATAGAGAATCACATGTTTGATACTTGTTGGCAAGTAAGAGGTGAAGCATGCATAGATACATAAAATTGAAGAAAACGAGGTCCTTCCATGAATTTAATAGTCAGCTAGTACCAGTTTTTTCTTCCTTGCATTTGAACCTGCAAATAGCTCCGCCACTTTTTCCAGCATTTGCCTTTCTTCATCAGCAGCACATTCCTATAAGCACCACAATGGAATTAATATTAATCGTATTCGGGTGGTTTTCTGTTTCTTTAATATTCATGGAACCTTTAACATAGTATATTAACCACCTCAAATTTCTTCTCAAGTTCAGACAGTTTTTGATCATTTACGGTTTGTGCATCTTCCACGATCTGGTTTAGCTTGGTTGCATGCATGTCCAGAGTCTTAAAGAAATTGACTGTGATTTTAGAAACTGATCTTGCAGTTTCCACTGCTCTGGCGTGTGCCTGTTCCATAGAAATTAGCAAAAAAGATTTGTTAAGATTACAACTATGAAATATTGAAGCCAATTGAGAATTGAAGCATAAGCAACAAAGTAAAAACCTCGCGTTGTTGCTGTGCATACGATATCAGCATCTCCTCTTGTTTGAGAAGACTATCATGAAGATCATTTAGTAGTGTATCAGCCTCCGAAGCAATTCCTTTGAAGAGCTGCACGTTGCGCATGAAGGTTAATCAGATCACAGTAGACAATAGGAAGGTGTAATCCAAGAAGGCAATTATGGAGTAGATAATTACATCTTCAAGTCGACATGAATGCTTAGAAACCTCAGAATTGAGACTTGAAAAAGTGGATCGAGAATTCTCATCAAGCTCCCCATCTATATTATCCAGTGCTTTTACACCAGAATCATACACGTCTCTGAGTCTTCTTAGTCGTTTTCGAAGTTGTTCAGTGACCTACAAAAGGTCAAACGCAATGTAACTCACTTAGCTCAGTTGCAATGATGAAGAAACTTTGTGTTCGCCCAATTAGATCTAACCTCTGATTTTGTTGACACGAAGGAGTGCATATCTTCTTCCATGTCCTTCAGTTGCTCCTCTTGATGTGTCACAGAAGCGGCCACAGTCTTATGCAATGCTTCAAGCTGTTGACTGAGCTGGGATTGAAAATTCTGGATGAGTATTCTGTTTTCATCTTCAATTTTGTCCTTGCGTTCTGTAACCAATGTCCCCAATAAGTACAGTCTACGTTACAAGACTACAGAGAACAATGAAGCTAACTTCGACACTAACCAATTTTGGCAAATAAACTGGAAACATCTGCTGCAGCATTCTCCAATTCCCCTCGTATATCAAATGCACGATCAACAAGTACTCTTTCTGAAAACAGACAATGAATGAAATTTGAAATGCTAGCATATAAAAATTGACGGCACATTATCAGAGCTAGAAGCCTTCGATTGAAATAGACAACAGCATGTCTGATCTGATAGAACGAAGATAGGTTTGCTGAAAAGCACCTATGAAGAGAAGAGAATTTCCTTTTCAATAAATTTTGACTGCTATCTTGACATACCTTGGTAAAGTAATTTTAGCAGATTAACAAATTTTCTTTTGCAGATTTTCCAAATAAAATAAGATTGACAAATAAACCATTTTATGTAAATTTTAGCATAAAGGATTTAAACTTAACTGAAATAGAACTTGGATGCTCAATCATATATAATCATCTAGACAAGTGTATTCATTAAATGCAGGGAGATGATACGTAATAGGAAACAAAGAACAGATTACAGATTCAGACAAATGACCCATCTCAATGCAGAGTTTCAGTTGTAAAGGTAACTTTGTCCAGATAACTAATGAAAAGAGAATGCTTTTTCTTACCAGATTTAAGGAGATTTGATATCAGAAATTCCTTCTCTTTTATTGTTGCATTTGCTTGTCTGTGCTTCTCCTCAAGGTCAAAAAGTGAATGTTCAGTTTCCTCGAGCTTTTTCTGTAGTTGAACAGGAACATCAAGTCTTGAATGGGTCAAAGCAATAAGGCATATATTGATTCTATAGAATATAAGATAAATGCATGATACCTCAGTTCTTTCAAGTTTATTGCTCATCTCTGCAGCCAAAAGTAGCTGAGAATTGTAGAGCTCCTGAACCTCCATGAGTTGCTGCTCAGATATCAAGATCCATATATCTGTTTAGTGCCATCAAACTGCATTTATTGGTGCTGGAACACAACCTTGATTGAATACTAACCTTCTCTTTAGATTCTGTTTCCAGTTCCATCCGTTCTATCTTTTCAGCCATAGCCTGAGAGATATAGAGGACCAAGTTAAGCATCATAGAATTTTTAGAAACGCATATCTTTGTAATGGAAAGCTTGCTCTGCCGAATAGTGGTGCAGTTTTATGATGAGAAGCACAGACCTTTTTTTCAGCCTCTTCAAGAAGATAGCGATCTCGTGGTATGTAGATTCCATTTTTCTCTCTTGCAGCATATACCTCTAAATGAACATATGAAAACATTTGTTTGGTCAAACATATTATTCCGCAAGTCAATCATTTATTATAGTATGCCTTCAGCAAAAAAAAAGGATCCTTTCTTGAAGGGCAATGAAGTAGCCTACCTTGCTTAAGACGATCAATTTCAGAGTATAAGTCCTTGATCACTGCAGATTTCATCATCTTCTGATTAATCTGATATAGAGCCCATTCAAACAATTAGACAAGTGAAAATTATTCAAAAAATAAAAATAAAGCATTTTACTATAAAAATGAAAGAATGAAGATAATTACAATTGGCCATTTTAAATTACTAACCTCAGGCTTATTCTTGATATTTTTTGCTCGATGCGCATAATCTAAAGTGCTGAGTGTTTCTTCCAAGCAGTGGATGGATGGTGATACTGTAGCAATGACACATGTCTTCGTTTTTCCTCCAAGGGAATCCCTCAACAATCTTGTGAGTTTGCTATCCCTGATATATCAATCAATGTCTTCAGTGACTTGAGCTGCTAACTTTCGCAATAACAGAAGCTCCTGTCATACATCATATGTCTTACACTCACCTATATGGAATGTGACCAGAGTGCTCAACCAGTGCATTAATAACTCGTCCAAGCGTAAGCAAGCTTTTGTTGATTTCCCCAGCTTCCCTTGCTCTGCCCTGCAAGAGTAAGCCCCTTTACCATGCCAGATAGGTTTGTATAATCTTGCCTTGGATACAGACTATAATTGCTGTACTGCTCAGCAAAGCTCGGCAATTTTTTTCATAAGTTGTTGAAAAAATTTATTTCTTCAAGTAGAACCTTTCATTTTGCTTTATAGTGAAAGTGTTATCTATACATACCTCTCTGGCACCAGAACGTGAAATGTTCTCGGAACCAGCTAGATCAACTAGATTTAACTTCCCGCACTTAATCAGCTCCTCTCCCTCTGGAGTACACTCTTTAATATGGATTGTAATTGAAAATATGGAGTGTGAACGACTGCTTTGCTTGTTGAGAAGAGTCTCAGCTGTGCGCCGCTTGGCAGAGCCTTTCTCCAGTATCTTGTAGATCTCATTTGCTGAATACACTATCTCTTCTTCTAAGCCTCTAACAAATACACCTCCCTTCCCATCTTCCATAAGAGCTATTGGTTTCTTAGACTTGTCGTCGGTGAACTTGGAACATTCTTCAGGAGCTAACAGATCTGTAATCTCCTCATTGTACAGCTCTAGGAATGTAACTTTCATACTGTATTCTGCATTTTGTGCTTCCAGTATATTAAAGATTTGCTTGACTGCCCTAGGAATAACCCCCGCATCAACTGGGAATTCTCCATTCTACAAAATACAAGGGGAAAAATGAGAAATGACTTAAAAATTTCCACATATTTGTACTTTCACGAGTTATGCTCATGGTTCAACCTTTTTTCTGGCACCTCCTTCCATTGTGTATGTTTTCCCTGTTCCAGTCTGACCATAGGCAAAAATGGTGCAGTTGTAGCCCTCAAGTACTTCAAACACAATTGGTGAAACAGCTTGATCATACAAGTCCTTTTGCTGGGATGTAGGACCAAATACCTGCAAAAGGAATTAGTCAACCTTAACACTAGGAACTTGTACATATTCACTGTATCGTGGCAGGATATTAGAGGTCAAGTGGAAAAAATAGATCATGTAATTATTGAAGTAAAGTCGGTCTATCAATCCAGCAAATCTCAAGCTGAGGTAATTTCTCTGGATATGTTATTATCTTTCCACAAACTTCAATTACTGAATGAAAAGCTAATGGAATTTGCATGCACGCATACATGGTTGCCTGCAACTAGGAGTGTGAACCCACATATAATCAGAGAAAAGGAAACATTAGTATTTCTCTCTTTCTTTCTCTGTTAGAATATGAAGAACACTGGAAGAATTAGAAATTTGAAGGATTTATGCAAACCTTGTCAAACATGAAGGCTCTATCAATCTGCTTATTGGCTATATTCTGGACGGCAGAAACCTCTCTCCTACCCTCATTACATGAGACCACCACTGGTGTATGTATTCTCAACTCGTCATCATTCAGTGGCCTACAAAAGCAAATACAAGAATCCGCAAGACAGATCACTAAATTGTCCACTTTGTCAGCTAATACAGACGCGAGAGAGAACAGAATCAAATCTAAAAAGCCGTGAACTTGAATAAACTGACCTGCACCGCACTATAACCTGCACGTTTACACCCTTTTCCTTATCATTCTTACTGCTCGAATTGGAGTCGGCCGAGCGCAGATCCCGCGCTGACTTATCACTGGACCTCGGAGTCTGTGCTGGGGACAGCGAGACCAGACCTCCCCTTCTCTGCAGGGACTGAGCAGAGTCCATACCTATAATGTCGTCCGAGATACGAATTCCAACCTGGTTCCCAGCGAGTCAGCTCAAACGACCGAAAATCCTTCTCCTAAAAATACCAATCAAGTCAAACAACTTATATAGCAAATAGCACGAAGACGAATTTAAAAAAACCGACAGTTAAATGAAGAAGAAGGAGGCTGCGAATCAGCACAATGCGCATAATCTAAGCACTAAATTTGAGGTCCGAAGCAATTCTATACAAGAATCTCGAGCTCAAAACGATCCAAAAACAACGAGCATCAGCTCGCGGAGCCGATCAAAGCCTCTAATCTACGCGAATCTCCATCCGCAAACACCGCCATTGCTCTCGGACAGCGGAAAAGGCAGCTGAGGCACGCGACGGTCGATGCGAACCGGAAGCCAGAACGTCGATCTACATCTCGGCGGACAGAACGGAAGGATTCGCATATCGGAGTTAGGTACGATTCGGCATCGGATGGCCGGCTTCTCGGAAAGGGGCGATCGGAATCTATGAAAAAAGCAGAGACGACGGAAAGTCAGCAATCCA
Organism: Corymbia maculata; assembly: GCA_014182735.1. Taxonomy (NCBI): domain Eukaryota; kingdom Viridiplantae; phylum Streptophyta; class Magnoliopsida; order Myrtales; family Myrtaceae; genus Corymbia; species Corymbia maculata. The sequence goes on along the minus strand of CM024683.1, from coordinate 25,430,440 downwards.
CAGACGGGAGAAACTTACTGATTATAGCAATGGCCGGATGGCGAAGAGAGCTGCTGAGCTCCCGATTCGATGTTGAAGAAGAAGAAGAAGAAGATGGAGATGGTTAGAGCGTTAGAGAGAGAGAGTATGAGACAGTGAGGGGGGTATGCAATGGCGATAGTAGAGAGAGAGATCGATCGCTACAAGCAATGGCGTTGTGGGGCGTGTATATGCATATATGAAATATGGGAGCGCTCTCAGGAGGAGGAGAGAGGAACGGACGGCATTTGACGGCCGGTGCTGACGGCGTTAGCCGCGATTTTTATTTTCGTATCCGACCGTTGAAGAACCTTGGAAGAGAGAGAGAGAGAGAGAGAGAGAGAGAGAGAGGGAGCTTTTTAATCATTTTTGAAAACTTTTGAAACCCACCGCAACTGGATAATGCCCTTCGTGTTTTCCTTCATATTTTCAAATTTTAAAACCTCTCTTCTCTGTTTAATTTACATTGTGCTTTGTTTAACAATACAAAAAATAATTATATTAAGGGTTGATAACACACAAAAAAATCCTTAAATTATTATATATATGATAAATTTATTTCAAACTAAAATTTGAATTATTAAAAACTCTGAACCGATATACATGTCACAAATTTATCTCAAAATAATATTTTGATCTTCAAGAACTCCAAAATTAGTACACTGCAAATTTACTCATTTTAATTTGTCATGTCAATTGAGTTATTACTACATATCATCTATTTTAATATGTCAAGAGAAATATACACATTTAGAATCTTTCCGTAAAATAAATTTATTAAGAAAATTGTTTATATATTCTCTGAGTTTGAGCCTTTCCTATGAATGAGGAAACGTGGGCCCCAGTGAATGAGTGGGTCCAGTGGCAGCATTTAGAATGTGGGGATGTATGGACAAGACGGGGACAATCGTGTTTTGGTTTGGAAGAATTCTCTTTCTGATAATTTTTTGTCTTTAATAAATCGGAAGACGATTGACCATGTCTTGAAGGTAAGTTAAAGGGGCTTGGAGTGTCTTCCAAAACTGGCTAATGAATGGGAGGATAAATTCCCTGCACCAAAAATAGATAAAAAAGAAAATGGGGAGCATGAATTCATCTTTGGCAGGTCCATCTCATGGGGTAGAATGAGTGAAGAGAATCATTTGAATCTCAAGCATGGCATTTTATCAGATCCAAGAAAGAACATGAATGCGCTGCATTTCATTGAAAGCTTTCACCTAGGATCACAACACTGAGCCATGCCGTTGCCGGCTAAGGATCTCCTGTTAGCAAATGCTCTGACTATATAATTTTTTATATAATGCTATCTGCTGGGCTAGTAGTAGCTTTCAGGCTGGACAGGGGAACAGGAAAAATGCAGCATGGACCCATCTCTCTCATGTCCTCTACATAGCTTTTGAGTTGTGTACCTAGAGGATTGATTGCGAATAATGCACGGATCACCGTGTCTTTCGACACTCCGCCGTCGAAACCTAAGACATGAAAATATGCGATAATGATAACAGCCCCATAGGCTCATGCTCCAAAGGGCGTGAAGGGTAGGTTTCCACGAAAGATTTCGGGATCACTGGAAAAATCCGTGCTCCTAACGTTGGTAGTTGAGAGGAGGAGGCGAAACCCACGGCGGGGCCGGCTCGAGGTCCACAGGGGCAACACCTGTCAAAAAAGATGTTTTATTTGTTTATTTGAACGATGGCTCTCTGCGTTTCTCTGTAAGAGTAGTTTGTAAGGCAGTGGGGTGAAGAAGCAATTTGTCAGTGGAAATGTCCAAAGCCAAAGGACAACAGCAAAGAGAAAAGTGGTGAGGAATCGGGTGATTGGGGGGGGAGGGGGGCGGAAAAAGGAGGAACTGGTGGGGGATTGGGGTGTGGTGGCGAAGCTGCCCCACGTGATAAAGAGTGATGGCGAGGGAGCACATGATCTTTGGAACCTGCTGCTCGATGCCTTTCTTTCCATTCCTTTCTCATATTTTTTCCTGTTTCTTGAGGTCTCATCTTGGCTTTTTATATAATTTTGCTTATTTATCAAGTGTGCCAAATTTGCTGTGGCAGCCCTCGCTTTTCTCTGTAATTCGACTGTCACTGCCACTGCCTCTCATCCTTCAGTAGCTTCATAGCCAAAACAAAAGCAGCACTCTCTATGTCTTTTTGGGCAGAGATAGGCATCGGTTACCTAACGAGCAGCTTCTGGCATGATTGCGAAACCGGCAATCTGTGCACAAGTCTCGGTTAACTCAGGCTTAACGGAAAAAAATGACAACTTTGCTTACTTTTCCCCTGCATTACAAGATAATCAGCATGTCAGAGGGAAGTGGTTCCCATGTACTGAATTTGGGCATCAATCCAACCACTCCGAACCCGTCATATTCTATGAAATATTATCGACCCTTTTGACAATTTGGTGTTTGGTGCAATTTTTACCGAATCAATATTACAGACAATTTTACGAATTTCTGCATCTCCTGCTTGAACTGGGTATGGCAATTTCTGTATCCCCTCCTACCCGAGTCAGATGTCTGTAAGGCATGCGCATAACAATTGGGAAATTTTCTTACCCCATCATTCTTTTCCCTTGTGTACTCCAGTCTAGGGCTCACGAAGGGGTCACTTGGTCAGCATCAGTCTCCACTAGGGCATCAGACACGAAGTAGCTCTCACTTTCTGTGGCACCACATGGGTACTGGCTTGAGCCGTACTCCATGTATTATGCAGCGTATGCTTCACTTCACTCCTCCTCAACTTCTCCCGTCCCATAACCCGCAACTCACTGAAGAGGCCCTTTCACTGGCGATTCCCCTCGAAAGAGGAATTCGATTCTTCCCTCTTAGAATTCGTTGCTGCTTCGTCAAACTCCTTTCCAGTCCCCTTTAAGGAGGAAAAACTCCCCAAAAAAGAAAGTATTCCAGTGTTTACTCGACCGCATCTATGAAATCAGTGCACATGAGTCGTCGGATTTGGCAAGAGTCGCGTGATTCAACGGCTCATGCGATTAAAATGAATATGGATATTCAGTTGAACATTGACTGATCAAGATTGGATTCACAATGAATCACATCAATCGATCCAAGTCGCAGCAAGAGAAGAAGAGGGAAAAAAAAAGGGAATGGTGAATCAATTAAAGAACGAAAAAGTATCCAAAGCAATGAGTCGCAATGCAATTATGCGAGTAACGTGTGACTCATGATGATTAGCCACTTGGAATGCGACAAGGCTGTTGAATTTATTGGACATGGGCCGACCAAACTAGATAATGGGCCAACACATACTGTACTGCACAGAAAAAAGGGAAAAATCTTCAACATAAAAAAGACCAAAAAAGGGAAAATGAAGGAAGAAGAAGAAGAAGAAATGAGCAATTTTTCTTTCTGATGTCTTAGCAATCGATTCAGTTGAGATCCGACAAGATCCACAATCGATTCGATGGCCTCCAACGTTGAGATCACTATAATACCGTGGCTTTCTATTGAATTGGACTGTACTAAAAATAAATACGATGGTGAGAATAAAAATTGTTAAATCTAAACTAATCATAACTTGAGAGCAAGAATGGTTAAATAATTACTAGAGCAAATGAGTGTGAGCTTAGGTGTAATGGTGACACACTTCTTTCTACTCAAGAGCGAGCAAGTCTTTCCCGAATCTCATTATAGTAACTTCCCTTCATAAAGGATGATTAGCATGATGACGATGATCTTCTTTTGACTAGTTTTCTTTTGACAAACCAACTGAACATCTCGCTATCTCTTCGTGAAATAAGCATACCCTTTGGATAATGAAAAAATTGAAGCATGGTAGTGTAAGCCACAAAAACTGCACTTCAAGATCTCCATAGCTAGAATCTAGAATAATTTAATAAAGAAAAATAGACTTGTATACTTGATTTGAAATCCATTTTTCTTGATGCAGAATAACAACAATCCAAAACTAAAATACTTCTCTTCTATTACCTTCTGTATCACTAGCTCAATGAGAATGTCCCTTACCCTTAATATTCAGTATATGCTCCTTGTGTAAGTAAGATTAAAAGAGAAATTTGAGCATTATTTATAGAGTTTTAGGGCTTGTCCTTCTCATCATATGCCGGGCTCACACAGCCCAGTCCCATATTAGACTAACCAATATTGTAAAATGATAAATTCAATCTCAATTAATGTAATTTACGTCGGAAAAACTCTTACATGCAAAGGTGTGAAGCACATCTTTTCTTGGTAATGTCAGCAGAAGGAATGTGCAAGAACAGTTGGGTGTTGCTCGGTCTCACCAAGAGACCTTTGACCTTACTCAGTACAACCCCATCCCGAATGAATTATTCTCTCTCAGGAAGATGTTCGGCCGGCCGGTCCAAAAAATGTCCTGGACGTTGGCCTCCCCTAGCGTTGTCAATTTCTGTCGCGACAGGATAACATTTGGACCGAGCGCTTCTTGACGTTTGGGTAGATAACGCCTTCTCGAAACATCAGAAGCAAACTCTGAGTTTTCTGTCTTCTTTGGATCCTGTCATCGTAACCAGATTCTCGAGTCATCGATGAACGATCATTAAATGGTGCAGAATATGCCGCCGAATTCCAGCGTCAAGATTCAAGATGCTTCCCGCTGTTGACAGATAAAAGCTAAATAGCCACGAAGGAATCTGTGTCGAGACTTGGTTTCAAGACAGCTAGTGGCCAAGAAAGGTGCTGCTTCTGGATATCGCTCGGCGGCTAAAACTAAAAGCAGCTAAACGTTGCCAAGTATCGAATCAGCCAACACGTTCGAGTCCCCCTAATTATATATAAAGCTCTGCAGATGATGAACTGGTTGCGAGTTCAGAGAGTGTACAACAGAGCAAATATGGAGTCTCGCCGAGCTGTCTCAAGCACTCTTTTCTTGCTCTTTCTGTACACTACCAATGGTAAGCATGCTCTACATCATTGGGACATGAGATGGGAGGAGTTCTAGTGCATGCTTTCTGTGTTTTTTGTTATGGCCTGGTTGAAAGAGTTGGAACTATGTCTGATTTTGGCCATCCCTAACATCAGTGCGCACTTATGGCAACTAAACATGATTGTTCACGTGATTAGTGCGATGAAAGAATGATATATGCGAAGCAGTGAGGGTGAGAAGAAAAGGTTGTTAATCACTAACTGGATAGATTCCAAAACTTTTCGAGTGATGTGGCTGAGGTCTTCAGCTTTTTAAAAGTTTGAGCAACTGAATTTGCATTTAACTCTAATGGGTTCCGCCATTTCTTGCTGGATGCATCTTTTCTCATTGAACTTGTGATTTGCAGCCACCAATTCCAAGCTCTTCCGCGAGTATATCGGAGCAGAGTCAGATACGATCCAACTATCTGACGTCCCCGTGAACCCGGAAGTCGAATTCCACTTCATTCTTGCCTTTGCAGTGGACTATACGAGTGAAGACAGCCCATCTCCAACCAATGGAAAGTTCAACGTTTTCTGGGAAACCAACCATCTGACTCCCTCAGCTATCGCTTCTTTTAAGCAGAAACATCCGAAGGTCAAGCTTGCCGTCAGCTTGGGCGGAGACAGCGTCGGAAATGGCAAGGCCTTCTTTGACCCGAAATCCACAAACTCCTGGCTTCAGAACGCTATATCATCACTGACGGGGATGATCAAGGAATACCACCTCGACGGAATTGACATCGACTATGAACACTTCAAAACAAGTCCTAGCGTTTTCGCTGATTGCATCGGGCAGCTTGTTACAAGGCTCAAGAAAAGCAAGGTAATCTCATTTGCATCAATAGCTCCGTATGAAGATATCCAGACCTATTACCAGGCTCTGTGGAAGAAATATGACAATTCCATCGATTACGTGAACTTCCAATTCTATGCGTACAACGACATCGGTGTTTCGCAGTTCCAGGATTACTACAAACAACAAGCTTCTAATTTTGAAGGGGGACAAGTCCTGGCCAGTTTCATGAGCAAAGGGGGAGGAGGACTCCACCCTAATGAAGGGTTTTTCCAAGCCTGCAATGAGCTGAAGAGCCGAGGAAAGCTAGGAGGCATTTTCGTATGGTCTGCTGATGATTCCATAGGCAACCGCTTCCAATTTGAGAAGCAATCACAGCAGCTGTTGGCTGCGTGACCAATCGTGGCTCTCTTTTCTGTTTTTTGTTCACTATCCTCATTTTCTTTCACGTACTTCTTGCTCGAGGCAGGTTCACATGACATGGTCCGTGCGTGCACCTGACTCTAGGCAAGAAAATAACTACTGCGCACGCGCCAAAGTCTAGGCGAGAAAGAACACTATCTTTCAAGAAATTCGAAACCACCTGTTCTCGAGAAAATAGTAAGTGAGATATTATACATAAGCGGTGTAGCTCACCACTCAAAGAAAGACACTTGGCGTCCACCAGACGCGGTGGAGCCGAACTCCTCTCTCCTCTCTCTCCTCTGCAAAGGGGAGAGAGAAGCCTGATCTCTGCTCCGGCGGGGGAACCCGACGGCCCGACCTCTGCTCCGGCGGGGGGAACCCGACGGCGGGGCACTCGGGCACTCCCCGCCTCCGCCTCCCCGAGCCCCGCCCAGACGAGAAAGAGTTTTAGACACGGGGGGCTTGGTGGAGGCGGTCTTGGAGGAGGATATGGCGATGGTGGGGGCTTAGGGGGTGGAGGTGGACTCAGAGGTGGGGCTGGCGGGGGTGCTGGAGGGGGCTTTGGTGGTGAGGGCGGTCTAGGGGTTGGCGGCGGTTTAGGAGGTGGGGCTGGTAGAGGTGCTGGAGCCGGAGGTGGTTTCGGTGGTGGAGTGGGTGGAGGAGGACTCGGAGGAGGAGCTGGAGGAGGCGGTGGAGCTGGCGAAGGCCTAGGGGGAGGCGCTGGTGGTGGTGCAACAGGCGGCTTCGGTGGTGGTGCGGGAGGTGGTGGAGGTCTTGGCGGTGGCGCGGGTAGCCGAGGTGGATTCAGTGCTGGTGGAGGATTAGGTGGAGGAGCGAGCAGCGGCATCGGCGGAGGAGGTGGCCTCGGCGGTGGTGGTGGAGCCGGATTAGGAGAGGAGTGCCCGCCGTCGCGTTCCCTCCCTTCGCCAGAGCAGAGGTCAGGCTTCTCTCTCCCCTTTGCAGAGAAGAGAGAGGAGAGAGGAGACGTACGGTTCGGCAGAGGAGAGAGGAGAGAGGGGTTCGGCGGACACCACGTGTCTTTTTTTGAGTGGTGAGCTGCACCGCTTTACGTGTAATATCTCACCTACCCAATATTTTTCACTGTTCTCAGCTGTGCTTACGCTCCATGCTGACAGCGACCGGCTATTTTGACCAGCTTCACATTTATGTAAAGTGATAGTCTAAAGCACGAGCGCTGTTCCAGACAGAGGAACTATGTCACTCCAAAACCTGAAAAGGAGAAGATTACCTCCTGCATAACACATCATTTTGGAAAATAGACCCTAGTTTGGCAACAGGCATAGATGAAGGCATGAAGTCATGGCTTCCAACGAAAAAAAGAAAAATGAGAAAACAAGACTGGAACCATATGTAACCGAAGATAATAGAAGCTTGGCCCCAAAAAAGAAATTGATAGATCCCGTTTGAAAATGGAAGATTCATCCAACCAACTAGGTTAGAAAATGTCAAGGCACAAACAACGTGAAGCCACAAAGGCTAATGTCATTTTTACGTTCATTTGCTTCGATGCCGAGTCCTAGATTCAAGTTCTTCCTTTACCAATGGGAAAAGACTGACCTAGAAATTCTATCTTCTTCAGATAGGACACAGGAGCCTACCCAACTGGCCGATCGTTTAGTTTCGAGGATTAGATTCAACTTTTCTGGCTCAAATCAAATTGAACCGAACTGAACCACAAATTGTTGTATATAACGAAGCCCCAATCAAGCTTCAAGAGACTGTCAAATCGATCAACCGCACAACCAAGACATGGGCAAAATAACTCAAAACAGCGCATTGATAAACTTTCTTTAGCTGAGGGGAAGAAAAATAATCCACTTCTTAAAAACCTTGAAAGATGAGATCGAGGCATCTATATGTCCTGTGAAAATGCTACTGTTTAAACATAGACAATGTTATCATCGACAATAATGCACTCAACTTGCCATTTGAGCTCACAATGCCATGCTAAACAGAACTGGAACCATCTGCCAGGGAAAAAGTAGTCATTCTTAACCTATGGCAGGACAAAAATTCCACATATCCCATGTTTACAGTCTTCTTTCCCACGAATCTTATTCTGACTTGTGTTTTGAAGATCTTTGTGTGCCTGAATACCGCCATTCGCTCGTGCACCTTCCCACAAACTTGAGAACCTCATCAATTAAAATCACAGGTAAAGCAACAGCCAACACCAAGAGCCACTCATTCAGGCTGAGAGGAACAATGCCAAATACTTGAGCAAGGACTGGCACATATAATATCAAGAAGTGCAGGCCAAATGAAACAGACATAGCCAGAAGAAGCCAGGGGTTGACCCACGGCGGCATGCTCAGAAGGCTTCCATCCTCAGAGAGGGCATTAAGGGAATTGAACATCTCTATGGCAACCAAGACAGAGAGGGAGAGAGTCGAGGCTTTGATTTTTCCAGAATGGAAATAATCACATGGATCTGACTGAAACTCGTATACAGTAGACCCAGCAGTGAAAGGTTTGACCGAAAAGCCTTCCCAAGAATGGCACTGACCCCAATTAGCAAGCTGTGAGTAAGTCACAAGGCTATGGCCATCTCCACTCAAATCAATGCCCAGGAATGTGTCGTGAGTGTACCAGATGATGAATACGCCTACTGTTGCTATCCCAACATAAAGCCCAATCACCTGTGGCAAACAAATTGCGAGGAATATGATGGAACTCATATATTAGGCTACATTATAATATACATAAAAATCAAGAGTACGTAATTCAGAAAAAGGGCTCATACCAGATAGCGGAACAATATCCAAGCATCAATCAATGAGTCGTCACTTCTTCTTGGAGGCTTCTTCATTATATCTTTATCTGGAGGGTTAAATCCCAGGGCTGTAGCTGGTGGTCCATCCGTAACAAGATTAACCCAGAGAAGTTGAACAGGGATCATGCCTTCAGGTATGCCCAGTGCTGCAGTAAGGAAAATAGAGGCCACCTCTCCAATATTTGACGATATCATGTACCTGAAATTTTCATTAAAGCAAGAATGATAAAGTCACACTATCATCGAAGAATTAATTATTTTTCAGCTTATATAATGGAGTCATAGCATTGCTCCAATTAAAAATATATTTCCACAGAAGACATAATAGAAATAGATTATGCAGATTTACTTATACAAGATATGTCTATGCCCCCACAAACCTCAGCTGTCAAAGGTGGTTCGAAAAGAATTATGAGAAGAAAAAAAGAAGAATCCATGCAATATTCTAGCCCCCTTTTATTGTTTCTTTACTAGCAAAGTTGAAAGCTTGCCGCCCATTTTTTGCCTAACATGTCCAGTAAGTGATTTTACTTCCACCATTATAATCATTAAACCATGAGTAATTTTCAAGCCTTCTGTTTATATGACTGATTACTGGCTCATGTATAGATCATGTAATGAATTGATTCTTTAAGCAGGAACTCCCATAAAAAAGTGGGCATCGATGCTGTTACGCTAATTGTAGATCTAAGATCCTTGCTGCACAAACGCCCATGTGCTTGTGTCTTTAAGACAAAAGTAGAATGTAAGTTCACCACTGGCACGAGGCTAAAGTGAGAATAAACCTGATGAAAGCCTTCATGTTATTGTAGATTGACCTGCCTTCACCAACAGCAGCTACAATAGTGCTAAAGTTATCATCTGCTAGAACCATATCAGAGGCTTCTTTTGCCACCTGGAGTGATTCCATGCAAAGTAATGTAATAAGAACTCAGAAAAATGAAAAGATACAAGACCACAGGATCATCAGCTAGCTGTTAATTGTTCTAACTAAATGATTAGCAGAGAGTAAAGCATCAAGCAAAGTTTGCTGGGAAACAAAAACTGAACTAGACATTGCTGAGATCAGGCATTATTATGATCCAATTCAAGGTTAAAATGAGACGAGAAGAAGCTCCCCACCAAAAGGCTGCAGTCTCCTTATTAAGGTCATGGATGGAACAGACTAAACAATTGTTTGCTAGCATATGCCTGTCATCTGCAAATTTTCTTCCCCCATCAAATACCATTCATAAAGTTGATCGCCCATTCTATGTAGCAGATTTACTTGGCCATGTGCCTATCACACACCATTTGTGCTTATCAAATTACATTAACCATTGTCTCAACCCGAATGTTGTCAACCCTGGAATAATGTTTATCAAATTACATTTTAAGATGGCAAAAATACAAAAGTAGTACCTCTGTTCCAGAAATGCCCATTGCAATACCAATATCAGCCAATTTCAAGGCAGGTGCATCATTGACACCATCACCAGTCATTGCAACGACTTCACCATCCTCCTTGAGCAACCTCACTATTTCTTGCTTATGACGTGGTTCAGCCCTCGAAAACAATAGCCCTCCACTTTGTCTTAGATATTTTTTCTGATCAGGATGATCCATAAACTCTCTTCCTGTTAGACTCCTAGAGCTCATGCTTTCGTCAGGTCCAAACACACCAATTTCACGACAAATAGCTTCAGCTGTATTTTTATTGTCTCCTGTAATTACCATGACACGTATTCCTGCTGCTTTGCAGTCCTCAATTGCTTGACTGACTTCCCTCCGAGGAGGATCCTTCGATGATAAGTAATCAATTAAAGTGTCAAGACTGAGTTTATAAAATTTGAAAAATATGCACACCAGAGCAACCAAGGAACCAAAGTATGAATGAGTAGCAAAGAGGCCACCTTACCCTTAGCCCAACCAAGCCAACAAAAACGAGATTACTCTCAATGGAAGAATAGTTGTTTGGATTAAGTAAAAGCTCATGAGCTGGGTGATCTTCATCACCATTGTAAGTAGCAAACTCAGGGAGGTCATCCTTGTATGCAAAGCCTAGACAACGCAGCGCACCAGTTGACATTTCACGGAGGTTTTCTAGAATATGATCCTTCCCATACTGATCCAATTCTACCACAGAACCATCCAGGAGCTGTACAAAGGAGCTTCTTTCAAGAACATTTTCCACAGCACCCTGTCAAATCTCAATAAAATAAGTGAACCACACAAAGAAATTGACATACATGGGTGTTTTAATTGTCCTCATCATTTTCTATGCAACAGTAGTATATAATAGCATTCCCAACAGAGAGAGGGTGCGTGCATGAGATAAGCCTCCCCCTCTTCTTCTCTCTTTTCTCCTCACCAACTTCCTCACAAATTAAGACAAAACACTAAAACCTACATTTGTTAGTCAACAGTGAAAACTAAGTAACAGTTGCAAGAATATGGGTGCAGCAAAATCAATTATCTCCTTGACCCAAAGGAGTTCGACTTAAATGAATGTTCTCCCATGAAATATATTTGGCAGATCCTTGATGTGCAATAATGCTTTTATTCATCGTGTATTTTCCTTTAACAGCAGAACTTCACACAATTTCTCATTTTTCTTTTAAACCAAGATCATCTTTATCAAGTTACTGAAAAGAGAAATGGCAAACCAGATTTTTACACCATACTAGACAAGGAAAACATATAAGACTTAGCATGTAGCGAAATAACAACACTGTTAGAATAACTTCACAATCTTTCACGTATTTCAAAGAGAGGGGCACAAAATTTCCGGCTGCTTGAGCGCGATCTAACTATGATTTTAATGAAGGAGCATTATTTGTTATTATTGTCTCTACTTTTTCTTTTTCTTTTCCCCGCAGGGGGGGGGGAAGGGACTGTGATCTCCAAAACACAGAAAGATTACCTTCACAAGCAGCATCTTTTTTGCAGAGCTCGAATTTGCAATGACCCCCATGGATTTTCTGTCATGATCAAACTCAAGAGTAGCAATCCGTTGTTCAAGTTTATTCCACAGTTGGCAACAACCTTAATAAAGGACATTTCATTGAAATTGCAATAAGAACAAAGAGTGTCTCAGTGCCCAAAAACAGAGTAAGAAACTCTCAATAAAATGTTGAGAAAACATACGTAGTACATTACTATGACCAGAAGATGAGCCATCCTCAGTGCCTCCAGGAAATCCCATTTTCTCAACCAAAACCTGTTTTAAGATAGAACATGCCAGTGAGAACCTAAAAGACAACCATACCATCTCCAAGAACCATATTCGCCAATTCAAGCAAAGCATGTTTCCCCAGCAAACTACTAGTTACATGAAGCTGGCATACCTAACAGTAATGCCCCCTTTTTTTTAATAGTGGAAAAGAATATAGAATTTCCCAATCATTTTCCATTGAAAGATGAAATCCCAAATAAAAAAGAATTCAAAGATTTTGCAAGTTCAAAGATAGAACGAAATTGCCGTGTGCTGAATCCAATTCTGCTAGAACAGATTTTAAGCAAGAGAAAGAAAGCTTGAGACAAGAACGGATTCTTCTAAAGTTTCACCTTTAGTGCAGCCTCAGTGGGCATGCCACTGGCCACAAAATGATTTCCAGCATTTTCTACACCAGCATCATTGCAAACAGCAGCAATCTTTGCAATCATTTGAAGATTGGCATCCATCCGCCCCATGGGCCAGTCCTGAATTTTCCCATCAAAAGGATTATAGGTTGTCCCTTCTACAGTGAATGACCGCAGATTACCAGGCTGAGTACCCATAGCAACAAGCTTTGTCACTGACATCTGATTGGTGGTCAGAGTACCTGTTTTATCAGAGCATATGACAGTCGTACAACCAAGGGTCTCGACACTAGGCAATTTTCTAACAAGAGCATTCTTTTGTGCCATTTTCCGCGTGCCAAGTGCCAAACATGTTGTAATAACAGCTGGCAAACCTTCGGGAATTGCAGCCACTGCCAAGGCAACCGCTATCTCAAAGTAATAAGTGCACTTCTCGAAGGAGAACTTGAAATTTTTAGGCCACCCATCCACATATTCCCATGTAAGAAAGTATTTCACATTGATAAGCCACACGAGTGCACAGATCACTCCAATTATCGATGTTAAAACCTCTCCGAACTCGTTCAGCTTTTTCTTCAAAGGGGTATCCTCCTCATTTTGCGACGCCTCATGGATTTGCGAGTGCACCTGACCTAACTCTGTGCTCATTCCTGTCTGCGTAACCAAGCAAATACAGTTCCCATTCACAACGGTTGTCCCAGCAAAAACCATACACTTCTTTCCCTGAATCTCTGAATTCTCTGGAACTGCTTTAGCAGTCTTGCTAACTGCCTCACTCTCTCCAGTGAGAGATCCTTGTTCAACCCTAAAGGTTGAGCTTATAAGACTCAACACCCGCATATCAGCAGGAACTTTATCGCCAACCTTCAACTCCACAATGTCGCCTGGCACGAGTTCCTTTGCAGGCACATTTGATATCTTCTTTCCATCCCGAATAACGGTTGCCTTCTCCGATTGGATCTCTTTCAATGCCTCTAGTGCTTTCTCTGCATTGCTCTCTTGCCAAATTCCAACAATGGCATTCACAATCAAGATCAAGAAAATCACAAGGGGCTCCACAAATGCAGTTATTTGCATCTCTCCACCTTCCTCACCATCCAACCAAGCCAAAACAAATGAAACAACAGCAGCAGCCAGCAAAATCCTAACTAAGGTGTCACTGAATTGATCCAAAATCAGTTTAAAAATCGAGACACCCTCATGCTTCTCCAACTCGTTATACCCATGAATCTGTCGCCTCTTTTCTACTTCTGCAGATGATAATCCCTCTTCACGGGTAACTTGGTATTTCTCTTTACACTCTTGCGGGTCCTTAGCCCATGCTGGAAAAACTTCTCGGTTGGATGATGGCATACTGGAACTTTCTTCCTTCCCGTAGTTTTCGCCTCCCTTCCCCATTGCTGATCAGTTTTTACCGATTTCTTGAAGAAACTATACCAAACCGAATATGTCCAATCTGATATGGGAATTTCAAAAGGAACCAATATTACCCATGTCAACGATCATTACCTGTCCACGAAAAATCACACCCAGAATCAGTTATTGCTGGAAACATTTAGCAATCTGAGGAAACGGAAATATAAGAACCAAAAAAGTAAAGGGGCCAGTCTATTGTACGACAGATCGGAACACTTCTCCAGCACCCAGGCACAATTTCTTCCTTGGTACAGAGAAAGAAAGGAAAAAAGAAGAAAAACGTGTCCAAAGGAACTGGTAATTACAAATAACGATGAAATGCACAAGCGTATTTAAAACAGCACTTTCCAAGGCAGCTGAAACTACACGAATGTTCCGATTAGAAGCAGAAGGCATCGATCGATAGAATGTAAGTAGGTGGATAACAACCACTCTCAGGCGACAGCACACTCCTCGGAAGCAAAACCCGACCAGACAATTCAATTGATAAAAACAAGAAACGACCAAGAACCCGAGAAAGAGACCCGAATCGAGGGAGATCTCCTCCACCTGGCTTCCATACGAAAAGCGGACCGCGCCGGACCTTCGAAGAGAGCTAACCGACAGGGATTTCAGCCCTAAGGAGGTTTGGGGGGTTTGGGTTCCGAGATCTGCTCAGTCGAAGCGAACAGATAACATCACTGGCCTGCCGATAAAAACCATCGATCGCCGAAAGCGACCCCACGCGAGCGAGATTGAGATTTCCGATCATTGACCCCACAAAGTTAAATGGGAAGAGGGAGAAGAACACTCACGCGAAAGATCGCCGATGCAGCAAGCCGCAATAAATTCACTCTCCCTCCGCAAACGGGCGAGAACAGTCGAAAGCGGATCTGGCAGAGGACGAGGACGACGACGACGCCCCTTCTCTTCTTATAGAGACAAAAAGAAGAGACTCCTGCTGCGCACGAGACGATCACTCTATCTTGAGGGGAGCGATTCCCTTGCTTCCTTCCATTCCCAGTACTCTCTCTATATTATTGCTCTCTCCTCTCTCTCTCCCCCCCCCCCAGTTCAGGTACTTCTTTGTGGAAGCGTCTAGATTGCTCGCGTGCACCAACCCAATGGCGGGGCGCCACGTGGGGATGTGTGACGCGAAGCTCTCTCTTCTCTTCTTCACCGCTCCGCTTTGGTTACGAGAGTTCTACTAGTGTTGTGTGCGGCGGCGTACCACGGATTTCGTTTGAGGGGCGCAAGAAATGCCAGATAGGGGTTCGGATCTAATTTAAATAGGCGATTAGGGATTTAATTAACTGGGCTTCTTTCTTTTTTTAAATCAAGGATTTAATTATTTTAATTAAGTAGTTAGACCTTTCACGCTTTTCGGAAGGTTCGTGGAAGCCCCCTCCCGTCTCGATGGAGAGGGGAGGCTTTTTGCAGGTGCGGGCAACCCCACCGTGGACTCTCGGCATATTCTCTCCTCTCCCTACTTTATGCTCCGTCCGTTTTACTTTTCCATATATTATTCATTTTCTACTTTTTTGCTAATTTCTTTTTTTGATGGAGTGCTGCGTCAAAAGTTTAGGGGGGGAGAACTCTCTTTTTTTTTTCTTTTTCTTTTTTTAAGGCACGGCTGACTTTTATGCAACGTTTGGATTCTAGGTCGGGGGAATTGACAACTGGGGGAACCCACGATCGGTTTGAATCTCGAGAATTTTCCCACATTTCTCTCTCCCGAGGAAAAAAAAAGAATTCCTCATTTTCCACGGCAGCTTTTATAATCCCTCATTTTCCTTGTACCCCAAAGCAGAGCCTTAAGCTCTCTCGAAATAGCATTAACTCTGTTCAAATGGGTCATATGACCATCTCTTAATCCATATTTAATCGGTTAAGTTATTATGTGGATTGATTACGTTCAATAAATGACTTTAAAATGATAAAACTTTATATAATATGAATATTAAATGAGTTCGTAACTTATTTAGATTTAATTTATCTTTATAACTCTCTCTCTACTCTTGTTAGATATATTGAGATATTTTCAATATTAAATTTTTAAAAAAATATTTAGGATATTTTCTCCGATATTCTATATCAATTTTGATTATGTACATCTAGTTTGATTTCATTTTTTTTCCTCTTTATAAACCTATTGCATGTACTATTTTCATATATGAAATTATACAGAAAATTCAACATTCTCTTTTATATTTTTATATTTAACTTGGTATTAGGGCCTTCGTTTCTATAGAAACATAAGTGCACCCGCTTAAGTGCAACGAGTGCACTTTGCACCTGATGCACACTGTTTGAGAAATCTCTTTCCACTTTATACCCTATATCCGCTACAACCATAATAAAATAAATCCATCCCGCCCTTGACAATGTTCACTCATATGCCCCAATTCTTGTTTGTGTAAGTGCAATGTTATGTTCAATGTCCCTAACGCATTATCAAGTTGAGCTTTTTCAGTTTTTTTTTTTTTTTTACACTGCAAATACGCGTCTTTGCAGTAACTTTTCCCTTAGCAATACTTGACTTATCAATTTGCTGTAATCATGCTAGCCACATTTAAATTATTGTCCTAGTAGCAAAGTTGATCGCAAAGCACACATGCTGCTCGACTCAAATTCCTCTAATTCTCTACTTCTAACTTCTTGTTTTGAGAAGTCAACACCATCACCAAATTTGCACTCAAAGGAGCAATATCTTGAAATCTTCTCCTCAACGGAAGCTTGGAGGCATCATATGCCTCATCTCATCTCGAATCTGTTGAGCTTATTAATCGAAGAAGATTTTGTGACATTGTTTGGAATATTTTTCAAACTCAAAGTTGATTTGTTTCAATTCAACCTGGGTTTAAATTCAACCTGGGTTTAAAGGAGATGTTAGCAATATTAGGATATTATTATCTTTTAGAGATATTTAGGATATTTTCTCTAATTTGTATATCTATTATGATTATGCACATCTAATTTAATTTTTTTAATTTCTTCTTTAATAAGCCTATCTCCACGTACTATTTTCATATATCAAATTATATAAAAAATTTCGCATTCTCTTTTATATTTTTATATTTAACTACTCTTGTGCTATCACTCGATCTTCCATTTACTTACTTTATGCTCTCATCTTAATTTGGAGATTGGGTATGTGTTTGATATGAGAATGGACCATTATATTTGTATTGCATTGGTCAAAACGAATTAAATTGGCCAATTTGAGTTCGATCATTTTTTACCCGATCCAATTCATCAATTTGACAGGATCTATCGATAGTGTTCTTGAATCAATGGTAAATATCTTTATTGTTGAAAATTGATAGCATCCTATTGGTAAAAATCATCTCAATTTACAGGTGAGGATCTTTGATCACATAGGTGCTCCTCTCAGCGAAACTCGATCGTTCATGAGAATTTCATGTTCATTAGTCATAAGTTGGATTTATTGAGTTATCAAAGGAAATACCATGTGAAGTATAAGATTAAATTCCTTGACGCACACAAACTTTCAAGAGCCTATGAATCCTTTCAATTAATTAATTTAACGAAAAATTTCAAATTAATATATATATGATAAATTTATCCTCCAATTAATTAATTTCAAATTGGTATGTCCATGACAAATTAATTTTTTACCATAAAAGATGTAGGTATGTTTGTGAAAAATTTATTATCAATTAGAGTTCATCAAATTGGATTAATATCAGGATAATTGTAAATTAGTACACATCTAATAGATGGAGACTAATAACCCAAATTATTATATTTATAAATTGTCACATGTCATCAAACTCAGTTATTTGATAGAAAAATTTAACAAAAACTATTAAAGATTAAATTATTATAAGTGTATTAGTTTTGGGTATTTTGTAAATAATAAATTTGTCACAAATGTTACAATTTGAAAAATTTTGAGATATTACTTTTTTACCACAAAAAATCCAAATATTAGTTCTCGTATAATTGGATTGATATCACAAGCAATTGTAAATTAGTACACATCTAACAAATGAAGAATAATATCTTAAATTGGTATGCTCGTCAACTGTTACGCGTTATAAACTCACCAATTTTGATTGTAAAATTTAACATAAATTATTGAATGTTAAATTTATTATAAGTATATCAATTTCATAAATATTATAATTTGATATTTTTTGGGACATTAATTTAAATTTTCAACTTGTTACCTCTATTTGGCTCAAAAAAAGAAAAAATTGGCCCCAATGAAGGCCCCGAGCCTCCGCCGGCCTAAAACATGGAACCAATTTCCAGGAGTTGCGATGAAAGTCAAGCACGTAGTTAAACTCGTTCAACACGTAAATAAATTCCGTCCATAAAGTATAAAGTAAAACATGTTAAATCATATCTTGTCATGACTTTTTCGAGTCTCTTGAGGCGTCCTCTGACGTGACCCGATAGTCGTGTCGAGCGCTCAAGCATCTATGCCAATCTCTGGTCGTCTCGTCTCGTGGGTGGACTAAAGGTTGCCAAGGCCGTGGAGCTTTTCAACATTTCAAACCATGGAATTTCCAGCGAAGAAAAGTAAATTGGCGGGCGGGCGAGAGGCCAAAGGCCACTTCCCATTGTTTGTTGCTTTCGTCCGCTTCTCTTTGGCAGCAGTAGACCGGCGATCCCCCTACGACGTCGTCCAGAAAAGTAACCGAGGACGAGAAGTTTCCCCGAAAGTAATCCATCCCGTTCATCTCTGGTCAAAATCAATAAACGAGCAGAAGTCAACTATGCTGCATCCGTTTTGAATAGTATTGAAAGATTTTCATGTAATTTCAAGTGGTCTTGATTGTCCCTGCCTATGGTTTTGTAGATATTCTGTGCATTTGATACTAAATAGAATTTCAAATCTCAAATGCCCATAAGTTAAAATCTAAAGAAAATACTAAATCATATTCATATGTTCGATATGTCCTATTAATAAAGTTTTCTTTGATGATTCATTGACAAAAAAATCAAATAGTCACTAATCGGAAATATTAGATTAAGTTATTCCTACCACGAACTCAAGAATACATTCAAATATGGGAATCGCTCCTTGATTAAAAAATTTTCCGACATGGTAATGGGGAATTGTGAATCTCAAGGCATGAAGGTCTGGGTTAGATGCCTTGCTTGTTTGGTCTATTTGTAGCAAGACAGACAAGTGGCACTCCTGCTCTTGGCTTTTTCCTTTCATTTTTCTTTTGTTTGTCATGTCAGTCCCCTCCTTTACTTGGTACGAATGGAGGACGATCGACCAAAGTATCAATCAATTCCAAAAGATGAGATGACCCAACTACCTTTATGCACGATTAAATGAATGTACGAAGAAAATTAGTTGGAGAAACATGGCACGTCCGATTAAAGCTTGTCATACCCATTCATAAATTTAACTTATTTCAATATCTAAATTTTCACCGATAAATACAAAAACTGCATTGGTCAAGCATGTCTACGGCAACCAATTCAAAAAATAACAAAGGGAGGTAATTGTCAAAAGACCGCGGGACCTTTCACATCATCTCGTACCATATTCATAGATTTAGTATGGGCAACCTCTTAACTTTGAAATTTGCTTGAACATCCCCCCGCATAACCTGTTATTCAAGAAAACTCACGGAGCTTTCTTCCACGCATCATCTTTCGATCGCCGCAGGCCGTACGCTCCACCAAATTCCACGGATCGTAATGCCGCCTGAGGGACCAGGTGCCACGTGGCCTCTCTGCTTGCCCAGTAGGAAACCGTCGCCCCCATGGGCCGCCGATCGAGCTCAGATTGCTGTTTTGTAGTTGTATGTGCGTCGAAGGACACGGTCAAACTCCAGATTCCAAAGCCTCACTGTGCTTGCCAGCCGGCGCATCACATTGCACGAGGCCCAGTGCAGACGATGAAGGTTCCATGAAGCTGCCCAGGAGCCTCAATGCGATCTATGTCTGATCTTTTCTCGATTTTTTAATGTCGGGGTTGTGACGAGGGGGGCTTCAATCCAAGATCGGATCAGACTATTATTGCTCCAAACCTCACCTATTCCCAAGTTCAACGGTCGTGTCGATCCACTTAAGCGCGACCCAGAATTAATCATGAACGGTAGTAACTCAAATCGTGATGTTAGATCCGAATCGGCATCGCGTGGACAACCTTATTAAAGACGAGCTATCTTTGTCCGGCCCGTATGCTGAAATGGTGAGGCCCAATGCACAGCCAATTTGGGGCTTTGGTCGTCAAGCTGAGCCAGGCCTCTGGATTAGGTGCCAAGAGTGTGGAAGCTGTCGGTTTCAACTTCCAATGGAGTAAGACTGCATTTACTTGGACTTTTGGAGAAAACTTTCGAGGAAATGCAAAAAAAAGAAAAAGAAGTTAAATGGTTTTATGAAATGAGAGTTTTTCGAGAGGCAAATAATATTCAATAAAGTGTAATTTAAAAGTGCATTATAAAATAAATTTATCTTAAATGGCTTCTTAAAAAATTAAAATTGCAATGGATATTTTCTATTAAGAAAAAGAAAATAAACTCAAGCCCTTTGCTAGATGCCGGTGAGTTAGATTTGGCATCGGTGGTGACCTCAATGAGGACGGCCTGGGGTGATGCGACTTCGATGAGGGGTCGCTCACATCGGATTTGGCTTGTTGGTGGTTGTATCTAGCGTTGTTAGTGACGTTGCATGAGGTGGAAATAGTGATTTTTTCTGAAATTTCAAAAGGGGATAATGATACAAACAATTTCTGAACCTTGACTTAATGTGCAATTTGGTTCATAAAATTTTGATTTGTTCAATATAGTTTATAAACTTTAACCTAATGTGCATCAACCTTTAATTTGTTTAATGTAATTTGTGAGTTTTTGGTATGTATTTAATCCAGTGTTTGAACTACGTGAAAATGTTCGATGTTGTCTTTTCATAATTATTCAACACTATGGACCACATTGAATAATTTCATATAGTTTAGGAACTATATTAAATAAATTAAAAGTTCATTGACCAAATTGCATATTAAGTTAAAATTCAGGGACTGTTTGTGTTAATTTCCATTTTGAGAATTTAACAAGGAAAAAATTGGAAAAAATACTGTATTAGCATTTCTGAAATGCTAAGGCCCAAAACTCTTACAGACTTGACTCGGGATGAAAGGCTTCGGAGGACTTAAACTCTTCACAAAAAAAAAAAAACTTGCTTAATCCTTTAAGCGGTTGCTAAATGCAGCCTAGCTCCGGTGTATCGCACGGCCCCAAGGTCAACTGGTCATTAGAATCAATGTGCCTTCAAAATCCTTTTTTTTTTTTTTTTTTTTTAATGATTTTCTTGATTATAAAGCGTACACTTTTCTTTGGTCAAACGATTAAATAGCGTACTTGAAAATTATGAAAACAGTGTAAAGTTTCACGAAAATTAAAAGGACATGAGCTCTTCTACTTCTGAAATTTAAAATGTATGAACAATCGGTACTTTCACGAAAGAATGAACTTCTTTTCGCTAGAAATAGTCTCTTGCTGGTGGTGCTCTTGCATGCAAGAGAGAGAGAGCACAAGCACAATCGAAAAGAAAGAAAGAGGGCTTTGGGGTTTCTGCACATCTAACGTTGTATATTATATTATTCAAATTAAAGATACAGGAGCTTGTCGTATTCATTGCTGGTCTACGAGTTCAAATTAAAGATACAGGAGCTTGTCGTATTCATTGATGGTCTACTAGGTTGTGGCTTCAAGTAAAGCTATGTTTGTTCTTGAAGCGTGATAGCACACGCTTTGTAATTTGGAGTTTGTGGTGCGGTGCCGTGCGGAAGAGGGAGCTTGCGCTGTTGTAGTTCTTTGTGGGACGAAACCTCTTTGTACTTCAGTGGATTCCTCTTTGTAGTTACTGCGGTTGTTGATGGTTGGCATGGTTGTTAGACCCCATGTCACATGGATGTGGAAGGTTCTTGCTTCCGCATGAGTGGGATCGACAGTGAGGTTTGGCGAACACCAGGCGTTTGTGAAAATTCCTAGATGATGTTTGGAGGTGAGGTCTAGTAAGAATAGCGAGTCTAAATGGTGTTGCCAATGGAACATGGAAAGACAAGATATTGGTTTTGCCTTTTTCCAGGGAAATGCATGATCCTATGAGAGGTCGACCAAGCGTTTGTGAAAATTCCTAGGTGATGTTTGGATGCCCTTATTCTTTGTTTGTGTACAGGTTCCCTGGCTCCAGCTTCAATGATGATCATAAGGGTTTTGGTGTCTTGTTGAATCGCGAAATTTTGCTCATTCAAATGTAAGATACATGTTTGTTCAACCTATTTTGGTTGTTTTTGTACAACGATAGTGTAAAGGTCAACTAGCCTTAAGCAATCGCATGTTTGTGTGCTTAAATCATGCAAAGCTAATTTTCCCTTTTTCTCTTCAAATTTCCGTTATGTATTATAAATTTAAGAATAGTAACATAGCACCTTATTCTGACGGTATGCTTTACACTCACTTTCATGAGGATATTGCGCATCAAAAACCAAGGCCAGAAAGCCTTGGAACGAGGGTTTAGCCGGATGCTAAAAGTTGGTCTCGACATTTTTAACATACCCCTCCCATGGTGGCAACTTAATGAATTAAATTGCATATTTAATTAATTAAATCAAAATCTTAAAGTTGTGATTGGTATAACCTTGTGAGAGTCTATGCTAAATGTTTCTTAGTGATTCATTAGTTTTCTTTTAATGGTTTACCTCTGAAAAATATTGCAATAAATTTGAAGATCCCTTTCTCAATAGATTATAAAACTACCGAAATTTAATAAACCCTTCATCACAATTTTTTTTTTACTCCAAAACAATTATTAATTGCATAAAATCTCCTATGTTGGGTACCAGAATAGACGATCCATTACCATACGTCATTCGAGTTTCACACAGAAATATGCCCGGAAGCTTGTAGATTATTATTCTTTAGAGCTCTTAAACGGCAACAAAATCGTCAAACCTCCAATATCAATGGAGACATTCGGTTCTACTGAGTGTGGGTTCTCTATTTTCTCAGAACCATAATGATTGTAGAAAAGAAAATTGTAGAGGATAACAACGATGACTACTATGCTGATGATGACCCATGCCGGAGTATCCCACCATGAAATGTTCTCATCTTCGGATGATACCGAATTCGGGACAAATGACAATTGGAAGCACGGGCAACCTGGACAATTTCATGGATAGCTATTGTTCTCCATCGAGAAACTCTTTGAAGTTCAATGCAAAGCAGTGAGCTTACAAACATATTTTGAAGCATCAATTCACACAAGAAAAGAAGTTCTTCGAAAAGAGGGTGCTACTTTATTAGAAAAGAAACACTTTTTTGGATCACATAAATCAAGAAGATTATAAGGCCTGAGTGCAACAACGAGATGATCGAAAACAGAGTGAAGCAGGACATAGAATAAACCGAAGAGGCGAAGGAGGTGGTCCTTGCGTGTACCTTATCAAGAAGAACCGAGCAAAACGGTGGGTGGTGTTATTGGAGCAATACTTATGCAACCAACAAAGAAGTGCGGATTTCCACTTGGTGGCCTCTCGTTATAATGGCTCTCTTCCATCCCCAATTATTGGTGGGCGGCTTTTGACTTGGAAAAATTACCAAAAAAGTTATAAGCTTATTATAATTATGCTAATTTAGTCATGAATTTTTTTGATTAATTAATTTTAAATATTTTTACATTTGTGCCAATTTAATTCATCCGGCCAAAATTGATTGGCCGTCATTGACATGGACGTTGATCGTCCTGTGTGCTTGGTGTTGGCATAATTGAAAAATCAAATTGTGATCAATAGGGTTCGGAAGGACTCGTGCTAAGTTTAGATGCTTCTCGCGAGAGGAACCGCTCGGTAATCCATCAATTTCCGTGCGAATCTAATTTGCCCTCGGGAGGTCACCACGACGATTACTGTCGTTTTCCTGCACAAGGTGGAGATGTAAATTTCTTTAGGGCTTCTATGAATACCCCTTGAGTACGGATATGTAATCCCTTTATGACCGTTGGATACAGAAAAAAAATTAATGTCGTCCGTTGATTGTAAAACCTTCAAGATTTTGTGTATCATAGCTTTCTTATAAGATTTACGAGAAAATTCAGAGAGGCATAATTTGTTATGATACCGGATTTCTCAATGGACTATAAAAGTACGAAATTCCATAAACCCTCCACCAGAAACATTATTTCCTCCAATAACAAAAACTATCTATTGCATCGAATCTGAAATGTTGTGCAATAGAGTAGACCATCCGTGGTTGTGCATCATTCAATTCGCCCCTTGGTAACTCCACTATTTAATGACAATACGGTGATAACTCTATCATTTGATGACAACACGGTGGTGACTCTATCATTTGATGACAACAAGGATGACATGGACAGCATGGACAGCATGGCAGCGGCGTTGGCGGCGACGGCGGCGTCGGCGGCGTCGGCGGCGGCGGCGGTGATGGCGGCTTCGACGATGGTGTCACTACTATTATTTTAGGAACGTTAAGCCTTATCAATTTTGATGGAGTGGCAGTTCCGTCTCTAGGACGACGAGTTTTTATACCAACACCAACGGCTATGACGACGACAACAATGACTATGCTGATGGTGATCCACCTTGAAGCCTCCCGGCATGGAGCGATCTCACTCTCCAAAGATACAGAAACTGGAACATCCCCTTCGGTGGGAGGGGGGAAATACTAGAAACCCGAACAATTTTGTGGACAGTAGTCATTGCTTCCCATCTGGAAAAACCCTCTTGTAGTTTAACTTAAGCAGTGAGCCTGCAAACACTTTTTCGAAGCATCATTCATCCCAAAAAGAAAAAAAAAATGTAGTAATTTTTAAAAAAAGACGGTTCCTTATCAAAAAAGAAACATTTTTTTTTTTTATCACGGTAGATCGAAAAGATTATATGATATGAATGCAAGATCAAGATAATTGAAAATGGAATTTAGCGAGATGTATATAATAAGTCAAAAAGTTGAAGAAGGTGCTTGAATCGTACCTTAACAAGAAGAACTGAGCAAACCAGGGACTGATGTTATTGTTACAAATCTTTCACGACTTGTCAAGAAATGTGAGTTCCAGTTGGTGGCCTTCCCCTCGTTATAATGGCTCTTTACAGTGTGCTTTGGTCCTCTCTGTCAATAATTATTGCTATTTATTAGGATGTACGTAAGAAGGGATGATTGGAAAACCCAATAAAAGAGTGGGGGAAGTTTCACATCACGTGATAAATAGTCATGATGTCATGTTAATGACGTCCTTTGAGGATATAACAAATAATAAGGTCTAATTTCACAAAAATTCGCAAACCCTAACCATTGTTAATGACATAAATGTCCTGAACATTATTTTGTCCATCATGTGACATGAATGCCTCAATTTTTTTTGTGTTATAAAAATCTCCGAACTTATATTAATGCGATAAATACATCATAGATGGAACTGAAATAAAGAGTATACATGGATTTATGACGTAGAATTAAATGGCGTTACTTCATCTAGATAATGTATTTACAATTGCATGCTAAGGGTATCCAAGCGAGCGTGGCCACCCCTTATTGATGGCCCCACTAGGGTTGATGGCTCATGGTAGCAAAGTCGGAATGGCTGGGCACCCCTTAAACACCCTAGATTATATGCAATCTCTCTTTCTTCCCTAAGGTTTGATTTTTTTTTTATTGGCCTTTTTAGTTCTCCATTTTCCTTTTAATCTTTTTCTCGTGTGGTGTTTGAGTGGCACTACATCCATGCCACTTTTCCTTGGAACATATTAATATTGCCACTTTGGATCTGCATCGGATTTTTAATGGAGGTTTTTGCACAAAAACGTGACCGAAGATATATAAATCATAGATATACAAGTTTGAGATTTTTCTGTGACATAAAGAAACTTTAAGGCATTAGTATTATACCGAGTATCATTTAACATTTATAGCGGCATACTTTTTTTCTATTCTTTTCTTTTTAGTTGGTGAGATTCTTTTACAATAAAGCTCCTGTGTATCACCTATGATCCAATGGATGCAAAAGATTCTTATTCCTTTGGGGTGCATGCAAACTTGCTCTTTTACCGCGAGGCAAAATCTTAGTCTCCACTACTTTGGTTTTCTTCGCCGCTAGGTGGGCACAAAGCTACTCTTCAGGTCAAAGACAGGAAGCACAATTGAGTCTTTTTTTTTTTTTTTAACCTTTTTTATAAGCTTTAAGGAAATTTTTAAAAAAGTAAAGGTCATAAACAAAGCAAAAGAAGAGACAACTTTTTTTCTAAATCAGCTGCTCTCGATTGAAGACCAATAATTTGAGTGAAATCTAGACCGTCAATTTGAGTTGTGTAGGACACAAATTTTGTGATTGATTACGCAAACAAAAAGGCAAAACCAGGATGAAGCAATTAAAATGGTGTTTTCTCTATTCTTTCGCTGGCATCTTTGATTACATTTTTTTCTTTCTTTTAGTCACAAATCTCAGCTACTCCGACTTTAGGTCAACAGCATGCAATTGCTAAAGAAAATAAATAGGAATTATATAAGACAAAATAAAGAAAAAAAAGTTTAGGAAAAAATATAGAAAACGACCTAATTTTACTTAAGTTTTTCCACATTAGAAGCTAGTGGTGCTACCTAAAATGGAGGGGATGATTGTACTATCATTAGCATTTTAAGTAAAAATTGACTGGAATGATTATTTTAGAATTTCACATAAATATTTAGAACAATATTGATAAAATTGAAAAGTTTAGAATTAAGTTGGAATTTGTATAATAGGCTTATGGTTGATTGAGTAATTTTCTTGGAAGTAGATCCAAATTGATTTATAAATCACATATGTATGTTCAATATGTCCTATTAATGAAGTTTGCTTCGATCGATTCATCGATCAAAGAAATCAAATAGTCATTAAACAAAAATTATTACATTAAGTTATTCCTACCACGAACTCGCAACAATACATTCAAATATGGGAATCGCTCCTTGATTCGAAAATTTTCCGACATGGTAACGGGGAATTGTGAATCTCGAGGCACAGTGGTCTGGGTTAGATGCCTTGCTTGTCCAGTCCGTTTGTAGCTAGACATACGAGTCTCGCTCCTGCACTTGGCTTTTTCATTACATTTTTCTTTTGTTTGTCATATCGGTCCCCCCCTTTACTTGGTATGAATGGAGGACGATTGACCAAAAGTATCAATCAATTTCAAAAAATGAGATGACCCAACTACCTTTATGCACGAATAAATGACAGTACGAAGAAAATTAGTTGGAGAAACATGACATACCCCATTAAAGCTTGTCATACCCATTCATAAATTTAACTTATTTCAATATCTAAATTTTCACCAATAAATGCAAAAACTGCAATGGTCAAGCATGTCTACGGCAACTCATTCAAATAATAACAAAGGGAGGTAATTGTCAAAAGACCGCAGGACCTTTCACATCATCTCGTACCATATTCATAGATTTAGTATGGGCAACCTCTTGACTTTGAAATTTGCTTGAACATCCACCCGCGTAGCCTGTTGTTCAAGAAAACTCACGGAGCTTTCTTCCACGCATCATCTTTCGATCACCGCAGGCCGTACGCTCCACCAAATTCCACGGATCGTAATGCTGCCTGAGGGACCAGGTGCCCCATGGCCTCTCTGCTTGCCCAGTGGGAAACCGTCGCCCCCCTGGGCCGCCGATCGAGCTCAGATTGCTGTTTTGTAGTTGTATGTGCGTCGAAGGACACGGTCAAACTCCAGATTCCAAAGCCTCGCTGTGCTTGCCAGCCGGCGCATCACATTGCACGAGGCCCAATGCAGACGACGAAGGTTCCATGAAGCTGCCCAGGAGCCTCGATGCGATCTATGTCTGATCTTTTCTCGATTTTTTAATGTCGGGGTTGTGACGAGGGGGCTTCAATCCAAGATCGGATCAGACTATTATTGCTCCAAACCTCACCTATTCCCAAAGTTCAACGGTCGTGTCGATCCACTTAAGCGCAATCTGGAATTAATCACGAACGGTAGTAACTCAAATAGTGAGGTCAGATCCGAATCAGTATCGCGTGGACAACCTTATTAAAGACGAGCTATCTTTGTCCGGTCCGTATGCTGAAATGGTGAGGCCCAATGCGCAGCCAATTTTGGGCTTCGGTCGTCAAGCTGAGCCAGGCCTCTGGATTAGGTGCCGAGAGTGGGGAAGTTGTCGGTTTCAACTTCTAATCTGCATTTACTTGGACTTTTGGAGAAAACCTTTGAGGAAATGCAAAAAAAGAAAGAAAAGTTAAATGGTTTTATGAAATGAGAGTTTTTCGAGAGGCAAATAATATTCAATAAAGTGTAATTTAAAAGTGCATTATAAAATAATTTTATCTTAAATGGCTTTTGAAAAAATTAAAATTGTGATGGATATTTTTTATTAAGAAAAAAGAAAATAAACTCAAACCCTTTGCTAGATGCCAACGAGTTAGATTTGGCATTGGTGGTGACCTCAATGAGGGCGGCCTGGGTGACGCGACTTCAATGAGGGGTCACTAGCATTGGATTTGGCTTGCTAGTGGTCATATCTAGTGTTGTTAGTGACGTCGCGTGAGGTGGAAATAGTGATTTTTTCTGAAATTTCAAAAGGGGATAATGACACAAACAATTTTTGAACCTTGGCTCGATGTGTTCATAAAATTTTGATTTGTTCAATATAGTTCATAAACTTTAATCTAATATGCAATGTGATATTTGAACTTTTAATTTGTTCAATGTAATCTCTGAGTTTTTGGTATGTATTTAATCCAGTGCTTGAATTGCGTGAAAATGTTCAATGTAGTCTTTTCATAATTATTCAACACTATGGACCACATTGAATAGTTTCATATAGTTTAGGAACTACATTGAATAAATTAAAATTCATTGACCAAATTGCATATTGGGTTAAAATTCAGGGACTGTTTGTGTTAATTTCCATTTCGAAAATTTAACAAGGAAAAAATTAGAAAAAATAATGTATTAGCATTTCTGAAATGCTAAGGCCCAAAACTCTTACAGACTTGACTCGGGATGAAAGGCTTCGGAGGACTTAAACTCTTCACAAAAAAAAAAAAAAAAATTTGCTAAATCCTTTAGCATATGACAAAGCGGTTGCTAAATGCAGCCTAGCACTGGTGCATCGCATGGCCCCAAGGTCAACTGGTCATTAGAATCAATGTGCCTTCAAAATCCTTTTTTTTTTTAATGATTTTCTTGATTATAAAGCGTACATTTTTCTTTGGTCAAAAGATTAAATAGCGTACTTGAAAATTATGAAAACAGTGTAGAGTTTCACGAAAATTAAAAGGACATGAGCTCTTCTACTTCTGAAATTTAAAATGTATGAACAATCGGTACTTTCACGAAAGAATGAATTTCTTTTCGCTAGAAATAGTCTCTTGCTGGTGGTGCTCTTGCATGCAAGAGAGAGAGAGCACAAGCACAATGGAAAAGAAAGAAAGAGGGCTTTGGGGTTTCTGCACATCTAACGTTGTATATTATATTATTCAAATTAAAGATACAGGAGCTTGTCGTATTCATTGCTGGTCTACGAGGTTGTGGCTTCAAGTAAAGCTGTGTTTGTTCTTGAAGAGTTATAGCACACGCTTTGTAATTTGGAGTTTGTGGTGCGGTGCCGTGTGAAAGAGGGAGCTTGCGCTGCTGTAGTTCTTTGTGGGACGAAACCTCTTTCTACTTCAGTGGGTTCCTCTTTATAGTTACTGCGGTTGTTGTTGGTTGGCATGGTTGTCAGACCCTATGTCACATGGGCGTGGAAGGTTCTTGCTTCCGCATGAGTGGGATCGACAGTGAGGTTTGGCGAACACCAGGCATTTGTGAAAATTCCTAGGTGATGTTTGGAGGTGAAGACTAGTACGAGTAGCGAGTCTAAATGGTGCTGCCTATGGAACATGGAAAGACAGAATACTTGTTTTGCTTTTTTGCAAGGAAATGCATGATCCTATGAGAGGTCAACCAGGCGTTTGTGAAAATTCCTAGGTGATGTTTGGATGCCCTTATGCTTTGTTCATGTATAGGTTCCCTGCCTCTAGCTTCAATGATGATCACAAGAGTTTTGGTGTCTTGTTAAATTGTGAAATTTTGCTCCTTCAGATGTAAGATCTATGTTTGCTCAACCTATTTTGGTTGTTTTTGTACAACGATAGTGTAGAGGCTGACTAGCCTTAAGCAATCATGTGTTTGTGTGCTTAAATCATGCAAAGCTAATTTTCCCTTTTTCTCTTCAAATTTCCGTTATGTATTATAAATCTAAGAATAGTAAGATAGCACCTTATTCTAACGGTATGCTTTGCACTCACTTTTATGAAGATTTTGCGCATCATAAATTGAGGCCAGAAAGCCTTATGCTTAGAACGAGGGTTTAGTTGGATGCTAAGAGTTGGTCTCGACATTTTTAACATACCCCCTCCCATGGTGGCAACTCCAGAATGAATTAAATTGCATGTTTAATTAATTAATTATTTCAAAATCTTAAAGTTGTGATTGGTATAACCTTGTGAGAGTCTACGCTAAATGTTTCTTAGTGATTCATCAGTTTTCTTTTAATGGTTTACCTCTGAAAATATTGCAATAAATTTGAAGATCCATTTCTCAATAGATCATAAAACTACTGAAATTTAATAAACCCTTCATCACAATTTTTTTTTACTCCAATACAATAATTAATTACATCAAATCTCCTATGTTGGGTACCAGAATAGACGATCTATCACCATCATCATTTGAGTTTCATACAGAAACATGCCCGGAAGCTTGCGGATTATTATTCTTTGGAGCTCTTAAATGGCAACTAAATCGTCAAACCTCCAATATCAACGGAGACATTCGGCTCTATTGAGTGTGTGTTCTCTGTGTTCTCAGAACCACGACGATTGTAGAAAAGAAAACCGCAGAGGATGACGACAATGATTGCTATGCCGATGATGACCCATGCCGGAGTATCCCACCACGAAATGTTCTCATCGTCAGACGATACTGAATTCGGGACAAATGAAGGTTGGAAGCACGGGCAACCTAGACAATTTCGTTGACAGCTATTGTTCTCCATCGAGAAACTCTTTGCAGTTCACTAGAAAGCGATGAGCTTACAAACATATTTTGAAGCATCGATTCACACAAAAAAGACAGTTCCTTATTAGAAAAGAAGCATTTTTTTTTTATCACGGTAGATCGGAAAGATTATATGACGTGATCGTGAGATTGAGATAATTGAAAATGGAATTTAGCGAGATGTATTTAATAAGTCAAAGAGTTGAAGAAGGTGTTTGAATCGTACCTTAACAAGAAGAACTGAGCAAACCAGGGACTGATGTTATCGCTGCAAATCTTTCACGACTTGCCAAGAAATGTGAGTTCTAGTTGGTGGCCTTCCCCTCGTTATAATGGCTCTCTACAGTATGCTTTGGTCCTCTTTGTCAATAATTGTTTCAATTTATTAGGATGTACGTAAGAAGGGACAATTGGAAAACTTGACAAAAGAGCGGGGGAAATTTCACATCACGTGACAAATGGTCATGACGTCATGTTAATGACGTTCTTTGAGGATATAACAAATAATAAAGTCTAATTTCACAAAAATTCGCAAACCTTAACCATTGTTAATGACATAAATGTCTTGAACATTATTTTGTCCATCGTGTGACATGAATGCCTCAATTTTTTTTGTGTTATAAAAATTTCCGAACTTATACTAATGCAATAAATACATCATAGATGAAACTGAAATAAAGAGTATACATGGATTTATGACGTAGAATTAAATGACATTACTTCATCTAGATAATGTATTTACAATTGCATGCTAAGGGTATACAAGCGAGCGTTGGCCACCCCTTATTGATAGCCCCACTAGGGTTGACGGCTCATGGTAGCAAAGTTGGAATGGCTGGGGCACCCCTTAAACACCCTGGATTATATGCAATCTCTCTCTTTCTTCCCTAAGGTTTGATTTTTTTTTTATTTATTGGCCTTTTTAGTTCTCCATATTCCTTTTAATCTTTTTCTCGTGTGGTGTTTGAGTGGCACTACATCCATGCCACTTTTCCTCGGAACATATTAATATTGCCACTTTGGATCTGCATCGGATTTTTAATAGAGGTTTTGCACAAAAACGTGATTGAAGGTATATAAATCAGATATACAAGTTTAAGATTTTTCTGTGACATAAAGAAAGTTTAGGGCATTAGTACTATACCAAGTATCATTTAACATTTATAATGGCATACTTTTTTTCTATTCTTTTCTTTTTAGTTGGTGAGATTCTTTTACAATAAAGCTCCTGTGTATCACCTATGATCCAATGGATGCAAAAGATTCTTATTCCTTTGGGGTGCATGCGAACATGCTCTCTTACCGCGAGGCAAATCTTAGTCTCCACTACTTTGGTTTTCTTTGCCGCTAGGTGGGCACAAAGCTACTCTTCAAGTCAAAGACAGGAAGCAAAATTGAGCCTTTTTTTTTTTTTTTTTTTTGACCCTTTTTTATAAGCTTTAAGGAAAAATTAAAAAAAGTAATGGTCATAAACAAAGCAAAAGAAGAGACAACTATTTTTCTAAAATTTCAACTTTTGGATCTCCATTGCCACAACGAGCTTGAGCCCCATAACTTGTGGCTCAATCTCTATCGTGGTATGGAGCGCTCAGATTTGGTTCTAACTTGTTGCTGAGGATTGGAAAGTGGCGTTTCTGAGTCGATCATTGTTCTTTGAAGTTGAAGATCAGCTACTCTCGATTGAAGATCGATGGTTTGAGTGAAATCTAGACTGTCAATTTGAGTTGTGCAAGACAAAAATTCTGTGATTGATTACGCAAACAAAAAGGCAAAACCAGGATGAAGCAATTAAAATGGCGTTTTCTCTATTCTTTCGCTGGCATCTTTGATTACATTTTTCTCTTTCTTTTAGTCACAAATCTCAACTACTCCAACTTTGGGTCAACTTTCTGACCCAAAAAAAAAAAAAAAAAAAAACTTTGGGTCAACAACATGCAATTGCTAAAGAAAATAAATAGGAATTATATAAGACAAAATAAAGAAAAAAAATTTAGGAAAAATATATAAAATGACCTAATTCTACTTAAGTTTTTCCACATTAGAAGCTAGTGGTGCTACTTAAGATGGTGGTGATGACCGAACTGTCATTAGCATTCTTAAGTGAAAATTGACTGGAATGATTATCTTAGATTTTTATGTAAATATTTAGGGCAATATTGATAAAATTGAAAAGTTTAGAACTAAATTGGAATTTGTATAATAGGCTTAGGTTTGATTGAGTAATTTTCTCGAAAGTGGATCCAAATTGATTTATAAATCACATTCATATGTTCAATATGTCCTATTAATGAAGTTTATTTTTATTGATTCATCGATCAAAGAAATCAAATAGTCATTAAAAAGAAATTATTAGATTAATTTATTCCTTCCACAAACTCGCAACAATACATTCAAATATGGGAATCGCTCCTCGATTCGAAAATTTTCCGACATGGTAATGGGGAATTGTGAATCTTGAGGCGCGGTGGTCTGGGTTAGATGCCTTACTTGTCCGGTCCGTTTGTAGCAAGACAGACGAGTGGCGCTCCTGCACTTGGCTTTTTCCTTATATTTTTCTTTTGTTTGTCATATCGGTCCCCTCCTTTACTTGGTATGAATGGAGGACGATTGACCAAAAGTATCAATCAATTTCAAGAAATGAGATGACCCAACTACCTTTATGCACGATTTAAATGAAGGTACGGAGAAAATTAGTTGGAGAAACATGGCATATCCCATTAAAGCTTGTCATACCCATTCATAAATTTAACTTATTTCAATATCTAAATTTTCACCAATAAATGCAAAAACTGCATTGGTCAAGCATGTCTACTGCAACTCATTCAAATAATAACAAAGGGAGGTAATTGTCAAAAGACTGCAGGACCTTTCACATCATCTCGTACCATATTCATAGATTTAGTATGGGCAACCTCTTAACTTTGAAATTTGCTTGAACATCCACCTGCATAGCCTGTTATTCAAGAAAACTCACGGAGCTTTCTACCACGCATCATCTTTCGATCACCGCAGGCCGTACGCTCCACCAAATTCCACGGATCGTAATGCTGCCTGAGGGACCAGGTGCCACGTGCCCTCTCTGCTTGCCCAGTGGGAAACCGTCGCCCCCACGGGCCGCCGATCGAGCTCAGATTGCTGTTTTGTAGTTGTATGTGCGTCGAAGAAAGGCATGGTCAAACTCCAGATTCCAAAGCCTCGCTGTGCTTGCCAGCCGATGCATCACATTGCACGAGGCCCAATGCAGATGATGAAGGTTCCATGAAGCTGCCCAGAGCCTCGATGCGATCTATGTCTGATCTTTTCTCAATTTTTTAATGTCGGGGTTGGGACGAGGGGGGCTTTAATCCAAGATCGGATCAGACTATTATTGCTCCAGACGTCACCCATTCCCAAGTTCAACGGTCGTGTCGATCCACTTAAGCGCGATCCGGAATTAATCACGAACGGGATTAACTCAAATCGTGAGATCAGATCTGAATCAGCATTGCGTGGACAACCTTATTAAAGACGAGCTATCTTTGTCCGGCCCGTATGCTGAAATGGTGAGGCCCAATGCGCAGTCAATTTGGGGCTTCGGTCGTCAAGCTGAGCCAGGCCTCTGGATTAGGTGCCGAGAGTGGGGAAGTAATCGGTTTCAACTCCTAATGGAGTAAGGCTGCATTTACTTGGACTTTTGGAGAAACCTGTGAGGAAATGCCAAAAAGAAAGAAAGAAAAGGTTAATGATACAAACAATATTTGAACCTCTTGGTGGTTGTATTTGGCATTGTCAGTGACGTTGCGTGAGGTGATGTAAATAGTCAGGATATTTCTGAAATTTCAGAAGGGAATAATGATACAAATAATCTTTGAATCTTAGCCCAATATGCAATTTGATCCATGAACTTTTGATTTGTTTAACATAATCCATGAACTTTAACCCAATTTACAACATTGTCTTTGAATTTTTAATTTGTTTAATGTAGTTTCTAAAATTTTTGATACATATTTAATCCAATACTTGAATTGCATGAAAATATTTGACGTAGTCCTTCCATAATTATTTAACGCTATAGACCATATTGAAGAGTTTCACATAATTCAAGGATTGAATTAAATATGTATAAAAAATTTAAGAATTACATTGAATAAATGTATAGTTCATTAATCAAATTGTACATTGGATTAAAGTTCAGAGATTGTTTGTGTTAATTTTCCTTTTAAAAATTTAACAACAAAAAAATTGGAAAAAAATGATGTAGTAGCATTCCTGAAATGCTAAGGCCCAAAACTCTCACGGACTTGACTTAAACTCTTAAAAAAAAAAAAAAAAAAAACCAGTCAAATCCTTTGGCATATGGCTAAGGGCCTTTAGAGGCCCGAAGGCTTTGACAAAGCGGTTGCTAAATGCAGCCTAGCACCGGTGTATCGCATGGCCCCAAAACTGGTTATTAGAATCAATGTGCCTTCAAAAAATTTTTAAATGATTTTCCTGATTATAAAAGCATATCTTTTTTTTTGGTCGAAAGACTAGAAAGCGTACTTGAAAATCATGAAAACAGTGGTAAAGCTTCACAAATTAAAGCGGCATGAGCTCTTCTATTTCTGAAATTTGAAATATATGGACAATTGGTCTTTCACGAAAGATTGAATTTCTTTTCGCTAGAAAGAGTCTCTTGCTGGTGGTGCTTTTGCATGCAAGAGAGAGAGAGAGCACAAGCACAATGGAAAAGAAAGAAAGAGGGCTTTGGGGTTTCTGCACATCTAACGTTGTACATTGTATTTTTCAAGTTAAAGATACAGGAGCTTGTCGTATTCATTGCTGGTCAACGAGGTTGTAGCTCCAAGTAGAGTATGTCTGTTCTTGAAGAGTGATTGCACACGCTATGTAATTTGGAGTTTGTGGTGCGGTGCCGTGTGAAGAGGGAGATTTGAGCACGAAAGGCCCACCCAACAAAGCCAATAAAAAAGTCCCTTTTTTAAAGTATTGCCATGTGACTTAGTCCCAGTCACTTTATTAGAAATATGAGGTAATAATAGAGCGGACCCATCAAAGGGTTCTCCACCAAAGAGAGGGAATGCTCTTTCATCATGCACATGGATTACCTGGCCAATTTACGATATTTTGTATGGAAGTTACGAAAAAATATAAAGAGTCATGATTTATTATGATTTAAGAATCTGTCTTTCAATGACTATAGAACAGCCAATGTATCATGAGAAGAAATTCGATAAACCTTCTAAATACAAAAGTTATTTCATTGCATGGAATCTCTAATGTTGTACAGTAGAGTAGACGATCCGTCATCATGCATTATTAAAGTTTTACACACGAACATGCATTGAAGCTTCCAAATCCATAAGCATACAATAAGATGAGAAAAGCTACTGTAGTTTATGTCTCACTTTTTGGGTGGATACGCTATATTACATTCTATCTTAAACTTACACAGAGGGCAAGTATATGAGTAAGAAGATAGTCCTCCTCTATGCCCGCATGCTGGACAATGACCTGGGTACGAAATTGGGATGCCCAATTGTGGCGGCTGCGCGGGTGGAGTCGGTTTCTCCTTCGGCTTATCATCAGGTTTCTTCTCAGCTGGAGGCTTGTCCTTCTTCTTCTCCTGCGGCGTGGCTGCAGCGGGTGGCTTTGTATATATCAAGGCCGTTTTTTCCCGGATTTTCTTCTCTCGCCTCCGGATGTAGTAGAGAAAGAAACCGCAGAGCATGATGACCACGACGACTACACTGACAATGACCCACGTCGGAGTGTTGTTGTTATTGTCATCGGGCAATACAGTATTTGGATCGATCCATGCCGATGGAGGAGGAAAGTACTGAAAACCCGGATAAGTTTGTGGATACTTACTGTTCTCCATCGAGAAAGCTCTCTGTAGTTCAATGCAAGCGGTAAGTTTACAAACACAGTATATGGCAATAACTTTCTAATCATGATTAATTGAGAAGACCATATGACCCGAGCGCGACATTGTGATGATTCAACACAGAACTCAACGAGATATAGCATGAGTGGAAGTAGGTGGTGTTTGCACATCACCTTCACAAGAAGAACCCGAGCAAAACCAGCTAATGGCGTTGGTGCCTCAACTCTTACGCGACCTGCAAAGAAGTGAGAATTTTCATGAGGTGCCCTCCTCGTTATAATGGCTCTTGATGTCCCACCCCCATATGGGTGGGTGTGTTTCGGTCAACTTGTCGCTTTCTTTATGTTGAAAAATGTGCGTCAGATGAATGATTGAAGACGACGGGACAAAGGATAGGGAAAATTTCATATTACGTACCAAACAGCCATGATTTCATACTAATGAAATGTTTGCGGATGCAAACAAACAAACAACGAAGAAGCATGGGAACTTCGCGAGTTCTTTATCAAATGACATGATTGCGATTATTCCTCTGAATTTGAGAATCTATACGGGCTCATAATCATCTTTCTCTGTGTGGCATACGGTTGGAACGTGCATTCGACTCAAATTATAATGTGATGATGTATTCCCAAATTAAGTGCAGGGGAGCTTGAAGATCATATGCATGGAGTAAGTATAACTAAGGAGAAATACACTTTGGAGATGTTGCGGCAGAGGATCCTCAACTTTTTTTTTCTTGGGTTTGTCTTACTCTAATTCTCATTTCACTAACTCCTCTCATGAAATTAAACATCCTTAACCAGATAATCGAACTCCCTACCCTCTCCTTCTCCTCAAGTGAGAAGAGTGGGCATTGAGGCAACTTTAAGTGGTTGGATCCTCACTCTTTGACTCGTAGACATGGAGAAAATGTTTTGTTGAAGTGAACGGTAGATGGTGTTGGTAAAACAGAAGTTTGGCGTTAGATGGCTCAACTATATTATGAAACGGTCGATATTTAATCAACTCATAATTCCAAAAGATTATAGCTTTTAATTGGGATCGAGTCCAAATTTATGCTTCTTTAACGTGGGTTGTAGATGTAGATCTCCTCACGACCATCCTTTGTTCGAGAAAAAAATTTCTACATCATTTTAAAATTAGGATTAATTATTCTCCCCGCATGGATTGAAGTACGAAAGGCCCACGTCGTAAAAAGAAGGGAAAAATCAAAAAAAGGGCCTCAAATGCCATTTGTTTTTTAGATATGAGCCTAAAATTGATATTATTTCAAATAAGGTTCTGAAGTGTCATCATTTTCTCAAATAAAAGCTTGAAGTGAATCTTGTTTCAAATAAGAACTTAAAGTGGTTAGGTCTGTTTCAAATAAGGGCCTCACTTTTCCGATGATCAAAGGCATTTTCGTTGTTTATTATTATTAATTTTTTTGATTCATCATCTTCTTCATCACCGGCGGTCAACCGGCCATTAGTGAAGCCCATAGAGGGCTAGGTGAGGGTCGCCTTTGCCCAATCTGGCGAGGGCCACTTTTGCTGGTGGTTGACGAGAGATGGCTTTGCCTGGGCGACTCTTGCCTTGGGGGAGGCTGCCCCTCGCAGCCATCTGTGAGCTTGGCGGGGTCGGCCTCATGGATGGCCGTGAGGGGCGACCTCCCTCAAGGCGAGAGACAGCCTTGCTCATCCCTCACCTGTGGCTGGCGAGGGCGACTGATCCTTGCTAAATCTGGTGAGGTCGACCTTGCCCTTGGTCAGCGAGGGTCGACCTTGCAATTGGCTAAGAGCTATGGCCTCCCTTAGGGCGAGAGACGGCCTTGCTTGTCCCTTACCTATGGCCGGCAAGGGCGACTGATCTCGCAGATGGCTGTGAGGGCTGACCTCCTTAGGGTGAGAGATGGCCTCACTCGTCCTTTGCCTATGGTTGGCAAGGGTGGCCCTTTTTGGATCGGGTGAGGGCCACCCTTGCTCAACCCTTTGTGGGCATCGCCAATGGCCGGCCGGCCACTGACAATGATGAAGAGGATAAACATAAGAAAAAAGGAAAAGGAAAGAAAAAAAGAAGAAGGAAAAGTGACAAATGACAAAAATGTCCTTGACCAGTTAGAAAATTTAGCTGACCAGTGGCCGGTTGATGATCGACAAGGTCAAGCTCTTATTTGAAACAATTATGGTCATTTTAGGCCCTTATTTGAAATAAGGTTAACTTCAGGCCCCTATTTAAGAAATTGAGGGCACTTGGAGCCATTTTTTGGAATTTGAGAATAAATAGTCCTTTCCTTTTTGCAGGTATCGCCATGTGGCTTAATCCTGATCACTTCCTTAGGAAAGGGAGGAAATATAAGAGCAAATATGTCAAGAGTACTCCACCATGAGTAGAAATGCCGTTTTATCATGTACGTCGATTACTCGATTGATTGAGGACATGTTCATTTCATGCAAAATATGGTGATCTTAGAAAATATTTTTCAAGAAGTCATTTTCTAGGAAATTGACAATATTTTTCGGTGTTCGGTTGAAACTTGAATATATTATTTTCCGTTTAGTAAGGAAAATATTTTCCTCTACACACTTCTTTTTAATAACTTTTTATTATTTTATTTTTTAACTATTGCTTTTTCTTTTTCTTTTCTTTCTTTTCTCTTCTTCTTCCTTGGCCATTTGCTAATGATTGCTTGCCGGCCATAGGTGAGCTCAGACCTTGCCAAAGTGGCAAGCTTGGTTGGGCTCATGTCTTGCTTGAGGTCGCTTGCCCTCATAGACCTCTAGTGACCTTGGGTGAGCTTGGCTTCATTAGATTAGGTGAGGTGGAGTCTTGTCATAGACTGGTCATCGACCACATCATGGCCGGCGATCGGCTAAGGAAGAAGAAGAGAAAAAGAAAGAAAAGAAAGAAAAGAAAATTAAAAGAAAATAAAAAATAAAAATAAAAGGAACAAAAAGTTTGGTGAAAGAAGATTTAGAAAATGTTTTCTTCTACTTGAAAATTGGAAAATATTTTCCTCTATTTTATAATTTTTTTTTCCATTAATGGAAAATATTTTCCCTAACTAATTCATTTTTAGTGAATTGGATACCAAAAAATCTGAAATTTTTTTCCTGGAAATTATTTTCTGTAAAATAAACGAAACTTTGTATAGGAGTTACGAAAAATGCAAATAGTATAATTTGTTGTGATTTGAAGACCCGGGTCTCAATTAGACTATAGAACTCGTCATCTATTATTAGAAGTAATTCGATAGACCCTGCAACACAAAAATTATTCATTTCTTGAATTTCTAATGTTGTACAGAAGAGTAGACGATTTGTCACCGTACACGGTTCAAATTTCAACACACAAACACGCACAGAAGCTTCCAAACTAATAAAATATTGCATTTTCTAACTGATTTGTTGACTGATACACTGAATTATATTCCATCTTCTACTTGCCCAGAGGGCAGGCATATGAGAAAGAATATAGTCCTCCTCTATGCCGGCACGCTGGACGATCGCCCGGGAACGAAATTGGGATGCCTACTGGCGGCGGCTTGCCGGGTGGACCTGGATCAAGCCTACTTTTTGGGTGGCGCAGGGGCCGGTGGCTTTGGGGCGCAAGCAGATGCACAGGGTTCTTTTCTCCAGAATGTCTTCTCTCGCCTCCGGATGT
This sequence comes from Corymbia maculata, assembly GCA_014182735.1. Classification (NCBI taxonomy): domain Eukaryota; kingdom Viridiplantae; phylum Streptophyta; class Magnoliopsida; order Myrtales; family Myrtaceae; genus Corymbia; species Corymbia maculata. The sequence continues at coordinate 25,390,007 of CM024683.1, read as the reverse complement.
AGTAGACAAGGAAACCGAGGAGTATGATGACGACGATCACTATGCAGACGATGACCCACGTCGGGGTGTTGTCGTCGTCATCGTGGTCTTTGTATGATACCGAATTCGGATCAATCCATGCCGATGGAGGAGGGAAGTAAGGGAAACCCTGATAATTTGGTGGATAGTTATTTTTCTCCATCAAGAAAACTCTCTGCGCATTCAATACAAGCGATGAGTTTACGGACATATCTCGAAACATCAATTCATACAAGACGAGGTAACAATTCTTCAAAAAGGATGGTACTCTGAAAGTAAAGAAACCTCTCCGACAGTCACGAACCGAGAAGATTACACGACCCGAGTGCGAGATGGAGATGATTGATGACAGACCTCAGCGAGATATGAGTCTGAAGGAGGAGCTTGTACATACCTTGACAAGAAGAGCTGAGCAAACCAGGGAGAGAAGTTATTGCGACGATTCTTCCACAACCTGCAAGTATATGCGAATTTTCGTTAGGTGGGCTCTCACTATAATGGTGGGTGTGTTTATGGTCAGCTCATCACTACTTTTTTTTATGGTGAGGATTTACGCAAAGACGTAATGATTGAAGACGAAAGGAGCAAGGCTTGGCAAATTTTTTATATTAGGTACCGAACGGTCACGAGTTGATGATGTTGACGTTGTTTGTAGATACAAACAAAAAACGGAGACATCAAGTCCTGGACGGTGCTTGGACAATGGACACGAAACGTCTTAAGGTTGGACGCTTCTGAGCCTTGACAGGGAACGCTAAGACTCCACAAGCCAGAAACCTTGCCCCTTGACATGTAGACCATGCAGTAAAGTTCGTGGGTGAATTGCCAAAAAAGTTTTAAATTTATTGTAATTATGTTAATTTAGTCCTAAACTTTTTCTATGGATACCGGCAATAATATTTTTATTATTTTTTCCGGTCAAATTTGACCATTTTTCAATATTTTTATTTTTTTCGATTTTTTTTTTTTTTTTAAATTTTTTTTTTTTTTTGTCTCTTCCTCTCTTGCCCCTCCCCCGGCCGTGGCAATGGCTGGCCAACTTCGATGAGGCTGCTGGCCACTATGCGAGGGCCACGAAGCCCTCGCCAGCAACCTTGCCTAGACTTGGAGGAGGCCTGGGGGTTGCGGCAAGGTTGCTGGCGAGGGTCGCAGCCCCAACGACCCTGCCGGCGACCACACCCAAACTTGGGGGCCTCGGTGAGGCTGGCCTCGCCCAGATTTGGGCAAGGCTGCTAGGGGCTGTGACCCTTGCTGGCCGTTGGTGAGGGCTTTGCAACCCTTGTGCAGTGGTTGACAAGCCTTGTTGGAGTTGGTCGGCCACTGTCGCCGGCGGGGGGGAAGGAGGGGCAAGGGAGGAAAAGACAAAAAGATAAGGAAAAAAATAGAAAAATTAAAAAACAATAAAAAATTCAGAAAATAATAAAAATATTATTAAAATATTGCCGCTAGCGTCGGTCGGTGTTCACGTCAACTCCGGCTGGCCAAATTTGACCGGATGGATTAAATTAGTATAATCACAAAAGGTTTAGAATTGAATCAATAAAAAAAATGATTTAGGATTGAAATGACATAATTACAATAAGTTTAAGACTTTTTTGGCAATTCTTATAAAGTTCGTGTTAGAGTGAAGGGTAGATGGTGTTTTAGTGAAGTAGAATTTTGGTGTCAGAAAATTGATATGTGAATATGTAGCATAGAACGGTTAACATACATAATCAACTCATGATTCAATAATACAGTCGTGTTCGAATGGGATTGAGTCTGAAAACAAGTGTATTGAATGTGGGTTTTAGGTGTAGGTTCCTCTTGACAATCCTCCATTCCACGATGAAATTATATAGAATATAGTCAGTATTGACTTTTGTGTACGTGCTATTGCTCCATCAATAATGGCTTTTGGACAAGATTCGTGGAAGGAAAAGAGTCGTAAGAAATTATACGTGGGACGACTCGCTTCCTTCGTTTTTTCAGGTTGCTGTGAATACCCCGTGCTAGTTGACAATGCACTAATCCCCGATTGGTAGTTCCCATATCTCGACCTTATCTTCTTATCACAGTAAAAAAAGTCTCTGATTGGTAGTTCCCATATCTCGACCTTATCTTCTTATCACAGTAAAAAAAGTCTCTGACTATTGGAGATGACACTGAAGAAGTGATGATAATAGGGCCGAAAGGCGAACTCAATGGCCTTAGGATTATTTATTTCTCAGTAGTTGTTCTGATTTTGGAAGGAGGGAACTCGGTTACAAATTATACAATAAAAACTCGCGCTCTCTTCCATTTCATGGGTTTCTCTTTTTCCCCCAATTGCTTGAATTTGCAGAGAGTCGACAATTTTACAGCACAACAAGGAGAGAAATGAGGAAATCGAGAACTATAGTGTACATTCTTCTAGTTGTGCCCAGTTTATTTCTATTCAGGGTATTGTATGTGGACTCCAACTTCTTTCCTGTAGCTACAAGATGGGCATCTGAACTTCTCATGATACAACCCTCCGGCGTATGGACACGATGGACATGTACCTGGCAGCATTGGCCCTGCACCATACCACGGACCAGGTGGCTTAACTATTGGAGCTGGCGTTTTCGGCTTTTTTGTCTCCGATGTTGCTGGTGATGGCGTTTTTGGGGGTGGCTTCTCATCAGGTGTCGACGGCAGGGTTGTCTCTTTTCCGCGCCGTTTCAGGAATATGTAGAGGATGCAGCAGAGCAAGAGAAAGGCGATGCCTATGGCCACTTTGACCCACGTGGGCATTTGCGACGATGACAACGACGTGTCCGATGATGGATTGAGCCATGCTGGTGTTGGTGGTGGGTAATATTGGAAGCTGGGACTTTCAGGTTTGCAACAAGTGCTCTCCATACGAGCTTAGCCACCTGAAGATTGAAAGGGAGATTTAATTTTCTCTTCCAAATTAAGTGATTTGCTTCAGAAGTGAAACATCATCTAATGCTATAGAAACTGGACGGAATGTTTATTTCTTGATGGAAAATGCACATAAAACATGTATAGAAAGCTACACTTCCATAATCCCATTAGTTTTCCAAGTAAAATGGATTCACGAATTTGATGTCCATGCATGAAGCGTTTAATGTGCATGTCGTCATTTCTTGCAGAACCCTTTTCTCGCAATAAAACGTATTCTATACTTTCAAATTCTGTCTACTGATCAGTTCTACTAGACGAAGTTGAAAAACCCTTCTCAAATAACATTCAGTAAATGCAAATGCGCATGCGTACTTGAAAGAATGAGAGAGGCAGACAGACATTGAGAGAGAGAGACAGACAGATGTTGGAACAGAACTTACAGAGAGCAGTGCAAAAGAGAGAGACTGAAGCAAAGTCAACTCTTGTGAGTTTTCCTGAGCTCCCGAAGCACTGACATGTTCATACATTTGACGAAGATGATGAATTTAAGATGGTGGAATGTTTATTAATTCCTGGGGATCCAGAACTCGAAATTAAATGATTTCTAGTAGAAAAGGCATCCCAATCCAGAGTTCCTTCTACGGGGTCAACGAGTCCATGTTAAGAGAATCCCATTAGCCAGCGAGGTATCTTCCCCAATGATTAACAGTGACGACATTTCAGTATCAGAAAGCACATGCGTTCATGGTGATCACAGCAGAACATTTTACAGAAACTGGCAAACGTATTTCGCTGTTGCTTGTTAATGGTTCCACTCATCCATTACCAGATGACATAACAAGAGATTTAACGTGAACTTTTCGTAATGTGCAGCGGGTATTGGGTATTGAGTATTGACAAAACGTCAGTGGTCATAAAGCTATCATTTCCAGATGGGAAGTAATTTCTCCTTTCGTCCAGAAGAGTCCAATCTATCTGAGCCTTATCTTTTCTTTTCATTCAACTCTTCCACTGGTTTGGTTAGCAAATGATAATAGTATTAACAAGATGATAATTCTTACAACACCAACTTTTTACCATTCCGTTAGGCGGGCACTACTCAATTGTCAATTATCGTCAATGCGATGCATGTACGAGGAACTGACATAACTCTCATGTCAGAAGGCCGAAACGAATTTCCTAGGCGTGGGAGGTGATCAGGCCAGCTAGACACACTGTTTGATTGTGTCCCGTTGATCATTGGACGGTGAGTAGGCACTTGTACATTCAATCCCGATTCAACCCCGGTTACACTTTCACTGTAACTTCAAAATAATAATGCAGTAACTTCAAAACAGAGCACTCCTAGCAGGTCCTCCTTCGTGGCAAATGCAGCGCAGGGACAAAACTGAAACCAGTAGCCAAATGCTTAACTGGAAGCATGTGCTGCCTTTTTTTTATGTAAAGATTCTTGATAATCAAGCCGACGTCGTTGACCTACGACCAATTACACAACAAAAGATTCCAATTCCTTTGGACCGCAAGCGAAACTGATCTCTCGCTATGAAGCCAATGTCGTCTTCTATGAATGCTTTCTGAGTCATGCGCTGTTAAAGTGGTCCTCAAGCTACGCTCCAACTTGGGTTTTTTCCCTTCTCCTTCCTCACAAGCTTTGAGGCAATTATCAAGAAGGGAAATTGCACATGTTGCTTTTATTTGTTTTGTGCGGTGGTTTGGCGAATATAAAGTGGTTGAGCACATAAGAATGTCGCCTACAGAACGGACAAAGCATGGGATCAAGAAAGTAATTGTCATAAACAAAACAAAAGAAGGGACCGCTCTTTGTAAAGTTTCGTGCTTACCCGGGGTCGGCCGATGTTCGATATTAGGTAATGGGTATAGCCAAAGTACAAGCTATTATTCAAAGTCGTTTTCTTCTCGATGTCTTGTAATAAATCAATCTTTTACAGAAGCGAAAAAAAAAAAAAAAAAAAACAGAGAGGAGAGTGCTCATTATTCTGTGTCTACAAGTGACAAATTAATGAACCTTTTTTTATTGGGGTATGTTTCATGCAGGATGGGTATAATTATAGAAGCCGCTATTTCCACTCCATTTATTAGTAAACCACAACTTGGTAATTAGTTGACCACAATACCCTTCAAACTAAAAATTCATATTTTTTTAAGGGCGGTGCTATTTCAACCACCATTTTAGCTAAAATTACAGTGTGTTGATGCGAAGATGAAAGAGATGAAGCGAAGAAAAGATGAAGAAAGGTTTTATGCGATTCCGTTGATCGAGAAAAAAATCTCTTGGAAGTCTACATTCACAGTAGAAATCTCCATATTTTCTTAACTTCTCGGGGGAGATTCATTCTCCTTAAATAAAAAAGAGTACATCATAATTAGGGGTGAGCACATTGCATCTTCCGAACCGAAAACCATTCGGACCGGACCGGCCAATTTGGTCCGATTCTCGAGGGCATCAGTCCGATTCTCAATTCCATAAAAATGAAACCGGTGATTTTCGATCCGGTTCCCAATTCTTGGGGGGAATCAGATTGGACCGACTATTTTTTATTTAATAATATATATTTTTTAATTTCTTAAAAATATAATAAACCCTAAAATAATAATTCTAGCATTTATTATTATTATTTTTTGGCTAAGTGGTCGGTTCCATTGGGCCGGACTAGACTAGACCGGTTGGTCTCGTCTAGTTCTCGGTCCTAGGATCGTCCGATTTAGACCTCGGTCCCAAAAAAAGGGAACCGGTCCTCTTGGTCAGGTTCTCGGTTCTACCTTGAAATCGAACCAAACCGAGCCGAACTGGGAACTGATCACCCCATAGTTGCTAAACATAGCCTATGATTTTTATGGTTAATACAACTATTATATATTGGATCCGAATTCTCAATGTTGTTGTGACTTGGTAAGTTTATCTCGCCAACAAAAACACTCCTTTATTCAATTAAATATAAAGAGGGCACTATTTCCACCACTATTTTGATTAAGACACTCCTCGTGGCAGGCTCTCTCTCTCGCATGCCCCCTCTGCCCTCTTAATGAGCTCTTCTTGAGTCAGGGTTGGAATGGCATGAGCTCGGAGGCAAAGAGAAGCAGTGGTCGAGGGTTTAGGTGGCGATGTGACGATGGAGAGATATGCAGAAGTAGTGAGTAGATCGAGGGATGATTATGCTGTGACGGTAGAGGCGAGAAATCAAGAATGACGTGGGCATGAACGACAGCGTGTGTGTGAAAGTGGAGGATAGTAGTGGTATGCTGTGGGGGGTTTGGCATGAGGGTAGGGATGGGGTAAATTTGCTTGAGGTTTAGAGGCATCAAGAGGATTTGATAATTATTTTAAGAGACAATAAAATCAATGAATTTTTTTTTCTTAAGCATCTCTTCGTTGTCAAGCAAAAAAGGAAAAACGCTTCAAGTTGCAGCAAAAACATTATCTTAATGAAGAAGGGAGAATGAGATCCTATCATGGGCAAATGACGAGATAATAGACAAAAAGTCAAATTTTAATTTGAAGGGTATTTGGTGAACTATTTATAAATGGATGTTTTAGCAATAAATGGATTGGAAATAACGGCCTACCTAATTATACAACAGGGAATGGGAGAATTATAGCAAGACCAACTCTAGGACAATATAAGGGGGCCGAGTTATTCAGATGAGGGCCTTTTAAGGCCCACGGATGGACCGTGAATTGAAATGGGTATCAGACAAACTATGTCACCCATTTAAACCCAAGATGTTAGTCCCTTGTCTCTGCCGCCTTTTGAGCTTGCGTTGAAACGGGCTTTATAGTCCACAAAGATGTTTTTTCTTTTATTTTACAAAAAAAAAAAAACATAGACCTGTTCTTCTTTTTCTGGTTTGGTCCATAAGCCCATGCACTTCGTTTGTTGTCAGCTTGAATCGGAACCCCTTTTCTTTTTGTTCCCCGTTGCTTCTAGGATAATCCTTGAAAATCAATGTTCACCGTGTAAAACCGCACATGGTTGCCGGAATTTGGTGTATCTAGGTGGCAGCAGCCGCGGCGCCCCCCCTCAGGAATTTCAATAAAGGGTTAACATCTATTTTAATCACCTTGACTTTTGAATTAACATTTCATTTTTTTCTTCATCTAAATTCTCAGTCCGTTGGAAAAAAGGGTTATCGCGAGAGGTGCATTTTCACAGTATAATGAGTTGTCCATTTTATCGATAAAACTAGCGACACAAAGTCTTATTATTAGCACGCGCATTGTTTAAATCAAGCAAGAAAATATCGACAGTTATTCTACAACATACATACAAATGGAAGTGTCTTGTAAAAGCAGGGGATAAGAAGGCTTCTTGTTAAGCTAGGCCGACCGTGATATTTCTGATTATGGCCTAAGGGCTTTTAAATCCAGCAGCTTTGAGTTTTGACTTCACTTTCGCTCTGTGCCGTACCATCAAAGTTTCTACGCCATCATTTAATCCTAGTTTACAATGCGTTGCCAATGCTTTAATGCTATTTTAGGTGATTAAGTTGATGTCCAATTAGAGATCTTCAATTAGTCATGATCTAAAAGTCAGAAAAAATTATTCAAAAAGTTATAAATTTATTGTTCGGCTATCAATTCAATTATAAAATTTTCAATTTCGCCAATTTAATTATAAACCTTTTGACGATTGGTTAATATAGTTATTCCAATCAATTTTGGCTAAAAATCATTGATATAGACACGGATTATTGTAGACACCAGTTGTCCTACGTGGCACAGCCGATGATGGCTGTTACTTCAGCATTTCCTGACCAAAATTAGCCGAAAGGATATATTGACAATTAGTGCAAAGGTTTATGATTAACTTGATAAATTGTCAAAATGTTTATGGCTAAATTAATAAAAATTAAAACTTTATGATTGAATTGGTTGTCATACAGTAGGTTTTTATGACTTTTTATGTAATTATTTTCCAAAAAGTCTTGCTACTTTAATAAACTATTTATGAATTTTAAATTATGCAAGCCAACAAAAAAGAAAAAAAGAAACTGAATCACTGATTCAACTTAGAGTCATGGACCAAACAAAAGAAGTCGGAGTCCAATAGAAGTGCACAAAAAATACCAGACATTTGCTGAACTCAAATATAACCAACATTGGATTCCCGTCTCTTCTTATTACGAGGGCATCCTAATCCTCATTCAATTCAAAATCCTATTTGATTAAGATAGTAAGAGTCAATTCAAGATGAAAGAAGAAGAAAAAACATGCTACTCAGCACTTTCTTTAACCGCCCACAGTAATGGAAGACCATATAAATCAATCATCATCATCATCACAAGATCCATGGGTGGACAGCCTTTGCTTGTGGATTATCGTTAAGTCTTGGAGTCTCCCATCGATGATGAATGTGGACAATTGGCCCCAGCCTATCATGTTAGGAACAAATTCATCTCCTAGTAATATTACAGTAGATCCACGTGATATTCCTTTAGGATACAGTGATGTCCCATTACGTTAGTCTCATCTTAAAAAGTAACAAGAACCAACGTTTGAAATCCTTCCATCCGAATTTTTAGGGTGGGACTAGGAAGCTGGCATAGTCTCTCATAAAAGGTGACGAAGACAGGACGCTCATCCCCTTTATAGATAGCGTATTAATAACGTGTCATCATGTTTGGGATGAGTCAAGAGTAACATTGTGATAAATGCCATGTTAATGAATCACTTTTTGAAAAATGTCATATTGATAAGTCACATCATGATGGGAGTTGAAAAGTCTTTTCTTCTCTCCTCTCTCTTTTCTCTTGGTCGTTTTCTTCAACCTTCAGTCACGAGAAATGATTTAAAGTTGGGATATGTTCAGGAGAATTCCTAAAATTTGTGAGGATAGTATAATTGAGTTCTAAAACTTATAAAAAGTGTAATTAAGTCCTAAAACTTGTTATATTGATTCATTTGAGTCCTTTCATTAACACCGTCAATTTACACTAACAGAAATGCTGACTTGATATTTTTATTTCATTTTTTATTGCCACATCAGCATTTTTAATTGTTATTTTATTCAATCTTATTTTAATTAAATTAAAAAAACTGGAAAAAAAAACAGAGGGAGAAGGTAGGGGCTTCGGCCGCCGTCGCCGCCCATCGCAGGAAGAGCTGGCGAGGGTGGCCGGCCCTCGCTCGGGCCTCGCGGTGAGCGCGAGGGCGCCTAGATCTGGGCACGCCGGCCCTCACGGGGGGCTGGCGACCATCACTCGCCTGTGAGGGGGGCCGCCGTGCCCAGATCTAGGCGCTCTCGCGCTCGCCACGAGGGTCGCCAGCCCTCACTTGGTGCTGGCGAGGACGCCCCCTCGCTAGGCGATGGTCGCCGGCCCATCCACGAGGGCCGGCCTTGGCCCTTCCGGTGTGGGCGGCAGCGGTCGAAGACTTGAATAATTTTTTTTTAATTCTAAGACTTTTTTTCCAGTTTTGTTTTTTAATAAAAAATAATTTTTTTAATCTAATTTAAAAATAATTGAATAAAAAAAGCCATGTGAAAAATAAAAATTACTTTAAAATACCACGTGGAAAATAAAAAATAAAAAAATGCCACGTCAGCATTTCCGTTAGTGTAAATTGATGGTGTTAACGGAAGGACTCAAATGAACCAACGTGACAAGTTTTAAAACTCAATTGCGCTTTTTGCAAGTTTTAGGATTTAATTACACTATCCTCACAAGTTTTAGGAATTTTACTAAACATATCCCATTTAAAGTTTGTCTCACTTTCCCCTCCCTCATTTTATTTTTTTTTGTTTACATTTCATTGTTCTTTTCTTGTTTTTTTTTTTTCCCCATTTAGATTGAAAAGTTATCTTCTCTCAGTTTGGTTCTCAATTTGAGAGTTTGAACTCTCTTAGTTTAGTTCTAGATTTGGATGTTGTCCCCTTCCAATCAAGATCTGGGACTTTAATAATATGTTTTTAGAGATTCTATACCCTTCTGCATTATTCGTGTACAAATTCTCTGTCCCTAGCTTCAATAATGATTGCAAGAGTTTTGACGTTTCGTTGAATCGAGAAATTTTACTCCTTCACATGTAAGATTTATGTTTATTCAACCTATTTTGATTTTCTTTGTACAACAATAGTGTAGAGGTCAAGTAGCCTTAAGCAATCATGTGCTTGTATGCTTAAACCATGCAAAGCTAATTTTCCATTTTTCTCTTCAAATTTATGTTACATATTATAAATCTTAAAAATAGTAAGATAGCACCTTATCCTAATGGTATGCTTTACACTCGCTTTCATAAGGATTTTGTGCATAAAAAATTGGGGCTAGAAAGCCTTATGTTCAAAATGAAGGGTTAGCTAGACACTAAAAGTTGGTCTTGACATTTTTAACATATCCCCTTTCATGGTGGCAACTCCTGAATGAATTAAATTACATGTTTAACTAAGTAAATCAAAATCTTAAAATTTCTATAGGTATGATCTTGTGAGAGTCTATGCTAGTGATTCCTTAGTTTTCTTTTAATGGTTCACCTCTGAAAATGTTGCAATAAATCCAAAGATCCATTTCTTGATAGACCATAAAACTACTGAAATTTAATAAACTCTTCATCACAATTTTTTTTCCTCCAACACAATTATTTATTACATCAAATCTCCTATGTTGGGTACTAGAATAGACGATCTGTCACTGTACATCATTCGAGTTTCACACAGAAACATGCCCAGAAGCTTGTAGATTATTATTCGTTGGAGCTCTTAAACGGCAACAAAATCGTCAAACCTCCAATATTAACGGAGACATTCGGCTCTACCGAGAGTGTGTTCTCAGAACCACAATGATTGTAGAAAAGAAAACCGTAGAGGACGACGATGACGACTGCTATGCCAATGATGACCCATGCCGGAGTATCCCACCACGAAATGTTCTCATCGTCGGACAATACCGAATTCGGGACAAATGAAGGTTGGAAGCATGGGCAACCCGGACAATTTCGTGTACAGCTATTGTTCTCCATCGAGAAACTCTCTGTAGTTCAATGCAAAGTGGTGAGCTTACAAACATATTTTGAAGCGTCGATTCATACAAGAAAAGAAGTTCTTCTTCAAAAAGAGGGGGCTACTTTATTAGATAAGAAACAGTTTTTTTGATCACATAAATTGAGAAGATTATAAGACTCGAGTGAGAGAACGAGATGATCGAAAACGGAGTGAAGCAGGACATAGAATAAACCGAAGAGGTGAAGGAGGTGGTGCTTGCGTGTCCCTTATCAAGAAGAACCGATCAAACCCGTGGGTGGTGTTATTGGAGCAATACTTACGCAACCAGCAAAGAAGTGCGGCTTTCCACTAGGTGGCCTCTCGTTATAATGGCTCTCTTGCATCCCCAATTATTGGTGCGTGGCTTTTGGTAGGGGAAAATTAGCAAAAATGTTATAGAGTTATTATAATTATGCTAAATCACTCGTGAACTTTTTTTTTGATAAATTAAGTCTTAAATCTTTTTGTGTCTATCCAGTCTATTCAGTAAAAAATGATTGGCTGGCATTGACATGGACGTTGATTCTCCTACGCGCTAGGTGTAGGCATAATCTTTCACAAGATGTAATATAAGTCGAAGAGTTGAAGTAGGTGTTTGAATCGTACCTTAACAAGAAGAATCGAGAAAACCAAGGGCTGATGTTATCGCTGCAAATCTTTCACGACTTGCCCATAAATGTGAATTCCAGCAGTTGGCCCTCCCCTCGTTATAATGTCTCTCTCTACAATGTGCTTTGGTCCCCTCCGTCAATAATTGTTTCTCTTTTCATGAAGTTAGGATGTATGTGAGAAGGGATGATTGGAAAACCTGACAAAAGAGTGGGAGAAATTTCACATCTCGTGACAGATAGTCATGATGTCATGTTAATGACGTCCTTTGAGGATACGGCAAATAAGGTCTAATTTCACAAAAATTCGCAAACCCTAAACTTTAGTTAATGACATAAATGTCCTGAACTTTATTTTGTCCATAGTAACATGAATACCTCAATTTTTTTGTGTTATAATAATCTCCAAACTTATACTAATGTGATAAATGTATCATAAATGGAATTGAAATAGAGAGTATACATAGATTTAGGACGTAGAATTAAATAGCGTTGCTTGATCTGAACAATTTATTTGCAATTGTGTGCTAAGGGTATCTAAGCGAGCCTTGGCCACCCCTTACTGATGGCCCCACTAGGCTAGATGGCTCATGGTAGCAAAGTCGAAATGGCCGGGACACCCCTTGAACACCCTGGATTATATGCAATCTCTCTTTCTTCCCTAAGGTTTGATTTTTTTTTTTTATTGGCTTTTTTAGTTCTCCATTTTCCGTTTAATCCTTTTCTCATGTGGTGTTTGTGTGGCACTACATTGGTGGCACTTTTCCTCGGAACATATTAATAATGCCACTTTGGATCCACGTCGGATTTTTAATGGAGGTTTTGCACAAAACTGTGACGGAAGGATATATATATATATCATAGATATATAAGTTTGAGATTTTTTCTGTGACATGAAGAAAGTTTAGAGTATTAGTATTGCACTGAGTATAATTTAACGTTTATAGTGACATACTTTTTTTCTATTCTTTTCTTTTTAGTTGGTGAGATTTTTTTACAATAAAGCTACGATCCATTGGATGGATGCAAAAGATTCTTATTCCTTTGAGCATGCTCTTTTATCGTGAGGCAAATCTCAATCTCCACTACTATGGTTTCCTTCGCCGCTAGGTGGGCACGAAGCTACTCTTTAGGTCAAGGACGGGAACCAAAATCAAGTCTTTTTTTAACCCTTTTTGATTAGCTTTAAGGAAATTTTAAAAAAAGTAATGGTCATAAACAAAGCAAAAGGAGAGATAACTTTTTTCTAAAATTTCAAGTTTGATAGAGGTCGGCCGATGTTCAATATAAGTATAGTCGAAAAACAAAGGAGCACCTTTATAGTGAAAGCTGCACATAAGAATGAGAGAACTAAAAAAGAAAAAAGAGAAAGAACTGCAGCAAGTGCCTCTTTGGACGAAAGTTCTAAGAAGAGAAGAAGAAAAAGAGGGAAAATTATCCCAAAAGTCATAAATCTTTTACACATTTTCCAATTTGACCCTAACCATGGTACATCTGATTATGGCCTAAGGGCTTTTAAATCCAGCAGCTTTGAGTTTTGACTTCACTTTCGCTCTCAACCGTGCCATCAAAGTTTCTATGCAATCATTTAATCCTAGTTTACAATGCGTTGCCAATATTTTAATGCTATTTTAGGTGATTAAGTTGATGTCCAATTAGAGATCTTGAATAAGTGATGATGTAAAAGCCGAAAAAAATTGTCCAAAAAATCCTAAACTTGTTGTATGACTATCAATTCAGGTATAAACTTTTCACTTTTGTCAATTTAATCATAAATTTTTTGACGATTGGTCAATATAGTTCTTTCGATCAATTTTTGCTAAAAATTGCTAGCATGGACATAGATTGTTGTGGACACCGGTCGTTCAACGTGGAACAATCAACGTCGGCCGTCATTTCAACAATTCTTGAGCAAATTAGCCCGAAGGATATATTAGCAATTAGTCCAAAAGTTTAGGACTAAGTTGGTAAATTGTCAAAATGTTTATAACTAAATTGAGAAAAAGTAAAAACTTTATGATTGAATTTGTTACCATACAGTAGGTTTATGACTTTTTAGGTAATTATTTCTTAAAAAGTCTTGGTACTTTAATCAGCTATTTACTAATTTTAAATTGTGCTAGCCCCAAAAAAAAAAAAAACTAAATTACTAATTCAATTCAGAGTCACTGACCAAAAAAAGAAGTTGGAGTCCAGTAGAAGTGCACAAAAAATACTAGACATTTGCTTTACTCGAATATACCTAACATTGGATTACTGTCTCTTCTAATTACGAGAGCATCCTAATCCTCATCCAATTCAAAATCCTATTTGATTAAGATAATAAGAGTCAATTCAAGAGGAAAGAAGAGGGAAAAACATGCTACTCAGCACTTTGGCCGCCCATGGTAATGGAAGACAATCTAAATCAATCATCATCATCACAAGACTCATGGGGTGGACCACTTTTGAAGACCTTTGCTTGTGGATTATCATTAAGTCTTGGAGAGAGACTCCTCATCAACTATGAATGTGGACAATTGGCCCTGTCATGTTAGGTACAACAATCGACCCACGTGATATTCTTTTAGGATATAGTGATGTCCCATTAAGTTAGTCTCTTCTAAAAAAGTCATCACAAGAATCAACATTTGAGATCCTTCCATCTGAATTTTTACAACCTAGGGAAAAAGTATGGAAGAAAGAGGAAGAGGATGGGACCAGTAAGATGCCATACGCCTCTCAAAAGGCAATGAAGACAGGATGTTCATTTGCTTTATAGAAAGTGTAATAATACCGTGTCATATTAGTGTTTGGAATGAGTCAAGAGTTACATCGTGATAGATGTCACGTTGATTGAATAATATTGTGACAAATGTCATGTTGATAAGTCATGTTGTGATGGGAGTTGAAAAGTCTTTCCTCTCCTGTTTCTTTTCTCTTCATTGTTTTCTTCAATCTCCAAGTCATGGGGAAGGGTTTGAGCTGGTCTCACCTTTCTCTTCCTTTCTTTTCTTGTTTGTGTTTTATTATTCTTTTCTTGCTTTTTTTCTCCCTCAATTTAGATTTGAGAGTTCTCTTTTCCTGGTTTAGTTATCAATTTGAGAGTTTGAACTCTTCCGATTTAGTTCTAGATTTGGGTGCTATCCTCTTTTAATCTAAATCGGGGATTTTAATAAATATGTTTTTGGGGATTCAATGCTCTTATGCTTTGTTCATGTATAGGTTCTCTTGCCTCTAGCTTCAATGATGATCGCAAGAGTTTTAGCGTCTCGTTGAATTGTGAAATTTTGCTCCTCCACATGTAAGATTTAAGTTTGTTCAACCTATCTTGATTATTTTCATACGACAATAGCGTAGAGGCCGACTAGCCTTAAGCAATCGTGTGTTTGTATGCTTAGACCATGCAAAGCTAATTTTCTCCTTTTCTCTTCAAGTTTTTGTTATGTATTATAAATCTTAGAATTGTAAGATAACACCTTATCCTGATGGTATACTCTACACTCGCTTTCATGAGAATTTTATGTATTAAAAACTAGAAGCCTTATGTTCCAAATGAGAGTTTAGCTGGACTCTCAAAGTCTGTCTCAACATTTTTAACACAGCCCATTTATGGTGGCAATTGCTGAATGAATTAAATTGCATGTTTAATTAATTAAATCAGAATCTTAAAGTTGCAATAAATATGCCATTATGAGAGTGTACTCTAAATATCTCTTAGTGATTCATTAGTTTTCTTTTAATGATTCACCACTGAAAAGGTTGCAACAAATCCGAAGATCTATTTCTTGATAAACCATAAAACTACTGAAACGTAATAAACCCTTCATTACAATTTTTTTTTCCCCTCCAACACAATTATTTAATAAACAGATCTTCTATGTTGGATACTGGAATAGATGATCTGTCACTATACATCATTCGAGTTTTGCACAGAAACATGCCTAGAAGCTTGCAGATTATTGTCCTTTGGAGATCTTAAACGGCAACGAAATCATTAAACAATTCAAGGGAGATATTTGGCTCTACTGAGAGTGTGCCCGCCGTGTCCTCATAACTACGACGATTGTAGAAAAGAAAACTGCAGAGGACGACAATGACGATGACAATGCCGATGATGACCCATGCTAGAGTATCCCACCACGAAATGTTCTCATCATCTGAGGATACCAAATTCGAGACACATGAAGGGGGCAAGCACGGGCAACCTGGACAATTTCGTGGATAGCTATTGTTCTCCATCTAAAAACTCTCAGTAGTTCAATGCAAAGCGGTGAGCTTACAAACATATTTTGAAGCATCAATTCACACAAGAAAAGAAGTTCTTCAAAAAGAGGGGCTACTTTATTAGAAAAGGAACGTTTTTTTGATCACATAAATCGGAAGATTATAAGACCCGAGTGCGAAAACAAGATGATCGAAAACGGAATGAAGCAGGACATAGAATAAACCGAAGAGGCGAAGGAGGTGGTGCTTGCGGGTACCTTATCAAGAAAAACTGAGCAAACCGGCATGTGGTGATATTGGAGTAATTCTTATGCAACCCGCAAAGAAGTGCGGATATTTACTTGGTGGCCTCTCATTATAATGGCTTTCTTCCATTCCCAATCATTGGTAGGTGGGTTTTGATCGGGAAAAATTACCAAAAAAGTTATAAACTTATTATAATTATGCTAATTCAATCATGAACTTTTTTTTAGTTAATTAAGTCTTAAATTTTTTTGCATTTGTGCCAATTCAATCTATCTGGCCAAAATTAATTGGCCAGCATTGACATAGACGTGGATTGTCTTGTGCGCTAGGTGTAGGCATAATTGAAAAATGAAATTGTAATTGATAAGGCTTGGAAGAGCTCATGCTAAGTTTAGATGCCTCCTCGCGAGAGGAACTGCTTGGTAATCCATCAATTTCCGTGCGAATCTAATTTGCCCTCGGGAGGTTGCCACAACGATTGCTGTCGTTTTCCCGCACAAGGTGAAGATGTAAAGTTGTTTTGGGCTTTTTTTTTAATTAATTTTCTAGTCACTTTTTTAGAAGGGGCGTTACGAGTACCCCTTGAGAACGGATATGTAATCCCTTTATTACCGTTGGATATAGAAAAAAAATAAATGTCGTCCTTTGATTGTAAAACCTTCAAGATTTTGTATATCACAGCTTTCTTATAGGAGTTACGAGAAAATTCAGAGAGGCATAATTTATTATGATATGAAATTTCTTGATGGACTATAAAGCTACATAATTCAACAAACCCTCCAATAAAAACATTAGTTCCTCCAACAATAAAAATTATCTATTGCATCGAATTTAAAATGTTGTATAATAGAGTATGACCATCCGTCGTTGTGCATCATTCAATTCCCACCTATGGTAACTCTATCATTTGATGACAACATGGATGGTATGAACTGCACGGACAACACGGGTCGCCCTTGTCGCCCTTGTCGCCCTTGTCGCCCTTCTCGCCCTTCTCGCCCTTCTCGCCCTTCTCGCCCTTGTCACCCTTGTCGCCCTTGTCGCCCTTGTCGCCCTTGTCGCCCTTGTCGCCCTTCTCCTGCAAGTACACTACTATTCTGTGCCAAGGACGACGAGTTTTTATAACAATGCCAATGCCTACGACGACGACAACAATGACTATGCTGATGATGATCCACCTCGTAGCCTCTCGGGTGATCTCACTCTCCAAAGATACAGAAACTGGAACATCCCCTGGCACCAGAGGAGGGAAGTACGGGAAACCCGGACAATTTTGTGGACAGTTGTCATTGCTCCCCATCTGGAAAAACCCTCTTGTAGTTCAACCCAAGTAGTGAGCCTACAAACACTTTTTCAAAGCATCATTCATACCAAAAAGCAAAAAAAAAAGGGCGGTAATTTTTAAAAAAGACGGTTCTTTATCAGAAAAGAAACACTTTTCTTTTAATCACAGTAGATTGGGAAGATTAAATGATGCTAACACAAGATCAAGATAATTGAAAAGGGAATTTAGCGAGATGTAATATAAGTTGAAGAGTCGAAGAAGGTGCTTGAACTGTACCTTAACAAGTAGAACCGAGCAAACTAGGGACTGATATTATTGCTACAAATCTTTCATGACTTGCCAAGAAATGTGAATTCCAGTAGGTGGCCTCCCCTCCTTATAATGGCTCTCTACAGCGTGCTCCAGTCCCTCCGTCAATAATTGTTTCTGTTTATATAAAGTTAAGATGCACATAAGAAGGGACGATTGGAAAACTTGACAAAAGAATGGGGAAATTTCACATCACGAGACAAAAAGTCATGATGTCATGTTAATGTCCTTTGCAGATATAACAAATAAGGTTTAATTTCAGAAAAAAATCACAAACTCTAAATTTTTGTTAATGAAATAAATGTCTTGAATTTTTTTTTTGTCCATTGGAAAAAAGGGTTGTCGCCAAAGGTGCATTTTCACAGTATATGGGTTGTCCGTTTTATTGATAAAACTAGCGACACAAAGTCTTATTATTAGCACACGCGTTGTTTAAATCAAGCGAGAAAATATGGGCAATTATTCTATGATGTACATATATGGAAGTGTCCTGTAAAAGCAGGGGATAAGGAGGTTGCTTGTTAAGCCAGGCTAACCATGATATTTCTGATTATGGCTTAAGGGCTTTTAAATCCAGCAGCTTTGAGTTTTGACCTCATTTTTGCTCTCTGCCGTACCATCAAAGTTTCTGTGCCATCATTTAATCCTAGTTTACAATGCGTTGCCATTGTTTTTAATGCTATTTAAGGTGATTAAGTTGATGTCTGATTAGAAATCTTGAATAAGTGACAATCTAAAAGTCAGAAAAAATTGTCCAAAAGATCCTAAACTTGTTGTACGACTATCAATTCAATTATAAACTTTTCAGTTTTGCCAATTTAATCATAAACCTTTTGATAATTGGTCAATATAGTTCTTCCGATCAATTTTCACTAAAAATCACTGATAAGGACAAAAATTGTTGTAGACACCGGTTGTTCAACGTGGCACGATCAACGATGGTTGTTATTTCAGCAATTCCCAAGCAAAATTAGCCCGAAGGATATATTAGCAATTAGTCCAAAGGTTTAAGACTAAGTTGGTAAATTGAAATATTTATGACTAAATTGAAAAAAATTAAAAACTTTATGATTGAATTGGTTGCCATATAGTAGGTTTATGACTTTTTTGGTAATTATTTCCCAAAAAGTCTTGCTACTTTAATAAGCTATTTACTAATTTCAAATTGTGCTAGCCAAAAAAAAAAGAAAAAAAAAGAAACTAAATTACTGATTCAACTCAGAGCCACCGACCAAAAAAAAGAAGTCGGAGTCCAATAGAAGTGCACAAAAAATACCAGACATTTGCTGAACTCGAATATACCCAACATTGGACTCCCTCTCTTCTTATTACGAGTGCATCCTAATCCTCATCCAATTCAAAATCCTATTTGATTAAGATAATAAGAGTCAATTCAAGAGGAAAGAAGAGGGAAAAACATGCTACTCAACACTTTCGTTAGCCGCCCATGGTAATGGTAGACAATCTAAATCAATCATCATCATGACAAGACCCATGGGGTGGACCACTCTTGGAGACCTTTGCTTGTGGATTATCGTTAAGTCTTGGAGACTCCTCATCAACAATGAATGTGGACAATTGGCCCTGTCATGTCAAGAACAAATTCATCTCTTGGTAATATTACAGTCGATCCACGTGATATTCATCTAGGGTATAGTGATGTCCAATTAAGTTAGTCTCTTTTAAAAAAGCAACAACAAGAACCAACATTCGAGATCCTTCCATATGAAGTTTTACAACATCGGAAAAAAGTATAAAAGAAAGAGGAAGAGGGTGGGACCAAGAAGCTGCCATAGGCCTCTCAAAAAAGGCAACGAAGACAGGATGCTCATTTCCTTTATAGCAAGTGTAATAATAACGTGTCATATTAGTGTTTGGAATGAGTCAAGAGTTATATCATGATAGATGTCACGTTGATGAATTACACTATGACAAATGTCACGTTGATAAGTCATGTTGTGACGAGAGTTGAGAAGTCTTTTCGCTATTCTCTTCCTTTTCTCTTCATTATTTTCTTCAACCTCCAATCATGAGGAAGGGTTTGAGTTAGTCTCACCTTCCTCTTCCTTTTTTTTTGTTTGTATTTTCTTGTTCTTTTCTTGCCTTTTTCTCTCTCTCAATTTAGATTCGAGTTCTCTTTTCCTGGTTTAGTTATCAATTTGAGAGTTTGAACTCTGCCGATTTAGTTCTAGATTTGGGTACTATCATCTTTTCATCTAAATCAGGGAGTTCAATAAATATGTTCTTGGGGATTCAATGCTCTTATTCTTTGTTCATGTATAGGTTCCCTTGCCTCTAGCTTCAATGATGATCACAAGAGTTTTGGCGTCTCGTTGAATTGCAAAATTTTGCTCCTCCACATGTAAGATTTATGTTTGTTCAACTTATCTTAATTATTTTCGTACAACGATAGTGTAGAGATTGACTAGCCTTAAGCAATCGTGTGTTTGTATGCTTAGACCATGCAAAGCTAATTTTCTCCTTTTCTCTTCAAGTTTTTGTTATGTATTATAAATCTCATAATAGTAAGATAGCACCTTATCCCGATGGTATACTCTACACTCGCTTTCATGAGGATTTTATGTATCAAAAACTGGGGTTAGAAAGCCTTATATTCGAAATGAGAGTTTAGCCGGACTCTAAAAGTCTATGTTGACATTTTTAACATAGCCCATTTCATGGTGGCAACTGCTGAATGAATTAAATTGCATGTTTAATTAATTAAATCAAAATCTTAAAGTTGCAATAAATATGCCATTATGAGAGTGTACTCTAAATATATCTTAGCGATTCATTAGTTTTCCTTTAATGATTCACTACTAAAACGGTCGCGACAAATCCAAAGATCTATTTCTTGATAGACCATAAAACTACTGAAACATAATGAACCCTTAATAACAATTTGTTTTCCCTCCAACACAATTATTTATTATAACAGATCTCCTATGTTGGATACTAGAATAGACGATCTATCACTATACATCATTAGAGTTTTGCACATAAACATGCCCAGAAGCTTGCAGATTATTGTCCTTTGGAGAAGAACCCTTACGTATGCGAAATTATCACCCTTATCGGCCCCGCCAGACCAATGGTGCCTTCCAGTTTTGCCTGGGGAGTGCCCTCTGCGTCCTTAGAACCACGGTCATTGTAGATAAGGAAACCACATATTACGACGATGACGACTACTATGCCGACAATGACCCATTTTGGAGTATCCCACCATGAAATGTTGTCGTCGTTGGATGATACCGAATTCAGGACACATGAAGGGGCAAGCACGGGCAACTCGGATAATTTCGTGGAAAGCTATTGTTCTCCATCAAGAAACTCTTTGTCGTTCAATGCAAAGCGGTAAGTTCACAAACATATTTTGAAGCATCGCTTCACACAAAAAAATAAGTTTCTTCTTCAAAAAGAGGGTGCTACTTTACTAGAAAAGAAACACTTTTTTTTTATCACGTAAATCAAGAAGATTATAAGACCCAAGTGCAAGAACGTGATGATCGAAAACGGAATGAAGTAGGACATAGTATAAACTGAAGAGGCGAACGTGGTGGTGCTTGCGTGTACCTTATCAAGAAGAACCGAGCAAATCGGTGGGGGTGTTACACAACCAGCAAAGAAGTGCGAATTTTCACTTAGTGGGCTCTCATTATAATGGCTCTCTTCCATCCCCAATTATTGGCGGGTGGCTTTTAGTTGGGAAAAATTACCGAAAAAATATAAGTTTATTGTAATTGTGCTAATTTAGTTGTGAACTTTTTTTGGTCTATTGAATCCTGAATATTTTTGTATTTGTGTCAATTCAATCCATCCGATCAAAATTGATTGGCCGACATTGACATGGACGTTGATTGTCCTACGTGATAGGTGTAGGCATAATTGAAAAATTAAATTATGATCGATACTCGATAAGGTTTGGAAGGGTTCATGCTAAGTTTAGACACCCCCTCACGAGAGGATCCGCTTGGTAATCCATCAATTTCCGAATCTAATTTGCTTTCGGGAGGTGACCACAACTGTTGCTGTTGTTTTCCTGCACATGGTGGAGACGTAAAGTTGCTTTGGGCTTTTTTTTTTTGTAATTAATTTTCTAGTAATTTTTTGAGAAGAGTTTTCCGTATACCCCTTGAGAACGGATATGTAATCCCTTTATGACCGTTGGATAGAGAAAAAATAAATGTCGTCCCTTGACTGTAAAACCTTCATAATTTTGTGTAACACAGCCTTTTTATAGGAGTTACAAGAAAATTCAGAGAGGCATAATTTGTTGTGATGCGGGATTTCTCAATGGACTATAAAAGTACGGAACTCAATAAATCCTCCAACAGAAACATTATTTCCTCCGATAACAAAAATTATCTATTGCATCGAATCTGAAATTTTGTATATTGTGCATCATTCAATTCCCACAACATGGTAACTCTATCATTTGATGACAATACGGATGACATGGACAGCACGGTAGTGGTGGAAATGGCAGCAACGGCAGTGGTGGCAGCGGTGGCTTCAGCGGTAACGACGACTGCTTCAGTGGCGACGACGATGATGACAGCAGCAGCTTCAATGGTGACAACAACGGCAACGATGACGACAGCTTCAATGGCAATGATGATGATGATGATGGCTTCGATGGCGATAGTGGTGGCTTCAACTGTGGCACTAACTTTATTTTTGGAATCTCAATCTTCCATGTCGATTTCGGCAAAGTGGCGGTTCCGGCTCTGGGACCACGATGAGTATTTTTAACAACGCCAACGCCAACAGCTATGACAATGACAACAATGACTATGCTGATGGTGATCCACCCTGAAGCCTCCTGGCACGGAGTGATCTCCTCTCCAAAGATACAGAAACTGGAGCATCCCCGGCCACCAGAGGAGGGAAATATTGGAAACCCGGACAATTTTGTGCATAATAGTCATTGCTCCCCATCAGGAAAAACCCTCCTGTAGTTTAACTCAAGCGGTGAGCCTGCAAACACTTTTTCGAAGCATCATTCATATCAAAAAGAAAAAAAAGGGTGGTAATTTTTAAAAAAGATGATTCCTTATCAGAAAAGAAACAATTTTTTTTTTTATCACGGTAGATCAGAAAGATTACATGACGCGAGTACGAGATTGAGATAATTGAAAATGGAATTTAGCGAGATATATATAACAACTCGAAGAGTCAAAGAAAGTGCTTGAATCATACCTTAACAAGAAGAACCAAGCAAACCAGGGACTGATGTTATCACTACAAATCTTTCACGACTTGCCAAGAAATGTAAATTCCAGTAGGTGGCCTTCCTTTCGTTATAATGGCTCTCTGTACACTATGCTTTGGTCCCCTCTGTCAATAATTGTTTCTTTTTTCATAAAGTTAGGATGTATGTAAGAAGGGATGATTGGAAAACCTGACAAAAGAGTGGGGAAAATTTCACATCATGTGACAAATAGTCATGACGTCATGTTAATGACGTCTTTTGAGGATGCAGCAAATAAGGTCTAATTTCACGAAAATTCGCAAACCCTAAGCCATTGTTAATGACGTAAATGTCCTAAACTCTATTTTGTCCATCGTGTGACATGAATACCTCAATTTTCTTATGTGTTATAAAAACCTCCCAATTTATATTAATGTGATAAATATATCATAAATGGAATTGAAATAAAGAATATACATGAATTTATGAAGTAGAATTAAATGGCATTGCTTGATTTGGACAATGTATTTGCAACTGCGTGCTAAGGGTATCTAAGTGAATGTTGGCCACCCCTTATTGATGGCCACACTAGGGTGGGCGGCTCATGGTAGCAAAGTTGGAATGACCGGGCACCCCTTAAACACCCTGGATTATAGGCAGTCTCTATTTCTTTCCTAAGGTTTGATTTTTTTTTTTTTTTTTTTGGCTTTTTAATTCTCCATTTTCCTTTTAATCTTTTTCTCATGTGGTGTTTGCATGGTGCGTGCCACTTTTCATCCGAACATGTTAATAATGCCACTTTGGATCCACATCAGATTTTTAATGGAGGTTTCACACAAAACCGTGGCTAAAGGTATATATATTATAGATATACAAGTTTGAGATTTTTTTGTGACATAAAGAAAGTTTGGGGTATTAGTATTACACCAAGTATAATTTAACGTTTACATTGGCATACTTTTTTTTTACTGTTCTTTTCTTTTTAGTTGGTGTGATTCTTTTACAATAAAGCTCCTGGCTGTGACTTACGACCCATTGGATGCAAAAGATTCTTATTCCTAGGGGTGCTTGCGAACATGCTCTCTTACCGCGAGGCAAATCTTAGTCTCCACTACTTTGGTTTCCTTCGTCGCTAGGTGGGCACGAAGCTACCCTTCAGGTCAAGGACAGGAAGCAAAATTGAGTCTTTTTTTTTTTTTTACCCTTTTTTATAAGCTTTAAAGAAATTTTTAAAAAAGTAATGGTCATAAACAAAGCAAAAGAAGAGACAACTTTTTTTTCTAAAATTTTAGATTTAACAGAGGTCGGCCGATATTCAATATAAGTATATCCCAAAAACAAAGGAGCACCTATGTGGCATGGCCGACAACGGCCGTTACTTCAGCAATTCCCAATCAAAATTAGCCTGAAGGATATATTGGCAATTAGTCCAAAGGTTTATGACTAACTTGGTAAATTGCCAAAATGTTTATAATTAAGTTGACAAAAATTAAAAATTTTATGATGAAAGTGGTTGTCATATAATATCTTTATGACTTTTTAGGTAGTTATTTCCCAAAAAGTCTTGATACTTTAATAAGCTATTTACGAATTTTTTTGGAAACTAAAACCTACCTGCCCTACATACTTTAGATTTTGGAACCGGTGGGACTAGTTGTCATGATCTCAATTCTACTTTGAAATTATACCACCCCTACATTGGGGGTCTGAGGTGTGAACAGCCACGATGATGGACATTGGAGGCAACAATTTTCTGGGTCTATCAGAAGATTTCACGGGTCATGTCCAACGAGATCTAAATTCAGTCGCAACCCCAAATTAATACGGGAAGCAACCAAACGACGTACCACAAGAGCAAAAGTCACGGCAGCCAACTACAGCTAGACGACTTATAAGGGAGGGGAGACCAGAGCAGCCGCCAATGTGCGGTTTTTGAGGGATCCACCTCCAATCCCCATAATCATCGACCCATAACATATGTCGAGTCACTAACCTTCCTAAAGTAAAGATTCCTCTCGACGAATCGATTAAGCGTGCTTTTGGTAGCCATTGAGTACGCTGCTAATCATTATTTGTGTCCGCAAGAAGGTTTAAACTATCAATCCTTTTATGTGTTGTTGCCCTGCCTTTCTTTGAGTGCTTAGCCTCCTATTGGCCTTTTTGTTTGTTTTCTATTTCCATCAAACTTATTAGTAATCGATGTAGTTGCGTGTTTGAAAAACCCATGTTGATTCGTCATCGTATTCGTGCATGAATTTTTTTATTGATTTGTCATAAAAAAATGAAATTATTTTACTAAACGAATTTTTATTCCAAAAACAGGTTTGGAATATAAATCTGTTTTAGAAATAGAAATAGAATAGTTATCATGTGCAGTATAAAACTACGGAATTCAATAAACCCCCCAATAGAAACATTATTTACTCCAACAACAAAAATTATCTATTGCATCAAATCTGAAATGTCATACAATAGAGGAGACCATCTGTCATTGTGCATCATTCAATTACCACCCAAGGTAAATTTCTCACTACCATAGAGTATTGGGTTCGGCTTCTCTAGTGGCGGCCTGGGCGTCTCTGGCGGCGGCCTTGGCATCTCTGACAGTGGCTTCGATGGCTGCTTTGGTAGGACCACGGCGAGTTTTTATAATAATGCCGATGGCTACAACAATGACAACGATGACTATGCTGATGATGATCCACCTCAAAGCGACTGAGCACGAAGGGTCATCGCTTTCCAAAGATACAGACACCGGAACGTCCCATGCCGATGGAGGAGGGAAGTACTGGAAATCTGGACAATTTGGTGGACAGTAGTCATTGCTCTCCATCAGGAAAACCCCTCTGTCGTTTAACGCAAGCGATGAGTCTGCGGACATTCTCCAAACCATCATTAAAAAAAAGGTTGTAATTTTTGAAAAAGATGATACCTTATTAGAAAAGAAACAATTCTTTTCTTTTTATCACGACATATTGGAAAGATCATATGATGTGAGCACAAAATTAAGATAATTAAAAGTAAAAATTTAGCGAGATGTAATATAGGTGGAAGAGTTGAAGGAGGCGCTTGCACTGTACCTTAATGAGAAGAACTAAATGAACTTAGGATTGATGTTATCGCTACAAATCTTTCACGACTTGCCAAGAAATCTGAATTCCAGTAGGTGGCCCTCCCCTTGTCATAATGGCTCTCTACAATGTGCTTTCGTCCACCCCGTCAATATTTTTTTCTCTTTTTAAAGGTGAGGACGTATGTAAGAAGGGATGATTGCAAAACATGACAAAAAAATCATGATGTCTTATTAATGAAAAAATTATAAAAAAATTATATAATTATTATAATTATGTCAATTTAATTTTAAATTTATTTTTTAATCAATTGAGTCATAAGCCTTTTATAATCATGTTAGTTCAATCCATCTGATCAAATTTGGCCGACGATGCTGACTTGATCGTTGGTGGTGCCAACGATAAAAATTTAAAAATATTTTATTTTTCAAAGGGAAAAGCCCACCAAAACCCCGAACTATGCCCCTTTTCGGGACAATTTTACCCCTGAACTTTTTTTGGGCCATGAAAAACCCTAAACTATGCCCCTCGGGACAATTTTACCCTGAACTTTTTTTTTGGTCATGAAAAACCCTAAACTATGCCACTTGGGACAATTTTACCCTGAACTTTTTCTTGTACCACGAAAAACCCTAAACTATGCCACTTGGGACACATTTACCCCAGACTTTTTAACTGAAAGGCATTTTCGTCTTTTCACTTTTTTCTTTTTTCTTTTTTTTCTCTTCTTCTTCTTGGCAGGGGAAGCCGGCGAGGGCCCTCGTCGGCGGCGCCGTCCGGCCAGGGCGGCACTCCCTGGCGCGGGGCGAGGGCCGCCCTCGGTCGGGCGAGGGCCGCCCTCGGTCGGGCGAGGGCCGCCCTCGGTCGGGCGAGGGTCGCCCGCCGGATCCGCGGGCGACCCTCGCCTTCGGCGGGGCCCTCGCCCGAGTGTCGCCTCCGCCGAATCGGGGGAAACCCGCCCGACGCCGGGGGGTTGCCCCCGCCGGATCTCGCCAAGGGCGAGGGTGGTCCTCCCCGATCCGGCGGGGGGGGCGACCCTCGCCTTCGGCGGCGGCGGCCCTCGCCCGAGGGCCGCCTCCGCCGAATCGGCGAGGGCAACCCTCCCCGACGCCGGGAGGGTTGCCCCGCCGGATCTGCCAAGGGCGAGGGCGGCCCTCACGACCGGCGAGGGCGACCCTCGCCCGCCCGAGCCGGCGAGAGCCGCCCCCGCGCGTCCCGGTGAGGGCGGCCCTCCCCGACGTCGGGGAGGGCCGCCCTCGCCCGCGCCGAGGAGTGCCGCCTGGCGGACGGCCGCCGCAAGGGGCTCTCGCCAGCTTCCCCTGCCAAGAAGAGGAAGAGAAAAAAAAGAAAAAAAAAAAAGTGAAAAGACGAAAATGCCTTTCGGTTAAAAAGTCCTGGGGTAAATGTGTCCCAAGTGGATAGTTTAGGGTTTTTCGTGGTACAAAAAAAAAGTTTCAGTAAAAATTGTCCCAAGTGGCATAGTTTAGGGTTTTTCATGACCAAAAAAAAAGTTCAGAAAATTGTCCCAAGGGGCATAGTTTAGGGTTTTTTGGCTAAAAAAAGTTCAGAGAAATCGTCCAGCATACCATGTTTTTTATGGCTTTTATTTTTCAAATTATTTTATCAATTTTTTATATATTTTTTTATTTTTATTTTTTCCTTTTCCTTTTTCTTTTTCTTTTTTCCTCCTCCCTCCCTCCTTTGGCTTCGGCGACCTGACCAGAGGGGAGGGCTGGCCGATCACCAGATTGAGGTGGCCGGGCGAGCTTGCCTTGCCATCACTAGGCGAGGACGAGCTACCAGCAGGGCATTGGATTTGGCAAGGGCTTGTGTTGCTAGTGGATCAGCGAACTCGCCGGCATCGGGAGTTGAACTTCTTGAGCTTGGATTTATCAAGAATGGTGGATATCGGCGATGCTTTTTTGGTCGAATTTGTGGGTTTGAGAAGCTTGGTTTGGTTCTTGGGGGAGAGGTCCGATTTGGGTTTCATCAGCTTGGTCTGGTTTTTGGTGGAGAGACTGGATTTGGCAAGCGTGGTTGGCTTGGCTTTATTCTTAGGTGCAGTGAATTCATCATTGCCGCCCCCACTTGTCGAACCTCCAGCGATCTTCTCCTCGCAGTGCCTAGAGAATGCTTGCTCCGAATCCGACACTCCGAGCTAGCACCAGCACAGAGGAAAATGAAGGAACCCATGAAAACGACAGCAACGCAGAGAAGAGCCAGCGCAACCCTTCCGCAATTGAAGCGCACAGGCGGAGCCATTGTCGACATTTTGAGAGGGCGACGGATCAGCAATTGGTGAGGCGAGCCTCGCCAGTTCTGACGGGAGCTTGCTTGACCGCCTCAGTCCCGAGACCGGCCAGCACTCCCCTTTGGCCAGCGCTGGAGCCAGAGGAGGAAAGAGGAGGGAGGAGGAAAAAAAGAAGAAAAGAAAATAATTAATAAAATAAAATTTAAAAATAAAATATTATTAAAAAATTATTGTTGAGCCGAATTAGCATAATTACAAAAATTTAAGAATTAATTAATAAAAAGAAATTGACATAACTATAACATATTTATGATTTTTTTTTATACGTGATATGAAATGTCTCCAACTCTTTGTAGGTTTTGGAATCATTCTTCTTAGGTACATCTTCACTTTTAAAAAGATAAAAAAATTATTGACAGAGGGGACCCAAGCACACTGTGTTGTCATGTTTTGAGAGCCATTATAACGAGAGGACCACCTATTGAAATTGACATTTCCTGGTTAGTTGTGTACGATTGTAGCGATAACATCAATCCCTAGTTTGCTCAGCCCTCCTTGTCAAAGGTATAGTTCAAGCACCTTCTCCAACTCTTCGACTAATATTAGATCTCACTAAATTTCATTTTCAATTTATGTTGATCTCATGCTTGCATCATATATCATGATAAAAGAAAGAAAAAAAGAGTATTTCTTTTCTAATAAGGTACTGTCTTTTTCAAAAATTGTGATCTTTTTTCGTTTGATGATGCTTCAAAAAGTGTCCATGGACTCACCGCTTGCATTGAGCGACAGAGCATTTTTCTCGATGAAGAGCAATGACTACCATCAATCAAATTGTCTAGGTTTCCAGTACTTCCCTCCTCCATCGGCATGGGACATTCTGGTTCCGTTTTTTGTTGTCGGTAATACAATATTAACACGGGCCTTGCATAAATCTAGCTAGGAAATGTCAACAATCATTTCATGAAATATATAATATGTATTGCTTAGAAAAAAGTATTTTGTTAAAGTAGAGAGTGAGGGAGGTTCCCTGAATAAACCACCATTCTTATAGCTTTTACAAGTCACAACTATTTGCCAATCCAGGCTAACCATGAAATTTCGAAAATCTCCTAAAGGCTATCCAACGCCTTTGAATTTTGACTTCGGTTTCGCTCTCTGCGATACCATCCAAATTCTCAGCCATCACTAATCCTTGTTTACAAAGCATCACCATTGTTATTAGGAAAGAAAAAAGAAGCAAAAAAACCTTAAATTATGCTCATTGTAACATGTTTACCTTAATTTTTCTTTTGCAATACAAAAATCTCTAAACTTATCCTATGTAACATAGTTACCCCAAATTTGTATTAATGCAACATATTTACTTCAAGCTTTTTTTTGAACACCAAAAAACCTAAACCCTAAATTCGTACTCATACGATACATTTACCTCATAATTTGAGGTAAATACGTTGCACGAGCACAACTTTGGGGTTTTTGATATCATAAAAAAATAATTTGGGGTAAATATGTCATGTAGATGAGTTTGGATTTTTTAAATCACAAAAAGAGTTTAAGGTAAATGTGTCACAGTTGGCATAATTAGAGTTTTTGCTGACTTTTTTCCCTTGTTATCATTGCCATTTCAGCAGATAAGTTGATGTACTGTTAGAGATCTTGAATTAGTCATGACCTAAAAACCTTGCTAGTATTGAATTTTTTTGCTGAATTTATAGTTCAATATAAGTGCGGAAAAAATACTTACTGAAGTCGAATATACTCAAGATTAGAATTGCATTTCTTCTTCTTTTTACAATAAAGCTACGACCCATTGGATGCAAAAGATTCTTATTCCTTTGAACATGCTCTCTTACCGTGAGGCAAATCTCAGTCTCCACTACTATGGTTTCCTTTGCTGCTAGGTGGGCACGAAGCTACTCTTCAGGTCAAGGACAGGAACCAAAATTGAGTCTTTTTTTTTACCCTTTTTGATTAGCTTTAAGGAAATTTTTAAAAAAGCAATGGTCATAAACAAAGCAAAAGGAGAGACAACTTTTCCCTAAAATTTCAAGTTTGACAGAGGTCAGCCGATGTTCAATATAAATATAGCTGAAAAACAAAGGAGCACCTTTGTAGTGAAAGCTGCACATAAGAATGAGAAAACTAAAAATGAACAAAGAGAAAGAACTGCAGCAAGTGCTTCTTTGGACGTAAGTTCTAAAAGAGAAGAAGAAAAAGAGCGAAAATTGTCCAAAAAGTCATAAATTTTTTACACATTTTCCAATTCGACCCTAAATCTTTCAATTTACCAATTTAATTCTAAACCTTTTCACATTTTGTCAATTGAATCCATCCACCAATTTTGATTGAAAGTTGATCACTTGAATGCTAGTCATCCTATGTGGCAAAACCGATGTTGTAGTGAAAATTTTTAAACAAATTTTTTAAAATTTTAAAATTTTTATTCTTTCATTTTTTTCTTCCATTCTCTTTCTCCTCTAGCCGGTTTGCAAGCCTTGACAATAGCCGACAACTGGCCAAAGGCAAGGGTTAGCAAGGTTGACCTTGCGGACATCGGGAGCCTCACCTAAGCATGGTGAGGCTTGACCTCTCCCAATGACAGCAAGGTCAAGCCTCGCTTGTGGCTGGTAGGGGCAAGCTTCACCACAAGCTGGAGAGGTGGACCTTGCCGAGGCCTAGCTACTAGTTGGAGGAAGAAGAAGAAAGGAAGGAATTAAAAAAAAGAAAAGAAAAGAAAAAGGAAAGAATAAATAAATAATTCACAAAAAATAAAAATATTATTATGAATTGTTTATGTCAGTGTTAATTGTGCTATGTAGGATGGCTGACATCAACATTAGCGAATTCTAGCCAAAATTTTGGCTGGACGAACTCAATTGACAGAAGGTGAAAAGATATAAAACTTAATTAGTAAAATTGAAAAATTTAGGATTGAATGGATAAAAGTGCAAAATGTTTAGACTTTTTAGACAATTTTTCTTAGAAAAAGCTGATTCTAGGACGATATAAGTGGGCCCAAGTTATTGAGATGAGGGTCTTTTAGGCCCACCGATAAACTATGGAGTGGAATGTTTAGCAGAGAAATTAATGTTTAGCAGAGAAATTATCTCCACCCATTAAACCCAACACATTAGACCCCATGTCTTCGCTGCCTCTAGGGCTTGCTTTGAAATGGGTTTAGTCCACGCACATGATTTTTTTTTTTTTGGCTCTTTACCAAAAGCCCATAGGCCTGGTTCTTTTCCTTGTTTAGGCCATGAGTCCATTGTACTTACTTTGATGTCAGCTTGGATTGGAACCCTTCTTCTTTTTAGTGTCCATCGCTTCAAAGATGAACCTTTAAAAATCAATCTTAAACGCTTAAACTGCACGCGGGTGCTGGAATTTGGTGGCGGATCTAGGCGGTGGCACCCCTCCCTTCCGGAATTTTGATGAAGCATAACACTTATTTTAATCATCTTGATTTTATGGATTAATGTGTTCTTTTTCCTCTATCAAAATTCGAATCCACCATTAAAATAAAATGTTTTCGCCAAAAGTATTGTCTCGATCTCATAGGCTAATGGGTTTTTCATTCCATCGAAAAAATAGTAATTCCCTTTTTTGTTGTCGGTAATACAATGTTAACACGGGCCTTGCATAAATCTTGCAGTTGTCAACATTCCATGAAATATGTAATATATATTGCTTCGAAAGAAGTACTTTGTAAAAGTAGAGAGTAAAGGAGGTTCTTCAAATAAACCACCATTCCTGTAGCTTTATGAGTTGCAACCGTTCGGCTAACCATGAAATTTCAGAAAATGGCCTAAAGGCTATGCATTATCCAGCACCTTTGAATTTTGCCTTTAGGGTCGCTCTCTGCTATGCCATCCAAGATTCTCTGCCAACACTAGTCCTTGTTTACAAAGCATCGCCATTGTTATTAGAGGAAAAAAAACTCAAAATTCTAAATTACATTTTTTGTGATACATGTAATCCAAAGTTATATCGGTATGACACATTTACCCAAAATATATTTTTTGCAACACAAAAAGCTCCGAACTTGTATTTTGCGGCAAATTTACCTCGAAATTTGGGATGAATATGTCATATGAATATAAATTTGGTATTTTTGGTGTCATAAAAAATAATTTTGGGTAAATGTGTCACACGATTATAAGCTTAGGGTTTTTTGTGTTATAAGAAAATTTGGGACGAATATATCATCGTGAGTGTAATTTAACACTTTTAGTGGCTTGTTCTGTTGTTATTATTGCTATTTTAGGAGATAAGTTGATGTTCGGTTAGAGATCTTGAATTAGTTGTGACCTGAAAATCTTGCTATTATTGAACCTTTTCTGCCAAATTTATGAATTTTAAATTATGCGAGGGGACAAAAAATGAAACCACTCATCCAAAATTCAGAGTCCAATATAAGTGCAGAAAAAATACCATACTTCTACTGAAGTCGAATATGCTCAAGATTGGAATCTCATCTCTTCTTATCACGAGAGAATCTTATTCCGATTCCAATTTGAAATCCCACTTAATTAAGATAATAAGAGTCAATATAAGGAAAGAGGAGTAAAGAGCATGCTACTTAGCACCGATCATAGTGGAGAGGCTCCTTTCCCCATTTCCATTGTGCAACGATTGGACCAGGACGACTTCAATAGCGATGCTTTTAAATATCAACAGATGAGTGCATTATCTTTACTCTAACTTCAGAGGCATACAAAACAATCATCTTAGAAGGAGGGAGAGTGACATCCTACCATGAGCAAATAAAGAGATAACAGTTAAAAAGTTGAATTTTAATTTGAAGGCATTTTGGTGAAATATAAATAATTGAATGGCTCTTTAACAATAATTATGGTGGAAATAGCAGGAGTCTAATTATATCAAAAGGGACTGAGAGAATTACAGCAAGATTGATTCAATGATAATATGAGTGGGCCGAGTTAGTCAGATGAGGGTCTTGAAGGCCCACGGATGGGCCATGTAATGGACTGGTTGTCAGAGAAAGCATTCCACCCTTCTAAACCCAAGACGTTAGTCCCCTCGCCTCTGCTGCCTTTTGGGCTTTTCTTTGAAACGAGCTTCACTCCACAAACATGTTTTTTGTTTTTATTTTACATAAAGCCCATAGACCTGTTTTTCTCTTTCTTGTTTGGTCCATGAGCCCATGCATTGAATTTTCTTGTCTGCTTGGATTGGAATCGTTTTTCTTTTTTGTTCTTTTTTTTGGGTCATAAAATGATTTTCTTTTTCTTTTTTGTTCGCCCATTGCTTCCAAGATAATCCTTGAAAATCAATGTTTATCGTGTAAAACTGCTCACGGTTGCCGGAATTTGGTGTATCTAGGCAGCAGCGCCCATGGAAAAGAAATACCATTTGGGTAATATTTCCAGAGGAGCTGGAAATGGATCCGCAAGTTCACTAATATATCGATGAAGGGTTAACATCTATTTTAATCATCTTTACTTTTGGATTAACGTTTCCTTTCCTTTTTTCTTCATCTAAATTCTTGGTTCACTGTTGGAATGAAATGTTTTGGCCAAAGGTGTTGCCACATTTTCACAATATTATGAGTTTTTTGTTCTATCTATAAAACAAGCGACACAAAGTCTTATATTAGTATGTGTGCCATTGAAATCAAACAAGGAAATATCGAGAAATATTCTACGAAATACATAAATGGAAGTATCTGGTAAAAGCAGGGGATAAGGAGTCTGCTTGTTAAGCTAGGCTAACCATGATATGTCTTAATATGGCCTTAAGGCTTTTAAATCCAGCAACTTTGAGTTTTAACTTCACTTTCGCTCTCTACCGTACCATTTAAGTTTCTATGCCATCATTTAATCCTAGTTTACAAGGCATTGCCATTGTTTTTAACGCTATTTTAGGAGTTTAAGTTGATGTCCAGTTAGAGTTCTTAAATTAATCACGATCTTAAAGTCAGAAAATTGTTCAAAAAGTCTGAAATTAATTATCATAAATTTATCATACGACTGTAAATTCAGTCATAAAGTTTTCAATTTTGTCAATTTCCAATGTAATTCTTTTTGATCAATTCTTTCAGTTGTTAGTTCAATCATAAACATTTCAATTTGGCTGAAAATCATTAATGTGGGCACCGGCCATCCTACATGGTATAACTAACAAGGGCCATTATGTTAATGATTTATGACCAAAATTAGTCAGAAGGATATATTGGCAATTAGTCCAATGATTTATAACTAAATTGGTAAATCATCAAAATGTTTTAGATTAAATTGACAAAATTTAAAATGTTTACAATTGAATTGATTGTCATACAATAAATTTATGACTTTTCAAATAATTATTTCCTTAAAAGTCTTGCTACTTTTATGAGCTATTTATGAATTTTAAATTGTACAAGCGAAAAAATAAAAGGAAAACTAAACCACTTATTTAACATTTGGAGTCCAATGGAAGTGCCCAAAGTATACCGTACTTTTGCTGAAGTCGAATACGCCCATCATTGGAATCCCATCTCTTCTTATTACGAGAGTATCCAATCCTTCTCCAATCCAAAATCCCGTATAATTAAAGATAATAAGGATGTGCATGTAATCGGTGAAACAATGTTTGATTTTATTCTTATGTTTATCGGAAATAGATTTGGAACAAAAATCCACTTGATAAATTTTTTGTTCACTAGAATAGATTTGGAATAGAATCAATAATAAAAAAAAAATTAATTTTTAATTTCCAGAACAATTCTAAAATCAAAACCCAATTCTTTTTTTTTTTCTTTCCTCTTCTTCTTCTTCTTCCTCCTTTTGGCTAGTTGCTGGTGAGTTTGGTTAGGAGGAAGGATAAGTTGAAAAGGAAAAAATGAAAAAAAAGGAGAAAAGTATAATAAAATCATTAAAAAATTAAAAGAAAATAATTTGGACTAAAGGGTCATACTAAGCGTAATTTTATTGTGGGAATAGAAATTTTGGGTAGTTATTAAGTGTGATTTTGGTAATATTTCTATTTCGAGAACAATTTTTTTTTTTGAGAGATAATTTTTTTTTATATTTTTTACTCCCTAAAACAATTTCGAGTAAAATAAGACGTTTGATAACTACAAAAAATTATTATTTTCGGAATAGAAAAAGAATAAAAATGCGTTTGGTATCGATAAAATTTTTTTATTTAATTTTTCCTTGATGGTAGCGGTGGGCAGCGGGCGGTGATGGGCATAGGTCAACGGGCGGTGGACAACGGTTGGTTATGAGTAATGACCAAAGAAATAGTTTTTAGAAATTATTCATAGGAATAAGAAGTTACTTTTTTCTACTTCTTATTTTTACTCCAAATCTATTCTCAAGAACAACTTTTTATTTTGGGGAATAGAAAAGTTAATTGACATTACCAAATGGATTTATGATCTTTTTCTATTATGGAGAATAAAAGAACAGAAAAATGAAAAAAAGAGAAACGTTGCCAAACAAAGCCTAAATATTTTCAAATGCTCAGAAATTATTTTTAGAAATGGAATAAAAAAATCATTTCTAAATAAAAATGTTCTTGAGAACGGAATGATTATCAAATGTATAATATGAATTAAGTACAAGAAAAGACTGTTTTTTTGGTCATAAAGGACGAGGGAAGAAGAGTTAAAGAGCATGTTAGTTAGCACCTTCTTTAGCCGCCCCTTATAAAACGTGCATGAATCAATCATGACGACTCTACTGAAACAGTGCAAGTGGTTTAAAGGCATGCAAAGTTAAATTCAGCTCCCACGTGCCTCCCATCCATTCGCCCACACTTTCACCTTTCACCAACAAACGCATTAAGGACACAAATCGACCCCCAACTATAAAAAGCAAGTACATGTACAATCCACTGCATACAGTTGCCCACAACACCATTGCATGTTAGTTAATTTCTGTTGACCGTGGAAAGGCATCCCAGCGTAGACTTCTCTCCACGGGGACAAGACAACGGGTCCATGTTAAGAGCATCCCATTAGCCAGCTCGGTGTCTTCCCCCATGATTTACTAACAAGCAGGTACAATACTAGAAGAATTTTTATGTCTCATCTTTGTGAGCTAGAAATATTTCCTTGGTTGAAAATATTTGCTTTTTCTAAGACTAGTAATTCCTATGGGTTTGGAGAGATCTATATGGAATAATTGCAATATTCGATTAGTAACAATAGTGTTTGTGGATTTGAAAAAATTTCTAACTTACTTATCTAGTGAGCAAGTATTGCAGATCTCATTTTTTTCATACCGCTTATTCTTTGAATTTAGAAGGACATTTTCCAGTTCCTTTTATGCTAGCTTAGAGATTTGCTTTAAGCTGATTTGACCAAGTTTTCTATGTAACATCTCTTGTTTTTTTTTTTTTTTTTTTCATAGAGAATAAATAGTGAGTAGCCTCATAGTTACCATTTAGTGGAAATATATTTCCATTCCTCTTTTCCGAGAAGATCTGTGATGGATCTCTGTCTTTACTTGTGCAAATACTTTTGACCCGAAAATTTGTGGTTGTTAATATTTAAATTTTGACAATTTATTTAGTGATAAATTACATAGAAAATTTGGGACTAATCTTTAACTCCTATATTAACACTTGAGTCATTTAAATCAAGCAAGGAAATATCGACAATTATACTCGAAATACATATATAGAAGTATCATGTAAAAGCAGGAGGATAAGGAGGCAGCTTGTTAAGCCAACCTAACCATGATTTTTCTGAATATGACCTAAAGGCTTTTAAATCCAGTAGTTTTGAATTTTGACTTCACTTTCTCTCTCCGCCGCACCATCAAAGTTTCTCTCCATCATTTAATCCTGGTTTACAAGGCGCTGCTATTGTTTTTACTGTTATTTTAGAAGATTAAGCTGATGTCCTGTTACAAATCTTGAGTTAGTCATGACCAAAAAGTCGGAAAAATTGTCCAAAAAAGTACTAAACATGTTATACTGCTGTCAATTTAGATGTAAATTTTTTCATTTTATAATTTAGTCCTATATATATTAACAATTTGTCAATGTAATTTTTTACGATCAATTTTAGGCAGAAATCATTGACATAGACATTGGCTATCCTATATAGCATGGCCGAAGATGGCCACTACGTCAATGATTTTGACCAAAATTAGCCGGGATGATATATTGGCAATTAGTCCAAAGTTTAGAACTAAATTGGTTTATCCTCAAAATGTTTATGATTGAAGTGACAAAATTAAAAAGTCTATTACTGAATTTGTTTCTATATATTAGTTTTATGATTTCTTAGACAATAATTTTCTTGGAAGTCTTGCTACTTCTATCAGCTATTAGCGAATATTAAATTGTACAAGTCAAAAAGAGAAAGAAAAGAAAACTAAGCCACTTATAAAACATTTAAAGTTCAAAAGAGGTGCGGAAAAAAAATACTACACTTTTGCTAAAGTCGAATATGCGCAACACTGAAATCCCATCTCTTCTTATTAAGAGAGAATCCCATTCGTCTTCCAATTCAAAATCCCATTTAAAAGAGATAATAATAGTCAACAAGGAAAGAAGAGTAAAGAGCATGTTTTTTTTTTCACTAGTTCAAAAGAGGAGCATGTCACTTAGCACTTTCTTTAGCCGATCATAATGACGAAGAGGCCAGTGAAAAGAGCGCAACTGCTATATACTTGTAAGTATTAGCACATGCGTGCATATCTTGCTCTAACTTCGAATGCACACAAAATTAAATTCACCGTTATACATTCACCTTTCACCTACAAACGCATTATAGCCACTCAATGAAGTTACACCTTCGGATGTTATTAATTTCTGGGAAAGGCATCCCAACTCAGAGTTCTCTCCGCGGGTTCAGAGAGTCCATGTTGAGAGCATCACATTGGCCACAGTTCTATAAAAGACATGCTCGCATGATGATCAAAGCATTTTCAATTTTAAAGAAACTGGGAAATGCATTTTATTGTTGTCCGTTAATTTAAAGAAATAGCTCTGTTACTATGAAGCAAATGTCGTTTTCAGTGCTTCCTGAGTCGTGCGCTTTTAAGTGGGCTTGAATCTACACTCTAGGGCTAGGACAAGAAGCCGAAATGAGTTTTTCTTAATCCTTCCTGATAAGCTTAAGGCAAATTTAAAAGTTGTAATGTCCACGTTGTTTGTTTGTCTTGTTTATTGATTTGGCGAATATAAAGTGGTTGATTGCATAAAATGTTGCCGAACAATTAGACAAAGCAATGAATCAAGACAGTAATGCACATAAACAGTAAAAAAGAAGCTACAACTCTTTCTAAAATTTCTTGTTTACTCAATGACGGCCGATGTTTGATATAGATATAGCCAAAATAAAAGCTATTAGATTTGTTTTCATCTCAATGTATTGTAAAAAAATCAATCCTTTATGCTCCGGTGCTTATCATTGCTTTTGTCCAAAGTGACAAATTGATGTACCTTTTCTTCTTCGTGTGTTCTTCCCGTAGGGAAAGCTTTCAATGGGGAATAGATGTGCATAATTATATTTATAGGGAATAATAGGATCATAGCAAGTGATTCTTGTCTCTTGCAAAATTTAATGTAAGTTCTAAAAAGAGAAGAAAACACCGATTCCAGGACGTTATAAGTGGGCCCAAGTTGTTTGGATGAATGGTCTTTCAGGTCCATTCACTTATTTTGTTATCAGCTTGCATTGGAACCTGTTTGTCTTTTTATTCTCCATTGCTTCCAAGATGATCTTTGAAAATCGGTGTTTATTGTGGAGGCTGCCCATGGTTGCCGGAATTTGGTGGCCGATCTAGACGGTTCCCCTACCCTCCAGATTTTTTACATAGAGTAAAATATCTTTAGGCTCCGTTTTTCTCATTTTGTGATATTTGGATCACCTAGGAAAATAAGTCTAGAGAAAATATTTTCCTATGTTTT
The DNA here is from genome assembly GCA_014182735.1 of Corymbia maculata. Lineage (NCBI taxonomy): Eukaryota > Viridiplantae > Streptophyta > Magnoliopsida > Myrtales > Myrtaceae > Corymbia > Corymbia maculata. The sequence continues at coordinate 25,351,088 of CM024683.1, read as the reverse complement.
CCTAGTTAACGGAAAATTTATACTTCAATTTAAGAAAAATGATTTCCTTTTTAACAAATCGAAAATCATTTTATAAAATATGACTAGAAATTATGAGTTGAATTAGAAACTCTACGTCTGGGCATAAGTTCCTAGGTTACCGACATTCAAGAGTGGGTCTTCAGCACCTGGGCCTAGGTCCATAGAGGGTGGGCTTGTGACCTCGGCACACAGATCCATCAAGGCTAGGGCTGAGGTCCTAGTACTTGTGCCCATTGCCTGATGCCCCGGTACCTAGGCTTGGGTCACAGATTAATGAACCATCGATCTAGCAGGATCTTACAAGAAACAATTGATGTCATTTTCCAACACAAGTTTTTCTTATTTCTTACATTTATGTTACAATGGTGGTTCTAAGAATCTTTGAGAACTAATCTCAATCTCTCAATAATAGTTGAAGAAGAAGGCAAAAATGAATCTCGTCAATTAAAATAAAAAATAATTTTGTGTATCCCAAAATTTTGTATAGGAGTGACAAAAAGAAATGCAAATATTCATAGTTCATTATAATTTGAAGATCTTTTTTTTTTAATGGATCATAGAACTGCTGCAATTTAAAAAAGTCATCACAATTTTTTTTCCTCCAATGTAATTATTTATTGCATCAAATCTCGGGAAAATTATCCAAAAAGTCCTAAACCTTTTGTATTTTTTCCAATTTAGTCCTAAACTTTCAACTTTACCAATTTAGTCATAAACCTTTTCACTTCTTACCAATTGAATTTATCTAGTTAATTTTTGCTAAAAAATGCTCGACGTTGCATTTTTAAATAATATTTTGAATTTTTATGACTTTTTTTTTTCATTTTATGGTTTTTTTGGGGGAGGGGGTTTGGGATTTGGCTTGCAAGGGTTGGTCATCAACTCTAGGTGAGGGCTGTGGATGCCCTTGGCTCTAAATAGTGAGGGCCGGTGCCCTTACCTAGAAATAGTGAGGCAAGGACGCCCTCACTAGATTTGGCCCTTGCTAGCCTGAGGTGATGGCCCCAAGTGTGGTCGCTACCCTCGCCTAGGGCTAGTGAGGGCCGCCAAGCCCTCACTCATTTGCTGTCGCGGTCCTCGCCCAAAGCTATATGCCCTCACCCGCAAGGGTGGCCGGTCACGGCCACTTCTTGCCAATTGAATTCATCTAGTTAATTTTTGCTTGCATTTTTTAATAATATTTGGGGGGGAAGGGGTTTGGGATCACCCATCACTCTAGGTGAGGGCCGCGACGCCCTCGGCCACGAACTAGATTTGGCTTGGGCTTGGCGGCCCTTGGCAAAGCCTCGAGTGTGGTCAGCCAAATCCCAACACCCAAAGCCCCACCCGAGCCGATGAGGGGTTGGCCAGATCTCAAAAAAGCATAAATGTAAAAAAGAGAAAAAAATCATAAAAAATTCAAAATATTATTAAAAATGCCATATCAACGATGGTTAATCCATGTTAGCATTTTTTGGTCAAAATTGATTAGATGGACTCAATTGATAAAAAGAGAAAATGTTTAGGACTAAATTGGCAAGAAATGAAAAATATTTAAGATTGAATTGGTAAAATTGAAATGTTTAGGATTGAAATGGCAAAAGTGTAATAATTTTAGGATTTGTTTGACAATTTTCCCATCAAATCTCCAGTGTTGGACACTAGAGTAGACGATTTGTTATCATGGATCATTCAAGTTTCATGCAAAAACATGCATAGAAGCTTTCACATTATTGACACACACTGACCCTTCAAGAAGAATCTGGTGGTGGGAATGAAATGGTGAAGAGTTGCCAACGTTAAGCTCTTCTTGGTATGACAATGTTAGTATCCCTTTCAAGTCGGGAAGAAAAGGATAGACTAGAATTTAAGGGGTCTCACAGTTGTTAAGGTAGACATCATGTTAGGATTTTGATTCTGGTTATTGTCGAGTAGGGAATTTATAGCATTTTACGTTTGGAGTAAGTAAAGGTAGGTGAAAGTCCTTTACTTAATAGGCAGCCCTTTGGGCAAGGTCTTACAAATGGCTGCTATTAAGTACCCACGGTTGTAAGACCTTGCCTGCTCCCTTACGACAACGCCAAGCTTATATCATCCGTATCAAAGGAGATTTGAGGTTTTATTGACAGAGTGCCCCCTGCGTCCTTAGGATCACGACAATTGTTGGAAAAGGAAACCCCAGATTACAACGACGACCACTGCTATGCCGACGATGACCCATCCCGGAGTATCCCACCACAAAATGTTGTTGTCATTGGACAATGCTGAATTCGCGACAAATGAAGAGGGAGGGCGAGGGGGGGGAGAGGGGAGGTACGGGTTGCCAGGACAATTTTGTGGACAGTTATGGTTCGCCATCAAGAAAACTCTCTGTAAAGCATCAATTCACGCTAGAAAAGTAGTTTTTCGAAAAGAGGGTGGTACTATATCAGAAAAGAAACACTTTTCAATACATAGATCGAGGTGGTTATATGACCAGAGTTCGCGGTCCTTGAGCTTGACGGCTATGGAGAATAGAGAACGGAGAAACAAGTTGCAGAGATCCAGAAAACAAAAACAAAGGGAGAGACGACCATCAGGTTGCCTTTGACCGAAGAAGGGGTGGGTCGGCGAGGGAGACGCCGGTATGGCAAGGGCGAGTGGTGTCTGAGGGCATTATAGCGAATGTGATGCTACATGCACTTGCGGTGGAGTTGTATCTACTCTTTCTAAAGAGAAATATTACGTTCTTCTCAAATTGAAAGCGTGTTCGAGTTGTAAAAAACCGGTTTTTCCGTTCAACATGAGCACATATTGCTCTTCCCTGTTCCTGTGCCAACTTTTTCATCTGCTTTGCTTTAGCCATAGACAACAAGTGTCGAGGGTATCCATGCAAGCGATGGCCGATCCTCACTGATGGCCCGAAGGGGCTGACAGCTCTCGCTGGCGAAGTTAGAACAGTGGTACTGACCATTAAACACCCCTGACTGTCAGCAGTCTCTCTCTCTCCCCCATTCGGTTCGAATTTTCTATTTTCTTTTTTATCTTTTTCTAATGTGGTGTTTGCATGGTGTCACATCAATGCCACTTTTCCTCAAACAACATTGATAATGTTACGGTAGATTTATGCGAATTTTAAATCGTGATCTTGGGCGAAAATTGTGATGAAGGGAACATGTGTTACACAAATAAAATTTTAAGATTTTTTTACAACAAAAAAAAAAGAAATATTAATGTCATAATGAGCATAATTTGATATTTCTACCGGTAATTTTTCTTGTTTGATTTGTGAGATTCTCGATGATGAAGCTCACGTCGCACACCTACGACCCATTGCATGCAAAAGATTCCTCCTATTCCTTAGGACTGCATGCGAAACTTCTCTCTTACGATATGAAGCCAATGTCGCCTCCACTGCTTTCGGTTTCATGCGCTGTCAAGTGGGCCTGAAGCTGCTCTCTAGGTTAGCACAGTCGAGAATATTCACTAAGATTTTTGGCGCCATGTAGCTGGACATCAATGACCTCGGCTACTAGACCAAGCGGTGGTGAAGCTAAGTGACGTCACCGGGGTCATTTAGGAGAACACCGCAAGAGGGAAGTACCCCTTTTTGCTTATTGCTCGGAATAAGAAGTTTAAAGCACCTTCCCGTAAAGGCAAAAGCGATTTGGATAATTTAAGATCCCTATTGGTTCGGATAATTTAGGGCACTTTTTTCATTTGCTAATTGCTCGGAATAAGAAATTTAAAAAATAAATTGCACCTTCCTTCAAGAATAAAGGAGGGAAAAGGCAAAGTGATTTGGATAATTTAAGATCCCTGTTGGTTCGGATAATTTAGATTCCTCTCCCACTAAGGAGAAAAAAAGACTATTTAAATCATTAAAAAATTAAAAGAAAATATTTTGACCATTCTAGATTTATGAAATGCCCCGCGAAAATAAAAATTTGTAAATTAAATGCTCAAAAATTGTTCTTGGGAACATAATAACAAAAAAAATCATTTTTGAGCAGAAATTATTCTCTAGAACATAAGCATTACCATGTGCAGCCTTGGATTCCTCTCCCACTAAGGGGAGACTAGAGACCATAGATCCCTGTCTTTGTAAATTAGAGTCAACACAGAATTAATTTAAACCTAGAAAAATAAGAAGGTCCCACAAAAAATCACATCAATCCAAACAGTTACATAGTAAATTTTAGAAACGAATTTCAGAAGTCTGAAACGAATTTCCTAAGCCTGGGAGGTGATCAGCCCAGCTAGACACACTGTTTGACCGTGTCCCGTTGATCATCGGATGGTGAGTAGGCACTCGTACGTTCAATCCCGAATCAATCGAGGCGGATATTTCTGTGTCGCGGAACAAATCGTTTTCCCCTACCACATTCCAAAATTAGAAACCCCAGTTACACTTTCACTGTAACTTAAATAATAATGGAGTAACTTCAAAACAGAACACTCTTAGCAGGTCCTCCTTCGTGGCAAATGCAGCGCGGGGACAAATCTGGAAACCACTAGCCAAATGCTTAACTGGAAGCATGTGCTGTCTTTTTTTATGTAAAGATTCTCGGCAGCCGACGTCGTTGACCGACGACCAATTGCACAACAAAAGATTCCTGTTCCTTTGGACCGAAAGCGAAACTGATCTCTCACTACGAAGCCAATGTCGTCTTCTATGAATGCTTTCCGAGTCATGCTCTGTTAAGTGGTCCTCAAGCTACACTCCAACTGGGTGTTTTTTCCCATCTCCTTCCTCACAAGCTTTGAGGAAATTATCAAGAAGGGAAATTGCACATGTTGCTTTTATTTGTTTTTTGCGGTGGTTTGGCGAATATAAAGTGGTTGAGCACGTAAGAATATCGCCTACAGAATGGACAAAACATGGGATCAAGAAAGTAATGGTCATAAACAAAACAAAATAAGAGACCGCTCTTTGTAAAGTTTCGAGCTTACCCGGGGTCGGCCGATGTTCGATATTAGGTAATGGGTATAGCCAAAGTACAAGCTATTATTCAAAGTAGTTTTCTTCTCGATGTCCTGTAATAAATCAATCTTTTTCCGCTCCACAGAAGGAAAAAAAAAAAAAAGGAGAGGAGAGTGCTCATTATTATCTGTGTCCACAAGTGAAAATTAATGTACCTTTTTTTTTTATTGGGGTATGTTTCATGCAGGATTTCACATATGGGTAAATTATAATTGTAGAAGTGACTATTTCCACTCCATGTATTAGTAAACCACAACTTCATAAGTAGTTGACCACAATAACCTTCAAACTAAAAATTCAAGTTTTTTTTAGGGCAGTGGTATTTCAACCACCATTTTGGCTACAATCATAGTGTGTTAATGCGAAGATAAAAGAGACAAAGCGAAGAAAAGATGAACAAAGGTTTTATGCCATTCCATTGACCGAGAAAAAATCTCTTGGAAGCCTACATTCATGGTAGAAATCTCCATATTTTCTTAGCTTTTGGGGCAGATTCATTCTCCTTAAATAAAGAAAAGTACATCATAATTGCTAAACATAGCTTATGATTTTTATGGTAAATACAATCTATATATTGGATCTCGATCCTCAATCTTGTCATGACTTGGCAAGTCCCGCCAACAAAAATGCTCCTTTATTCAGTTAAATAAAAAGAGGACGCTATTTCCACCACTATTTTGATTAGGACATTCCTGGTGGCAGGATCTCTCTCCCTCCCTCCCTCAGCCCTCTTACTGAGCTCTTGAGTGAGGGTTGGAATGGCACAAGCTTAGAGGTGGAGGCAAAGAGGAGCAGTGGTCGAGGGTTAAGGTGGCGATGTGACAACGGAGAGAGAGATGCAGACGCAGTAGAGTAGATCGAGGGAGAAGAGGGATTGTGCTGTGACGCTAGAGGCGAGTAATTAAGAGTGATGCGTGCAACGGCTAGAGCGTGTGAAAGTTGAGGATATTAGTGGTATGCTGTGGGGGGCTTGGCATGAGGGTAGGGACAGGGTAAGTTCATTTGAGGTTTCGAGCCATCAAGAGAATCTGATAATTATTTTAAGAGACAATATAATCAATGAAATTTTTTTCTTAAGCATCTCTTTGCTGTCTAGCAAAAAAAAAAAAAAAAAAAGAAGCACTTCAAGTTGCAGCAAAAATATTATCTTAATGGAGAAGGGAGAATGAGATCCTATCATGAGCAAATAACGAGATAATAGATAAAAAGTTAAATTTTAATTTGAAGGGTATTTTGGTGAACTATTTATAAATGGATGGCTTTGGCAATAAATGGATTGGAAATAACGGCTACCTATATAGCAAGACTGATTCTAGACCAATATAATTTGGCCAAGTTATTGCTTCGAAAGGAGTACTTTGTAAAAGTAGAGAGTAAAGGAGGTTCCTCAAATAAACCACCATTCTTGTAGCTTTTACGAGTTGCAACCGTTCGGCTAACCATGAAATTTCAGAAGATGGCCTAAAGGCTATGCACTATCCAGCACCTTTGAATTTTGCCTTTAGTGTCGCTCTCTGCTATGCCATCCAAGATTCTCTACCAACACTAGTCCTTGTTTACAAAGCATTGTCATTGTTATTAGAGGAAAAAAAAACTCAAAATTCTAAATTATATTTATTGTGACACATGTAATGCAAACTTGTATCAGTATAACACATTTACTTAAAATATATTTTTTGCAACACAAAAAGCTTTGAACTTATATTCATGCAGCAAATTTACCTCGGAATTTGGGGTGAATATATCATATGAATATAAATTTGGGATTTTTGGTATCATAAAAAATAATTTGAGGTAAATGTGTCATACGATTATAAGCTTAGGGTTTTTTGTGCTATAAGAAAATTTGGGATGAATATATCACAGTGAGTGCAATTTAAGACTTTTGGTGGCTTGTTCTATTATTATTATTGCTATTTTAGGAGATAAGTCGATGTTCGGTTAGAGATCTTGAATTAATTGTGACCAGAAAATCTTGCTATTATTGAACCTTTTCTGCCAAATTTATGAATTTTAAATTATGCGAGGGGACAAAAATGAAACCACTCATCCAAAATTTAGAGTCCAATATAAGTGCAGAAAAAATACCATACTTCTACTGAAGTCGAATATGCTCAAGATTGGAATCTCATCTCTTCTTATCACGAGAGAATCTTATTCCGATTCCAATTTGAAATCCCACTTAATTAAGATAATAAGAGTCAATATAAGGAAAGAGGAGTAAAGAGCATGCTACTTAGCACCGATCATAGTGGAGAGGCTCCTTTCCCCATTTCCATTGTGCAACGAATGGACCAAGACGACTTCAATAGCTATGCTTTTAAATACTAACAGATGCGTGCATTATCTTTACTCTAACTTCAGAGGCATACAAAAACATCATCTTAGAGGGAGGGAGAGTGACATCCTACCATGAGCAAATAAAGAGATAACAGTTAAAAAGTTGAATTTTAATTTGAAGGCATTTTGGTGAAATATAAATAATTGGATGGCTCTTTAACAATAATTATGGTGGAAATAGCAGCAGTCTAATTATATCAATAGGGACTGAGAGAATTACAGCAAGATTGATTCAATGATAATATGAGTGGGCCGAGTTAGTCAGATGAGGGGCTTGAAGGCCCACGGATGGGCCATGTAATGGACTGGTTATCAGAGAAAGCGTTTCACCCTTTTAAACCCAAGACGTTAGTCCCCTCGGCTCTGCTGCCTTTTGGGCTTTTCTTTCAAACGGGCTTTACTCCACAAACATGTTTTTCGTTTTTATTTTACATAAAGCCCATAGACCTGTTTTTTTCTTTTTTGTTTGGTCCATGAGCCCATGCACTGAATTTTCTTGTCTGCTTGGATTGGAACCCTTTTTCTTTTTTATTCTTTTTTTTTTTGTCACAAAATGATTTTATTTTTCTTTTTTGTTCGCCCAGCGGTGGGACCGGTGCTTCTGCGTAGCCTGGTCGAGCGGCGTCTTCACGTCCTTTATGTCGCCGAGCGGGATGAAGGCCGCGTGCAGGATCGCCTCGTTCACCTCCTCCGCCAATCCACCTACGTAGAGAGTGTTCTTCTGGACAGGAAAGTTGGCGGCCATTGAAGCTGTGCTCGAGCTTCAGCTCCTCAGCTTTCCTCTCCGTTTGGCGTTGGTTTCTCCCATTTTCTCGTCTATGGAACGATATGTCGAGGAAGGGGAACGTTGCGCCGCCAGCCCAAACTCCGGCGTAGTGGTCGCCGGACAGGTCTTCTCACTCGTGGTTCTCGCTTCAACGTTCTGGGATCTCTCTCTGATTCTCCAGATCCAGATCTCTCTCTCTGGCTTTTGCTCTCTCTCTTCCTTCGATCCTCTCGGATTTCTCCCTCCGTTTTTCTGTTCAGCCTCCCCAATAACCCAGAACCACAGCTCCTTGTTCCTCCCTGCTGCTCCCTCGGCGATGCTCGTCTCCGCGATTGGGGGGGATCCGTGTCCGAGCGGCGTCGTCGATTTTCTTTTTTCGTCCCCCCTTCCGTCGTCCCCCTCTGTCGCCTGTATGATGTATCTGTGGGAGAAGAGAGAATCGAAGGGAGGATGGGCCGGGCCGAAATAAAAGGGAGGTGGGCCTAAAGAAAAAGAAAATAAAATGGAGAGAAAAAGGTGGGCTGGGCTGAAGAGAAAAATAGAGGGAATATGAGCTGCTAAAGGGAAAAGAAAAAAAAAAAAAGATGGGCGAGTAGAGGATGGGCTGGGCTAAGCCAGCCCATTCAAATTTTTTTTTTTCGATTTTTAATTTTTTTTTTTTATCTTTTCTAGAAATTAATATGTATTTATATAAGCAAAGTAAATGGGCATCTAAGACAAAATAAACAAAAGTTCGGGTATCAACGGCTTCTAAGATGATCTTTGAAAATCAATGTTTATTGTGAAATTGCCCATGGTTGCTAAAATTTGGTGGCCGATCTAGATGGTTCCCTTGCCCTACATATTTTTTATATAGAGTAACCTTTCTTTAGATTCCATTAATTTCACAAAAAATATTTCTAGGAAAACGTTTTCCTCATTTTGTGATATTTGGATCACCTAGGAAAATAAGTCTAGAGAAAATATTTTTCTAATCAACGGAAAATTTATGCTTAAATTCAAGAAAATGATTTCCTTTTTAACAAATTGGAAATCATTTTATAAAATATTACTAGAAATTATAAGTTGAACTAGAAACTCTACACTTGGGCATTGGTTCCTAGGTTATTAGCATTCAAGAGCGAGTCTCCAGCACCTGGGCCTAGGTCCATAGAGGTTGGGCTCGTGATCTCAGCACATAAATCCATCGAGGCTAGGCTTGAGGTTTTAGTTTTTGTGCCCATTGCCTGATGCCTTGGCACCTTGGCCTGGGTCACAAATTAATGAACTATCAAGCTAGCGGGATCTTACAAAAACAATTGATGTCATTTTCCAACACAAGTTATTCTTATTTTTGCTACTCTGTTACAAGGGCGGTTCTAAGAATCTTCGAGAACTAATTTCCAATCTCTCAATAATAGTTGAAGAAGACAAAAATGAATCTTGTCACTTGATCATAAAATTATAAAAATAATTTTTTGTATTGCAACATGTATAGGAGTGACGAAAAGAAAAGCAAATATTCATAGTTACTTATAATCCGAAAATCTCTTTCTTTTTTTAATGGATCACAGAAATGCCGCAATTTTAAAAAGGCGTCATAAACCCTCCAACGCAATTATTTATCGCATCAAATCTCGAGAAAATTATCCAAAAAATCCTAAACCTTTTGCACTTTTGCCAATTCAGTCCTAAACTTTTCATCGGGGGAGGTTGGGATCTGGCCGGCAAAAGCTCATTGGCTCTAGGCGGGGGCTATGACGCCCTCACCAAGGAAAGCGATGGCACGCGAGCCCTCACCTAGAAACGGCGAGAGTCGTGGCACCCTTGCCATATTTGGCTAGGCGAGGGCTATACGAAAGCGTCCCGTAAAAGTAGGGGATAAAGAGGTTGCTTGTTAAGCCAGGCTAACCATGATATTTCTGATTATGGCCTAAGGGCTTTTAAATTCAACAGCTTTGACTTTTGACTTCACTTTTGCTCTCTCTGCCGTACCATCAAAGTTTCTATGCCATCATTTAATCCTAATTTACAACGCGTTGCCATTGTTTTTAATGCTATTTTAGGTGACTAAGTTGATGTTCGATTAGAGATCTTGAATAAGTGGCAATCTAAAAGTCAGAAAAAATTATCCAAAAAATCCTTAACTTGTTATATAACTATCAATTCAGTTATAAATTTTTCAGTTTTGTCAATTTAATAATAAATCTTTTGACGATTGGTCAATATAATTCTTCTTATCAATTTTCACTAAAAATCACCGACATGGACATAGATTCGTCGTTCTATGTGACACTTTTTTCAGCAATTCCCTAGTAAAATTAGCCTGAAAGATATATTAGCAATGGTAAATTGTCCATATACTTATGACCAAATTGAGAAAAATTAAAAATTTTATGATTGAATTGGTTGCTATACAGTAGGTTTATGACTTTTTAGGTAATTATTTCCCAAAAAGTCTTGCTACTTTAATAAGCTATTTACTAATTTTAAATTGTGCTAGCCAAAAAAAAAAAAAAAACTAAATTACTGATTCAACTCAAGAGTCACCGACCAAAAGAAAGAAGTCGGAAATCGAAAGAAGTCGGAGTCCAATAGAAGTGCACAAAAAATACCAAACATTTGCTGAACTCGAATATACCCAAAATCCCGTCTCTTCTTATTTCGAGAGCAACCTAATACTCATCCAATTCAAAATCCTATTTGATTAAAATAATAATAGTCAATTCAAGAGGAAAGAAGAGGGGAAAACATGCTACTCAACACTTTCGTTAGCCGCCCATGGTAATGGAAGACAATCTAAATCAATCATCATCATTAGAAGAACCATGGGGTGGACCACTTTTGAAGACCTTTGCTTGTGGATTATATTAAGTCTTGGAGACTCCTCGTCAACGATGATTGTGGACAATTGCCCCTGCCCTTGTCATGTCAGGAACAAATTCATCTCTTGGTTTTATTACTGTCGACCCACGAAATATTCCTTTAGAATAAAGTGATGTCCCATTAAGTTAGTCTCTTCTAAAAAATTAACAAGAACCAACATTCGAGATTCTTCCATAAATTTTTACAACCTCAGAAAAAAAGGATAGAAGAAAGAAGAAGAGGGTGGGACCAAGAAGCTGCCATACGCCTCTCAAAAAAGACAATGAAGACAGGATGCTCATTTCCTTAATAAAAAGTGTAATAATAACGTGTCATATTAGTGTTTGGAACAAGTCAAGAGTTAAATCATGATAGATGTCACGTTGATGAATTACATTGTGACAAATTTCATGATAAGATGTCACGTTGATGCTCATTTTCTTTATAAAAAGTGTAATAATATGTCATATTAGTATTTAGAACAAAAGAGTTATGTCATGTGTTATGTTGATAAGTCATGTTGTGATGGGAGTTGAAAAGTCTTTTCTCTCTTTTCTTTCTTTTTCTTTTCATCGTTTTCTTCAACCTCCAAGTTTGAGCTAGTCTCACCTCCACCTTCCTTTTTTCTTCTTATTTGTGTTTTATTGTTCATTTCTTGTCTTTTTTTTCTCTCTCTATTTAGATTTGAGAATTCTCTTTTCTTGATTTAGTTATCAATTTGAGAGTTTGAACTCTCTCGATTTAGTTTTAGATTTGGGTGTTATCATCTTTTAATCTAAATAAAGGAGTATAATAAATATGTTTTTGAGAATTCAATGCTCTTATGCTTTGTTCATGTATAGGTTCCCCTACCTCTAGCTTTAATAATGATCGCAAGAGTTTTGGTGTCTCATTGAATCGCGAAATTTTGCTCCTCCACATGTAAGATTTATGTTTGTTCAACCTATCTTGATTATTTTCATACGACGATAGTGTAGAGGCCGACTAGCCTTAAGCAATCATGTGTTTGTATGCTTAGACCATGCAAAGCTAGTTTTCTCCTTTTCACTTCAAGTTTCTGTCATGTATTATAAATTTTAGAATAGTAAGATAGCACCTTATCTCGATGGTATACTCTACACTTGCTTTCATGAGAATTTTATGTATCAAAAAATGGGGTCAGAAAGCCTTATATTCGAAATGAGAGTTTAGCCAGACTCTAAAAGTTTGTCTCAACATTTTTAACATAGCCCATTTCATGGTGGCAATTGCTGAATGAATTAAATTGCGTGTTTAATTAATTAAATCAAAATCTTAAAGTTGCAATAAATATGCCATTACGAGAGTGTACTCTAAATATCTCTTAGTGATTCATTAGTTTTCTTTCAATGATTCACCACTGAAAAGGTTGTGACAAATCCAAAGATCTATTTCTTGATAGACCATAAAACTACTGAAACATAATAAACCCTTCATCACAAATTTTTTTTCCCTCCAACACAATTATTTATTAAAACAGATCTCCTATGTTGGATACTAGAATAGATAATTTGTCACCATACATCATTCGAGTTTCGCATAGAAACATGCCCAGAAGCTTGCAGATTATTGTCCTTTGGAGAAGAAGTCTATCAGCCTTGCCAGATCAATGTTACTTTGGGAGTGCCCTATGTGTCTTTAGAACCACGACCATTGTAGAAAAGGAAACCACATATTACGGCGATGACTAATACTAGGCCGATGATGACCCATGCTGGAGTACCACCATGAAATGTTGTCGTCGGGATGATACTGAATTTGGGACCCATGAAGGGGGGAAGCACGGGCAACTCGGACAATTTGGTGGACAGCTATTGTTCTCCATCAAGAAATTCTCTGTAGTTCAATGCAAAGTGATAAGTTTACAAACATATTTTGAAGCATCGATTCACACAAGAAAAGAAGTTTCTTCTTCAAAAAGAAGGTGCTACTTTACTAGACAAGAAACACTTTTTTTGATCACATAAATCAAGAAGATTATAAGACTTGAGTGAGAACGAGATGATTGAAAACGGAATGAAGTAGGTGGTGCTTGCGTGTACCTTATCAAGAAGAACTGAGCAAACCGGTGGGTAGTGTTACACAACCAGCAAAGAAGTGAGGATTTCCACTTGGTGGCCTTTCATTATAATGGCTCTCTTCCATCCCCACTTATTGGTGGGCGGCTTTTAGTCTAGAAAAAGTATCGAAAAAGTTATAAATTTATTGTAATTGTGCTAATTCAGTAATGAACTTTTTTTTTTTTCAATTAATCATAAACTTTTTTGTATATGTGCCAATTCAGTCCATCCAATCAAAATTGATTGACCGGCATTGATAGGGAATTTGATTGTCCTACGTGCTATGTGTAGGCATAATTGAAAAATTAAATTGTGATTGATAGTCGACAAGGTTTGGAAGGATTCGTGCTAAGTTTAAACGCCCCCTAGTGAGAGGGACCGCTTGGTAATCCATCAATTTCCGCGCGAATCTAACTTGCCCTCGGAGGTGACCACAACCATTGCTGTCGTTTTCCTTGCACATGGTGGAGATGTAAAGCTGCTTTGGGCTTCTTCTTTTCTTTTTTTTTCTAATTAATTTTCTAGTCATTTTTTGAGAAGGGGTGTTACGTATACCCCTTAAGAACGGCTACGTAATCCCTTTATGACCGTTGGATAGAGAAAAAATAAATGTCGTCTGTTGACTGTAAAACCTTCAAGATTTTGTGTATCACAGCCTTCTTATAGGAATTATGAGAAAATTCAGAGAGGCATAATTTGTTATGATGCGGGGTTTCTTGATGGATTATAAAACTACGGAATTCAATAAACCCTCCAACAGAAACATTATTTCCTCCAACAACAAAAATTATTTATTGCATCGAATCTGAAATTTTGTACAATAGAGTAGAAAATCCGTCATTGTGCATCATTCAATTCCCATCCATGGTAATTCTATTATTTGATGACAACATGGATGACATGGATAGCATGGCGATGGTGGACATGGCGGCAATAGCAGCGGCAGCTTCAGATGTGATGACGACGAAGATGGCGGCTTCGATGGCGATGATGATGATGGCGGCAGCTTTGACGGCGGCTTCGATGGTGGCTTCAACTGTGGCACTAACTCTATTTTTGGAATCTCAATCTTCCATGTCGAATTTCGCAAAGTGGCGGTTCTGGCTCTAGGACCACGGCGAGTTTTTATAATAACGCCAACGGCTACAACGACGACAACGATGACTATGCTGACGGTGATCGAAGCCTCCCGGCATAGAGCGATCTTGCTCTTCAAAGATACAGAAACCGGAACATCCCCAGCCACCGGAGGAGGGAAATATTGGAAACCCGGACAATTTTGTGGACAATAGTCGTTGCTCCCCATCCGGAAAAACCCTCTTGTAGTTTAACTCAAGTGGTGAGCCTGCAAACACTTTTTCAAAGCATCATTCATGCCAAAAAGGAAAAAAAAAAGGGTGGTAATTTTTTAAAAAGATGGTTCTTTATCAGAAAAGAAACATTTTTTTTTTTTTATCTTAGTAGATCAGAAAGATTATATGATACGATCGCGAGATTGAGATAATTGAAAATGGAATTTAGCGAGATGTATATAATAAGTTGAAGAGTCGAAGAGGGTGCTTGAATTGTACCTTAACAAGAAGAACCAAGCAAACCAGGGACTGATTTTATCGCTACAAATCTTTCACGACTTGCCAAGAAATGTGAATTCCAGTAGGTGGCTCTTCTTTTGTTATAATGGCTCTCTCTACAGTGTGCTTTGGTCCCCTCTGTCGATAATTTTTTATTTTTTCATAAAGTTAGGATGTCTGCAAGAAGGGATGATTGGAAAACCGGACAAAAGAGTGGGGAAATTTCACATCACGTGACAAATAATCATGACGTCATGTTAATGACGTCCTTTGAGGATACAACAAATAAGGTCTAATTTCACAAAAATTCGCAAACCCTAAATCATTGTTAATGACGTAAATGTCCTAAACTTTATTTAGTCCATTGTGTGACATGAATACCTCAATTTTTTTATGTTATAAAAATCTCCGAACTTATACTAATGTGATAAATATATTATATATGAAACTGAAATAAGAAATATACATGGATTTAAGATGTATAATTAAATGGCGTTGCTTAATCTAGACAATATATTTGCAATTGCGTGCTAACGGTATCCAAGGGAGCGTTGGCCACCCCTTGCTGATGGCCCCACTAGGGTTGACGGCTCATGGTAGCAAAGTCGGAATGGCTGGGGCACTCCTTAAATGCCTTGGAATATAAGTTATATGTCTCTTTCTTCCCTAAGGTTTTTTTTTTTTTTTTTATTGGCCTCTTTAGTTCTCCATTTTCCTTTTAATCTTTTTCTCGTGTGGTGTTTGTGTGGCACTACATCGGTGCCACTTTTCCTCGGAACATATTAATAATGCCACTTTTGATCCACATCAGATTTTTAATGGAGGTTTTGCACAAAACCATGACTGAAGGTATATATATTTTAGATTTACAAGTTCGAGATTTTTCTGTGACATAAAGAAAGTTTAGGATATTAGTATTACACCAAGTATAATTTAACATTTACAGTGGCGTACTTTTTTTACTATTCTTTTCTTTTTAGTTGGTGAGATTCTTTTACAATAAAGTTCTAGTTTGTGACCCTACGACCCATTGGATGCAAAAGATTCTTACTCCTTTGGGGTGCATGCGAACATGCTCTCTTACCGCAAGGCAAATCTTAGTCTCCACTACTTTGGTTTCCTTCACTACTAGGTGGGCACGAAACTACTCTTCAGGTCGAGGACAGGAAGCAAAATTGAGTCTTCTTTTTTTACCCTTTTTATAAGCTTGAAGGAAAATTTTGAAAAATTAATGGTCATAAACAAAGCAAAACAAGAGACATCTTTTTTCTAAAGTTTAATAGAGGTTGGCTGATGTTCAATATAAGTATAGCCAAAAACCAAAAGAGCACCTTTGTAGTGAAAGCTGCACATAAGAACGAGAGAACTGAAAAAAAAAAAAAAAAGGAAAGATGAAAGAACTGTAGCAAGTGCTTCTTTGGACATAAATTCTAAGAAGAGAAGAAGAAAAAGGGGAGCATTGTCCAAAAAGTTATAAATCTTTTGCACATTTTCCAATTCAACCTCAAAATTTTCAATTTTACCAATTTAATTCTAAACTTTTTCACATTTTATCAATTGAATCTATCCAATCAATTTTTATCAGAAGTTGCTCACTTGAATGCTAGTTATCCTATGTGGCAATCGACATTGACATGAAAATTTTTAAACAAATTTTTTTTATTCTATTTTTCTTTTCTTTCATTTTTTTCTTCCATTCTCTTTCTCCTCTAGCCAGTTGTAGGCCTCAACAATAGCTAACAATTGACCTATGGCAAGGGTCGGTGAGGTTGACCTTGTAGACATCGAGCAAACCTCACTTGTCCCTAGCGAGGTTGCGAGGTTTGAGCCTCACCCAAGCACAGTGAGGCTCGACCTCTCCCAACGATAGCAAGGTCAAGCCTTGCTAGTGGCTGGTAGGGGCAAGCTTCACCATAAGCTAGCGAGGTGAACCTTGCCAAGGCCTAGCTATTGGTTGGAGGAAGAAAAAGAAATGAAGGAATTAAAAAGAAAAGAAAAGAAAAAAAAAATAGAAATAATAAATAAATAAATAAATTATTCACAAAAAAATAAAATATTATTATAAATTATTCATTTCGACAATTTCTCTTAGACTATGCCATATAGGATGGTTGATATTGACGTCTTCACCCATTAAACACGAATTTTGGCCAAAATTTTGGTTGTACGAACTCAATTGGCAGAATGTGAAAATATTTAAAACTCAATAAGTAAAATTGAAAAGTTTAGG
Source organism: Corymbia maculata (assembly GCA_014182735.1). Lineage (NCBI taxonomy): Eukaryota > Viridiplantae > Streptophyta > Magnoliopsida > Myrtales > Myrtaceae > Corymbia > Corymbia maculata. The sequence continues at coordinate 25,334,296 of CM024683.1, read as the reverse complement.
ATTGAATTGAAAAAAATGCAAAATATTTAGGATGTTTAGACAATTTCTCTTAGAAAAAACTAATTCTATGGCAATATAAGTGGGCCCAAGTTATTGAGATGAGGCTCATTCAAGCCCACCGATAAACTATGCAGTGGAATGTATAGCAGAGAAATCATCTTCACCCATTAAACGACGAACCACAAGAGCAAAAGTCACGGCAGCCAACTACAGCTAGACGACTTATGAGGGAGGGGAGACCGGAGCAGCCGCCAACGTGCGGTTTTTGGGGCATCCACCTCCAATCCCCGTAATCATCGACCCATAACATACATCAAGTCACTAACCTTCCTAAAGTAAAGATTCCTCTCGACGAATCGATTAAGCGTGCTTTCGGTAGCCATTGAGTACGCTGCTAATCATTATTTGTGTCCGCAAGAAGGTTTAAACTATCAATCCTTTTATGTGTCGTTGCCCTGCCTTTCTTTGAGTGCTTAGCCTCCTATTGGCCTTTTTGTTTGTTTTCTATTTCCATCATACTTACTAGTAATCGATGCGGTTGCGTGTTTGAATAAACCCACGTTGATTCGTCATTGTATTCGTGCATGAATTTTTTATTGATTCATCATAAAAAAATGAAATTATTTTACTAAATGGATTTCTATTCCAAAAACAGATTTGGAATAAATTTGTTCTAGAAATAGAAATAGAATGATTACCATGTGCAGCCTAAAATTATGAAATTCAATAAATGTTCCAATAGAAACATTATTTACTCCACCAACAAAAATTATCTATTGCATCAAATCTGAAATGTCATACAATAGAGGAGACCATCTGTCATTGTGCATTATTCAATTACCACCCAAGGTAAATTTCTCACTGTCGAGTAATGCGTTCGGCTTCTCCGGCGGCCCACAAGGCGACTCCGGCCCAACCTGAGGCGTCTCTGGCGGCGCCCCTAGCATCTCCGGCGGAGCGCTCAGCGCTTCCGGCGAAGCCCCTGGCGCGTTCGGCGGCGCCCGGCGCCTTCTCGGCGGCGAGCGCTTCGGCGGCATCCGGCGCGCCGCCGCCGGTCCGAGCACCTTCGGCGGCGGCTTCGATGGCTGCTTTGGTACGACCACAGCGAGTTTTTATAATAATGCCGATGGCTACAGACGATGACAACGATGACTATGCTGATGATGATCCACCTCAAAGCGGCTCGGGACGAATGGTCATCGCTTTCCAAATATACAGAATCTGGAACGTCCTATGCCGATGGAGGAGGGAAGTACTGGAAATCTGGAAAATTTGGTGGACAGCAGTCATTGCTCTCCATCAGGAAAACCCCTCTGTCGTTTAACGCAAGCGATGAGTCTGTGGACATTTTTCAAACCATCATTAAAAAAAAAGGGTTGTAATTTTTGAAAAAGATGGTACCTTATTAGAAAAGAAACAGTTCTTTTCTTTTTATCACGACAGATTGGAAAGATCATATGATGCGAGCGCGAAATTAAGATAATTGAAAGTAAAAATTTAGCGAGATGTAATATAGGTGGAAGAGTCGAAGGAGGTGCTTGCACCGTACCTTAATGAGAAGAACTGAACGAACTCAGGACTGATGTTATCGCTACAAATCTTTCACGACTTGCCAAGAAATCTGAATTCCAGTAGGTGGCCCTCCCCTTGTTATAATGGCTCTCTACCGTGTGCTTTGGTCCACTCCGTCAATATATTTTTTTTTCTCTTTTTAAAGGCGAGGACGTACGTAAGCATGATTACGTAAGCAGGGATGATTGCAAAACATGACAAAAGAGTTGGGGACATTTCATATCAATTGACAAATAATCATGATGTCTTATTAATGAAAAAATTATCAAAATAAATTATAAAATTGTTATAAATATGTCAATTTAGTTTTAAATTTATTTTTTAATCAATTGAGTCCTAAGTCTTTTATAATTATATCAGTTCAGTCCTTCTGATCAAATTTGGCCAGCAATGCGGACTTGATCATCAGTGGTGCTAGCGATAAAATTTTAATAATATTTTATTTTTCAAATTATTTTATCAATTTTTTATATTTTCTTTTCTTTTTCTTTTTTCCTTTCTCTCTTTTTCTTTTTTCCTCCTCCCCTCCCTCCTTTGGCTCCAGTGACCCGTCCAAAGGGGAGGGCTAGCTGATCACCAGATTGAGGCAGCCGGGCGAGCTCCCCTTGCCATCACTGGGCGAGGACGAGCTACCGGTGGGGCATTGGATCTGGCAAGGGCTTGCGTTGCTAGTGGATCAGCGAACTCGCCGGCATCGGGAGTCGAACTTCTTGAGCTTGGATTTATCAAGAATGGTGGATATCGTCGATGCTTTTTTGGTCGAATTTGTGGGTTTAAGAAGCTTGGTTTGGTTGTTGGGGGAGAGGTCCGATTTGGGTTTCATCAGCTTGGTCTGGTTTTTGGTGGAGAGACTGGATTTGGCGAGCGTGGTTGGCTTGGCTTTATTCTTAGGTGCAATGATTTCATCATCGCCGCCCTCCACTTGTCGAACCTCCAGCGATCTTCTCCTCGCAGTGCCTAGAGAATGCTTGCTCCGAATCCGACACTCCGAGCTAGCACCAGCACAGAGGAAAATGAAGGAACACATGAAAACGATAGCAACGCAGAGAAGAGCCAGCGCAACCCTTCCACAATTGAAGCGCACAGGCGGAGCCATTCTCGACGTCTCAAGCTGGCGACGGATCCACGATTGGTGAGGTGAGCCCTTGCCAGATTCGACGGGAGCTTGCTTGGCCACCTCAGTCCGGCGACCGGCCAGCACTCCTCTTTGGCCAGTCGCCGGAGCCAAAGGAGGGAAGAAGAGGGAGGAGGAAAAAAAAAAAAAAAAAAAAGAAAAAGAAAATATAAAAATTAATAAAATAATTTTAAAAAATAAAATATTATTAAAAAATTATTGTCGACGCCGCTTGACGGCACTTTAGCGTCAGACGGCTAAATTTGGCTAGATGACTTGAATTAGCATAATTACAAAAGATTTAAGACTTGATTGATAAAAAATAAATTAAAATTAAATTGACATAATTATAATGTATGTATGATTTTTTTTTTTTTTAAAAATGAAATAAAGGTTTTACAATCATCCCTATGTACATCCTCACTTTTAAAAAGTCAAAAAAAATTGTTGACAGAGGGGACCAAAGCACGTTGTATTGTCATGTCTTGAGAGCTATTATAACGAGAGGACCACCTATTGAAATTGACATTTTCTGGCTAGTCATGTAAATCCACGCCCAATCGGCTGAAATGGCCAAAACCCTAGCGGTTCATACAGTTTTGGAATGGTGGATAGAAGCTATGAACTCCACTTCAAAGTGGGGAAGTCTTCAGGGAAGTCTTCGACTGAAAGAAGACCCACATCACGTGCAACTTTCCAGCGACAACCTGTCGGTGGTGGATATGGTGATGGGCCAAATAGAAGTATCGTGGGCCTTGCAAAGTCTGGTTCAGGATTGCCGCCAGCTATTGGGCCGTCTCCCACAGATCCAATTGATTTTCGAACCAAGGGGGACTAACAGAGCTGCGGATTGAGTGGCCAAAGCCCACCGGGCCGGAAACCTTTCCCTTAATTGGGCGTCGATGCCACCACACCTGCTATTTTCACTTTAATGCTTAGACTTTCGTAATGAATGTACTTCTTCCTCTGGATGACGATCAATCAATGAAGTATTTTCATGACCAAAAAAAAAAAAATGTAAGATTGTAGCGATAACATCAGTCCCTAGTTTGCTCAGCTCTTCTTGTCAAAGGTACAGTTCAAGCACCTTCTTCGACTCTTCAATTAATATTATATCTCACTAAATTTCATTTTCAATTTATGTTGATCTCATGCTTGCATCATATATCATGATAAAAGAAAAAAAAAGAGTTGTTTCTTTTCTAATAAGATACTCTTTTTCAAAAATTGCGATGTTTTTTTTGTTTGAATGATGCTTCGAAAAGTGTCCGTGGTCTCACCACTTGCATTGAACGACAGAGGGTTTTTCCCGATGGAGAGTAATGACTACAGTCAATCAAACTATCTAGGTTTCCAGTACTTCCCTCCTCCATTGGCATGGGACATTCCGGTTCTGCATTTTTGTTGTCGGTAATACAATATTAACACGGGCCTTACATAAATCTAGCGAGGGAATGTCAACAATCATTCCGTGAAATATATAATATATATTGCTTAGAAAAAAGTATTTTGTTAAACTAGAGAGTAAGGGAGGTTCCTTGAGTAAACCACCATCCTTATAGCTTTTACAAGTCGCAACTGTTTGCCAATCTAGGCTAACCATGAAATTTCGGAAAATAGCCTAAAGGCTATCCAGCGCCTTGACTTCGATTTCACTCTCCGCGATACCATCCAAATTCTCAGCCATCACTAATCCTTGTTTACAAAGCATCACCATTGTTATTAGGAAAAAGAAGAAGCAAAAAACTTAAATTATGCTCATTGTAACATATTTACCTCAATTTTTTTTTTTTTGCAATACAAAAATCCCTAAACTTAACCTATGTAACATAGTTACCCCAAATTTGTATCAATACGACATATTTACTTCAAGCTTTTTTTAAACACCAAAAAACCTAAACCCTAAACTTATACTTATGCAAATCCTAAACTTATACTTATGCAACACGTTTATCTCATAATTTGGGGTAAGAAGTTGCATGAGTACAACTTTGGGGTTTTTGATATCATAAAAAAATAATTTGGGGTAAATATCTCATATGGATATAAGTTTGGATTTTTTATGTCGTAAAAAGAATTTAAGGTAAATGTGTAACATGTTAAAAGTTTAAGGTCTTTTGTGTCACAAAATTTTTTTAGGTAAAACTGTGTCACGGTGGACATAATTAGAGTTTTTGATAACTTTTTTCCCTTGTTATCATTGTCATTTCGGGAGATAAGTTGATGTAAGTTTAGAGATATTGAATTAGTCATGACCTAAAAATCTTGAGAGTATTGAATCTTTTTTGCCGAATTTATCAAATTTAAAATCGTACGAGGGGGAAAAAATGAAACCACTTATCCATATAGCTCAATATAAGTGCGCACAAAATACTATACTTTTACTGAGGTCAAATATACTCAAGATTAGAATCCCATCTCTTCTTCTTGTTATGAAAGTATCCTATTCCAATTCCAATTCAAAAACCCACTTAATTAAAAATAACAAGAGTCAATTGAAGGAAAGAAGAGTATAGAGCATATTATTTAGCACTTTTCTTTAGCCCATCATAATAATGGAGAGGCAGTTTTCCCCTTTTAAATATCAACAGATGCTTGCATGGTCTTTACTCTAACTTCAAAAGCATACAAAAATACCATCTTAGAAGGAGGGAGAGTAAAAAAGCTCTACCACCTATGTAGTTTCTCTACCTCAGGGTAGTTTCCTCCAAACCCTAGTCATGGAGTTTCTTCAAACCCCTACTTTGGCATGCAGATTGCAGCTACACAATGGATAGAAACCCCCACACTGAACCTCCCGATTACTTTGGCCTTGCCCTAAACACCTTGTTCTCTCTTAACCTGCCCTAACCCTCTCCCGCATTCCTCCACGAGCCCCTCTTACCCACACCATATGCTTTGCTCCTTACCCACTCCTACTCGTACGTTTGTGGTGTGCCCTCCTCCCTAGCATGTAAGCCAGCTCTCCCTTGGTGCGGTTCCCCTCCCCCATCGCAGCTTCAACTGGCAAGACGTATCTCCTTGGCATACCCTCCTGCTTCGCATGTGAGCTAGAACAACCCCTGCTGCGGGTAGGCCCTCCTCTCCTCACCGCAACACATGGCACCAGAGGGTAGAGCCTTTGATCACCTAGAAACTCTCTGCAATAAGCTGGGTAAGCTCCTGCACACACAAGAATTGCAAATCAGGGATGAAGACTTCTCAGAACATAAACTAGTGGAATGTAGATTCTCCTTGATGGGCCAACTATTTCTTAATCCTAGCTTAAACCACCAAGCCTTGATCACAACCATGAGAAAGGCCTGGAGATTAGATAATGTTGCTATGACACCCATGGAAAATGGGGTCTTCTGCTTCAATTTTCATAGCGAAACAGATCGGCAAAGAGTTCTAAATGGGGGGCCTTGGTGCTTCTCAAATCACTTACTTTTGCTGAAACCGTGGGAGCCGGACACGCCCCCTCACTGTTACAAGTTCACAACCTGTGCATTCTGGGTAAGAATCTTAGGACTTCCTTCTGAATGGAAGTCAGAAGGCATTGTGCACAAAATTGCCAGCAGAATTGGCAAAGTTATTGAAGTTAAAGTAGAGAAAAAAGGCCCGGTGGCCCAAAGAGTGGGGAAGGCCAAAGTTGAGCTCGATGTAGCAGCGGAGCTCATCGTAGGGCAACCGATGACCCATGGAAACAAGAAAATTTGGTTGGACTTTAAGTATGAAAGGCTCCCTTTCTATTGCTACTCGTGTGGCAAATTGGGGCACTACGCAACCTCTTGCAAAACCATACCCTATGATGAAACAAAATTCAATACAAAAATTGCTAGCTACTATGGAAATTGGTTGCGCACAGAAGTCCAAGATCACAGCCCCTTTTGGGATGTTTGCTATGCTGGAAAATCACCTGAGGACAGCTTCCATGATTCAGATATGGTCCTAGAGACTCAAGACAACCCCCCACCCACACTATTGCTGCAGGATATGGACAGGGCCAGCTCCTGCAATCCAAATGCCAGCTCGGGTTAGGGGAAGGACTTTCCAATTGCCATGCCCAGTGGTGAGCCCATAATCACAGCCCCCCCTTAAAGAGCTAGAAAGGAAGTTCTATTCCTCCCCGCACCCCCTTACCTGCCCCCCCCCGGCCCATGCTGTCCCCCCTAAAAAAAAGGAGTGCAAGGGCCCTAAAACACCATTGGGCAAAAAACAACGATGGTTCAGGTCGTACAAGCACAAGCCCACTTCTACTGACTGGTTGGATGAATCCCAACTCAGGAGACTCCTATCGGAATAACTAATGACCCCTCTGACTGGGCTATGATGGCTAGCCCTAAAATGCCACCTTGGGATAAATGAACATACTGTGTTGGAACTATCAGGAGGTGGGTACACCCTTGACAGTTCAAGAACTGCAAGCCCTTGTGGCTTTGCACTGGCTCGCTATAATTTTTTTGATGGAAACCAAGAACCAAGAGCCTGCACTTCAAAGAATTAAAAGAAGACTAAACTTCCCCTACTGCGAAGTTGTCAACCCAAGGGGAATGGCTAGAGGTTTGGCCATTTTTTGGGACGACCGAGTCGCCCTTGTACAGAAATCCTACTCGAACCATCACATGCACTTCGCGTGCAAGAACCTAGAAGATGGGAAAACTATGCAAATCACTTTCCTCCATGCCCCCTATAGCCTAAATCGAAGACTCGAATTTTGGGATGAACTCTGACAAATCAACTCCTCACTAAGACTACCCTAGGTTTTTTTGGGGGACTTTAATGAAATTTTGTTTCACTGGGAAAAAAAAGGGATCCTACTTTGCTGATAGAGCCCGCATGATAGCCTTCAGAGACTTGCTAAACGACTGTTCCCTCATGGACATGGAAAGTAAGGGATATGCATTCACTTGGTCTAACAACAGAGAATGGCCGGCAAACATAAAAGAGCGCTTGGACAGGGCTTTGTGCACTGTGGAGTGGCGTGTTCTTTATTTGGAAGCTGAAACTACTGCCCTACCTGCATTAGGATCTGACCACAGCCCCTTATTGTTGGCACTACAAGTTGACAGGGTGAGAAGAAAGGAAATTTTTAAATTTGAATCCTTTTGGCTTGAGAAAGCCGAATGCATGGAGATAATCAAGGCTGCATGGGAGTCAATCCCAGCATAAGACAGAATCCTTCCCCTCAAATTGCGAGCTGGCACTAAGGCTTTGATGGCATGGAGCAGGAGAATTTTCCCTAATGGGCAACGGAGGATCTCTCTTCTAAAACAGGAACTACAAGCCCTTATCAACAGCAACAACTTCCCCTAGGAAAGACCTAAAGTTCAGGCCATTAAGGGTGAGATAGAAGACCTATGGAGGCATGAGAAGATGTACTGGGGGCTGAGGTCGAGAATCCAGTGGCTAAAATGGGGCGACAGGAATACAAAATTCTTCCATGCTACCACGGTCCAAAGACGACAGAGAAACAGGATTACCCGTCTTAAGACAGCGGGAGAAACCTGGGTCTTCTATCCAAACCAGATCAAGCACACCATCGAGGACTACTACCGACAGCTCTATCTAACGAAAAGAGAGCGAGAGTTTTCTCCGATCATCGAACAGTGTCCCAGAATAGTCACCGACCAGATGAACCGGTCATCGAACAGTGTCCCAGAATAGTCACCGACCAGATGAACTCAATTCTATTGGTTGAGCCCTCTGAAGAGGAAATTAAATTAGCTACCTTCCAAATGGGCGCCGAGAAAACCCCTAGGCCCGATGGCCTAAATGGCCTGTTCTACCAGAAGAATTGGAAATTCCTAAAGGAAGACATTGTTTCAGAAGTCAAGGAATTTTTTAAAACGGGCTACATGCTTCCAGAGCTTAATCAAACAAGCCTTGTACTCATCTCGAAAACTCAGAACCCGGAGTCTTTAGACCAGTATCGTCCCATCAGCCTTTGCAACTACGAGTATAAAATTATCACCAAAATGATGGCTAATAAACTCAAACCTTTGCTACCCCAGCTCATTGCAGAAGAACAAAGTGCCTTTGTAGGGGGACGGTGCATTCAAGACAATATTTATATGGTCCAAGAGGTCCTACATCAAATCTGAACTAGAAAGAGAAAACGCAAATTTCAAGCCATTCTCAAGCTAGACATGAAAAGAGCCTATGACCGGGTTGAATGGGACTTTCTATAAGCTTGCCTAGTGAAGATGGGCTTTCATGCAAGGTGGGTGAAGTGGGTTATGCAATGTGTTACAACTGTCTCCCTTAGTGTCAAAGTAAATGGCGAGCCACTACCTTTCTTTTACCCATCCCGAGGAATCAGACAAGGGGATCCTTTGTCCCCTTACTTGTTTATTCTAATGGCTAACGTGCTGTCAAACTTAATTGGAAAAGCGCTGGAGGATCAAAGCCTAAAGGGTATCAAGCTAAATAGGTCGTGCCCCACTCTATCCCACCTCTTATTCGCTGATGACTCGATTTTTTTCCTAGATGGATTGATCATTGAGTGCCAAAATTTAGCCCTAGTGCTTAACCAGTACTGCACGGCCTCCGAACAGCAGGTAAATTTGACCAAATCGGGAATCATTTCAGCCGGGATTGCCCCAAATCCCTAATGAATAACATGGCACAAGCATTGAGGGTGCCCATCCTACCTCACACGGGCAAGTACCTAGGTATTCCCTCAGACTGGGGAGCCTCGAAGAAACATATGTTCACATGGGTTATGGGGAGAGTCAACATGAAATTGGAAGGATGGAAGGAAAAATTGATTTCCCGAGCTGGTAAGGAAGTTCTCTTAAAATCAGTGGTCCAAGCTATTCCTCAATACACCATGTCGATTTTCAGAATCCCAACACCTATCTGCAAGGCTATTGAACAGAAAATTGCAAAGTTCTGGTGGAAATCAAGCGAACATAGAACAAGTATTCATTAGAAACGATGGGAGGTGCTTAAGACTAGGAAGGATGAAGGGGGTTTTGGCTTCCGAGACTTGACAGATTTCAATACAGCCCTACTGGCTAAACAGGCCTGGAGACTAAGTTTAAGTCCAAACTCTCTATGGGGTCGTCTATGCAAGGGACTATACTTCCCCCATCAGGATTTTTGGCATGCAGGGAAACGTCAAAAAAACTCTTGGGGATGGCTTAGCATCCTAGTCGGCAGAGACGCTATCCCCTCTGCTATGCGCTGGAATGTTGGAAATGGAACCACTATCAAGACTAGGGAGGACAAGTGGCTCCCCAAGGGACTCTTATATGGACCAGCAAAACAACACGAGCCTCCAATGGTGACGGATTTCATATCCCCCATAGAAGGAACCTGGCAGCTACCACTCCTATAGGACACTTTTAATGACCAGACACTTCAGGAGATTCTAGCGATTCCCCTACACCCACAGCTGGGACAGGACTCCATAATTTGGCCGGGCACACTTGCGGGCCAATATACCGTTCAAAGTGGCCACATCTTTCTACAATAGTCTAAAGCAGCACAACATTCATCAACAACAACAGCAGCCTCATCATCTTATAACCCCCCTAGCGGACTGTGGAAGCGCATTTGGCGAACCCCCACCCCTCCAAAAATCCGCCACTTCCTATGGATGCTCTGCCAAAACGTCCTAGCGACTAATGCCAACCTATTTCGGTGTAAATTGTACCTAACCCGGTGTGCCCTTTGTGCCGAAATTGCGTCGAATCTGTTGAACACATGTGTTTCCTCTGCCCCTGGACAGAATCTATGTGGGGTCAGCATAACAGCCGAATTCAGCTCCCGAGCCCTGGCCCCAACAGAATCGAAGACTGGGTCATGCTATTTTTTGAGCAGGAGGACTTACCGGCTGCTACGCATTCTACGGCCATCATCTGGGAGATTTGGAAGGCAAGAAATGCTGCTGTATTTTAGCATTGGAAGCCAAGTGCAGAAGCGGTGCTGGAGACAGCGTCGGCCACGATCCGCCGCTTCAACGCCTGGACGGACAGAATCAGAAAACCCAATAACAGCTTCAGCAGACTGATCAGATGGAAACCCCCACCGACGCATGGGCTCAAAATCAATACAGATGGATCTTACCTCTCGGGCGACGCAGTTGGCTCGGTGGCATGGATCTGCCGTGATTCCACCGGCCGCCTATTGCACGGAGGCGTGCGATCGGTCCCGGCTTCCTCCTCTCTGCTGGTTGAGGCGTGGGCTTTGTTTGATGCCCTAAGCTTTGTTTCTGCCCAACAGATTTCCCCATCAGCTGAGAGTCACGCAGCCCCCTTTCTCCCAGGCAACGTCGTTCTGCTGGAGACAGACAATCAACAACTTGCTGAAGTTCTCATCTAGCAGCAGCAGTCCACGTGGGAGGCGCGGATCCCAGTCCAGAATTGCAGGAATTTTCTGTCGCATTTGCCTAATACTCAGGTTATTTTCTCTCCACGCGAGACTAATATCAGTGCCGATTGGGTTGCAAAAAACCATCGGAGAAAATGCTTACCCGTAAACCGGATACAATCCCCCCGCTTGTCTATGGCAATTGCTCTGCATGCGACGCCCATATCATGGGCCCTCCAAATCCTGATTAAATTTAATGAAAGCGTTCTATTTCGACCCAAAAAAAAAAAGGAGGGAGAGTGACATCCTACCAAGAGCAAATAAAGAGATAATAATTAAAAAATTGAATTTTAATTTGAAGGCATTTTGGTGAACTATTTAAAATGAATTGATTTTAATAATAATTAGGATGGAAATAGCAACTACATGATTATATCGGAGGGACTTTCGACCGAAAAAAATTATAATAAAAGGGACTGAGAGAACCATAGGAAGACTGGTTCTGGGATGATATAAGTGGGCCGAGTTACTCAGATGAGGGTCTTGAAGGCCCATGGATGGACCATGTAATGAAATGGTTCTAAGAGAAAGCATTCACCCTTTTAAAACCAAGGCAGCGGTCCCCTTGTTTGTCATGCCTTTGGGGCTTGCTTTGAAACGGGCTTTACTCCACAAACATGTTTTTTTTCCCTTTTAATTTACAAAAGCCCATAGGCCAGTTTTTCTCTTTCTTGTTTGGTCCATGAGCCCATGCACTTAGTTTGTTGTCAGCTTGGATTGGAACCCTTTTTCATTTCTGTTCCCCATTGCTTCCAAGATAATCCTTGAAAATCAATGCTTATCGCGTAAAACAGTGCACGGTTGCTGAAATTTGGTGTATCTAGGCGGCAACACCCCCTGCCCGCCAGACTTTCGAGGAAGGGTTAACATTTATTTTAATCACCACCAGAATTATCGGTCGACCATTAGAATGAAATGTTTTTGCCAAAGATGTCGCTACATTTTCACAGTGTAAACCAAGCAAGGGAATATCGACAATTATTCAACGAAATACATATATGGAAGTATCTTGTAAAATTAGGGGACAAGGAGGCTGCTTGTTAAGCCAGGTTAACCATGATATTTCTGAATATGGCCTAAAGGCTTTTAAATCCAGCAGCTTTGAGTTTTGACTTCTCTGTCTCTCTCTGCCGTGCCATCATTTAATCTAGGGCTGAGCATGATGGACTGCCCAACCTGGGATTGGACCGGACCGGACCCGGTTCCCAGAGGGATCGGTCCGGTCCCCGGTTCCATATTATGGAACTGGTGATTTTCCGTCCAATTTCTCATTCCAAAGGAGAACCGAACTGAACTAGACCGAACTTTTTAAATATGTTTTTTATTTTTCCAATTTTTTAAAAATAGACTATTTTAATTTTTAACACATATATAAATTAAATTAAACTATTTTAATTTAAAGAGACTATTTTAATTTTGTGGCCTTTTGTGACCAATAAAAAGTCTCATTGTTCCTTGCTACTTAAAGAGGAAGCTTACTTAGTAGTTTCTTCTTCCACCCAATGTGGGACTAAAGTTTCAAGAGTTACTCTCTCATTCCTCACACTCGCTCCCCCTCTCTCTTTCTCTATCGCTCCCCTCACTTGCAAGAGAAAAGGCACTCACTTGCAAGAGAAAAGGCACTCCAAGAGTCCCAAATCAACCAAATACTCATAAAGCCTAAGAGAGATTGTCTATAAAACCCAAGTCAAGCTCACACAAGTGGAATTTAATTTTTTGCCTGTAAGCATACATGTGATTAGTTCTATTGGGATGGCTTTGCAATTGAACCACTTCAAGTTTCATTGGACTGGCTCAGATCAGACCGAAATTGATGGCCCAGTTCGGTTCTCGTTTCCCAATTTTGGGAATCGGTCCCCCCGGTTCGATTCTTGGTTCCACCTTGGAACCAAATCAAATCGGTGGTTTTGTTGGACCGACCCGGATTGGATCGGGACCGATGGCCCAGTCCAGTTCCCGCTTCCCAATTTTGGGAACCGGTCCTCTTGGTCCGATTCCTAGTTCCACCTTGGAACTGAATCAAACCGGGAACCAATCAACCCTAATTTAATCCTAGTTTACAAGGTGTTGCCATTGTTTTTAATGTTATTTTAGGAGATTAAGTTGATGTCCGATTAGAGATCTTGAATTAGTCACAATTTAAAAGTCGGAATAATTATCTAAAAAGTACTAAATCTATTATACAATTGCCAACTCAGTTATAAATTTATAAATTTTTTTAAATTTAGTCCCATATGGTACAGCTGACGATGGCCATTATGTCGGCGATTTCTGACTGAAATCAGCCAAAAGGATATATTGGCAATTAGTCTAAAGATTTATGACTAAATTCATAAGTTGTTAACACGTTTATAATTAACTTGACAAAATTAAAAAGTCTATGACTGAATTGACTGTTATACAATGAGTTTATGATTTTTTAGATAATTATTTCCTTAAAAGTCTTATTACTTTTATCGACTATTTACGAATTTTAAATTGTGCAAGTGAAAGGAAAAAAAGAAAAAGAAAACTCAACCACTTATTCCACATTCGGAGACCAATAGAAGTGCGCAAAAGATCCCGTACCATTGCTGAAGTCGAATATACTCATCATTGGAATCCCATCTCACCTTATTACGAGAGTATCCCAATCCTTATCCACTTCAAAAATCCCATTTAATTAAGATAATAAGAGAAAGTACGAGGAAAGAAGAGTTAAAAACATGTTTGTTAGCAAGCCACCCCTTTTTAAAACGTGCATGAATCATTCATGACGACTCTAATGAAAGAATGCGAGTGCTTTAAACTCAAAAGTATTAGCGGATGCGTGCATTATCTCTTGCTGAGCCATACAAAGTTAAATTCAGCTCCCACGTGCCTCCCGTCCATTAGCCCATACATTTACCTTTCACCTATGAAAGAAGAGTCAAGAGCATGCTTTTTTTTCACTTGTTCAAAAGAGAAGAGAGCATGTTACTTAGCACTTTCTTTAGCCGATCATAATGATGGAGAGGCTAGTGAAAAGAGTGCAATTGCTATATACTAATAAGTATTAGCACATGCGTGCATTAGTTTGCTCTAACTTCGAAGGCATAGAAAGTCAAATTCACCACACACATTCACCTTTCACCTACAAACGCATTAGAGCCGCTCAATGAAATTACGCCTTTGGATGTTTCTGGGAAAGGCATCCCAACTCAGAGTTCTCTCCGCGGGGTCAGAGAGTCCATGTTGAGAGAATCACATTGGCCATAGTTCTGGAAAGCACATGCTCGCATGATGATCATAGCAAATCAATTTAAAGAAATGGGGAAATGCATTTTATTGTTGTCTGTTAATTTAAAGAAATGGCTTTCTTACTATGAAGCAAATGTTGTCTTCAATGCTTCCTGAGTTGTGCGCTTTTAAGTGGGCTAGAAGCTACACTCTAGGTCTAGGACAGGAAGCAGAATTAGTTTTTCTTATTCCCTCCTCATAAGCTTAAGGCAAATTTAAAAGTTGCAATGCGTACGTTGTTTGTTTGTCTTGTTTATTGGTTTGGCGAATATAAAGTGGTTGATTACATAAAATGTCGCATAACAACTGGGCAAAGCAAGTAATGCGCATAAAAAAGAAAAAAAGGAAGGCACTAGTCTTTCTAAAATCTCTTGTTTACTCGATGTTGGCCGATGTTCAATATAGGTATAGCCAAAATAAAAGCTATTCGATTTGTTTTCATCTCGATGTATTGTTAAAAATCAATCCTTTCCATTCCCCCAAAGAATAAAAAAAGAGTGTAATGCCCATCATCGCTTTTATCCAAAGCGACAAATTGATGTACCTTTTCTTCTTCGTGTGTACTTCCTATAGGAAAAGCTTTCTATGGGGAATAAATGTGTACAATTATATTTATTGATTTTGTTAACGTAACAGTCTTTGAAATATCATGAGAGTAACAATTAATTATGAGTCACAAATTATTGGAAGAGTGGATCCCACCACAATTTATAATTATTTATTGTTTGATTTTTGTGGTCAATAATAAGTTGTTATTATCATGATGGATTAAAAATTGTCATCCAATTATTTCTAAGTGATTCTCATCTCTTGCAAAATTTAATCTGAACTCTAAAAAGAGAAGAAAACACCGATTCCAAGACCGTATAAGTGGGCCCAGGTTATTCAGATGAGTGATCTTTTAGGCCCATGCACTTACTTTGCCGTCAGCTTGGATTGGAACCTGTCTTTTTATTCTCCATTGCTTCTGACATGATGTTCGAAAATCGATGTTCATTGTGAAGGCTGCGCACGGTTGTAGGAATTTGGTGGCCGATCTAGACGGTTTCACTGCCCTCCAGATTTTTTTACGAAGAGTAACATCTATTTAGGTGGATCACTTAGGAAAATAATTCTACAGAAAGTGTTTTTGTAGTCAATGGAAAATTTATGCTTAAATTGAGGAAAATGATTTCCTTTCTTACAAACGGAAATCATCTTATAAAATATCACTAGAAATTATAAGTTGAACTAGAAACTCTATGCTCAGACACGGGAACCAAACGCTGGTTCCTTGGTCACTGACATTCAAGAATGGGTCTCTAGCACCTGGGCCTGGCTCCATAGAGGTTGGGCCCTTGATCTCGGCACACAAATCCATCAAGGCCAGGCCCAAGGTCCTAGTGCCTATGCCTAATGGCCCAGCACCTGCGCTCGGGTCACAGGTTAATGAACCATCGAGCTAGCCTGTTCTTATGACAAACAATTGATGTCATTGTCCAACACAAGTTATTTTTATTTTTTGCTAGTCTGTTACAAGGGGTGCTTCTAAGAATCTTCAAGAACTAATTCCAATCTCTCGATGACAGTCGAAGAAGGCAAAAATGAGTCTCGTCACTTGATTGTAAAATTATAAAAATTTTGCTTATCGCAACATTTTGTATAGGAGTAACGAAAAGAAATGCAAATAGTTGTAATTCGTTATAATCCGAACATTTTTTTTTATGGATTGTAAAACTGCCGCAATTTAAAAAAGCCTTCGTCACAGTTTTTTTCCTTCAACGCAACTATTTATTGCATCAAATCTCCAATGCTGGACACTAGAGTAGACGATCTGTCATTATATATCATTCAAGTTTCACACAAAAACATGCACATAGGCTTTCACATTATTGTCCTTCGGAGGAAATCCCTTTGACAACGGCAAGCTTACTTTGTCCGTACCAAAGGCAATTCGCGGTTTTATCAACAAAGTGCCCCGTGTCCTCAGGACCACGACAATTGTAGAAAAGGACACCCCGGATTACAACGACCACTACCATGTGGACGATGAACGATCCCGGACAATCGCACCACGAAATGTTGTTGTCGCTGGACGATGCTGAATTTGGGACAAATGAGAGAGGGGGGTACGGCAGCCGGGACAATTTTGTGGGCAGTTATTGGCATCAATTCCCGCTAGAAAAGAAGTAATTGTTTCAAAAGAGGGTGGTACTTTATCAGAAAAGAGACTCTTTTTGATCACATAGATCGAGAAGATTATATGACCAAAATTCGCTGTCCTTGAGCTTGACGGCTATGGAGAATAGAGAACAGAGAAACAAGTTCCAGAGATACAGAAAACAAATAACAAAGAGGAAGAGACGAGTATCATCGGGGTTGCCTTTGACCGAAGAGGGGGTGGGTCGGCAATGGAACGGGCGAGGGTGGCGGCGGGATGGCAAGGGCAACGGATGGGAGAGCTCTGGGGGTGTGGCGTCTGAGGGCATTATAACGAATGTAATGCTACATGCACTCGCTATGTAGTTGTATCTACTCTTTCTAAAGAGAAATATTACGTTCTTCACAAAATGAAAGCATGTTCGAATGTAAGAAACCGGTTTTTCTGTTCAACATCAGCACATATTGCTCTCCCCTGTTCCTGTGCCAACTTTTTCATCTGCTTCACTTTAACCATAGACAACAAGTGTCAAGGGTATCCATGCAAGCATTGGCTGACCCTCACCAATGGCCCAAGGGGCGGACAGCTCTCACCGGCGAAGTTAGAATGGTGGTGTTGCCTCTTAAACACCCTTGACCGTCAGCAATCTCTCGGTCCTCTAGTTCGAATTTTCAATTTTTTTTCTTTTGGTTGGTTTTTTCAATCCTCCATTTTCTTTTTAATTTTTTTTCTGATGTGGTGTTCTCATGGTGCCACATTAGTGCCACCTTTTCTTGAAAAATATTAATAATATTACGTTAAATCCACACAAATTTTTAATGGTGGTTTTGGGTGGGAAGCATGTTGGATTTTGGTGAGATCACTGTTAACTATTCTAAAAGCTTAAATTATTAGATGAATATATAATTTATTATTTAAATATTTTAACAATCCCTCTTACGCTCTGGTCTTTTGCTTAGTACTAAATATGAAAATTTAATTAGGGAGGTAAATGAAGCTTGGTAAAATTCGAATTCAGGACCTTCAACTTTGATACTTGTTAAAAAGTCTAACTCAAAAGCTTAAATTGATAGGTGGAGGAAAATAAAAGAGCATTACACTACACATTCACTTGGAACGTGGAATTGTTTTTTTCCACACGCCTTCGTGTAAGAGGTAACTACCTTTGATACCATGATAGATTTTGGTGAGACCACCAATTATTCTAAAAACTTAAACTACTAGATTAATACATAATTTATTATTTAAATATTTTAACAAACTACTGTGAAAGTTATATGTGTCACATAAATAAAATTTTGGGATTTTTTTTTTGTAATTTAAGATTTTAGGGTATCAGTATCATAATGATCCTAATTTAAGATTTTTTATGGTATTTTTACTTTTTCTTCTTTTTAATTTGTGAGATTCTTGATAATCATGCTCGCGTGGCTGACCTACGGCCCATTGCATGCAAAAATTTCGTCTATTCCTTTGGACTGCATGCGAAACTGCTCTCTTTAGTGGGCTTGAAGCTGCACTCTAGGTCGAGGACAGCAAAGCAAAGTTGAGGATATTCGCTAAGAATTGGGCGCGAGGTAGATGGACATCAATGACATCGGCGCATGACCAAGCGGTGCTGAGGCTAACCCACGTCACCGGGGTCATTTTGGGGGACACAGCGGCACAACTTTTGCTTGTTGCAAGGAAATAGAAATTTAAAGCACCGTTCCGTAAAGGAGAGAAAAGGTAAAAGTGATTAGGATAATTTCAGATCCCCATCTCACTAAAGAGATTAGACACCATAGATCCCTGTCTTTGTAAATTAAAGTCTACCCAGAATTAATTTACACCTAGAAAAGTGAGAATGTCCCACAAAAAGAATTCTCATCAATCGAAACAATTACATAGTGAATTTTAGAAAATCCAAGCTTAAAGTGTATGTGCTTTCGAGTCGTTCGAGATAGGAGTGTGCAGTTCCAAATTTTACTTGCAACGTGGAACTGATATGTCAGAACGGGTTTTTCAATTTTTCGAATTTAGAATTTACCTTACATATCCATGAATCTAAAACTTGTCCTGTAACAGGTTTCATAGTCTACCAAGATTTTACATGTACTATAATTGAATAATTATAGTGAATTATCATCACCTATCATGATTATCATTTGCTAAGATCCATTAATCACAACTCATATTTAGACACCTGAAAAATACGAAACATAAAAAAGTAAAAATCTCAAGTATTAATATAGCGGAAAATGGAAGCTCATACTATGGTTTCAAATTATGCACTTATTATTGGATACCATGAAATGTCACAGGATCTTGCAAATGCATAGAATAAAAAATCAGGTTTCACCTGAAACTTACATGTTAGGATAAATTCTCTAATTTTTAGAATCTAAAACCTACCTGTCCTACATACTTTAGATTTTGGAACCAGTGGGACTAGTTGTTATGTTCTCGGTTCTACTTTGAAATTATACCCACCCCTAAATTGGGAGTATGAGGAGTGAACAGCCACGATGATGGACATTGAAGGCAAAAATTTTCTAGGTCCATCAGAAGATTTCATGAGTCATGTCCAACGAGATCTGAATTCAGTCGCAACCCCAAATTAATACGGGAAGCAACCAAACGACATACCACAAGAGCCAAAGTCACGGCAGCCAACTACAACTAGACGACTTATAAGGGAGGGGAGACCGGAGCAGCCAACGTGTGGTTTTTGGGGGATCCACCTCCTATCCCCGTAATCATCGACCCATAACATATGTCGAGTCACTAACCTTCCTAAAGTAACGATTCCTCTCGACGAATTGATTAAGCGTGCTTTCGGTAGCCATTGAGTACGTTGCAAATCATTATTTGTGTCCGCAAGAAGGTTTAAACTATCAATCCTTTTATGTGTCGTTGCCCTGCCTTTCTTTGAGTGCTTAGCCTCCTATTGGCCTTTTTGCTTGTTTTCTATTTCCATCATACTTGCTAGTAATCGATACAGTTGCACGTTTGAATAAAACCATGTTGATTTGTCATCGTATTCGTGCATGCATTTTTTTATTGTGTGCCGAACGCTTCCCCTTGATCTATGTATGGATCGTAGGAACTCAGCCATGCTTTGCCCGCATTATGCATCCTAGGTCTCTTCCAACACTTGTTCGCACGAAGTCATGTTGTGTAGCACGTTTAATTCATGGCTATCTCATCTTTGCTTCAATTTCCACCATCATTCTATATTTGTTTTGGTCATTTTTCAGTGCGTCAAGGGGTGAAATTGAAATACCAAGTTACGGTTGATAGAATTTGAGAGGGTCCGTGCTAAGTATATACATGCTACCTCACAAGAGAAACAGCTCATGTCTGCTTATTAATCCATCGTCAACCTACCTCGGGATTTTATTTTGCCCTTGGAAGGGTTGGGACAACAATTGATGTCGTTTTCCAACACAAGGTGGAGAAATGTAACTTGTTTGGGCCTTTTCTTTTAATTATCTTTTGTTGCTTTTTCATAAGGGGTGTTATAAATAATATTTTATAATGGATGATTCATAATCCCTCCTTGATGACCATTGCATAAAGAAAAAATAAATCTCGTTTGTTGATTGTAAAATCTTCAAGATTTTGTGTATTACAACATTTTGTGTAGTTAAAGAAAAAAATTATAGAGACAAATAATTCGTTAAGACACAAGGATTTGTTTGCCCATGGACCATATACCAAATTCAATAAACCCTCCAGCACAAAAATTATTTCCACCAACAAAAAAAAATATTTATTACATTGAATTTCGAATACTATACAATAGAGTAGACGATCTGTCATTGTGCATCATTCAATGACCACACGGTAAATCTATCTACTGATGACAACACAGAGGACACGGAGGACATGGAGGACATGGATGACAAGGAGGACACGGAGGACACGGAGGACATGGAGGACATGGTGGTGGCTTCGGCGACGGGCATGTGATCGTTATGTTTGGAATTTCAACCTTCCGTTTACATTTACGATGATTTCTTAAAATAACACCGCCGGCTACGACAACGACAATGACTATGCCGATGCTGACCCACCTCGGAGTGGCCCACCGTGGGGTGTTGCTGCAAGATACCGAAACCGAAGCATTCCATACCACTGGAGGCGGGAAGTACTGAAAACCCGGACAATTTTGTGGACAGTTATTTTCCTCCATTTGGAAACCTCTCTGTAGTTCAATGCAAGCGGTGAGTTTGCAAACATTTTTCGAAACATCAATCATACAGAGAGGATAGTAATTTTTAAGAAAGAGGGTACTTTATTAGAAAAGAAACATTATTTGTTTTCAAAATAAATCAGGAAGATTATATGAATCGAGGCGTGAGATCAAGATAATTAAAAATGAAATTTAGCGAGATATAATATAGGTCGAAGAGTCAAAGAAGGTGCTTGCATCGTACCTTAACAAAAAGAACCGAGTGAACCAGGGAGCGATGTTATCGCTACAGTCTTACACAAATTGCAAAGATGAGCGAATTTCACTAGGTGGTCTCTCGTTATAATGGTTCTCTAAAGTGTTTTGGTCGACTCGTCAACAAATTTTATTTTATTTTATTTATAAAGTGATGAACGCCAGCGAAGGCGGAACAGCTAGGACACCGACCATGTGCAATCTCTCTCACCTCCAGTCCGATTTTTTTATTGGCTTTTTCAGTTCTCCATTTTCCTTTTAATCTTGTTTAGATGTGGTGTTAAATGCCATTTTTTCTCGAAAAATATAATAATGCCACTTTGCATCCAAGTTGGATTGTTCTCAAATAAAATCGTGATGAAAGGTATAGATGCCACACAAATATAAATTTGAGATTTTTGGTTATATAAAGAAATAGATTTAGGGTATTAATGTTGCAGTGGGAATAATGTAATGTTTATGGTAGCATATTTCTTTCTTCTTCTTCTTCTTTTTTAATTTCTGAGATTCTTGATAATGAAACTCCAGTCTTCGATCTACGACCCATTGATTCTTATTCCTTTGGAGTGCATACTAACATGCTCTCTTACTATGGACTTAAGTAAGTTCTTAAAAGGTTTCATCTAGTTTTCCTTTGGATTTCGAGATCACCGAGATGTAAAACAACTAGAGGGTATTGCCTAGAGTTAAGCAAGAAAAAGATACAAACTTTAACAAGAGGCATAGACAGTGCCACTTTAAAATAAGGAATATGTCCTTACAGTTTGCTAGGTTACAAATAGGTGCAAGAGAGGCACATGTCGTCTCCACTACTTTCTGCTTCATGCGCTGTTGAGAAGACTTGGAGCTACACTCTAGGTCAAGGTTGGGCAGCAAAATTGATTTTTTTTTTTTTTAACATTCTGATGAGCTTTAAGGCAATTTTAAAAGGGAGAATATCCATATTGCTTAGCTGTTTTGTGCATTCGCGTCAGCAAATATAAAGTGATTGAGCACATAAAGTATTGCCCAACTAATAGACAAAGCATGGGATTAAGAAAGTAATGTCATGAACAGAAATCACGGAAATAAGCTTTGTAGTATCCAAAGAGCAAAGCGAAAGAGGAGACAATTATTAATACAATTTCAGGTTTAACCGAGGTCGGCTAATGTTGAATGTAAGTATTGCCAAAAACACAAAGGATACAATGCTCATCATTTTTTGTGTCTTCAAGAGACAAATTAATGTACCTTTCCTTATTCGTGTATTTATCTTGTAGTGAAAGCTTCACATAAGAATAAGAGAATTATAGCAAGTGCTTCTTCTCTCTCTCAAAATTTGGACGTAAGTTCTAAGAAGAGAAGAAAAAGCTGATTCTAGGATGATACAAGTGGGCCAAGTTATTGAGATGAGGGTCTTTCAAGCTCACCTATAAACTTTGCAAGGAAAAATTGTCAATTTTTTTTTTTAAGTTATTGTACTTTTATCAATTTAGTCATAAATTTTTCAATTTTGTCAATTTAGTCTTAAATCTTTTCACATTTTGTTAGTTAAGTCTATCCAATCAAAATTAACAGGAAATTGTTGACATGGATGGCTGGCATCAACATAAATATTTTTTAATAATTTTTTGAATTTTTTATGATTTTTCTTTTTTTTTTTTCTTTTTCTTTCTTAAAAAAGGTTTTTGAAGTTAAGATTTTATAGTTTTTTTGGAGTCCCCTAACTCCAAAAACCTATAAAATAAAATAAAAAAGCAAAGAAAAGGAAATAATAAAGAAGAAAAATCATAAAGTTTCAAAAAATTATTAAAAAATGTATACATCAATATTGATTGTGCCGCACAGAACGATCGACGTCCACGTTAGTGAATTTTAACCAAAATTAATTAGATTGACTTAATTGACAAAAGATGAAATGATTCGTGACTGGATTGACAAAATTGAAAGGTTTAAGATTGAATTGACAAAAGTGTAATAAGTTTATAACTTGTTATACAATTTTCCCAACTTTGGAATGGAATGTTAAGCAAAGAAATCCTCTCACCCATTTAAACCAAGACATTAGTCCCCTTGTCTTAGCTACCTTTGGGACTTGCTTTGTCAAATCTTAAAAGCGTAAACCGCACGCAGTTGCTGGAATTTGGTGGTAGATCTAGGCGGCGGTGCCCCTGCCTTCCAGAATAAAATGCTTTCACCAAAGGCGTTGCCTCAATCTCATAATATAAAGAGTTTCTCATTCTATCGATAAAACTAGTAATATAATTTTTTTTATTGCTGTCAGTACTACGATGTTAACACCGGCGTCGTGTAAGTCTAGCAATGAAATATCAAAAATCATTCCATGAAATATATAATATATATTAGTATTTTGTGAAAGTGGAGAATAAAGGAGGTTGCTTGAATAAACTGTCATTTTTATAGCTTTTGCAAGTCGCAACCACTTGCCAAGCTAGGCTGACCATGAAATTTCTGAAAATGGCCTAAAGGCTTAATATCCAGCACCTTTGAATTTTGACTTCAGTTTTGCTCTCTGCTATACCATCCAAGTTTCTCTGCCATCAATAATCCTAGTTTGCAAAGCATCGCCGTTGTTATCATTGCTATTTTAGGAGATAACTTAACGTCCGGTTAGAGATTATCAATTAGTCGCGACTTAAAAATCTTGCCATTATTGAAACTTTTCTACCGAATTTATGAATTTTAAAACGTACGAGGAGGGAAAAAATATTTCTATTGTCCAATATAGGTGCGGAAAAAATACCATGCTTTTGCCAAAGTCGAATATGCTCAGGATTTAAAAGAAAAAAGAGAGAATATGCTAAGGATTGGAATCCCATCTCTTCTTATTACCACAATTTCCCATTTTCATTCCAATTCAAAACCCACTTAATTAAGATAATGATAGTCAATAGTAAAAAGCATGACACTTAACTTCATTTGTTTCGCGAAAAATGTGGTATTTTTAAAAAATATTTTTCAAGATGTCATTTTTTAGAAAAAAATGATAATATTTTTCGATGTTTGCACTGAAACTTGAAAAATAACTAGAAAATATTTTTCACCATTCAGTACGGAAAATTCAATTTGATTAATGTACACTTCTTTTAATAATTTTGTTTATATATTTTATTTTTAAAAAAATTGAATTTTTAATTATTTTTATTTTTTCATATCTTTTCTTTTCTTTTCCTCCTCCTTCTTTAGATAGACGCCGATGTGGCAACACCTGATGATTGGCCATAGTGAGCCTTGAGCTCGCGAACTTGTTTGCTTGTGAGTCGTCGATGAACTTGCTCGCCAGATCTGGCAAGGCCTTGAGCTTGCCGCGACTAGCAAGGCCTTGAGCTCACGAGTCAACACCAGATCTAGTGAGGTATTGAGCCCGTGAGTTGGTGGTGAGCATGCCACGACTTGAGATCATGAGTAAACGACGAGCTCAACCTCGCCGGCCCATGGCAAGACTTGAGCTCACCTGTGATGAGGATCTAGCTCGCCTATGACCAATCACTAGCTGTTACCATGGTTGGCGACCAGCAGAGGAAGAAGCAAAAGAAAAAGAAAAAAGAGAAAAAATTTAAAAATTCTTAATTTTTTTAATAAAAAGAAAATAAAGAAAAAAGAAAAATGTTTATGGTGAAAAAAAGTGCTTGGCCTAGAGATGAAATAAAGCAGATGGAAAATGTTTTTTTCGCATTCCCTACTTTTAAAGGAGTTTTTTCCATTGAAGGAAAATGTTTTCCTTGACTAATTTATTTTTCATAAATGGAACATCAAAAATCCAGAAAATATTTTTTTGAAAATTGTTTTCTGCGAATGCATAGCACTTTCTTTGGCTGATCATAATGGAGAGGCTCTTTTCCCCTTTTCTATTCTAAAGCGCACGAATGGACCATGAACGACTTAATCGCCGTGCTTTTGAAAATTAGCAGATGGGTGCATTATCTTTACTCTAATTTCAAAGGCAAACTCAAACATCGCCATCTTAATGAAGGAGGGAGAGTGCAAATAAACATCGCCACGGATGGGCCATGTAATGGACTGGTTATCAGAGAAAGCGTTTCACCCTTTTAAACCCAAGACGTTAGTCCCCTCGGCTCTGCTGCCTTTTGGGCTTTTCTTTGAAACGGGCTTTACTCCACAAACATGTTTTTCGTTTTTATTTTACATAAAGCCCATAGACCTGTTTTTCTCTTTCTTGTTTGGTCCATGAGCCCATGCACTGAATGTTCTTGTCTGCTTGGATTGGAACCTTTTTTCTTTTTCTTTTTTTCTTTTTTTTTTGTCACAAAATGATTTTGTTTTTCTTTTTTGTTCGCCCAGCGGTGGGGCCTGTGCTTCTGCATCGCCTGGTCGAGCGGCGTCTTCACATCCTTTATGTCGCCGAGCGGGATGAAGGCCGCGTGCAGGATCGCCTCGTTCACCTCCTCCGCCAATCCACCTACGTAGAGAGTGTTCTTCTGGACAGGAAAGTTGGCGGCCATTGAAGCTGTGCTCGAGCTTCAGCTCCTCAGCTTTCCTCTCCGTTTGGCGTTGGTTTCTCCCATTTTCTCGTCTCTGGAACGATATGTCGAGGAAGGGGAACGTTGCGCCGCCGGCCCAAACTCCGGCGCAGTGGTCGCCGGACAGGTCTTCTCACTCGTGGTTCTCGCTTCAACGTTCTGGGA
This sequence comes from Corymbia maculata, assembly GCA_014182735.1. Lineage (NCBI taxonomy): Eukaryota > Viridiplantae > Streptophyta > Magnoliopsida > Myrtales > Myrtaceae > Corymbia > Corymbia maculata. The sequence continues at coordinate 25,308,779 of CM024683.1, read as the reverse complement.
TCTCTCTCTGAGTCTCCAGATCCAGATCTCTCTCTCTGGCTTTCGCTCTCTCTCTTCCTTCGATCCTCTCGGATTTCTCCCTCCGTTTTTCTGTTCAGCCTCCCCAATAACCCAGAACCACAGCTCCTTGTTCCTCCCTGCTGCTCCCTCGGCGATGCTCGTCTCCGCGATGGGGGGGATCCGTGTCCGAGCGGCGTCGTCGATTTTCTTTTTTCGTCCCCCTCTTCCGTCGTCCCCCCTCTCTGTCGCCTGTATGCTGTATCTGTGGGAGAAGAGAGAATCGAAGGGGGATGGGCCGGGCCGAAATAAAAGGGAGGTAGGCCTAAAGAAAAAGAAAATAAAATGGAGAGAAAAAGGTGGGCTGGGCTGAAGAGAAAAATAGAGGGAAGATGGGCTGCTAAAGGGAAAAGAAAAAAAAGATGGGCGAGTAGAGGATGGGCTGGGCTAAGCCAGCCCCATTCGGATTTTTTTTTCAATTTTCAATTTTTTTATCTTTTCTAGAAATTAATATGTATTTATATAAGCAAAGTAAATGGGCATTTAAGACAAAATAAACAAAAGTTCGGGTGTCAACAGCTTCTAAGATGAACTTCGAAAATCGATGTTTATTGTGAAACTGCCCATGGTTGCCGAAATTTGGTGGTCGATCTAGACGGTTCCCCTGCCCTACATATTATTTATATAGAGTAACCTTTCTTTAGATTCCATTAATTTCGCAAAAAATATTTCTAGGAAAACATTTTCCTCATTTTGTGATATTTGGATCACCTAGGAAAATAAGTCTAGAGAAAATATTTTCCTAATCAACGAGAAAATTTATGCTTAAATTCAAGAAAATGATTTCCTTTTTAACAAATTGGAAATCATTTTATAAAACATTACTAGAAATTATAAGTTGAACTAGAAACTCTATGCTTGGGCATTGGTTCCTAGGTTACTGACATTCAAGAGTGGGTCTCCAGCACCTGGGCCTAGGTCCACAGAGGTTAGGCTCGTGATCTCAACACACAAATCCATCGAGACTAGGCCGGAGGTTTTAGTTCTTGTGCCCATTGCCCGATGCCTTGGCACCTTGGCCTGGGTCACAGATTAATGAACTATCAAGCTAGCGGGATCTTACAAAAAACAATTGATGTCATTTTCCAACACAAGTTATTCTTATTTCTTGCTACTCTGTTACAAGGGCGGTTCTAAGAATCTTCGAGAACTAATCTCCAATCTCTCAATAATAGTTGAAGAGACAAAAATGAATCTCGTCACTTGATCATAAAATTATAAAAATAATTTTTTGTATCGCAACATGTATAGGAGTGACGAAAAGAAAAGCAAATATTCATAGTTCCTTATAATCAACAAGGCTTTGATTGTCCTATGTGCTATGTGTAGACATAATTGAAAAATTAAATTGTGATTGATAGTCAACAAGGCTTGGAAGGGTTCGTGCTAAGTTTAAACGTCGCCTAGCTAGAAGGACCGCTTGGTAATCCATCAATTTCCGCGCAAATCTAACTTGCCCTCGGAGGTGACCACAACCATTGCTGTCGTTTTCCTTGCACATGGTGGAGATGTAAAGCTGCTTTTTTTTTTTTTCTAATTAATTTTCTAGTCATTTTTTGAGAAGGGGTGTTACGTATACCCCTTAAGAACGGCTACGTGATCACTTTATGACCGTTGGATTGAGAAAAAATAAATGTCGTCTGTTGACTGTGAAACCTTCAAGATTTTGTGTATCACAACCTTCTTATAGGAATTATGAGAAAATTCAGAGAGGCATAATTTGTTATGATGCGGGGTTTTTTGATGGGCTATAAAACTACGGAATTCAATAAACCCTCCAACAGAAACATTATTTCCTCCAACAACAAAAATTATTTATTGCATTCTGAAATTTTGTACAATAGAGTAGAACATCCGTCATTGTGCATCATTCAATTCCCATCCATGGTAATTCTATTATTTGATGACAACACAGATGACATGGATAGCACGGTAGTGGTGGAAATGGCGGCAGCGGCTTCAGTGGTGACGATGACGATGGCGGATTTGATGGCGATGACGATGACGACGATGGCGGCTTCGATGGTGATGATGATGATGACGACGGCGGCTTCAATGGTGACAGCGGTGGCTTCAACTGTGGCAGTAACTCTATTTTTGGAATCTCAATCTTCCATGTCTAATTTCGCAAAGTGGCGGTTCTGGCTCTAGGACCACGGCGAGTTTTTATAATAACGCCAATGGCTACAATGACGACAACGATGACTATGCTGACGGTGATTGAAGCCTCCCGGCATAGAGCGATCTTGCTATTCAAAGATACAGAAACCGGAACATCCCCGGCCACCGGAGGAGGGAAATATTGGAAACCCAGACAATTTTGTGGACAATAGTCGTTGCTTCCCATCTGGAAAAACCCTCTTGTAGTTTAACTCAAGTGGTGAGCCTGCAAACACTTTTTCAAAGCATCATTCATGCCAAAAAGAAAAAAAAGAGTGCTAATTTTTTAAAAAGATGGTTCTTTATCAGAAAAGAAACAAATTTTTTTTTTTAATCTTAGTAGATTAGAAAGATTATACGATATGAGCGCAAGATTGAGATAATTGAAAATGGAATTTAGCGAGATGTATATAATAAGTTGAAGAGTCGAAGAGGGTGCTTGAATTGTACCTTAACAAGAAGAACTGAGCAAACCAGGGACTGATTTTATCATTACAAATCTTTCACGACTTGCCAAGAAATGTGAATTCCAGTAGGTGGCTCCTCTCGTTATAATGGCTCTCTCTACAGTGTGCTTTGGTCCCCTCTGTCAATAATTTTTTTATTTTTTCATAAAGTTAGGTTGTCTGCAAGAAGGGATGATTGGAAAACCGGACAAAAGAGTGGGGGAAATTTCACATCACGTGACAAATAATCATGACGTCATGTTAATGACGTCCTTTGAGGATACAACAAATAAGGTCTAATTTCACAAAAATTCGCAAACCCTAAATCATTGTTAATGACGTAAATGTCCTGAACTTTATTTTGTCCATCATGTGACACGAATACCTCAATTTTTTTTTTTATGTTATAAAAATCTCCGAACTTATACTAATGTGATAAATATATTATATATGAAACTGAAATAAGAAATATACATGAATTTAAGACATATAATTAAATGGCGTTGCTTGATCTGGACAATGTATTTGCAATTGCGTGCTAAGGGTATCTAGGGAGCGTTGGCCACCCCTTGCTGATGGCCCCACTAGGGTTTGACGGCTCATGGTAGCAAAGTCAGAATGGCCGGGGCACTCCTTAAACGCCTTGGAATATAAGTTATTTGTCTCTTTCTTCCATAAGGTTCGATTTTTTTTTTTTTATTGGCCTCTTTAGTTCTCCATTTTCCTTTTAATCTTTTTCTCGTGTGGTGTTTGCATGGCACTACATCGGTGCTACTTTTCCTCAGAACATATTAATAATGCCACTTTTGATCCACATCGGATTTTTAATGGAGGTTTTGCACAAAACCGTGACTGAAGGTATATATATATTATAGATTTACAAGTTCGAGATTTTTCTGCGACATAAAGAAAGTTTAGGATATTAGTATTACACCAAGTATAATTTAACATTTACAGTGGCGTACTTTTTTTCTATTCTTTTCTTTTTAGTTGGTGAGATTCTTTTACAATAAAGCTCTAGTCTGTGACCTACGACCCATTAGATGCAAAAGATTCTTACTCCTTTGAGGTGCATGCGAACATGCTCTCTTATTGCAAGGCAAATCTCAGTCTCCACTACTTTGGTTTCCTTCACCGCTAGGTGGGCATGAAGCTACTCTTTAGGTCGAGGACAGGAAGCAAAATTGAGTCTTCTTTTTTTTTTTTTACCCTTTTTTATAAGCTTTAAGGAAAATTTTAAAAAATTAATGGTCATAAACAAAGCAAAACAAGAGAGTTTAATAGAAGGTCGGCCGATGTTCAATATAAGTATAGCCAAAAAACAAAAGAGCACCTTTGTAGTGAAAGCTGCACATAAGAACGAGAGAACTGAAAAAAAGAAAAAGGAAAGAGAAAGAACTGTAGCAAGTGCTTCTTTGGACATAAATTCTAAGAAGAGAAGAAGAAAAAGGGGAGCATTGTCTAAAAAGTTATAAATCTTTTGCACATTTTCCAAGTCAACTTCAAAATTTTTAATTTTATCAATTTAATTCTAAACTTTTTCATATTTTATCAATTGAATCTATCCAACCAATTTTTATTAGAAGTTGCTCACTTGAATGCTAGTTGTCCTATGTAACAATCGACGTTGACATGAAAATTTTTAAACAAAATTTTTTTATTCTATTTTTTCTTTTCTTTCATTTTTTTCTTCCATTCTCTTTCTCCTCTAGCCGGTTGTAGGCCTCAACAATAGCTAACGACTGACCTATGGCAAGGGTCGGTGAGGTTGACCTTGCAGACATCGAGCAAACCTCACTTGTCCCTAGCGAGGTTGCGAGGTTTGAGCCTCACCCAAGCACAGTGAGGCTTGACCTCTCCCAACGATAGTAAAGTCAAGCCTCGCTAGTGGCTAGTAGGGGCAAGCTTCACCATAAGCTAGCGAGGTGGACCTTGCCAAGGCCTAGCTATTGGTTGGAGGAAGAAGAAGAAATGAAGGAATTAAAAAGAAAAGAAAAAAAGGAAATAATAAATAAATAAATAAATAAATAGTTCACAAAAAATAAAATATTATTATAAATTATTCATGTTAGTACTGACTATGCCATATGATGGTTGATATTGACGTCAGCGAATTTTGGCCAAAATTTTGGTTGTACGAACTCAATTGGCAGAAGGTAAAAATATTTAAAATTCAATTAGTAAAATTGAAAAGTTTAGGATTGAATTGACAAAAGTGCAAAATATTTAGGATTTTTAGACAATTTCTCTTAGAAAAAACTAATTCTACGACGATATAAGTGGGCCTAAGTTATTGAGATGAGGGTCATTCAAGCCCACCGATAAACTATGCAGTGGAATGTATAGCAAAGAAATTATCTTCACCCATTAAACACGTACCACAAGAGCAAAAGTCACGGTAGCCAACTACAGCTAGATGTCTTATAAGGGAGGGGAGATCGGAGCAGCCGCCAACGTGCGGTTTTTGGGGGATCCACTTCCAATCCCCGTAATCATTGACCCATAACATACGTCGAGTCACTAACCTTCCTAAAGTAAAGATTCCTCTCGACGAATCGATTAAGCATGCTTTTGGTAGCCATTAAGTACGCTGCTAATCATTATTTGTGTCCGCAAGAAGGTTTAAACTATCAATCCTTTTATGTGTCGTTGCCCTGCCTTTCTTTGAGTGCTTAGCCTCCTATTGGCCTTTTTGTTTGTTTTCTATTTCCATCATACTTACTAGTAATCGATGCAGTTGCGTGTTTGAATAAACCCACGTTGATTCGTCATCGTATTCATGCATGAATTTTTTATTGATTCATCATTGAAAAATTAAATTATTTTACTAAACGGATTTTTATTCCAAAAACAGGTTTTGAATATAAATCTGTTCTAGAAATAGAAATAAAATGGTTACCATGTGCAGCCTAAAATTACGGAATTCAATAAACCCTCCAATAGAAACATTATTTACTCCAACAACAAAAATTATCTATTGCATTAAATCTGAAATGTCATACAGTAGAGGAGACCATCTGTCATTGTGCATCATTCAATTACCACCCAAGGTAAATTTCTCACTATCGTAGAGTATTGCGTTCGGCTTCTCCGGCGGTGGCCTAGCGGCGTCCAGTGACCACTTGGAAGGCGATGTCAATGGCGGTGGCGACAGCGTCCTCGATGCGTTGGGTAATGTTCCGGGTGCCTTTGGCGGCGGCCTCGGCGGCGGTCCGGGCGCCTTCAGCGGCGATCTTGGCGTCTTTGGCGGCGGCCTCGGCATCTCTAGCGGCGGCTTCGATGGCTGCTTTGGTACAACCACAGCGGGTTTTTATAATAATGCCAACGGCTACGACGATGATGACAACGATGACTATGCTGATGGTGATCCACCTCAAAGCAGCTCCGGACGAAGGGTCATCGCTTTCCAAAGATACAGAATCCGGAACGTCCCATGCCGATGGAGGAGGGAAGTACTGGAAATCTGGAAAATTTGGTGGACAGCAGTCATTGCTCTCCATCAGGAAAACCCCTCTGTCGTTTAACGCAAGCGATGAGTCTGTGGACATTTTTCAAACCATCATTAAAAAAGATAGGGTTGTAATTTTTGAAAAAGATGGTACCTTATTAGAAAAGAAACGGTTCTTTTCTTTTTATCACGACAAATCGGAAAGATCATATGATGCGAGCGCGAAATTAAGATAATTGAAAGTAAAAATTTAGCGAGATGTAATATAGATGAAAGAGTCGAAGGAGGTGCTTTCGCCGTACCTTAATGAGAAGAACTGAATGAACTCAAGACTGATGTTATCGCTACAAATATTTCACGACTTGCCAAGAAATCTGAATTCCACCAGGTGGCCCTCCCCTTGTTATAATGGCTCTCTACCGTGTGCTTTGGTCCAGTCCGTAAGTATGTTTTTTTTCTCTTTTTTAAAGGTGAGGACGTACGTAACCAGGGATGATTGCAAAACATGACAAAAGAGTTGAGGACATTTCATATCAATTGACAAATAATCATGATGTCTTATTAATGAAAAAATTATAAAAAAAAATTATAAATTTATTATAAATATGTCAATTTAGTTTTAAATTTATTTTTTAATCAATTAAGTCCTAAGTCTTTTATAATTATGTCAGTTTAGTCCATTTGATCAAATTTGACCGGCGATGCGAACTTGATCGTCAGTGGCGCTAGTGATAAAATTTTAATAAAATTTTATTTTTCAAATTATTTTATCAATTTTTTATATTTTCTTTTCTTTTTCTTTTTTCCTCCTCCCCTCCCTCCTTTGGCTTTGGCGACCCGACCAGAGGGGAGGGCTGGCCGATCACCAGATTGAGGCGGCCAGGCGAGCTCGCCTTGCCATCACTGGGCAAGGACGAGCTACCGGCGGGGCATTGGATCTAGCAAGGGCTTGCATTGCTAGTGGATCAGCGAACTCGCCGGCATCAGGAGTTGAACTTCTTGAGCTTGGATTTATCAAGAATGGTGGATATCGGTGATGCTTTTTTGGTCGAATTTGTGGGTTTGAGAAGCTTGGTTTGGTTCTTGGGGGAGAGGTCCGATTTGGGTTTCAACAGCTTGGTCTGGTTTTTGGTGGAGAGACTGGATTTGGCGAGCGCGGTGGGCTTGGCTTTATTCTTAGGTGCAATGATTTCATCATCACCGCCCTCCACTTGTCGAACCTCCAGCGATCTTCTCCTCGCAGTGCCTAGAGAATGCTTGCTCCGAATCCGACACTCCGAGCTAGCACCAGCACAGAGGAAAATGAAGGAACCCATTAAAACGATAGCAACGCAGAGATGAGCCAGCGCAACCCTTCCGCAATTGAAGCGCACAGGCGGAGCCATTCTCGACGTCTTGAGCTGGCGACGGATCCGCGATTGGTGAGGTGAGCCCTCGCCGGATTCGACGGGAGCTTGCTTGGCCGCCTCAGTCCGGTGACCGGCCAGCACTCCTCTTTGGCCAGTCGCCGGAGCCAAAGGAGGAAGAGGAGGGAGGAGAAAAAAGAAGAAGAGAAAATATAAAAATTAATAAAATAATTTTAAAAAATAAAATATTATTAAAATATTATTGTTGGCGTCGCTTGACAACACTTCAGCGTCAGACAACTAAATTTGGCTAGATGGCTTGAATTAGCATAATTACAAAATATTTAAGACTAGATTGATAAAAAATAAATTAGAATTAAATTGACAGAGGGGACCAAAGCACGTTGTATTGTCATGTCTTGACCACCTATTGAAATTGACATTTTCTGGCTAGTCATGTAAATCCACGCACAATTGACTGAAATGGCCGAAACCCTAGTGGTTCATACGATTTTGGAATGGCGGACACTCCACTTCAAACTGGGGAAGTCTTCGGGGAAGTCTTCGACTGAAAGAAGACCCACAACATGTGCAACTTTCCAGCGACAACCTGTCGGTGGTGGATATGGTGATGGGCCGAACAGAAGTATCGTGGGCCTTGCAAAGTCTGGTTCAGAATTGCCGCCAGCTATTGGGTCATCTCCCATAGATCCAATTGATTTTCGAACCAAGGGGTACTAACAGAGCCGCCGATTGGGTGGCCAAAGCCCACCGGGCCGGAAACCTTCCCCTTAATTGGGTGTCGATGCCACCACACCCTCTATTTTCACTTTTATGCTTAGACTTTCGTAATGAATGTACTTCTTCCTATGGATGATGATCAATCAATGAAGTATTTTCATGACAAAAAAAAAAAAAATGTAAGATTGTAGCGATAACATCAATCCCTAGTTTGCTTAGCTCTTCTTGTCAAAGGTACAGTTCAAGCACCTTCTTCGACTCTTCAATTAATATTAGATCTCACCAAATTTCATTTTCAATTTATATTGATCTCACGCTTGCATCATATATCATGATAAAAGAAAAAAAAAAAAGAGCGTTTCTTTTCTAATAAGTTACTATCTTTTTAAAAAATTGTGATCTTTTTTTTGTTTGAATGATGCTTCAAAAAGTGTCCGTGGTCTCACCACTTGCATTAAACGACAAAGGGTTTTTCCCGACGGAGAGCAATGACTGCCATCAATCAAATTGTCTAGGTTTCCAATACTTCCCTCCTCCATCGGCATGGGACATTCCGGTTCTGTATTTTTGTTGTCGGTAATACAATATTAACACGGGCCTTGCATAAATCTAGCGAGGAAATGTCAACAATCATTCCGTGAAATATATAATATAAATTGCTTAGAAAAAAGTACTTTGTTAAAATAGAGAGTAAGGGAGGTTCCTTGAATAAACCACCATCCTTGTAGCTTTTACAAGTCGCAACTGTTTGCCAATTTAGGCTAACCATGAAATTTCAGAAAATGGCCTAAAGGCTATCCAGCGCCTTGACTTTGGTTTCGCTCTCCGCGATACCATCCAAATTCTCAGCCATCACTAATCCTTGTTTACAAAGCATCACCATTGTGTTTAGGAAAAAAAAAGCAAAAAACTTAAATTATGCTCATTGTAACATATTTACCTCAAATTTTTTTTTGCAATACAAAAATCACTAAACTTAACCAATGTAACATAGTTACCCCAAAATTTGTATCGATGCGACATATTTACTCCAAGCTTTTTCTAAACACCAAGAAACCTAAATCCTAAACTTGTACTTATGCGACACGTTTATCTCATAATTTGGGGTAAATAAGTCGCATGAGTACAACTTTGGGGTTTTTGATATCATAAAAAAAAAATTTTGGGTAAATATGTCATACGGATATAAGTTTGGATTTTTTATGTCGCAAAAAGAATTTAAGGTAAATGTGTAACATGGTATAAGTTTAAGGTCTTTTGTGTCACAAAATTTTTTTAGGTAAATATGTCACAGTGGACATAATTAGAGTTTTTGATAACTTTTTTCCCTTGTTATCATTGCCATTTCAAGAGATAAGTTGATGTACGGTTAGAGATCTTGAATTAGTCAAGACCTAAAAATCTTGCTAGTATTGAATCTTTTTTTGCTGAATTTATAAAATTTAAAATCGTACGAGGGGAAAAAAATGAAATAACTTATCCATATAGTTCAATATAAGTGCAGAAAAAATAGTATACTTTTACTAAAGTCGAATATACTCAAGATTAGAATCCCATCTCTTCTTCTTGTTATGAAAGTATCCTATTCCAATCCCAATTCAAAACCCACTTAATTAAAAATAACAAGAGTCAATTGAAGGAAAGAAGAGTATAGAGCATATTATTTAGCACTTTTCTTTAGCCCATCATAATAATGGAGAGGCAGTTTTCCCCTTTTAAATATCAATAGATACTTGCATTGTCTTTACTCTAACTTCAAAGGCATACAAAAATACCATCTTAGAAGGAGGGAGAGTGACATCCTACCACAAGCAAATAAAGAGATAATAATTAAAAAGTTGAATTTTTTTCCCCTTTTAATTTACAAAAGTCCCATAGGCCTGTTTTTCTCTTTCTTGTTTGGTCCATGAGCCCATGCACTTAGTTTGTTGTCAGCTTGGATTGGAACCCTTTTTCATTTCTGTTCCCCATTGCTTCCAAGATAATCCTTGAAAATCAATGCTTATCGCGTAAAACAGTGCACGGTTGCTGAAATTTGGTGTATCTAGGCGGCGGCACCCCCTGCCCTCCAGACTTTCGATGAAGGGTTAACATTTATTTTAATCACCACCAGAATTATCAGTCCACCGTTAAAATGAAATGTTTTTGCCAAAGGTGTCACCGCATTTTCACAGTGTAAACCAAGCAAGGGAATATCGACAATTATTCAACGAAATACATAGATGGAAGTATCTTGTAAAATCAGGGGACAAGGAGGCCGCTTGTTAAGCCAGGTTAACCATGATATTTCTGAATATGGCCTAAAGGCTTTTAAATCCAGCAGCTTTGAGTTTTGACTTCTCTGTCTCTCTCTGCCGTGCCATTAACTTATCTCTGCCATCATTTAATCTAGGGTTGAGCATGATGGACTGCCCAACCCGAGACTAGACCAGACCCCGATTCCAGTGATTTTCGGTCTGATTTCCGATTCCAAGGGAGAACCGGACTGGACCAAACCAAACTTTTTAAAATATGTTTTTATTTTCCAATTTATTTTTAAAATAGACTATTTTAATTTATAAATTAAATTAAACTATTTTAATTTAAAGACTATTTTAATTTTGTGGCCTTTTGTGACCAATAAAAAGTCTCATTGTTCCTTGCTACTTAAAGAGGAAGCTTACTTAGTAGTTTCTTCTTCCACCCAATGTGGGACTAAAGTTTCAAGAGTTACTCTCTCATTCCTCACACTCGCTCCCCCTCTCTCTTTCTCTATCGCTCCCCTCACTTGCAAGAGAAAAGGCACTCCAAGAGTCCCAAATCAACCAAATACTCATAAAGCCAAGTCAAGCTCACACAAGTGGAATTTAATTTTTTGCATGTAAGCATACATGTGATTAGTTCTATTGGGATGGCTTTGCAATTGAACCACTTCAAGTTTCGTTGGATCGGCTCAGATCGGATCGGAATTGATAGCCCAATTCGGTTCTCGCTTCCCAATTTTGGGAACCGGTCCCCCCAGTCCGATTCCTGGTTCCACCTTGGAACCGAATCAAATTGGTGGTTTTGTTGGACCGACCCGGATCGGATCGGGACCGATGGCTCGGTCCAGTTCTCGCTTCCCAATTTTGGGAACCGGTCCTCCTGGTCTGATTCCTAGTTCCACCTTGGAACTGAATCGAACCAGGAACCAATCAACCCTAATTTAATCCTAGTTTACAAGGTGTTGCCATTGTTTTGAATGCTATTTTAGGAGATTAAGTTGATGTCCGATTAGAGATCTTGAATTAGTCACAATTTAAAAGTCGGAATAATTATCTAAAAAGTACTAAACCTATTATACGATTGCCAACTCAGTTATAAATTTATCAATTTTTTAAATTTAGTCCTATATGGTACAGCCGGCGATGGCCATTATGTCAGCGATTTCTAATTGAAATCAGCCTAAAGGATATATTGGCAATTAATCTAAAGATTTATGACTAAATTCATAAGTTGTTAAAATGTTTATAATTAACTTGACAAAATTAAAAAGTCTATGACTGAATTGACTGTTATACAATGAGCTTATGATTTTTTAGATAATTATTTCCTTAAAAGTCTTATTACTTTTATCAACTATTTATGAATTTTAAATTGTGCAAGCAAAAGAAAAAAAAAGAAAAAGAAAACTCAACCACTTATTCCACATTCGGAGACCAATAGAAGTGCGCAAAAGATCCCGTACCATTGCTGAAGTCGAATATACTCATCATTGGAATCCCATCTCACCTTATTACGAGAGTATCCCAATCCTTATCCACTTCAAAAATCCCATTTAATTAAGATAATAAGAGAAAGTACGAGGAAAGAAGAGTTAAAAACATGTTTGTTAGCAACTTCTTTAGCCACCCCTTTTTAAAACGTGCATGAATCATTCATGACGACTCTAATGAAAGAGTGCAAGTGCTTTAAACTCAAAAATATTTGCTGATGCGTGCATTATCTCTTGCTGAGCCATATAAAGTTAAATTCATCTCCCACGTGCCTACCGTCCATTCGCCCATACATTTACCTTTCACCTATGAAAGAAGAGTCAAGAGCATGCTTTTTTTTTTTCACTTGTTCAAAAGAGAAGAGAGCGTGTTACTTAGCACTTTCTTTAGCCGATCATAATGATGGAGAGGCTAGTGAAAAGAGTGCAATTGCTATATACTAATAAGTATTAGCACATGCGTGCATTAGTTTGCTCTAACTTCGAAGGCATAGAAAGTCAAATTCGCCACACACATTCACCTTTCACCTACAAACGCATTAGAGCCGCTCAATGAAATTACGCCTTTGGATGTTTCTGGGAAAGGCATCCCAACTCAGAGTTCTCTCCGCGGGGTCAGAGCGTCCATGTTGAGAGAATCACATTGGCCATAGTTCTGGAAAGCACATGCTCGCATGATGATCATAGCAAATCAATTTAAAGAAATGGAGAAATGCATTGTATTGTTGTCTGTTAATTTAAAGAAATGGCTTTCTTACTATGAAGCAAATGTTGTCTTCAATGCTTCCTGAGTTGTGCGCTTTTAAGTGGGCCAGAAGCTACACTCTAGGTCTAGGACAGGAAGCAGAATTAGTTTTTCTTATTCCCTCCTCATAAGCTTAAGGCAAATTTAAAAGTTGCAATGCGCACGTTGTTTCTTTGTCATGTTTATTGGTTTGGCGAATATAAAGTAGTTGATTACATAAAATGTCGCAGAACAACTGGGCACAGCAAGTAATGCACATAAAAAACAAAAAAGGAAGGTACTAGTCTTTCTAAAACCTCTTGATTTACTCGATGTCGGCCGATGTTCAATATAGGTATAGCCAAAATAAAAGCTATTCGATTTGTTTTCATCTTGATGTATTGTAAAAAATCAATCCCTTCCATTCCCCAAAAGAATTAAAAAAGATTGTAATGCCCATCGTCACTTTTATCCAAAGCGACAAATAAATGTACCTTTTCTTCTTCGTGTGTACTTCCTATAGGAAAAGCTTTCTATGGGGAATAAATATGTATAATTATATTTATTGACTTTGTTAACGTAACAGTTTTTGAAATATCATGAGAGTAACAGTTAGTTATGAGTCACAAATTCTTGAAAGAGTGGATCCTACCACAATTTATAATTATTTATTATTTGATTTTTGTGGTCAATAATAAATTGTTATTATCATGATGGATTAAAAATTGTCATCTAATCATTTCTCTATATTTATGGGGAAATAAGTGATTCTCATCTCTTGCAAAATTTAATGTGAACTCTAAAAAGAGAAGAAAACACCGATTCCAAGACCGTATAAGTGGGCCCAGGTTATTCAGATGAGTAATCTTTCAGGCCCATTCACTTACTTTGCCGTCAGCTTGGATTGGAACCTGTCTTTTTATTGTCCATTCTTCTAAGATGATGTTTGAAAATCGTGTTTATTGTGAAGGCTGCGCACGGTTGTAGGAATTTGGTGGCCGATCTAGACGGTTTCACTGCCCTCCAGATTTTTTTACGAAGAGTAACATCTGTTTAGGTGGATCACTTAGGAAAATAATTCTACAGAAAATGTTTTTGTAGTCAATGGAAAATTTATGCTTAAATCGAGGAAAATGATTTCCTTTCTTACAAACCAGAAATCATTTTATAAAATATCACTAGAAATTATAAGTTGAACTAGAAACTCTATGCTTGGACACGAGAACCAAATGCCGGTTCCTTGGTCACTGACATTCAAGAATGGGTCTCTAGCACCTGGGCCTGGCTCCATAGAGGTTGGGCTCGTGATCTCGGCACACAAATCCATCGAGGCCATACCTAAGGTCCTAGTGCCTGTGCCTGATGGCATGGCACCTGGGCTCGGGTCACAGGTTAATGAACCATCGAGCTAGTCTATTCTTATGACAAACAATTGATGTCATTGTCCAACACAAGTTATTTTTATTTTTTTGCTAGTCTATTACAAGGGGTGCTTCTAAGAATCTTCAAGAACTAATTCCAATCTCTCGATGATAGTCGAAGAAGGCAAAAATGAGTCTCGTCACTTGATTGTAAAATTATAAAAATTTTCCTTATCGCAAAATTTTGTATAGGAGTAACGATAAGAAATACAAATAGTTATAATTCGTTATAATCCGAACATTTTTTTTTTATGGATTGTAAAACTGCCGCAATTTAAAAAAGCCTTCGTCACAGTTTTTTTCCCTTCAACGCAACTATTTATTGCATCAAATCTCCAATGCTGGACACTAGAGTAGACAATCTGTCATTATATATCATTCAAGTTTCACACAAAAACATGCACATAAGCTTTCACATTATTATCCTTCGGAGAGGAAATCCCTTTGACAGCGGCAAGCTTACTTTGTCCGTACCAAAGGCGATTCGCGGTTTTATCAACAAAGTGCCCCGTGTCCTCAGGACCACGACAATTGTAGAAAAGGACACCCCGGATTACAACGACCACTAACATGTGGACGATGACCGATCCCGGACAATCTCACCACGAAATGTTGTTGTCGCTGGACGATGCCAAATTTGGGACAAATGAGAGAGCGCAGCCGCCCGGGGGGGGGGGAGTACTGGCAGCCGGGACAATTTTGTGGGCAGTTATTGGCATCAATTCACGCTAGAAAAGAAATAATTCTTCCAAAAGAGGGTGGTACTTTATCAGAAAAGAGACTCTTTTTGATCACATGGATCGAGAAGATTATATGACCAAAATTCGCTGTCCTTGAGCTAGACGGCTACGGAGAATAGAGAACAGAGAAACAAGTTGCAGAGACATAGAAAACAAATAACAAAGAGGAAGAGACGAGTATCATCGGGGTTGCCTTTGACCGAAGAGGGGGTGGGTCGGCAACGGAACGGGCGAGGGGGGGCGGCGGGATGGCAAGGGCAACGGATGGGAGAGATCTGGGGGTGTGGCGTCTGAGGGCATTATAACGAATGTAATGCTACGTGCACTCGCTATGTAGTTGTATCTACTCTTTCTAAAGAGAAATATTGCGTTCTTCACAAATTGAAAGCATGTTCGAGTTGTAAGAAACTGGTTTTTCTGTTCAACATCAGCACATATTGCTCTCCCCTGTTCCTGTGCCAACTTTTTCATCTGCTTTGCTTTAACCATAGACAACAAGTGTCAAGGGTATCCATGCAAGCGTTGGCTGACCCTCACCAATGGCCCAAAGGGGCCGACAGCTCTCACCGGAGAAGTTAGAATGGTGGTGTTGCCCCTTAAACACCCTTGACCGTCAGCAATCTCTCAGTCCTCTAGTTCGAATTTTCAATTTTTTTTTCTTTTGGTTGGTTTTTTCAATCCTCCATTTTCTTTTTAATTTTTTTTTCTGATGTGGTGTTCCTGTGGTGCCACATCAGTGCCACCTTTTCTTGAAAAATATTAATAATATTTCATTAAATCCACGCAAATTTTTAATGCTGGTTTTGGGTGGAAGCATGTTAGATTTTGGTGGGATCACTGTTAACTATTTGTCGCGACTTAAAATTTCTGGAAATAATAATAAGTTTAGGGGTATTGTTAATTTCAGGCCGACGGCCCTTAATTAACTCGGACTCTCCCAAGCCCATACCCTGCGCGACGTTGGGATATCGTGAAAGTCTTCTAATAAGGAGTCGCCACTAGTCTATTAAGGTCGACTAGAAACCGAGCGAGACATGGGAGTGTGTCTCGCTTTTTACGCAACTAGAGGGTCTAGGGTCGGGGACTTGATTACGTTAGTCATGCGACTAACGCCCTTTCGGTACCTAACTTAATTGTGTATTAGTGTGGTCATGGCGGCACGTTCAAAAAAAAAAAAAAAAAAAGCCTATTGTAAAGCCCTAAAGGCTTATTGAAATTTGGTCTTTTTTTCTTTTTAAGGGTTTTCTTATTTTTTGCAATTTTTTTCTGATTTTCTGAATTTTCTGAATTTTTATATATTTATATTTTTTTATATTTTTTATATTTTTATTTTTTCGAATTTTTCGAAATTAAAGAAAACAAAATTTCAAGATTTTTTTGATATTTTCTGGCTTTTCTGAAAATTTAAGAAAAACATTTATTACTTTTTTTTTTGGAATTTTCTAATCTTTTTTTAATTAATTTTTTTGGATTTTCGAAGATTCGAAAACAGAAATAGAAATAAAATAAAATAAAATATTTAAAACCTTTCTGAAATTTAAAGAAATTTTTTTTTAATTTTTAAGATTTTTAAGATTTTTTTTTTTTTTTTTGAAATTTTTTTGAAATTTTGAAATTTTTAGATTTTTTTTTAATATTTAAATTTTTATTAAAAAAATGATTCGGACCGGGTCGGGTGACCCGGCCCTACTAAACTGACCCGGACCCTATTGGTTCGGGCTGGGCTAGCGACCGGGCTGGCCGAACGGCCCGGTCGAAAATTCTTTTTAAAATGGCCCATTAACAAAATAAATTAAAATAGCTCATTAATTTATATTTTCTAGCCCAGCTAAAAAAAACCGGC
This sequence comes from Corymbia maculata, assembly GCA_014182735.1. Taxonomy (NCBI): domain Eukaryota; kingdom Viridiplantae; phylum Streptophyta; class Magnoliopsida; order Myrtales; family Myrtaceae; genus Corymbia; species Corymbia maculata. The sequence continues at coordinate 25,292,120 of CM024683.1, read as the reverse complement.
CCGTGACAAATTTGACCCAACTGAAGTGGACCCACGGCGAAGCCCATCTCCTTGGCCCCATCTTATTTTTGGCCATTTTGTTTTTTTTTTTTTTTTTCCTTTAATCTTCTCTTTTCTTTTTTAATTTTGGTCTTCTTCCCTGCAGGTTTCTTCCTCCTCCTCCTGCATGCACGCTCGACGTCTCCTTCATGCACGAAGACCCTGCAACTCCATTCCGCCGAGCCGACGTCGACGCCGTCACGGGCCCTCACCGGTCCAAAAGGGGTCGCCGTGTCGTCGCCGGGCGTCGGTCGTTCCGCCCGACCGAAGCCGAGCGCCGCCGGCCATCGGTTGGCGTGCATTCCGAGAATCTCCGGCGAGACACGCGCACCTCGTCTCACCCAAACGGCGTGGAGTAACCTACCGAAAATCTAGGACAACCACTGAAACAGTGGATAACAAGGGCATAACCCCGTGCGACGCAGAAAGACCGAAGTCAAGCTCCGGTCGAGGGCTGGATTCTGCGATTTCATTAAGGCATTTTATCGAACACCTAGAGGGCACTAGAGAAATGAGGGATTTCGGCCACAGCCGAGCTTCGAACACGCTTTAGGGGGCCTTCAGACATAACATACGGGGATGCAGGAGCATAACGCAAAGGCGACAAAGGCCGGAGCTCGTGTGAGTCAGCCAGCCACAAGCTCCGGCTCATCTCGTTCGAAAACCAAAGGGAGAAAACCAACCTATTTAGCTTGAGGAAGACGCCGGGATACCGTCGGACAGGCTCGTGCGTGGCCGAACTCTTCTTTCTCCGGCTCTCGATCGTTGAGTTCACCTTCGGACGTCGCCGGATGGGCTCGTGGGTGGCTTGGATCGGAAAAACAGATCTTTTCTTCTTTGCTTTTCTTTCCTGCTAACCTGTTTCCGGTGCCGGAGTTGAAGCACGGCGAAGGGTTGACGGCGGCGGGTCAGTCGTGGCAGTCGGCCATTTCTCCTTTCCTCCGTTTTCTCTTCTCTTCTCTGCTGGTCTCTCCGTTTTCTTTTTTTCGGCTCAGCCCTCTCGGGTGCTCTCTTCCCTTTTCGGATTCTTCCCTTTCTCCCTCTTTCTGTTTGTGTGCGGTCTCTGTCTTTTCCTCCGTGGGTTCACTCTCGTCGACCCTCGTCTCCGCGGTGGGGGGTCGTCAGAGCGGCGTTGTTGAGCGTTGCTGCTGGTCTACCTTCTCTGTGGGTCTCGCTCGGGCGGCGGAGCTCGGAGGAGAGAGTCGGGATTTCCTCCTGTGCGTATGCCGCTCCTCCTGCCATGTCCCCCTCCGTTCTCCTCTTCTTCTTTTTTGTCCTCACTTTGCCGACCTAACCCTCCCTGATCTTCTGCTGCCGTCTGACCTACACCATCACTCCATCTCCATCTTCTGCAGGCGGCCATGCTGCCACTTGCTTCGATCTTCTGCTCCTGCCGGCCTGCTGTCTCTGCACGTGGGAGAAGGAAGGGGAGGAGAAGACAAATGGCTGGGCTGGGCCAAAAGAAAAGAAAGAGAAAAAAAGGAAGAGGAGAAGGTGGGCTGGGAAAGAAAAAAATGGGTTATCAGCCCAACTAACCGAATTTCCCCCCTTTTTTTTTTTTAATTTTCGAAATTTCAATTTTTTTATAAATATAAGCAAAATAAATAGGCAACTAAAACATGTAAACAAAAATTAGGGTGTCAACACTATTCTAAAAGCTTAAATTATTATATGAATATATAATTTATTATTTAAATATTATAGAAATCCCTCCCACGCTTAGTCTAGTCTTTTGCTTAGTACTAAGTATGAAAATTTAATTAGGAAGGTAAATGAAGTTTGGTAAAATTCAAATTCATGACCTCCAACTTTGATACTATGTTAGAAAGTCTAACTTAAAAGCTTAAACTGATAGATGGAGGAAAACAAAAGAGCATTTAGGACACTACACATTCACTTGGAACATGGAATTTTTTTTTCATGCGCCTTTGTGTAAGAGGTAACTGCCTTTGATACTATGATAGATTTTGGTGGGACCACCAACTATTCTAAAAACTTAAAACTTTTAGATGAATACATAATTTATTATTTAAATATTCTAACAAACTATGATGAAAGTTATATGTGTCAAAATAAAATTTTGGGATTTTTTTTGTAATGATCATAATTTGAGATTTTTTATGGTATTCTTATTTTTTACTTTTTTAAATTTGTGAGATTCTTGATAATCATGCTCGCGTGGCTGACCTACGGCCCATTGCATGCACAAATTTCTTCTATTCCTTTGGACTGCATGCGAAACTGCTCTCTTTAGTGGGCCTGAAGCTGCACTCTAGGTCGAGGACAGCAAGCAAAGTTGAGGATATTCGCTAAGAATTGGGCGCGAGGTAGATGGACATCAATGACATCGGCGCATGACCAAGCGGTGCTGAGGCTAACCCACGTCACCGGGGTCATTTTGGGGGACACAGCAAGAGGGTGGTACGTGGTACAACTTTTGTTTGTTGCAAGGAAATAGAAATTTAAAGCACCGTTCCGTAAAGGAGAGAAAAGGCAAAAGTGATTAGGATAATTTCAGATCCTTATCTCACTAAAGAGATTAGAGGCCATAGATCCCTGTCTTTGTAAATTAAAGTCTCCCAGAATTAATTTACACCTAGAAAAGTAAGAATGTCCCACAAAAAGAATTCTCATCGAAACAATTACATAGTGAATTTTAGAAAATCCAAGCTTAGAGTGGATGTGCTTTCAAGTCGATCGAGATAAGAGTGTGCAGTTCCAGATTTTACTTGCAATGTGGAACTTATATGTCAAAACGAATTTTTCAATTTTTCGAATTTAGAATCTACCCTGCATATCCATGAATCTAAAACTTGTCCTATAACAGGTTTCATAGTCTACCAAGATTTTACATGTACTTTAATTGAATAATTATAGTGAATTATCATCACCTATAATGATTATCGTTTGCTAAGATCCATTAATCACAACTCATGTTTAGACATTTGAAAAATACGAAACATAAAAAAAGTAAAAAACTCAAATATTAATATAGCGGAAAATGGAAGCTCATACTATGGTTTCAGATTATTCACTTATTATTGGATACCATGAAACGTCACAAGATCTTGCAAATACGTAGAATAAAAAACCAGGTTCCACCTGAAACTTACATGTTAGGATAAATTCTCTAATTTTTGGAATCAAAACCTATATGCACTACATACTTTAGATTTTGGGACCGGTGGGACTAGTTGTTATGTTCTCGGTTCTACTTTGAAATTATACCCACCCATAAATTGGGAGTCTGAGGCGTGAACAGCCACGATGATGGACATTGAAGGCAAAAATTTTCTGGGTCCATCAAAAGATTTCATGGGTCATGTCCAACGAGATATGGATTCAGTCACAACCCCAAATTAATACGGGAAGCAACCAGACGACGTACCACAAGAGCAAAAGTCACGGCAGCCAACCATAGCTAGACAACTTATAAGGGAGGGGAGATCGGAGCGGCCATCGTGCGGTTTTTGAGTCACTAACCTTCCTAAATTAAAGATTCCTCTCGACGAATCGATTAAGCGTGCTTTCGGTAGCCATTACGACGTACCACAAGAGCAAAAGTCACGGCAGCCAACTACAACTAGACGACTTATAAGGGAGGGGAGACCAGCGCAGCCAACGTGCGGTTTTTGGGGGATCCACCTCCAATCCCCGTAATCATCGACCCATAACATATGTTGAGTCACTAACCTTCCTAAAGTAACGATTCCTCTCGACGAATCAATTAAGCGTGCTTTCGGTAGCCATTGAGTACGCTGCAAATCATTATTTGTGTCCGCAAGAAGGTTTAAACTATCAATCCTTTTATGTGTCGTTGCCCTACCTTTCTTTGAGTGCTTAGCCTCCTATTGGCCTTTTTGCTTGTTTTCTATTTCCATCATACTTGCTAGTAATCAATGCAGTTGCGCGTTTGAATAAAACCATGTTGATTTGCCATCGTATTCGTGCATGAATTTTTTGTTGTGTGCGGAACGCTTCCCCTTGATCTATGTATGGATCGTAGGAACTCAGCCATGCTTTGCCCGCATTATGCATCCTAGGTCTCTTCCAACACTTGTTCGCACGAAGTCATGTTGTGTAGCATGTTTAATTCATGGCTATCTCATCTTTGCTTCAATTTCCTCCATCATTCTATATTTGTTTTGGTCATTTTTCAGTGCGTCAAGGGGTGAAATTGAAATACCAAATTGCGATTGATAGAATTTGAGAGAGTCCGTGCTAAGTATATACATGCTACCTCACAAGAGAAACAGCTCATGTCTGCTTATTAATCCATCGTCAACCTACCTCGGGATTTTATTTTGCCCTTGGAAGGGTTGGGACAACAATTGATGTCGTTTTCCAACACAAGGTGGAGAAGTGTAACTTGTTTGGGCCTTTTCTTTTAATTATCTTTTGTTGCTTTTTCATAAGGGGTGTTATAAATAATATTTTATAATGGATGATTCATAATCCCTCCTTCATGACCATTGCATAAAGAAAAAATAAATCTCGTTTGTTGATTGTAAAATCTTCAAGATTTTGTGTATTACAACATTTTGTGTAGTAGTCAAAGAAAAAAATTATAGAGACACATAATTCGTTAAGACATGAGGATTTGTTTGCCCATGGACCATATACCAAATTCAATAAACCCTCCAACACAAAAATTATTTCCACCAACAAAAAAAAAATATTTATTACATTGAATTTCGAATACTATACAATAGAGTAGACGATCTGTCATTGTGCATCATTCAATGACCACACGGTAAATCTATCTGCTGATGACACGGACAGCACGAACCACACGGAGGACACGGAGGACACGGAGGACATGGTGGTGGCTTCGGCGACGGGCATGTGATCGTTATGTTTGGAATTTCAACCTTCCGTTCACATTTACGACGATTTCTTAAAATAACACCGCCGGCTACGACAACGACAATGACTATGCCGATGCTGACCCACCTCGGAGTGGCCCACCATGGGGTGTTGCTGCAAGATACCGAAACCGGAGCATTCCATACCACTGGAGGCGGGAAATACTGAAAACCCGGACAATTTTGTGGACAGTTATTTTCCTCCATTTGGAAACCTCTCTGTAGTTCAATGCAAGCGGTGAGTTTGCAAACATTTTTCGAAACATCATTCATATAGAGAGGATAGTAATTTTTAAGAAAGAGGGTACTTTATTAGAAAAGAAATATTATTTTTTTTCAGAATAGATCAGGAAGATTATATAAATCGAGGCGTGAGATCAAGATAATTAAAAATGAAATTTAGCGAGATATAATATAGGTGGAAGAGTCGAAGAAGGTGCTTGCATCGTACCTTAACAAAAAGAACCGAGCGAACCAGGGAGCGATGTTATCGCTACAGTCTTACACAACTTGCAAAGACGTGCGAATTTCACTAGGTGGGCTCTCGTTATAATGGTTCTCTAAAGTGTTTTGGTCAACTCGTCAACAAATTTTATTTTATTTTATTTATAAAGTGATGAACGCCAGCGAAGGCGGAACAGCTGGGCCACCGACCATGTGCAATCTCTCTCACCTCCAGTCCGATTTTTTTATTGGCTTTTTTAGTTCTCCATTTTCCTTTTAATCTTGTTTAGATGTGGTGTTAAACGCCATTTTTTCTCGAAAAATATATAATGCCACTTTGCATCCAAGTTGGATTGTTGTCAAATAAAATCGTGATGAAAGGTATAGGTGCCACACAAATATAAATTTGAAATTTTTGGTTATATAAAGAAAAATATTTAGGGTATTAATGTTGCAGTGAGAATAATGTAATGTTTATGGTAGCATATTTCTTTTTTCTTCTTCTTCTTTTTTAATTTATGAGATTCTTGATAATGAAACTCCTGTCTTCGATCTACGACCCATTGATTCTTATTCCTTTGGAGTGCATACTAACATGCTCTCTTACTATGGACTTAAGTAAGTTCTTAAAAGGTTTCATCTAGTTTTCCTTTGGATTTCGAGATCACCGAGATGTAAAACAACTAGAGGGTATTGCCTAGAGTTAAGCAAGAAAAAGATTCAAAATTTAACGAGAGGTATAGACAGTGCCACTTTAAAATAAGGAATATGTCCTTACAGTTTGCTAGGTTACAAATAAGTGCAAGAGAGGCACATGTCGTCTCCACTACTTTCTGCTTCATGCGCTGTTGAGAAGACTTGGAGCTACACTCTAGGTCAAGGTTGGGCAGCAAAATTGAGTTTTTTTTTTTTTTTTTTTTTTTTTTCACATTCTGATGAGCTTTAAGGCAATTTTAAAAGGGAGAATATCCATATTGCTTAGCTGTTTTGTGCATTCGCGTCAGCAAATATAAAGTGATTGAGCACATAAAGTATTGCCCAACTAATAGACAAAGCAAGGGATTAAGAAAGTAATGTCATGAACAGAAATCACAGATATAAGCTCTGTAGTATCCAAAGAGCAAAGCGAAAGAGGAGACAATTATTAAACAATTTCAGGTTTAACCAAGGTCGGCTAATGTTGAATATAATTATTGCCAAAAACACAAAGGATACAATGCTCATCATTTTTTGTGTCCTCAAGAGACAAATTAATGTACCTTTCCTTATTCGTGTATTTATCTTGTAGTGAAAGCTTCACATAAGAATAAGAGAAATATAGCAAGTGCTTCTTCTCTCTCTCAAAATTTGGATGTAAGTTCTAAGAAGAGAAGAAAAAACTGATTCTAGGATGATACAAGTGAGCCAAGTTATTGAGATGAGGGTCTTTCAGGCTCACCTATAAACTTTGCAAGGAAAAATTGTCAAAATTTTTTTAACTTATTGTACTTTTATCAATTTAGTCATAAATTTTTCAATTTTATCAATTTAGTCTTAAATATTTTCACATTTTGTTAGTTCAGTCTATCCAATCAAAATTAACAAGAAATTGTTGACATGGATGGCCGACATCGACATAAATATTTTTTAATAATTTTTGAATTTTTTAATGATTTTTTATTTTTATTTTTTAAAAAGGTTTTTGAAGTTAAGATTTTATAGTTTTTTTTGGAGTCCCCTAACTCCAAAAACCTATAAAATAAAATAAAAAATCAAAGAAAAGGAAATCATAAAGAAGAAAAATCATAAAATTTCAAAAAATTATTAAAATATTATTTAAAATTGTATACATCGGTATCGATTGTCTTTGTGCAAAACAATTGGCGTCCACATTAGTGAATTTTAGCCAAAATTAGTTAGATTGACTTAATTGACAAAAGATGAAAAGATTCATGACTGGATTGACAAAATTGAAATGTTTAAGACTGAATTGACAAAAGTATAATAAGTTTAAAACTTGTTATACAATTTTCCCAACTTTGGAATGGAATGTTAAGCAAAGAAATCCTCTCACCCATTTAAACCAAGACATTAGTCCCCTTGTCTTAGCTACCTTTGGGGCTTGCTTTGAAATGGTTTTACTCCAAACACATGCTTTTTTGTTCTTTACCAAAAGCCCATAATAGACCAGTCTCTTTTCCTTGTTTAGGCCATGAGCCCTTGCACTTACTTTGTTGTCAGCTTAGATTGGAGTCCTTGACTGGAGTCCTTGTTCTCTGCAGTGCCGATCGCTTCAAAGATGAATCCTCAAAAATCAAATCTTAAAAGCATAAACCGCATGCAGTTGCTGGAATTTGATGGCAGATCTAGGCGGCGGTGCCCCTGCCTTCCAGAATAAAACGCTTTCACCAAAGGCGTTGCCTCAATCTCATAACATAAAGAGTTTCTTATTCTATCGATAAAACTAGTAATATAATTTTTTTTATTGCTGTTAGTACTACGATGTTAACGCCGGCATAGTGTAAGTCTAGCAATGAAATATCAAAAATCATTCCATGAAATATATAATATATATTAGTATTTTGTGAAAGTGGAGAATTAAGGAGGTTGCTCGAATAAACCGTCATTTTTATAGCTTTTGCAAGTCGCAACCATTTGCCAAGCTAGGCTTACCATGAAATTTCTGAAAATGGCCTAAAGGCTTAATATCCAGCACCTTTGAATTTTGACTTCAGTTTTGCTCTCTGCTATACCATCCAAGTTTCTCTGCCATCAATAATCCTAGTTTGCAAAGCATCGCCGTTGTTATCATTGCTATTTTAGGAGATAACTTAATGTCTGGTTAGAGATTATCAATTAGTCGCGACTTAAAAATCTTGCCATTATTGAAACTTTCTACCGAATTTATGAATTTTAAAACGTATGAGGAGGGAAAAAAATATTTCTATTGTCCAATATAGGTGCGGAAAAAATACCATGCTTTTGCCGAAGTCGAATATGCTCAGGATTTAAAAGAAAAAAGAGAGAGAATATGCTAAGGATTGGAATCCCATCTCTTCTTATTACCATAATTTCCCATTTTCATTCCAATTCATAACCCACTTAATTAAGATAATGACAGTCAATAGTAAAAAGCATGATACTTAGCTTCATTTGTTTTGCGAAAAATGTGGTATTTTTAGAAAATATTTTCCAAGATGTCATTTTTAGAA